>CM065735.1:34558409-34650909 GCA_033310375.1 Conus canariensis
ACATCTGCTGCCAGATTAGGAACGGAAAAAGAACAGCGATCTTTTTTTTTTTTTTTTTTGATTTCTGCTAGGGGAAAAGGACCATGTGTTTGGGGACTCTGTGCAAGTGGTTGTTTGGAGCAAAGAACAGTAGGGATGAGGAAACTGCGCCGGAGAGAGAGCCAATCAATCCTGGGTATGATTATGAAAGTATATCGTTGAAATTTATATTGTGATTGGGCAGGCAGTGCTGTCATTTGCATGTGTGGCTGTTGAGGTCGGTACTTGTTTCTTGGTGGTTGTGGTTTGTTTGGTTGGTATGTTGTTGTTTGTTTGTGTTTGTTTAACCATGTTTTGATGCATACATTGTATCATTTGATATTAATGTAGTAGATTAGAATGGCAAGTTTGAAAAATGGCTAATTAAGCCAGTACTTTTACAGTTGTAAAATATAGAATCATTGTCATTGTGTGTGTGTGTTTGTGTGTGTGTGTTTGTGTGTGTGTGTGTGTGTGTGTGTGTGTGTGTGTTTGTGTCTGTGTCTGTGTCTGTTGTCTGTCTGTCTGTATCTCTCTCTCTCTCTCTCTCTCTGAACGTGCCTCTGTGTGTGTGTGTGTGTGTGTGTGTGTGTCTCTCTCCTCTCTCTCTCTCTCTCTCTCTCTCTGAGTATGCCTCTGTGTGTGTGCGTGTGTGTTGTGTGTGTGTGTGTGTGCGCGCGAGCGCGTGTACTCAAGGAGTACAAAGTGGGAACATCAGGGCTACTGACCAAAGGTAGTGAGATCAGTCCAGGCCGAGCTGAAAACTGGTCGAAAATGAAAAGTTCATGAGGCAGGCAGTGTGTTTGACTAAAGAAAGACCTCTAGATCAGGGAAACAGCAGGACACCTACAAGCCATGGGGCAGGGACTGGATCACCAGAAATGATGTGGTGGTCAAGGGTAAACCAGAACAGAAAGAAGGGACACATTGCAATACAAGAAGCTGAAGAAAGGAGAGGATGCCAAGTGAATCCAAAGTGCTGTCCAGTAAAGCCAACGGGGAGTGAAGGCTATGTGGGAAAAGGCACTGAAAAGAAGTCTGGGCTGCAATGAAAATACGGTATATGGCCCCTCTCATCATCAGTTTCATCCTCACAGCTGTACATATATTCCCCGCCTGCTCTTTGAAATACATATCCTGAGTGTATGCAAAGCAGAGTCAGTGGAAGAGAGGTACACATGGAGGCACAATCCTGTGGTGAAGGAGATCGTGCGTGTGGTTAGTACTGTCGATGATAAGAAGTCCTGTGATTTGTGTTCTACATGGCAGGAGGCCACAAATCAAGGCCTGTGGCTGTAACCATTTTGACGGCTAGAGCTTGGAACCTGGTGTACACAATACTGCTTGATATGGATGACCATGAGTGTACAGCAGACTTTCCAGAATGGAAAAACCATGCAGATGTCTTCAGGAAAAGTGGCATGAGACCAGATAGTGTGTTCCAATCAGGTTCATCAGAACAGAAGACTCTGATTAAGCTCACTATGCCTTATGAAAGCAGAATCAAAAAGGGTGGGAAGTATATCAGTCTAGACAGCAGCTTGAGAGAATATGGCTTTCAAGCGAAAGTTCTTGCCACAGAGCTAGGTATTTTTTGGCTTATCTGCCCATGATCTTATGAAACAGCCTTCGCTTTCTTTGTAAGAAGAGGGTCAGAGCCCCAAAGAGAAGGGCACAGAGACAGAGAGAGAGAGAGGGAGAGAGAGACAGAGAGAGAGAGATTTCAGCTGGATCTGGTCATGGAGGAACAAAAGACAGATGTTGTATAGTTATGTGTTGAAGACGTCCATCAGAAGGCAGTTTGGCCTGTTGGTTCATGACCATTTAGGAGGTGCAGGTTCGAATCACAGCAGAACCTAGAACTTTCAGACAACAGAGGGGAGTCATTCTGTGGACTGCATCATCATGGAGGCGTATATGCGTGGTATCGTGGTTTAAGCTGCGCCAGTGGCCCGATACCTCCGTCTTCGTCTTCAGCTGGAGTTTTCTTTCGGGGTGCCTCACCCTTAGCTCATGGCCCGTGCGTCCTGCCCTGTGAGCACAGGGGGGATTGTTTCTCCGGGGATCCCACCCCGGGGCTAGAGGTTATACCGCGCCTCTTGACCGCATGATGAGCCCGTCATAGGACACATGGGGTATTTCAGTGAGGACAACAGTGCCACCTGTTGACCCACCCCGTCCTGATAGGAACATCGCCAGTTGGTCCGGGACTGCTTATTCTGCCAGGCAAGCCTGACTTATATCGCAGCTAACCCCCATATCTGAGGGCCATTCCCCTATCCGCCACCCGGGGACCCGCCGAGTTGGGGATGGTCGCCCCACTACTGAATTGGAAGCAGCCTGGTCCCGGAACCAACTTCCGAGCTGAGCGAGAAGCCCTCTGTGAGGCAGCCACAACAGTCTTGCAGAACTCCAAAAGAACAACAGGGCAGGTGGTGGTCTTCTCTGACGCTCTCTCCGTGCTCCAAGCCCTCAAGAACTCCCGCTGCAAAGAACAGAACCATATCACTTCAGCCCTTGTTGCCCTGAGTGCCAGAGTGGAGAAAGTGGTGATACAATGGGTACCAGCACACTGTGGCATCAGAGGCAACGAAAAAGCGGACATTCTGGCAAAAGATGGTGCACAGAAGGAGCAGGCCAACAACCTGGTGTCATACGATGAAATTAAGACAATCATCAAGGCACAACAAGGAATAAAATGGCGCCTCCTGCATCCCAAATACAACCCAGAAGACACATACCATTTGCTGGGACGATGGGAACAGGTCAAGATCTTCTGCCTGAGGACTGGACACAATCGCCTGCTCCACCACATGCACACAAAATTTGGCATTGGACAGAGTGGAGAGTGCCCTTGTAGTGAGGGACCAATGACAACTGACCACATCCTTCAAGTCTGTACGACGTATGCAGCATCCAGGAGAAAGTACTGGCCAACACCGACAGCAGTGGAAGCCAAGCTGTATGGTACCCTGGAGGAGCTGCGACGGACGGCAGCCTTCATCGAGGACACCGGGCTGCTCATCTAACGGGATGGCGAACGAGGAAGAAGAAGAAGAAGGGGAGTCATGACCAGGATGCGGCCAGCCCCCCTTACAGTGTGAGGTCAGACCTGAAACACTTGTATGAGAGGGAACTTCTCTGGAGACTTTCTGCTGTCAGATAACCCGTTAGATTTTCTTCCTGTTCCTCCCAGGGATTTTAAACATGAAAAACAGGTTTATAACATGTAGCTTCAGACTGGAATCGAACTGAATAGTATCATCATCATCATCCACATTCTCTTAAAAAAAATAAAATGAAATAAATAAGAAACAAAAATCTCAGATTGTTTGTCTCTTCATTCCCTGTTCTCTCAGTGACCTTTCTTTCAACTCGTTCTCCACATCGTGAATGGATGAAAGTCATAGCATCGGCAAGTACACGGGGAGAGGACAGAGGCGGGTTTCTTTAGATGGGTGTGGTAGCACCCTGTAGAAGGGGACGCCCACTCAAACTGGTGAGCATGTATTAGGGTCAGTTTGGGGCTTAGGAAATGGTGGGCTTTGCTTATACTGGATCACAGCAGGCACCGTTGAACACTACCAAAGCAAAACTCAGCAGCAGAAGAGCATCTCCATTAGTGAGTCAGGTCATTTTGGTTTGACAGTCACTTGCTGCTTGTGGACTGCTAGTACTGTGGCTGCTGTTGCACAGGCTTGGATGTGGCTGTGCATGGGGGAGTCGGAATGGAGCGCATGGAAGTAAGGTCACTGGAACACATGGAGGATGAGACAGTTGGGAAAAAAGAAGAAAGTTTATATGATATATAATCATCGGAATGTGCTGTCATTCTTTATTTTTCTTAAGTGCATTGCGTATGATGACTGTGTATGTAGGCAACAATCTGATTGCTTATTAACATATTTCAACGTTGAAAGCATCCGTTCAGCCGTACCTACTCACTGTCTGTGGCAGATACAACAAGAGAGTGAGTTCGGCCAGGACAGTGGATTACCCTGCCTATGGGGTTACAGGCCCCACCAAGGATCAGCTCCCTTCCCCTGGTGATCACAAGCTCGCGAAGAGTGCCCAGATGTTCCACTTTGAGCACCAGAAGCAGCAGATGATTGCCATGGAAAAGTGAGACACTGTGTCCTTCACTGTCCCTCTGTTTCCTCTCTGTCCATCTCTTTGTTCATGTCAGTCTTTCATCTCAGATTGCACTGGGTGTTTAAACTCTATATGTTTGGGATGGGTGGGTGAAAGGCGGAATAGGTGTACAGGAACAGAGAAAAAATAAAGAAGAAAACGAAGGCATGAACAGGTGATGATGGTGTATGTACGTGATATGTGCTGGGCAGAGCACCATGAAATATCAAGTAGTGCACATGAAGTGCCGTTTGTGACAGAATGCCTTTCCGTCTTTGTGATCATACTTTTTGTCTCTCTGTTTGTTGTTGCTGACTTTTTTTGCTTTTGATAAAAACAGCTACAACTTGAATTAAATCAGCCCCATTGACTGTGAGGAGATAATTTGATTCAGAAACAGAAAAAATATTTCATCATGTAAGATACCAGAAAGTGTTTCAGGAGGAGAACTGAAAGAAGTTATATCTGAAATCTTTGCCTGAAACACTGTATTAAGAAAATGACTTTATCATACAAGTGATAGGACATTCTCGGTGTCGCATAGATTTACTTGTCTGAAAATGAAAGGATTTGCTACAGTTCATGCCTGAATCATTTTCCATGTTGTAAGTGGTTGTTGGAAGAATGGGTTTGCTGCATACCTGCCTACATGTGTTATGAATGCTTACTAATGCCATCATATTCAGGCACTGAAAGGAAAATGTATTTTTCTTCCTTTGTTCAAGTGCTTCTGTCACTTGTACCTTCACCTTTTTTTCAGTTGAGGACTGAATCTTTTTTTTCTTTTTAGCATCTCCAAAATCATGTGGTTCTGCTGCTGCAGTTTTAACATGATAGCCATGAAGGTGTCGGTCTTTGAGGACTGTGGGGTCAGCTTTTGTGTCCTTTTCACAGCAGGGACAAAAACCGTTTCAGTATTTTTGGGGCAACAAACATGATTTCATACACAGCTAAGGTCAGGCCACAACGAGCTCCTTGTGTTGACCCATGCATCTAAAGCTGCACAGCAGTTGCACTGTATGTCACCATCATCAACCATGGCCGTAATAACAACACATGGGCTTGGTTGGTCAGCATCAAGGAATTCCGTGGGGGAGGCATTCTTCCAACAAAAAAAAAGTTCTTTTTCCCTCCTCTCTTTCTGTGTCGTCCCTTCCCCCCTTTCCTTTCCCTCTTTCCTTCCCCCCTCCCCCAACCTCCTCCCTATCTTGCTTTGTTTAAGGATTGAAAAAGAAAGTATTGAAGAGAGAGAGAGAGAGCAGTAGTAATACTAGTTATTTTTTGTATGACCACAATGTGAAAACTACTGTGTCAAAACTATCTTTTTGAGTCAATGTGAACTGGAAACCATGAGCTGAATGTCTTTAGGAGAATTTTTCACACACATGCTCTCACACACACACACACACACACACACACACACACACACACACACACACACACACACACACACACACTCATGCACACAGGCGTGCACCACCACCATCACCTCCTCCCTGGATGTTTCCCTGTACAGATATATAACATACCTTCTGTGATAAGATCCAGAGGATTGACACAATTGAGGATTGACACAATTGAGGATTGACACAATCTCTATAAACATGACCTTATCAGTTAAATTGTTGTCGCATGAATGTATGAGTCAAGTGGGTGATTTTGTTTTGTACTAGCTATCGGCAGCCGGCTGGTTCTCTGAGCTGTTTGCCTAAAACTGTCAGCTAGTGAAGACTGAGACTGTACAATGTTGTTCAGTCACCATGCGGTGCTAACCAACCAGTTTTTAGCTGTTGAGGCTTTAGCTGATAGCTCAGCACTAACAGCATGTTGTGCTACTGAGCCCTGTTGTCCCGCAGCTGTGTGTGTGTCTGTATGTGACGTAGCAGCCTACTGGATGTTTAGATGGAACGGGGTAGCTTGTTTGGTAGGATCAAGGTCTTGCAGAGCAGCTGACGGGAAATGTCATTATCAAACAACTGACTGGTGATATGGAGCAAGGACTGGTCAAGGTACGATGACACGAGTTGCGAGCATGTGTTGGGAACAGTAGTGCATGATGTGCTGGCTGCAGCTTGTGGCCATGTTGATGGAAACTTGGTGTTGCTGCAGGGCCAATGGGAGCATGAAGCACGACGCCTCAGACGAAGAGTCCGAGGAAGACAATGTGGAGGGAGACTACACTGTATACGAGTGTCCAGGGTTGGCACCGGTGAGTCCGCGTGCACTTCTAGCTCAGTTTCATCTTTTTGCAGGGACTTTGGCCAACATGTTCAACTTTCTTTCATATTCATCGACTGATCTGGAAACAAATGTTTTGTCTCTTGAAGATGTCTGTTGCCTTCTGATTTAGTTTGTGGCCATAATTATTTGCCCCGTACTTATGTTACTTTATGTTTTGGTTTTGTTTTTTTTGTTGTATGTATATTATTGCCGACAGCAGCGATGTTTTCCACACTCCATGTTGTGTTGTTCCCTTCCTTGGTTATCATGGATTGTGTAAGAACAAGAAAGCAAGCGCAGTTTGGTAAGCCCATGACAGGTTTCATGGCAGGAGGGAAAGTAACGGGTTTCACTAAGGATGTCTTTATTTTGCATGGAGAGAAAGTTTATCACTGTTCAACAGCATGATGGGATCCATGGCTAGCAAGGAGGGGTCCATAGCAGAAATCCCCTCCAGGGCAGCAAAGACAGTATCAGCACTATCCAGTGTACTGGTCATCTGGAAATATAATAACAACTCCAGAAAACATTGTGCATGCACACACACACACACACACACGCACACACGCATCACATGCACCCACGCTCCACACACACACACATACACACACACATACATACTCTCACACACACACACACACACACACACACACACACACAGACACACCTTAAAACACATATTCATCCGTTCGCTTACATGTTTTTATACGTCACTGTCTGTACGTATTATTTGTCTTTCATTTGATGTCATCAGTCCTGAAGACGGTCTATGACTGAAACGTTGATGATTTCTGTTCTTTTTTTTTCCTATTGCTAATCTTCAGAACATCCTCGAAGGTAGTTTTTATTTAGGCCTGATGTATATTTTGCTCTTTTGCCATGATTCGTTTACATGCTGTAGACTAAAATTATAAAGTATCTGAGACAAGTGCAGCTGCGTGTGCTTGTGTGAGTGTGTGTGTGTGTGTGTGTGTGTGTGTGTGTGTACAGGTGTGTGTGTGTGTGTACAGGTGTGTGTGTGTGTGTAAGTGGGTAGAGGGATTGAGGGCATGCATAGGATGAATTGGTTAGGGAAGGGGTAGAGGGGACGATAGCAGAAGAGGATGGTGGACATGTGGATGTTCGAACTTTGTCTTGTATGAGTTGATCAGAGTCGGAGTAACAGAGTAATAAGCAGAAAAAAATCACTCTCCACAGCTTTTGCATAATATCAGCTGAAAGTAGTTCTTGATGTCATGTATATTGACAAGACATGATGTTGGTGTATTTGTATGCTTGATTATGATTATATTGCCGTTTATTTGTAAGATGTTATGAAAGGAACATGTACATGTTATGAAATTCTAATGTATGTTATGAATAGAGAACCTTTGAAGGTTTAAAGAAAATTTGCTTTTCTGTTTTGTATCATGTCTAAAAGAAGTGTTATTGCACACACTGTTTTGTGTGTTGATGTGTGTTTTGGCATGTCTCACTGCCTACCAGTGCAATGCCAACATCTTCATAGTTACCACATTTTGTCACAGTCACTGTCAGCCAGTGCACAGTGCATTCATTTTAGTAGCATTTTGAATAATCTGGAGTGGAAATGTACTTTTGAGCAAACTAGTGAACTAAATGAGTGAACTAGATATTGGCAAAGTGCAGGGATATGACCAGGTTGAAGGTCTAAACGGTCATCAACCACAGAGCGCTGAGGATCTGATCGAATTTGCTTTTTATTCAACAGACAGGGGAAATGGAGGTGAAAAACCCGCTGTTCCATGGCGATGAAACGCCCACGACTCCAGTTGCCGAGGACCCTCCACCGCCACAAGACAAATAGATGGCACCCTGACTCTACACCCTCTCCCCCTTCTCCTTTCATCGTTCATCACACTGCGGGGCTTGCCATCCTCCTTCCGTCGCTACTGTTCTGTGGGTTTCTGTGGACTGTTATTTGATCAGAGTACTGTATCCTCTTGTTCTTTTCTTTGGCCCCCCCCCCCCCCCCCCCCCCCACTCAGTGTGCTTCACCCCCACCCCGCCCCATCTTCCCCAGAGTGTCCTATTGCACAACAACTAAGTTATCCCATGCAGATATCGTGCAATTTGTGACTGTGATGTTATGTACAGAGTACAAGCACCCTATGATAGATAGCCTGTTGAATAATGCCATGGTCTTTATGCTACAACAGTCCGAAGATCATGTGGTGGGAGTTGTTTCAGTGTTTATTTTCTTTTCCTGTTATGTTTGTGTTGAAGCTGTTCACCTTTTTTTCCTCCCCCCCCCCCCCCCCCCCCTCCTCTTTCTGGTGTTCAGGTATGTAAACTTCTCTTTAATTATGTGTGGGTTGGTTCTGCATGTTGGGGTCAAATGGGAACCGACGTTGATGACTGAATCATAGACAGCTAGTCTCACATTGTTACAAAATCTGTGTCTTATGATGATAACAAGTTCTGTTACTATGTTGACTCGGAATTTGAACTCCCAAGTTTTGCAAGACAAAACTGTTTGTGATTGATTTTTAGCACATTTACAGATGGTGTTTTTTTTTTTTTTTTTCCTTTCTTGTGTACGATAGGGTCCTTTGTAGGTTCAGAAGACACTGATATGTGGACTTTTTTTTTGATGGTTCCATATTTAGACAGTACAGGAAGCAGTGGAACAACAGCCCTGTTTGTGCTGTATTGATGTGTGCTGTTGATCACAGGACAGTGTGTGTGCATAGTCTGTATTTGTCCAGTCTGATAACAGCCTGTGCGTAACGTTCATCAGTGAGGCATTGACTGGTGACTAAACTAACTTATTGAAGCATTTTAAGCTGTAGATAGCCTTCGCACTGCATCAGTTTATAGAAGATGGATTGGGGAATGGGGAAACAGTTCCACAGGATGCTTGTACAGCTGCCATAAAAGGTATTCTTGACAGAAAAAAAATGACCTGTCTGTTCACCAGAATGTAGCAGCTGAAATTCAGATGTAAATACCAGATCCAGTATCCTTGTACAAAGGATGCACTGACTAGTGTCCTAGTTGTGACAGGAGGCCTACTCAAGATAGAAAGAGAAGAATGGTTGGGAGAGAGGGTGCAGGGCAAGGATGGGTGAGAGTTGGACTTTAGTCAGGCTGGGTTATTTTATTACACAGGCTTCTGGGGAAAAAAAAACAAGATTCTCCCTGAAGAAAAACTTCATATAGACTGCCAACAGCTAACCCCAAGTTTGACCGGAGAGACTGGGGAAAGTGGGACCCTGCTGTTGGGCAACTAACTTTTGACACTAGATGCAGGAATCAAACACAGCTTGATGTCCTCGGCAATCCCTGGCCTGTAGTAAGGGGCAGTCACCCAGTGCGTGGTCATTCCCATAATCCTTGTGTTCCTTGGATGGAAGAGTGTGGCCAAATTCCAATACTTGGGTCTGATGTGGGGCCATGACAGCTAACTGTGAGTGGCCTCACGGTCTGTTGGTGTAAGTGACCATTCTGCTAGAAAAAATTACCTCTGTATAGGGGATGATGAGCCTTACCCAGCTTTCTCATAGCACTTATGAAGCAGGGTCGATCAGGTGAGTCCATTTCATATCCTCACGGGGATGAGGATTTCGCTTTCTGATAGCCCTCATCTTGACTTTGGAGATAATTTCAGAATGAGACGAGTTCTTGAGGATGCCGTAACGGCACCCAGGGATGAGGTCATGGAAAGTATTGCCCACAATTCCCACTCTGATCTGCCCTTTCACACACCTACTGTCAGTTGTGATGTGTGCCGTGGGTAAGTTGGACGAGGACAGAGTCAAGTCAGCTGTGTGTAATGTCACCATCTTTGTGAAAGCAGGTAGATCAACTCGTGATCCTCTCACTATTGTGTTGTATGACCATCAGGAGTCAGTTACACATGTTGATGCTTTCAGGTGCATTTTGAACGGATTCTAGGAAAGCCATGACCAGATCGTGAACAGGAGCCTGAAATTAACCCCAAAACTGGTCAAACACAATGTCATCGTACTAAATACATATGATATAAAACGTACACTACAGACGGAAAAGTCGTCCTCCTAGACTGCAGCTAAATCAGCCTGGTGTGTCCATGACTCTGTTCTTTGATCAAAGATTGGGAATAGCCAAAGGGAACAAAACTAGCACGTCGGCCACACTGGGAGCATCACAAACAATTTGCACATGACTGGAAGCCACGTGTGTGTAAGCCAGTCTGGCACTGCCTGTGCCTTGCAGCTTGATTGTGCAGAAATGCTCAGTGGAAGAAATGCATGAAAGATGTCATCCTTCCATGAGACTTAAAATCCATCCACAGCATAGGCTGAAGGGCCAGGTCTGAAAGAGATGTAACGTTTCATTTGTGCATTCACTCTGGATATGAACAGGTCAGTCGGGGGAGCAATCTTCAGTTCTGTAAGCGCTAATTGCAGTAAATCGGAATCCATTTTTCACTCAGCATCCAGGCTGAAGTATGGCAACTATCTCTTTTTAGAGGTGGAAGGATCGACTTCTGGGTACTAGTCGTTGAAAGAATTTTTTAATTTTTCTTGGGACTGGAGAAAATACTCAAGCATGGCTCAGGTGTAGTTTAGCTTAGGATTATGCACTTAAAACTGCTTGTGCTCTTGAGTGACAGACAGAGTTAGACATAAGGTCACACATGAAATGAAGTCCGAACAACAAATAGACTGACACAATATAAGCGCAATTTCACCCATGGAACTTTACTTTTGTGTACAGGATTAAGACATACAAAGTAATGATAGTTCAGTGAGATTCAGTCTCGCCTAGCGTGGACAGCTTCTTCACACTTTGTCTCATAATAAAGGGCGTGTCTTATTGCTGTGAGTTGAAGTCCAGTGAGTACATGACAACCTAACTGATGTAGAGTCCGAGAGAAAACCTGGCCCAACCCAATCCCAGTGGCCCGGAAGCTCTACAGAGAACTGGAGGACCTGCGACATACTGCCACCTTTGTCAAGGAGACAGGGGTATCCATCTGACAAATGACGAACGAGACAACAACTGATGTAGAGGTGGAGAGGTGCACAGATCTCTGTCCAGTGTGTTGAGGTCACCACTAGGGGTAGGCCAGCTGAACAGTCAGTTGGCCACTTGGTCATACGGTAGCATGGATATTTGTCACTGTGCTGAGCCAGTTGTAGTGGACGATAGGGCCCCAGGGTCTGTGCTGGTTACAGAACATGCTATGTAGATGAGTGGATGGGAATCTGGCTTAATGAGTCCTCACACTTGCCTTCTGAACTTTCAAGAAAAGTGTGCGGTATCACACAGCATAAGAGAGGCTAACATCAGTGTATCACCCTCAATTTTTCCTCTCCAGTTCTTCTCTAAGGTTGTCTAGTGGATTTTAACATGCTGGTGTGAAACGGTAAGAAAGTGCTGAACAGTTGAAAGAAAATAACTTCAAACTAGTCAAATAAGTAGGTGGTGTGATTAAGTACTCGAGTACACTCTAAGCAAGCACACCAGTAAACGGTCACTACAAAGCATCAAGACAAACAACAGCATTCGTAAATCTTCTTAACAGATGATTGTACTGGCATAAAGTTATCCTGCTGAAATATGAAGTGTAGATACACACTATGCATAGTCTCAGGACTTAGAAGCTAGATTCCAGTTACTTTTCTTGTGGGACAAACAGTGAAACTGGACACAGGGTCTCAGTTCAGGGGAGAGAAACATTTCCTTCTCTTGTATATACTGGTGGTGTGTTTCGTACATTGAAAATGGCTTTGTTCGGCGGTATGGACATTAGTGGGTTTGTGGATTTGGAGGTTTGATTTCTGCTTTTAGAGGGTTAAGCTAACCATCAGGTTTCTGATGTCTGTCTGGTTGACAGGTTGTCAGAGGAACATGATATCCCAATGAAATTATTATGGAAGGTGAGTCGAGTCATTTTGATTGGTAGAGACTTCTCAACATGTGCAGTGTGGATCAAACACGGACAGTCTCTTAGACCTTTACAGTCTTCAGCATTCAATGCTGCTGTGCGAGGCTGCTTGGTCTACCATGTGCTTAACCACGTGTGAACTCAAGAAATGCCTGAGGGGGTGTCATGGATGCCAGCATCCTTTGTTGTGGTGTGGGAGACGAAGGAAATACTAGTCCCGTCCACGAGGGTCGAGTCACTATTAGACAGTATACAAGTGAGCTTTGCTGCAACTTTTTCTGTGGTGCTGGACTGAATGGGGAAGGAAAGGAGGGGGTGGGGTGTTGACACATGAATGCGACGTCAAATTTCTACAGCGGATTAGTCAGTCAAGTAGCATCCAGGCAGATGATGTGTGACGTGAAAGTTTACAGTGGCTTGGAACAGACAGACAGATGTAGGGAAGGGAATGAGAGGAAAGGGGGAGGGGGGAGGTGTGAAGATGGTCATCCATAAATGATAGAGAACTGATAATGCGAAGGACTCTGTGCGTGTATGTGTGTGTGTATGTGTGTGTGTGTGTGTGTGTAAACGAGAGAGAGAGAGAGAGAGAAGACAAGACAAAATTCTTATGTATGGGGATCATAGATGAACACAGGTATGTTTGTTTTTAGTGTTGTTGTTTTTTTTTTTTTTTACATCCAATCCTTGCCATGAGTAGGGCCAACAATGCAGAATAAGATAAGGCAATAAATTAATGTTAAAGCATCTTCCAACAGATTCATTTTTAAGATGTAGTTGTGAGATTTTGACTTCTTTGCCTGGTGCTGTAAAGTATAAGACTCATGTTAATGAATAATTTGAAACAGAATGTATTCAGTCTTAGAGCTCTTTAAGGATTATGATGAAATTAGCCAGCCCAATCACCAGTTACTGAATCAAGCAGTTTTGGTCCCTCCCCCCCCCACACACACACATTCTTTAGAAGAACTTGTAAAAAAGGAATCGTGAAATCCTACAACAAACATACATTTTGTGGTACCATCCATGATAAATCTAAAACCAGATGTGCAACAGTCCCAAACGATCTCTTTCTCATCAGTGTGCATATCATCCTGTGGTTGTTATCTTAGCTATGCGTTCATAGCACATTTGTCATCCGTGGGGAAAAGGTGAAGGAAATTTGGATATTTCAATTGAAATCCTTGTAAAATTGCAGAAGCATAATGATTTGTATGTGGGCTGTATCCATGTGGCTTGTTTTGTTGTTGAGATTGTGAAAAGCATTTATTCTTTGAAAATCCACTACAGACCATTCTTTGAAGAAAAAAAAAGATACTGTGGTATCATAAACAAATGAAGTAAAACTGTATCTTTTGCTTACGTATAAAATCTTACACGTTTTAAGTTGACATTCCAGACAACAACAAAAAAAAATTGGAAGAAAAATCAATGACTACATTCCAATTTTTAATAGTTGACATTAGTTGGCAAAAATGACTGGATAGCAGCAAGAGGTGTACAAGAGATAGAAATATATCGCCAGTGCATAGACCAAAATGTCTCAGAATCTGACTCCAGAGTTTTGCAAAAAACATCTTGAGATGAATGTGCAGTTCATGATATTGTTGATTTTATTGCATGAACATCAGGGTTTTGATTTTTTTTTTTTTTTTTGATATTTATTACTGTAAGTGTAAAGTGCAATACGAACTATGATTTCTGGGTGGCAGGTAGTTACAGCGTTATCAGTAAGAAAAGAATAGTTCTTGAATATTTACAGCAATATGGACCATTAATTTTGAATAATCATTGATGAACTTTTTTATTTTAAGCAATATTATCATCTTTGATAGTGCAGACATTATTTTTTCTCTAAGCCACCATTTTTTTCTGCAGTTCAGTTGATTGTACTCACCTCTGTGTCTGTGCTGTTTTTCATTCTGTTCGCAGCTACATCAGGTTTTGTTTTTCAGGTGGTCTTAGAAAATATGTCTCCCCAAATGATTGGTTTAAACAGTGGGTATTTGACTGAAAAGCAGTTGCGGTGAGTTTGTCTGTGCCGACAAAGATAGCTTCTCATGTAGAATGAGTGTTGACATGCTGGGCAGTCGTTGATGGGTTGTTATTCTGAATGAGTACCGACTTGTTCAATCCCTGACAGCATCTCATTCAAAATGGTGGTCGACATGTTGGTCAGACAGTCCTCTCCCCGTCACATAATTACTATTATGACAGAACAAATATGAATTTAACTCTAGCGAAACTTTTTTCAGTCTGTACCCTTAAATAGGGGTGTGGGGAATGCAGTGTTAAATGACAGAAAATGGAATTGTGGAGCTCAACCATAAGATTGAACGCCAGCCATTGGAAGACAGGTGCTTCTGACAGGTTGACAAAACAAAGACTAAAGCTAGTAGGAGACCGATGACTGTGTAAATAAGAGGTGGGCTTTTTTTTTTGTTTTCTTTTTTTTCTGGTCACAACTGTACATTGGCTCATATATATATTACTATGGTTTGGGCACTGTTTGGCAATGATGTAAAGATCTGAATGGACAGCACTTTGACAAATTAAGATATGAAATACTTTATTTTGAAAAAGATTATTTTTCAATTTTTCCGTACTCATGTTTGCAGTTTATGTCTGTTGGAATCCAAAACACTGTTCTAAATTCAGTACATCTTTGCATCATTCATGAGGTAGATTTTTTTTCAACTGCAATTAAATCTTTTTTACTTTACAGTTTGTATGAAAATCTCACTTTATGATAATTCTACAGGGTTAGAATTGTCATTTTAAGTTTTCCAGTACTCCTGATGATTTTGTCGAATAAATATTTTAGTTCATTACTTTAACGTGTCATGATCAGAATCAGGGGGTTTCCCTTTTCTTTTTTTTTCTTTTTTATTTTCTCAAATAACTTTTTTCTTTTTAAGAAAGTATGATTGTTCATCTTGTTTTTCACAGAATGTTAGTTCTGGTTGGAAAAATTTGGTCTGCCATTATTAGATCTGTATTTCACATTTTGGGCAATAAAACCTACAGTAGTGCAATCGACAACTTTTGTTGATAAGATTTTTACGTGTGTGTGTGTACGTGTGTGTGTGTGTGCGCATGTTCGCTCATGTACATGCATATTTGCATGTTTGTGCGTGCGTGTGTGTGTGTGTGTGTCTCCACTCTCTGTATTTGCCATGTATAATCACCATAGCAACATACAGTCAGAGCATAGATAACACTCAGATTCTGTCCCACATTAAAATTCGTATTTGCCTGTTCCTAGGAAACTGCCAAAACGGTGAAAAATTTTAGGGCTTATAATTCACACACTCTCAGAAGCACACATACAGAGATGTACACCCCCTTAGCAACGCAGACCTGAGAACAGCAACATGGTAACATTTGTTGCACTTTCCATGTGTTGCACCCAATGCAGACAAACCGTGACATGAATCACAAATCCTGCACAACTTCACCGACTAGATTTCTCATGATGCTGTGCACTCTTGCAATACTTTAAAGACACTACATCTTCCAGAGTTTTCACCACATGGGTTACAGTTGTCACTTTTACCTGGAAGTCTCCACTTTCCAGGTTTACACTGCAATGAATGGAAATTCCAGTAACCCTGCTTCCTAATTGAGATCTTTTGAGACAAAATACAAGTATCTGTACAAAAACAGCTTCTGTTTATTATCATAGACAAGTGGTGAAGAACTGAATTTAGCATAAGCAATAAAACATGCTGTTGTAAAAGAAAAAGATAGAATCAAATTTTCTCTGGTTTCAGTTCAGTTCCTGTCAATAATTAACTGTTTTCCCCTAAAGTTATTGTTGCTACATTTTCCTATTTTTGTGCATTTATTTTACATGGTTCTTTATCTGTTCAGTCTATGCAAACATAATGTCACGATGTGAATGTAGATTGAACACAATTCACAGTATTTGCCATGGTCACAGTTGGGAAGACCGGAGCCACACAGTATGACTGATGAGAGAGTGCTGCTCAAATTTCACTGCAGGTGTCTGTAGTTCTGAGGTCTGGTTAATGCTGGAATACGTTAGGAAAGCAAGTGTACAGTACAGGCCCATCATGAAGTGTGAGATCAGAATGGATCTGCTAAGCATTATCTTCATCATCCTCATCGATAACCATATTTTAAAAAAAAAAGGTCTCAAAGTCTATGGTTCTTCATGCCCTGGTCTCCTGGTGACCCCTGTCTGGATTTTCTCTCCCATGTCCATGTCTTCAGCAGGTTCGAGTGAAGGTTCCCGATACTGGCACGTTTATGGGGATCGTCTTTG
The DNA here is from genome assembly GCA_033310375.1 of Conus canariensis. Lineage (NCBI taxonomy): Eukaryota > Metazoa > Mollusca > Gastropoda > Neogastropoda > Conidae > Conus > Conus canariensis. Next base: position 34,574,960 of record CM065735.1, read on the forward strand.
GATGGATGTGGTGGCTCCCTCTGGAGAGGAGCATTCACTCCAGCTGACTGCGACTGTGCAGTTATTTTCTTGCGTACGCTGGATCAGAAGAGGCACTGCTGAGTTTCAGTTTGTTTCCTCAAGGTGTCACAGCGTGCGGACTAGTCCATATAGGCTACACGACATCCACTATGTTTTGAGGCCACACTGTGCATGATTTAAAGCTGATGGATAAATGAATTAATGACCAAGAGAAGAGAATTTAAGAAGAGGGTCTCATGGCTATGACTTAGCAGAGACTTCTATGTCTGACCTACATATCAGCCCAACGTGCTGGTCAGACCTCGACTATCTACCAAACATTGGTTGTGCCATAGCACCACTGAACACTAGCGGCACGAGTGCAGTGTCTCTTCTGGCGTGTTGCCTTTTGATGACTTGAGAAATTGACTGCTCCCTGTGGATTGCTGGAGCCGGGGCTGTGGTGAAAAACCAGGATGTAGCTGTGGCTGGGAGCTGGATCATCAATGGCAGCATGAGGTAATGTCACTGAAGCGGCCCAGAAGATGAAACAGAGCGACGGAGAACTTCAACTTTAACCTACAAGCATATTTGAAGTGTACAACTACCCACTCTCCTTGTAGTGGTGGATGAAGCACTTTCCAGTACTAGTACGTTGAAAGAAATGTTAAATTTTCTCAAAACTGTCAAAGCTACTCAAGTGTGTCTCAAGTGTAATTTCCCGTAAGTTATGTACTTAAGAGTGCTTGTGCCCTGAGAGACAGACCGAATTTTGAACAAGATCAGGTATGAAATTAAACAGCATTAATCCATAGACTCGCTCAAGTTTGGTGAAATTTCGTACACAAACTTTACTGTGAATAAAAGAATGCAAAAGTGGATAAAAGGAAATAAACACAATCGAAATAATTATTGTAAAGAAAAGTTTGTCTTTCTTCAACTGATCCGCACTGCTTCTTGTCATAGAATTAGAGCCTTTATACTGTTCACCAGGGTTCAAGTGCAGTACCAATGGGCATCAGGACGTAACTTTGTGAGTTGAGGGTTTTTTTTTGTTTGGAGGCTTTTATTGGAGGGGGGGGGGGGGGGGGGGGGGGGAACAGGGGGGCCTTCAGTGATGCTCTTGCTTAAAAATTCTTTTATTTCCAAACTTAATCAAATACAAATAAGATATAAATGAACATGAAAACACAAACATATGCCACCATTGGTGTAAGCCCCACAAAGGTAATGAAGGCAACAACCAGTCCAGTGACAGCCTATTCACCTACGATTATATGAAAAAATGTGTAAAAGACTGTAGCATCACAGTTCTGGATGGATTTTTTTTTTTTTTTTTTTAAATAAAAAAACAACTTTGATGAAGTAAATCAGCCAGAGATTGTACTTTACATATTTCATACTAGTTTTCACTGTTTGTGATATGATAACATGAATATATCAGTCATATCATTTTGCTTGATGGTGACGTCTTCAATGTGAATGGTTTCAGAGTATCACTTCCGACATCTTACCTGACATTGTCTGGCTATATTTAGTTAGCATTATTAGGAGACAGTAGCTGGAAAGAGAGAGTGTGCCTACCCTGCAAAGGTCTCATGGGCCTTTTGATGACTTGATGAATTAACCATCCCATTTCTTCAAAGTCTAGTGGGCACTCATTCTAATCATAGACTTGGCTCAGCTCTGTATACCAATAATCACATCACAATCTCAAAAAAAGGAGAAAAAAAAATTGAAGATATTTGTTTCAGTTTTAGTACAACCCACCTGACCATATAAGGCTCAGGAAGATCAAAGGATCATTTAAAGGCCTATTCCAAAGAACATTATAGAATTTTAAAAATTCATCGGTGAACTTTCATTCTTACTAAATATTAATATGCATCTACCCACACACAGAAAGCGTGTATGTGTGCACACACATCTCGACCCAAACAGGCACTCACCAAACACAAAGTTTGAATCCCCTCTTTTTCTTTTTTTTTTCCAAACAGTTTTTGTTCTTACTGATGTTCCATTAGCCAACAAAGAGGACATAAAAAGACAATCAGCACAATTGAGAAGCTTTACCATTTACGTTAAAAAAAAAAGAAAAAAAAAAGAAGAAGTCAGTTTGAAAATAAATAAATGATGGTTACAATCTGTACAATCTAAAAATTCATCAAAACACACATAGCAAAGTTCAATCTCAAGAACACACTCATTATCGACATACAAATATTTTGTTTGTTTGGGTAAAGTCCTGAAAAATGAATGACTGCATGCCACGGTTCAGGTATGAAATGCCAGCGGATGGAACTCTGCCCAATGTCAGTGACTGCAGATCACAATTCACCTTTGAAATGAAATGACCAACGGTTGCACTCAAGTATGAAGCGTTAGTGGATATACCTGACCCAAGAGAAGTCAAGTACCTGATCCATGACTGCATGCCATTTGAAATGAAATGACTGTTGCTTTTCAGCTATGAAATATTAGAGGAAGTAAGCAAGTCAAGGGGAAGGAAAGGAGTGTGTATGCCAAAGTTCTGCTATGAAATATTACTGGATTTAACTGATTCAACAGAAATGGGGAGTTTTTCTTATACTCCCTGTTTGGCTAGTACACTTACCATGTCAGACCATGGCATTCAACGGCAGTTAGTCAGCTCTGCCAGGCCGAAGATTTTTGTGGCTAATGCAGTAATAAGACAGTAATAAGACAGTCAAGTGAAGCCCCCCCCCCCCTACTTCTGCCATGCGCAGAACGCCGAAGTGAGCTTGTTTACCTCATTCTCCAGAGGCCTGCCGTCCAAGCAAGATAAGTCTTGTGCTCTGTCTCACCTTTCTTCTGTCTTGTGTACCTGTCACTATTCAGCCACATAAAGGGACATAATTCAGCCAAAGTAAGTGAAACAAATTAATGTAAAGTGAATGGATTCTATCCACAAATAATAGTCTTTTTGAAAAAAAAAATACAACACTGATAAAAAAAAAATTGAAGAATACATTGCTTGCATAAAATCAAACCACTTTCATTTCTTTATGAAATGGCGCATATGTAAACTATCTTTCGCTTGCATATTAATATTTTGTCTTTTTTTGTGATAAGGAAGAGAGTGAGAAATAATGTTTCTTATAGCCCAGCCGACTGCAAAGGGCCATACCAGGGCTATCACCACGTTGAAGTCAACTCTCAAGTCACATTAAAAACACACACACACACGCATCCACACAACTCATTACACACATACTTTCTAAAAGCACACCTGAAATTTCCTTAAAAATGCTTCTTCCTTAGAATCTAAGATCTGATGAAAAATGTTGATCTCTTTTAGAAATTCAAAAATGACATCAGGTGGGACATCTCTGAACAAGGTTTTCATGGACTTGATGCTATTATAATAACCGATGATTACTGAGGAATCTGATGTGTGATTATGCCCGTACAACCGCTGAAACCTTGCACTGTATTTCTGTGTGCTCATATCATTCACATTGTTGATAACACCGTGGCCATTTGAAGATGTTTGGTAATATATGAATAAATGGAATCAAAACATCAATAAGACATTCAACCACCTCTCTCCCTCTCAGATGTTAAAATAATGACTTTCACATCGACACTTGATGAAAAGTAACTTTTCTTTCCATCTCATGTTTTACTTTTCCTGTTACTGAAAGAAAAAGGGAAGGAAGCTAAACTTCGTGATTGTGTCAAAGGCATGAAATGTTCATGGATGTTATCCATGTAACTTGGCAAAGAGAAGCTCTTTAAGACCTGATGCCACATGTTTGGTCTCTCCTCACCTGTGATAACTTGTGACAGAATGCTTACTAATTGTTTTTCTTTTAGTGTAAGCCAAGTCTTCACACGTCCTTGAACACGCTTTTGGCAGTTCGAGCACATCTACTGGGTCCAACAGTGAGTGAGCCTAGTCTTCACATGTCCCCGAAACCATCCTTTAACAGCTAGCCATGTTTATGGGGTTCCACAGAGAATTGGCCTGCTGTTCATTTGTCCCTAAACACATCTTTTGACAGCTAAGCCCTGTTTCTTCGGGTTCAGCTGATGGTGGATCTAAACTTCACCAGTCTTGAACGAATCTTTTTACAGCTATTAGCTGGGAAGCATTTACTGGGTTCAACATAGTGTTGGTCAAGTCTTCATTACATTCCTGACCATGTCTATAGACAGAAAAGCCGTTATCATTCGGGTTCATTTATGTATGATCCTAGTCTTCACTTATGTCTTCATACAGCTACGTTGTGTACTTATCATATGTGATCCTAGTCTTCACATGTTCCTGGATATGTCCTCTGACAGCTATGCTGAGTTACTCAGGTTTAACAGACAGTAGATCTGGTATTCATACATATTCCTGAACACATCTTTCGACAGTCAGCCTCTGTTTACTGGATTCAACACTGTTGGGGGACTCCTGAGAGAACATTAACTGCTCGTTGTCATCCCTGATCCATCCATTTTCACTGCTGCAGTCTCCTCTTCCCGTTTTCTTCCTCCATTTCACTGTGTTGATCAGTGTCAGATACGAATCACACATGTTGTAAACCAATGAAAACCACCATCCCAGAAAAAGGCATCATATTGTTCTTAAAATTCAGCCAATAAATCTCTCGATTCTCAAATGTGATAAAAGTAGGACCGTGGATTTTACAAACACTTAGGATTGATCGAGTGACAAAACACAGAAGATTCTAGTGTTACAGGCAGAAAGAACTATTTTATTTGGCTCACAATTTAATGAATAAAATGACACATTCCTCTTCAATCTTCCAACTATGGGGCACCTTCAGCCATGATCACACCTTGGAGCACACCCCCAAGATCATACATCCGCATTTTACCAAAGTCAGATTATATCAACTGTGCTGAAAAAACACTGGACTTGGTGACATGCACACAGATGTTTCAGGATATATACATATATATATATATATATATATATATATATATATAATCCTGCCAGACTGAATTCATATTATTTTACTGATGACAAGAGACAACAGCAACTACATCTTGTGAGAGATAGTGTCCCTTTTCAGTCTGTCAAATTGTCCAGCCCCAACTCTCTAAAGCATTCAGTCCAACAGACCAAGGTATGTAGATGGGGGGAGGGTGAAAATGAGAAGCTGGACTCCCCATCCGATTCTTTTTCTTCCTTGTTTTTCTTGTTTCTTGTTCTTGTGCAGTGAGAGAGAAGACAGAAAGAGAGAGACAGTGTGTGTGTGTGTGTGTGTGTGTGTGTGTGTGTGTGTGTGTGATCAACATAATGCAAGCTTGGATATAGCACTGTTTGTTTAAAAAAAAAAAAAAAACGATCAGGTATAACATTTCAGAAATGACCATGAATCAAAAGAGGGTCATTGTCACATCACTATTGCTTACACTGTTGATAACGGTACCTCCCCATTCCCATGTAGTCAGGAAAACGAAGATAGCACTGACCAAAATACAGAAATACGCCACAGACATTTTGTCAGGGAACTCTGACCCTAGATCAATTCTGACCAAAAAAAAATTCACCACTTCGACCTTCAACAGTCCTTCAAGCCATTTATCATTATTATACTTCACATATGGCCATTTACATGGACTACTTTTGCATCTGTGTACAGATAATCTGCCTGACCCAGGGAAACAAACAGCAACATGATGGTACAGTGAAAAATTAGCAAAGAAATGACAGCAATTAACAGACACATCACACAAGAACAAAAAAACATCATCAATCAGTCTGCGCCGACAATATCATCCATTAAAATCAACACACATGCCTACCGATAAAGAGAAAACATGACCATAGCAAACAAAGGAAACATTAACTGAAGTTAACGGATTATTCAGTCACTGAAATTTGCCACGGCTGCCAACTTTCTGGAATCAACATTAAGGAACCAGGGTTGAACAGAGTGCTTGGAGTGAGGAGGAGGGGCCAGATCAGCATTTGACTGAGGGCATTTCTAACCCTCTTTATGTTTCAGCTGACAAACGCCGAGTTTAAAATGAAAATGCACTTTCCATACACGTACCTGCCAACATCCACATAACACCATCTGGGCTTTGTTCGGCAATATCTTATCAAACCTATTCAAACATGAAACCCAAAACACCACGCTTTTAAACAGAATTTTGAAGGTTCTGGATTTCTTCACTAAATTCTGAATCTCAAGAATTATTTCTAAAGTCGGGAAATTCAAGAAAAATTCAGGAGGGTTGGCAGCTACTCTCTGCCCATCAAAAACTATTAACCTGTAAGTTCTAACCCAAAGCACGAGTGCTGCAGCTGAAGTGTAAAAACTGAAATAAATGTAGAGGGACACAGTGAAGCTGAGGGACACAGGCTCTCTTCACTGTGACAAGGGCTGAAGGAGGTGGAGTTGGCTTAAAAGGGGGCAGTTTGGCCTCTGACTGAACACATTTTTAACCCCCCCTGCTTCAGCTGACGAATGCGAGGTTTAAAAGAATATGCATTTTCTATCACATATACCTGTCAAAATTCACAAAACATCATTTGGGCTTTATTCAGTAACACTTTATCAAAAAGACCTTCAAACCCTTCATTCTAAAACAAAAAAATAGAAAATCTGAATATTTATACAAAATTCAGAATTTCAAGAATAATTTCTGAAATATGGAAATACAGATGAATTCTGGAGAGTTGGCAGCTATGCACTGTGATATGGTGTGACACAGATCCTCCTCAGTGTGATGTACGAGGCATAGGTCCTCCTCACTGTAATGTGTGAGGCATAGGTCCTCCTCATCGTGATGTGCGAGGCATAGGTCCTCCTCACTGTGATGTGCGAGGCATAGGTCCTCCTCACTGTGATGTGCGAGGCACAGGTCCTCCTCACTGTGATGTAGAGGGACACAGATCCCCGACCTACTCACTTCGGACGCAGAACATTCTCAACAAGATGTAGGAGGACTCATATTTCTTCATGAAAACTGTCTGCTGATTTTGTTGAATACTGAAAAAGTCTTTATGAATCTCCCTCTTTGCGTAAACAGATGTCTCTGTCACTAAAAGATATTTCTTTCGTGGTAATGATGGTGCCTCACAAAACGTCCTCCAAATGTTCTTTTAAAATTAAACAGTCTATCTTATTTAATAAAAATCCTTGTTTTCTGTGTTGTAAATTCAGTCAAGAAAACACCTGGGTTTTTTTCTGACATGACTAGTGATGACATCCTAATCACAACCATTTGGGAGGTTAGGGGGGTGGTTGTTGTTGCTTTCTTGTTTCCATTGATTACCGAGAGCTACATTACTCAAAAGAAATTGCATTCTTTGAAACAAAACATATTAGACATGTAGATTATAGCAGTAATTCACATCACTTTCAACTAAGGATACACAGCAAGAAATACAGATCAAGTCTGTCACAGAGCTCAAACAAGCCAGTTATCTGTACAACATTGTATGACATACACCGATTCAAGAAGTATTCGGCTTCTTTTGTGCATGCGTGTGTGTGTGTGTGTGTGTGTGTGCGTGTGTGCTTGCATGTAATGTGTCAAGAGAAACAAAGGCTCACTTTCGTAAAGATGATATTTTCTTCCCTTTTTACAGATGTGTGTATACACTGAAGGAAAGAAAAACTAGCAGAACATTTATGACACACTAAACATCAGACATGGAAGGGCAGGGTGAAGGACTTCCCCTAGCGCTCCACATCAACACCTCCAATTCCATTCCATCAGGAGGGCTTGGGTTTGAAATACTGATGTGCACTGGGAAATCTGGAACAAAGAACAATAAATAATCACACATAAGCATGGCATGGGGCAGTGAGACTGCATGTGCATGACCGTGCACACACACACACAGAGTCATGCATGAATGCACATGGCCTGTTTTTCACAAAGTAAACCAACCCAGCGACTTCAGAGCCACATAATGTCCTCTCCACCACAAAATCAGAAAATAACGCATAAATAAAAAGTAATCACTGTTGTCATACTGTGCTTCTCTGGCCATGTCCAATGTATGCGGCATCTTCTTCACCTTTAAAAAGATACGAATGGGTGAAAAAGGAGTGGGCTATGTGTCAGCAGCACAAAAATGTTTCTTCTTTACGGCTCTTAGAACATGGTAAAACCTTTTTCAGGATTGGATGGCTTTCGAAGAATGTGTTATCTGTCTGCCAATTCCTTATTTCTTGCCAGAGGTCTTCGATGTACGCCTCAGCTTTGGACTTCAGATCGGTGCATGGGATAGAAAATGGTTCCAGTCTACCTTTCATTTTTTTTTAAACTCAAAATCACAATGTTTGGATCACTTATCTCTGAACTGCCACTAGTGACCTGTCCCAAAAGTGGACAATATTTCAGTCATAACATTCCTCTGTAGTCTCACTTAACAAATCAGTCCAACTTTTCCCACAGAAGACAGCTTTCACTGCAAAATTGGTGTATAAAGGCAACATATGCATCTCAAAGGAAATGACCACAACAACTGACCACAACAACTGAAATGTTGGGAGTAGCTTAAACTTTGCTTGCTCGTTGTTTATAGTCGTCTTTGAATTCTTTTTCTGAAAACTGTACGAACTTGAGCAACTCATCAAATGTAACTTCAAGCCTGTCCCATGTTAGCTGCTTAAAAACAAAAAGGAAAAAAAGTAGGGATGATTGCAAGTGTGAAGAAGTACAAGTGGAAGATGACCCTCTTTCTCCTAAGCATGACATGCCTCCCTGACATTTTCTCACACACACTCATGTGAAAAAGACACATTGTTTACCTCTCGGCGCTGTAGTCATCATCCTGCTCTAACCGATCTGACAGAGAGCGTATGACCTCTGCCTCCAGCATGCCATGCAGCTCTTGAGCATCTGTTGCCTCTGCAGCCAGATTGTCAGCACTGCTGACTGGCTCCACACCTGCTTGACCAGCTGCCTGCTTCACGGCGGTGGGGAGATAGTCAGACATGTTGGAAAGGTTTCCAGCCTGCTCGTATGACATGAGCTGCCCAAAACAGAAAGAAGTCAGTCATCAATGAAGTATCAGTGACAATCTGCGTAGTTCTGCCTATGAACTGAAACTGCATCCCACATACTGAACAAAAACTCATTCAGTCATTTACATGGTGCTGTATCACACTCATGTATAACACTTCAGACCATCACAAGGGACTCTTGGTTTGCGACCGTTTTTCTGTCTGAATCCTTTCACAGCTACAGTTTGGTCAGAAAACAAACAAATAAAATCTGATTAAACACACAGTCCCACCCCCCTCCACCCCTCCCTTGGAAAACAAAATGCTGACTGCGTAAAACTGGTCAATGGGTGTGGATAAATATTTCCCATACCACTAATTTACCATTCACTTGGAACTTGAAAGGTGAAATATTATTAAGAATACATTTTTTATGTGTATATTTTCCTTCTTTTTTTTTAATGCTACTTCTGTTTCAACTGTGGTGTTGTTCAAGTGATCACCTTTATTTCATAAAACAACTCCAGGCCTCAATCTGGGACCTCTGTCATGACCATTCATCAGCGCACAGTTCTGGAGGCAGCAAACCTCTAACAGAGTGAACTGACAGAACCTGCATGGTTACTGATGCTATTTGCTAAGTTAAGTTATTTCACTTTCAGATCTTGTTGAAATAAGCTGTCACCATCTAGATCTGTCCAAAATGTCATCCGAGAGGTTCCCAGTTCATTGAAATCCAGAAAGAAACCTTTCCATCAAACATTAGACAAAAGAACACAAGAGAAATTCTTTATAGACTGAATACAGTGAGGTAGTCTGCAAGTTAATACTTATATTCGCATACAGACTTCATCACTGAGATAGTCTGCTAGTTAATATTTACATTCATATGTAAAAAAGCAGCGGGGGTGGGGGGTGGGGGTAATGAAAATAACCAATCAGCTAAAAGGAATTTTGCTATTAACAGCACTTTTACAAAAATAACTTACCTAACAAACGCCTTCATTGTACTTTTCAAAGAAGGAATTCACACACTGTCATGACATTTTTGCCCATAATCAATTTCCTGATTCTTCTCTCTCTCCATCATTCCATGTAAATCTACTGATAATGGAAGTAAAATGCATTTGTGTGTGTGTGTGTGTGTGTGTGTGTGTGTGGAAAAAAGCATCTCTCTCTCATAACAGATCTAATTCTTGCTTCTGTATTGTCATGGAATTCATACAAAATGTATGTTGGCCTGCATTCCAGCACAATCATGTATAAACTGCCTGAGGGCTAATTTTTCTATCTCCCCATCAGTCTTCATCTGTCAGACACATTCAGGTAAGTGTGTGTAGTGTGGGCAATGACTTTTAGAATTCCAAATTTCTAAATTTCTGTGGCATTTCATATTTTTGCTCCTTTCTTTTCCAAACTGTCAAAATCATTTTTTTCCCCAACAAAAACAGCAATAAAAGAAAAACAAAGTTGATTTTCTAATCCTGACCTCTCCTCCCCTCCAATCATTTACAGAAAAACCAAGAAACAGTAATTCATAATTGCCCTGTATGGACTTCAGAAGGTATTATTCATTTACTGTCCTGCTTTTGCTGTCCTGCTCTGAGTGGTTAAATATAACAAGAAATAAAATCTGAATCCAAGGGTGACACTCTGAAAATCTGAAAAAAAACTGAAAATGAGGCAGGGGTCCAGGGGCCGCCCAGGCCCCGGAGGGGTGCAGGGGCAGTGCCCCACTGGGGGTTCGGGGGGGCAAAGCCCCCTGGCCGAAGATGATTTTATTTTTTGGATCTGTGTTGTCGTCAACGATAGAGAGTGCTTCCTCATTTCTGGTCGTCTGCTACAGCGCTGCTTCAGTCATAATACCGCCGATTCAACTGTTTTCAAAAAAAAAATTTTTTTTTTTTTTTTTTTTTTTTAATAACGAAACTTGAAAAACGGAATTTCAGTCTGGGGCCTTGCCAAGAAAATGGATTTCAGTCTCCCAGACGGAAGAGTGGCACCCATGTAAATCTGTTGCACTTGATTTTCCCTTGCTGCATATGATTCTGAAGGGAAACTACTTACAAAAAGCGAAACTCAGGCCACACACAATCAAAGTACAGCTATTAACACTCACACGGCGGCGTTTCGGAGGCAACCCCTGCAAGTAAGCATCACTGAAGGGGCCCTGTGTGCGCTGACTCTTCTGTCTTTGGACGTCTGCTTCCATTACTGGCACCCACTCCTGCACACCATTGTGTGAATGTGGAATCACAAAGTTATATCATGTAATTAATTTAGCTTAAATCACATATTGGACCATATTTCGTGCAACAAAAGAATACAAATTCTATTCTGCATAATCATCTTGATATTACCAAAAATGAACCACTGTGTTCTGACCAATCTCTCCCCCCTCCCCTCCCCCTCCAACACTCCCGTCACCCCCACCTTCCTTCCCCATTTTCCTCATAACCACTGCAATCCTTATATAAAATCTTTCAGAATGACAATTCAGATGTTCCAAATTCAATAGACACTCCTTCAGACAGGCAAAGCTAGAAAGCGGTGTGGAGGTAAAAACCACCACTGACAAAAGGAAAAACATCCCACTACAATGAACCAAACTGGAATGGCAAATGTGATCATGACTCTCAAAGCTGTGTCTTGTGATTCTCCATTCCATATCTTTTGTTCAAATGTGCACTGCACAGAAACGGTTCGTCAGTCTAAGACATTACAGCATGATACATGAACTCTGTCAATAACATCAGGACAAGTAAAACCTGCGTGCACACACACAATACACAAAAGGTTCGTCAGTCTAACGTATTACAGCATGAAGCACAATCTCTGTCTTTCACATAAGGACAAGCAAAACCTGCATCCACACACAAATACAGAAACTGCACAGCTAGAGGGGCAGACAACTCACAGTGGGCACCACCTCCTGCCAGTTGTCTTGCACACTGCTGGGACTGGGCACCATGGCACTGGGGTGGAGACAGCGGAACATGTGGTTGCCATTGACGATCTGGCCTCCTGTGTCCTTGAAACTGCTCTCCAGCGGGCGCTTCGAATAGGAAGGTTCAGAGTGCGGGGGACCTGCACATGAAAGGTCTCCGTTAATACTGTTGGCTGATGATGATACGTGAGATTATACTGTTTCCTGTCGCCAGAGAGAAACTTGCGTATACACCTGCTGACCGCAAAGGGCCATGTACCTCTGTCAGAATCAACTCTCAAGTCAGATTATTTTTTCTAAAAAGGAGAAAGATACACACACACACAAACTCATTTTAAAAAAAATCTTCTAAAAAGCACCAGGATTTCGTTAAACTATTTCTTCCATAAAATCTTAGATGGAAAACGTTGATCTCTTTAAAAAAAAACACTCAAAAATCACATCAGGTGGGACAAATCACATCAGGTGGGACATATCTTCCTCTACCTGCCCCTCTCCAGTTTACAGCAACTTTTTCATTAAAGCTACTATGTGGCTGGTATGGGGGTTCAATTCTACCTCATGCGCTTTGACCTTCCTGTGAATAACATGAAATGAAATAAAGTTGAGAATTGCTAAGGATCTATGATATCTATGTTACATCCTGATTACATGATCAGACCAGGTAATCAACATTTTTACAGATCTATGATAACCGTGTTATTTCCTGATTACATCAGCATACTGATGTAGAGATGAAAAACAAAAATTTTGTCTCACAATGTTTAGCTAAAAAAAGGCACTTGGGTAAGCACAGGACCTCTACAATGGTTAAGCTGCTTCTGGATCTACCACTTACCTGGATCCACACTACATAGAAACTCAAAAGGTTTACTGTTAGACAACATTCCAACCATGCAAGTTTCACTTACAAAAAAAAAACCAGTTCAGAAGTTTGTACTTAATCTTCCTGAACAAAACCCGCAGCTGCCCTTTATTACAGATCCCCACCAAAGTTGAATGAGCTCTCTCTTGGGCTATACATTCCATCTTTTCACCAGATTTTACAAAAAAATCAGCTCTTTAGTTCTTGCACAATCTTGTTAACGGAAATACAAACTGCGAAAGCAAAACAGGTGGGTGAAACATAACCTCCCTGACAGAAGTAACCAACAAGTTAAACACATTCCCTTGCTCTAACCAGGTAGAAGAGAACCAGCAGGACACAAGCAGACAATTACCTGCACGGACTGACTGGCCGGGGAGCGGCCACAGTAACGGGAGGGAAGAGGCAGGCCGGGGAGGGGAGTCCACTTCCATGGCTCCGCCGCTGGAGGACGGAGACTGCGGGGGCTTCTGTCCCTGATTCGCCCAATCCCTCTCCCCACCAGCGGGGACGCAGTCACCGGGGGGTCAGAAACCACAGCAGGGCCAGTGGAGCGACGCACGATATATCCCTGCACGTCTGACCGGGCGACAGACTGGGTCTGCTGGAAGGAGGCTATGTGCTGCATGGTCATGGAGGTCATGGACTGCTGCAGCAAGGGGCTGAGGCCCGTCAGCATGCCCGCCTGTCACAGACAGCCGTCATACCATTCACTCCACGGCTCTCTGGCTAAATGCACAGACTCAGAGAATGATGGAACAATACAGCGCCAATAACGATCTTCAGAGAAAGATGGAACAATACAGCGCCAATAACAATCTTGAGACTGTGGCTTGTATGAGCATATATATCCCATGTAAAATACTAACATTATTTCATTTGATATTCAACATCCAAGCACAGAATGACACATGGACCTGTGTATCCATAAATTGCTGTGGCAGTGTTTCTCATCCGAGACAAATTTTCAGGAAAACTGGTGTACTTCAGAAATGTCTGGAGTCTCCACAATTTCTGATCACACCACCACCACACACATTCCATACACACTTAAAATGCATGAGTCAACATCTCCACTCACAAACATCTAAATACATTCAACTAACTTCAGATACATTCTACGAGTACCTCCACCAAAAAAAAAAAAAAAAAAAGAAGAAAAGAAAAAAAAGAGACCTATCATCAGCAGGGTTAATGATCCACAAAGACCATAACAAGAGGAACTTCTGTTCTTCCTCAAGCACACATTGCAGCACAACCACATACCAGTCTGCTCTCAATCATGGCAGTAAACGCCCGCTGGCCGTCTCTCAGACATGTGGGCATGAGGACGACAAATTCTCCCAACATACGACGGAAGCTAGTGTAGAACTGTAATGCAAACTGGTCATCACTCACTGCAACAGAACAACGTTGATGTAACGAAAGGGAAAACAGAAAAAAATTTATAGTGGTATAAATAAGGTCTGAAACAAAGGCCTGAAAATTCAACTAACACATACTCTTTTAGTTCAGTTTCAGCAAAGAGTTCCAATCTCTGTGTAAGGGCTGGTCATTATATACTACACCTCACCTGTTTGGCCATGACACAACAGTGTGGCGTTGAGAAAATGAACAAACAATTAAAACAGGAAAGACACATTCATGCTCAAGATTTACCAGCTGCTACAACCGGGTGTGGCCCAACCCCCCTAGAGTGTCCAGGAGATCACGGGCCGAAACACTTGCTTGAAGGAGGTTTCTCTTCTGAGGATTCTCTGCTGCCATGCTCTCCACGAGTTTCTTTCTACTAATCCATCATACATGCTCAGTTATGTATACATACAACATTTTCTTTTTTATTTATTTATTTTTTTTTTTTAGCTGTTCTGTGCCAGTCCAGAGGCACTACCCTCATGCCACTCATTCACTCTGGCTGGCAGTCCACCTGGCTTGCCCCCGGTGCAGCCCTAACACCAGCAATCCACACTGAGCAATCAACGTACGGGGTTTCATCATGAGGCAACCCACCAGGGCAGACACTACACTGCTGCCCAGTCACTCTGATAGTCTTCTGTCGTGCCTGTGTTTAATGCAACATATGCTTCTTACTAAAGCCCCTACTGATGACACCAATTGCCTAGTTGTGGAGCCAGCATGAGTGACCATCTCCCTCAAGTGGTGCTAACCACCCGGTCCAACAATGGTCCCCACAAATTTGCCAATACCAGCAACACGCCATGGGCCTAGACAAGAAGAAGAGATAGAAACAGAGGTCACCATGAGAGCAGGGCATGAAGAGCCACAGAATTTGAATACGAGGATGACGACGATGATGCTATGGACTTCCATTCTGATCTGAGACTGCACGACATGCCTGTACTCTACACCTACTTATGCACTTATATCCTGTCATATAAAAGGCCCAAAAGATACGGATGACTGCAGTGCTAGTCAGGAAATTTGGGCAACACCCTCAAAGACGCATAGATTATTTAAGTAAATGAAACTTGACTTGTGTGGTTTCAGTCCTCCAAACTGAGCCCATAACACACCTGTCATGGACGAAAAAAAAAAGACCTTGCATATATAAACGGCTATTAATGGTAGGATGAAAAACGGTCATACACACAAAACTCCACTGCCTGTCTATACAGACAGTGTCCGCAGGAGTATCAGCCTGCGTACGCAGAAAGAAAGAAAGAAAGAAAACGGCTATGATGGGAATCGAACCCACAACCTCCAAGTTAGTAATCTGCGACACTAACCACTGTGCTATGGTGGCAGGTTTACACACGAAATCTGAGGATCAAAACCTATTTTATTTTGTTTGCACTGTTCACTCCTAGTGAGACCAGACACAGATCTCTTAAGCGCCTGGTAGGAAAAGAGGAGTGATGGTCATTCACTGTTTGGTGACACTTAAGCAGCCTGTCTACTGTAGAGAGACAGGCTGTTCTGATTTCACCACAATTACCCTGCCCCGACACTGAGTAGTACCCAACAGGCCACATCATTATGAAGGTAAAAGTACCAAACACACTTCGCTGGCTCATAACACCGCAGGTATGTCTGCATGACTACATCATCCCAGTGACAAAGAAGAGAACAGAGAGTAGTAGACAGCGCTCACCACTGTAGTCCATGATCAGAGTGAAGAGGGCTGCCAGATGATGGAGGAAGAACTTGCGTAGTGTGGCCTCTATATTGACATCACTCATTACTGCCGTTCCTGACTAAACACAGAGGTCACAGAGGTTTACAAATGAACATTGGGTGACTATACTCCAAAATTACTCAGAACATAAGAGAGAGAGAGGGAGGGAGGAAGAGAGAGAGACTGAGGGGGGAGGGGTGGGAAGAGAGAGATAGAGAGAAAAAGGTTTGCACACTTTAAAGGGAAGGCACTGACAAAAAAAAGCATTGCTAAGTCGAATGTTTCTGGATATACGCAAATCGATTCCAACCCAAAACAGGGTTCCTACAGACTCCCAAGAACAAAATTCAAGGAGTGTTTTTCAAGGCTACAATACTTGCGTAACTGCATCAAAACTGATGAAGTTACAAATTATCTCCCTGGGTTAAATAGCAGATGACAATCCAGGATCGTGACGATGTTTGTAAAAATTTGTTTTAAAATAATTTTTCGTTAACCTGAACGTAGAAAAATCAAACTGCCATTTCTTTTTGTCACATTAGAGATTTTTGGAGCTGATGGCTTGATTTTCAAAGGTTTTCAAGGAGGTTTGGTCAACAGAACCACATTTTACCGATTTTCAAAGGATTTCAAGGTCTTGAAATTCGCTGTCAGAATTCAAGGAGTTTCAAGGCGCGTACGAACCCTGCCAAATGCAGCATTTTTTAATGGTTCAAACAAAATGGATCAAAATGAATCCCTACTCAACAAGACACACTGCAGTTCTGACACTGTAAATCATGCAGAAAGTGACCAACAACAAAAAAAAGTTATTCAGTTAAAACCTACGACTTTTCTAAACCTAAAGAAAACAAATATCACAGACATCCTTCATGGTCTGACCACAGGGCAGGCAGACACAGGGTACTGAAACACACAAATACAGACTTTCGTGAACCCATACAACGGCCCTTACCACAATTGCTAAAACATCTGGAAGGACCTCCCCAACCACCCGATCCGTAGCTCTCTTCAAGTTGTCTTCAGTAGAGGCTGACCCGTTCAGCACCCGGTCGCTGACAAACTGCCGCATGGGTCGGCGAAGCCGGGCAATGGGCTGGTGGTGCCCCATGAATATGGTGATCATGTCACTGAACGTTAAGTGCTCTCCTATGCACAAGAAAGCGTCCGTCAGGAACCCTGTCAACAGAACAGGTCAATGTTCTTTACTATGAAAAAGAAAGGCACGGGTGCATTCTGGCAATGTACATGATGAGATACATAAATACTCAAGGACTACCTCACACACACACTAGTAACAATTCCTTCATTGCACAACTTCCTCCTTACAACAACCCAACATTCTGCAATGGATTACTTCTCTCACATTTGTACTATTTACCACCTAAGATGGATATCCCTTCCATATACAAATTACTGCCTGACCTATCCTCTACTCTATAAGGAGCTTTTGTTTTGTCCTGCTAAATGTTGAAAAAAAATCCACCATCGCATTTTCTTTTTCTTTTAAGTTAACCCATTCTTTACTAAGGCTCTTCCCCATGCTTCCAGCTATCCCTTGTACATGTGACTTCACGAAATTAACTAGAACTTTTCTTGTACAGCAATGTGGTATCTGGTACCTGTAAAAGACGTTCTACACATATGCACAAATGCATTGTGAGTAATGAAGAAACAGCGTGTACCAAGAGAGGACGTGGCCGCACACCCAGACGTAACACATATGGGGAGTTTGTGTTATACTCCCTGTTTGGCTAGTATACTTACCATGTCAGACCATAGCATTCAACGGCAGTTAGCCAGCTCTGTCAGGCCGAATTTTTTCCGTGGCCAATGCAGTCATAAGACAGTCACGTGATGTCACCCCACTTCCGGCCCCGGAAGAAGCCAGTGTCAACTTCCTATAAGTCATTCAGCGAGGCCTGGTGTATGGTGACCCCGAGAACCTTGGCGCCAGAGGGGAAGGTAGGGAGGGAATTAGAGTCTGACATGGTAAGTATACTAGCCAAACAGGGAGTATAACACAAACTCCCCATTTTGGCGTCATATACTTTACCATGTCAGACCATAGCAGAATTTAAAGGAATCGGAGGAGGGCGAGCGCCCTAGTGGTTCTTGGGGTTGACCGATATGGCTGCATTGGCCGCCACAAAGGAAATCCCCTTAGACCCATCAGCTCTGGTCATGCGGATATCCCTCAGGTAAAAATTAATGAAGGGATTTTCCGAACGCCAGTAGGCTGCCTCCAGCAGGTGGCGCACGGGGACAGAGTACTGGAACGCTGTGGAAGTGGCCAGTGCTCTGACCTCGTGGGCCCTGGGTGATAGGACAGGGAGATCCTTGTACGCCTGAGCGTAGGTAGATCTCACCGTCTTGGAGAGCCACCTGGAGATAGTTCCCGCCGAGATATCTCTAGTATTGTTGGGGTTGAGGGAGATAAGGAGTCGTCTCTGGGAGGAGCGCCTGGGGCGTGTGCGTTCCCAGTAGTACCTGAGACACCTGGAGGGGCAAAGGTCCATGTCTCCATCTTTTTCTCCCTTTCCCAAGATGTCAGAACTCCGGAAGGAACTTGAGAGAGACTGAGCCGTCCCTGTGGAAGGCGATATCTGTGGGGTCACCGCTGAGGGCGTGAATCTCACTTCGTCTTCTGGCCGAGGCCAGGGCGAGGAGAAAGGTGGTCTTAAAGGAGAGGAGGTCAAAAGGAATAGAAGCAATGGGTTCAAAAGGGGTTTTTCTGAGGGCATCGAGGACCGTAAAAAGGTCCCAGAGGGGAATGCGCCTAGGGGACTGAGCTTCCCGTAGAGCAACTCCTCTAGACACCTCTCTGAGGAGAAAGTCATTGTCAAAAGAAGGGCCCCCCAGTTGACGAATGGTAGTGCAGATAGCTGATCTGTAGCCCCGAATGGAGCCAGCCGACAGCTTAAGGGAAGAGGATAGGTGGGAGAGGAAATTTCCTATTTGGATGTTGGAGGGGCAGTAATGGGGAACAGAGTTATCTGAGCACCAGGTTATCCATCTCTCCCAACGGTAGTTGTAGAGGGATTCGGTGCTGGCTCTGCGAGATGCCGAGGCGAAGTCCCGTAATCCCTGAGAGGCCCCTGCCCCGGCTAGTGTGTCTAGGACGGACTGGGGTCTCTCCGAGTGGGGGGTAGATGCAGATGTTCGCAGTTGGGCTGGCATAGAAGCCACGCGTGTAGGCGAAGCATCTTGGGATTGGAGTGAGGAAGACCTGACCGGGGTTGTCTCAGCATGTCCCAGCGAGGGCTGAGCCGGAGGGGGGGAACGTGGGTGAGGGACTTGGGGTCCGGGAACCAAGACTGGGTCGGCCACCATGGCGTTACGAGGATCAGCCTGGGTCTTTCCAGCCTTGCCTTCCTGATCACCTTGTGTAGGATGGGGAAGGGGGGAAAGGCATACGCCAGTAGGCCCGTCCCGGGGAGGGATAGTGCGTCGACTGCATCCGCCTGGGGATCTGGAACGGGAGAGACGTACAGGGGCAGGTGATGGTTGAAGCTGGTGGCAAACAGGTCGATCATGGGCACAAACCAATGGTTGCGCGACACCAGCGAAGGAGGGCCTCTGTTCTGAGGGAGAGGCCTATGGAGCGGGCCTCTCCCCCTTTGTTGACATAGCAAGCTACCGACGTATTGTCCGTGAGGAGGAGAACAAGTCGGTGCGCGACCTTGTGCTGGAGTTGGAGAAGGGCTAGCCTGACCGCTTCCAGCTCCCACTCCCCGAGGCGTGACTGTCCTCCACGTGGGCCCCCCAGCCCAAGTTGGAGGCGTCTGTATAAAGTTCCAGTGGTTGGGTTGGGTTGGGAGGGAGATGGGGACCCCGGTGGAGAGAGTGGCTGGAGTGAGCCGCTCCTCCGTCGCCGAAATGAACCAGTGTCCGAGGGGAATGACCTGGTCCCAGCGGTCGGAGGTCTGTGACAAACGTCGGCGGAACTCCCTCTGAAGTTGGCGTTTGGGGACCCGCCGCAGGGGAATGAGGGGAGACAGGGACTCCATCATTCCTAGGAGGGAGGACAGGGTTCTGGCCGAGGTGTGGGGTGCCTGTGACAGGCAGGAGATGAGGTCCACTATGCGTGCAGGCCTCTCCGGGGTCTGCCAGACGAACCGTAGGAATCGTCTGTGGGCCGGGTGAATCAGGATCTGAAAAATAGGCGTCCTTCAGGTCTACGGATGTGGCCCAGTCGCGATGATGGATGGAGTCTCGGATCTGGGTGGGGGTCTCCATCTTGAACTTGGTGGGCCTGAGGAACTTGTTGAGGGGCGAAAAATCTAGAATGGGCCTCCATCCTCCCGAGGCTTTTGGGATCACAAAGAGTAGAAGCCGGGGTTTGGGTGGGAAATCTCCGAGATGGCCCCTCTTTTGAGGAGGTCTTGGACTTCCGTGCGAAGAGCTTCTGCTTTGGCGGGGGAGGGTTCGTTGGGGGAGGGAGGGGGAGATAGCATGAGGGGGGGGACGCTCGTGGGCCCAAGGAAGGCGAAACCCTTCCTGTAGCACCGCCACTATCCAGGGGTGAGGCGTATGCGTCTCCACTGGTGGGCATGCCGGGAGAGGCTGCCCGCCAGGGGGGGCGAGGGTCTGGGCTGGTGGGTGGGGGATAGGGCGAGGGGGGGTGCTACCTGATCTAAGTCCCCCTCGGGCTGTCTCCCTAGTCAGCTCCGGGAGCGTGACTGTTGGCCTAACCGAAAATTTTGCTGATGGGGTTTTGGCTTAGGCCTTGGGAGAAGATTAGGTCGCTTGGCGGGCCGTGCGGTGCGGGAAGGCGATTGTCTGGGATAGGGTCTGTGCCTGGGGAAGGAACGAAGTGGGGGTCTAGCAGGGCGTGGCGGTGGCCTGGGCGCAAAGGACACAGCCTGCTTGCGTTCCTCAACTGCTTGTGCTATGACGTCAGCCGAGTAGTCGCCAAAGAGCGACTGGACCTGGCCCGGGATGCATCGCAGGGCTGCCTTAAGCGTCGGGAGAGAGAGGTCCGCGCCAGCACGGCCTCTCTCGCGACCAACAAGCAGTTGAAGTGGCTTCTGGCTGCGCTGTCCGCCGCAGCCGAAAGGTGATGCGAAATCCTGTTAACTAGGTGTCGCATGAAAGGATCGCTGAACAAGCGAGGGTCAGGCTCTTGGTGCGCCTCAGAGCCCGGGTCCCCCGGTACTGGGATGGCACCATCGTCCTCCGGCCATAGAGCCTCCGCTCGCTGAAGGGGCATGTCCAAGTAGGTGTGTCCCGCCGTGGTGTGGAGGATGCCCATCCTGGCTACTCGGACCCATTCCTTTAGGTTCTTAAAGGAGATGGCGCCGGAAGTAGGGGGGGGCAGGTGGGGGATCAACCGACGGTCCGACTGGGAAATGCCCATCTCCCTGGTCACGGGATTGTCCGTAAACAAGGAGGCGACTGAGGGGTTCTTGGGTAGATTGGTCTAGATCTCTGGGCCGGGGGAGAGGGAGAGAAATTCGTCAGCGGGTGCGGCCTCCCTCCTAACGAGGTCTGGTCGCCACCGTTCTATCGTGCGGACATCGTACAATGAGGTGGGGGCTAGCTCCTCGTCATCGTCCGCCTCAGGGAGGTACTGGTCCTGAGAGGGTTCATAGCACCCGTCTTCAGGAGGTAAGTCGAGGGGTGCCTGTAGTGTGTCCCCGGTGGCCCTATAATCGGCGGCCGGGACATCGTCCTGCCGATAGGACAGCGCCCGAGGAGGGAGACCAAGGTCGACCCAGGTAAGTGAGGCCGGGTGCCACATTCGACCATGTAGCTGGTCGTGCTGGGTGTTGGCGTTAAGCCACTGGTCTCTCTCGGGGGCATAGAGCCACCGGTCCCCGGGGAGGTAAACGGGCTGTGGCGGCCCTGGGGAAAAACCATGGTAGGTAGGCCGCACTCAAGGTCTGACCAGCGCGTTGGGCGAATGCGTAGGTCAGACATCCGCCGAGTCGTAGCCACGAGACCCTCTTCTTCTTGTAGGCAGAAAGTCCCCGGGGACCCGGGTAACCTGAATCACTGTTGGGGGGGGGCTTGAGAGGCCGTGGCCTGTCGTCCCCGTCCAGGTCCGTGCACTGCACCATACACGTCCTTGGAATGGGCCTGGGAGGGCCATAATGGTATGGAGGAGGATGCGGAAGTCGAGCCCCCAACCCGCGAAAGTGCGGATTGGTCAGGATGCGGTCCCGTGTTCCTCCCCCTGGAGGAATATGTCAGGTTACCCTTGGTCCCGCTGGTAGATCCTCCCCCCGGAGGAGCGGGACCGCGGACGTTGCCCAAATGGGGATCCGAAAGGTCGGTTCCCCAACGTCCAATACCCCTAGGGAAGAAGGTGACGTTCGATCGGGGTAGGTCGACCGTCCTTGTGCATGGGCACGGCCGGGCCCATGGCGCGGCGTGCCCGCACGCCCAGGATTATGGACACCACCGAGGTCGTGCGTCGGGGTGACCATAAGGCTGCTTCCGGAGTCGAAGCGCTCCTCGAGCTCAGGTGTTGGCTGCACCTGTGCCCGGTGGGGCCGAGCGCTATGAGTGCACGTATCAATTTGGGGGGAAAAAGAGATACGTGACTCATCAAGGCGAGTGACGGATGGTGATTCCATCCCAGATCCGTCACCCGTGCTGGTCCGCGGCTCGGCAAGGTGCCCCGGGGGCCGAGATTCGCGTGACTCAGCATGATAGTTAGAAGTCTCCGAGCGAGTCCGTAGGCTAGAGGGCAAGCTGGCCGATGGAGAAGGGGTGGGGGAGGGCGAATTCCGTTGGCTAGTCTTTGCTCGGCCGGGCCCCTTGAGGGGAGCCTTGCCATTAGACTTTCTGGGCAGCACCTTGAGGGGAGCTTTGCCCTTAGACTAGCAGGCAGATCAAATGAAAGGCATTTTGAAATGGTGGCCGCTTGCCTATCAGCCTTGGGACGCCGCGGTCGTGCGTCCGTCGGTTTGGTAGACGAGGAAGATCACGCGTCCCTTCCGCGGAGAAGTCGTCTCTGTCTACCCGAACCGTACGTTCATCAGTGCGAACGGATTGCTCCGAGATGGAATCGACCCGCGGGTTCTCCGGGAAATTGAGCGAACTCCGAGCAGTGGAGTGGCTCGACCCGGCGGTGTCCTTCACCATGTTGGGCACAGGTGGATAGAGCAAACCCGGAACACACGACCGCAAAGAGGAGACAAGGTGGCCGATCGAGAAAATCAATTAATCTCGATCGTCCGTGTGGTGTCGTGCAAAGTGCTCGAGAGATCGACTGAAAACTCGAACTACCCGTACACGCCACCGGTCGTGTGACTGGTATGGCTATTAATAGCAATCTCTACACGTGGAGTATCACTGTGTATAGGTGTGATAGTTCTTGGGCACTAAATCTTAATAAGCAGATCAGTGTCACACACCCTTACTCGAACACGTTCTACCTGTGAAGGGTAAAGAGTACAGGTGTGATAGTTATTGAGCCCTAAACCTTAATATGCGGAACCAGCACAAAATGCGTGCTGAACCCGAGGCTCGGCAATATGGTGGGGGAACACGACCGGCGAGCGGTGCCGACGATCGCGAGTAACAAAGTCGCGAGAGTGCCGGTAAAAGAGACAAATCTTTAATAAATACGCTCCCGAGAGTGCCGGTAAAAGAGACAAATCTTTTAATAAATACGCTCCCACCAAGAGCCTCACACGGCAAAAATACTCAGGGTCTAGTGCAAGCCGGAACCAGCACAAAATGCGTGCTGAACCCGAGGCTCGGCAATATGGTGGGGGAACACGACCGGCGAGCGGTGCCGACGATCGCGAGTAACAAAGTCGCGGGAGTGCCGGTAAAAGAGACAAATCTTTTAATAAATACGCTCCCGAGAGTGCCGGTAAAAGAGACAAATCTTTTGATAAATACGCTCCCACCAAGAGCCTCACATTTGCAAGCCACAACTGAATCAAGTATAGAACAAAACACAGCAAAGTTAACACAAAGGCAAGTATAGGCGAGACAGAGCACAAGACTTATCTTGCTTTGACGGCAGGCCGAAGATGAATGACTTATAGGAAGTTGACACTGGCTTCTTCCGGGGCCGGAAGTGGGGTGACATCACGTGACTGTCTTATGACTGCATTGGCCACGGAAAAAATTCGGCCTGACAGAGCTGGCTAACTGCCGTTGAATGCTATGGTCTGACATGGTAAAGTATATGACGCCAAATGTGCCATTATTATTATTGTGTGTGTGGTGATGTACACCTGTGTGTGTATATATGTGTGTGCATGGATGGGTGGGCACAGGCCCATGCGTGTGTGCTGTTCCAGAGTATGCATGTGTGTGCATGCATGTGTATGCGTGTGATCTGTGGGCTTGTGTAAGCATGCTTCTGCATGCATACATGTTCGCAGGTGTGTACACGTATGTGTATATGTATATATGCCTATGTACATAGGCGTAGACGCATGTGTATGTGTGTGTGTGTTTGTATGTGTGTGTATGCGTGTGTGTGTGTGTGTGTGCTCATGCGTATCTCTGTGCATCAGTTTGAGTGTGTGTGTGCACTTGAGTGCGTGCGTGTGCATGAAAAAGGCTGGTTTGGAGTTGGGGGGGGGGGGGGGGGAGGGGGCCGGTGGATATGGGCAACCCCTTAAGGGTTGTGACAACAAGGAAACATATATAGTGCCATTAGATTTCAATGAACTGGCTTCAGTATTTTGACATAAAAAAACTCTTGTTCAGGATGGGGTACAAAAGGAAATGTTTCCATTTCGGGTGATGATCACATTTTGCCACATAATCAAAGGCAATGATTTCAGTTTTTCACCTTAGGCAGGTAGTCATGCTTGTCCCTTTTCAGGTGATTGATTAGTGCCTTTTTTACTGTTGGAGCCCTACTCCACAAACAGTGTCACTGAACTATTGAAGTGTGCTTTCCGAGCCTGCCTGATTTTTGTAATGGACTCCCTTATCTTTACCATAGCATTTTTTTTACTTTGCTTTGGCCTTTCCATGGACTTGGAATGCTTTCTTCAAGCCTGGCAAAATACCAGGTAATTTTCATGCATTATCCTTGACTGTCCTTTGTGCAAAGTCTTCTCTTTGTCACTCAGTCTCTGAAAGCGTACTGCCGTTGAAAATAAGGTGACTGACCAGTTCTCCAAATGATCATCAAGCAGGCTTAATCTAACTAGCCGTTCGACTAAAGAATGAGTCTTGATTGTTTGGCAATGCACACTGCTTGTCTGACCACTGACAGGAAACATATCTATCACATACATATATCCCCAAATTTTCCCATACGATTTACAACAATCTCAGACTGACCCCTGGAACTTAAAAAAAAATTGATAGAAATTCATCAAAGACAGAAAAATCTCATGCTTGGTAGTACTTCACTAGACAGGCTTACATCTAAAGGGAAGAAAGCATTAAAAGAAACTCTTCCAGCAAGTGTTCTGTACACTTTAAAGATTCTCTATAGTGTAGGTCAGAACCAGCCAGCGACATCCGTTTCACTTTATGAAAAGCCCATCAAGTCCATTACACCCTGGAGACCTGCTGATAAAAAGTGTTTCCACATAAACAGAAAGGAAATTCCATGATGCTGGGTTATCCTCCTGCCCCAAAGAAAAGCGTCTCAAAAAAGCCAAGATGAGCGCTCAGAAATGGGAAAACAAAGAATTTTGATTGATATGATTGACTGAAACTTCTCCAGAAATTAAAACACTTATAGATGCTAGCAATGGGAGATAACAAAATAACTCAAGACACACCGAGTTAAAAAAAAAAAATCACCCTATCTCAGCTTCTCCTGAAAATTCTATCACAGTGACAAGCAGATAACCTTGCCTTCCCCTGAAAAATACTTACAAAGTGACATGCAGATGGTCTTTCCTTTCCTTCAGGACGATGCTGACAGTGACAGGCACAGAGTCTTTAGATCCTTGGGAATAATTCCAACGAAGACAGGCAAAAAATCTCTTACCTTCTCTAGGGACACTGCTGGCTCCAGGACAAACTGATGATCTATCTTTCCCTGAACAATTCCAGCTCAATGACAGGTGGCTGATCTCACCTTTCTCAACAACATTATACCACACCGACAGACAGACGACCTCGCCTTTCCCATGGACAATACTGACACAGTGTCAGGCAGATGAATGTTGACACAGTGACAGGCAGATGATCCTGTCTCGACAATGTTGACACAGTGACAGGCAGATGATCCTGTCTCGACAATGTTGACACAGTGACAGGCAGATGATCCTATCTTCCCCAGGGGCATTGTTGCTACAGAGACTGGCAGATGATCTTACCTTCCCCAGGGACAATGACGACACTGACCGGCACATGACCTTACCTTCCCCGGGGACAATGCTGTGGTTGTCTCCTAGGCTCTGGAGGAAAGCCGCCACTGTCTGGCCGGACTGATGGCCTGACATCACCTGAGTGGCCTGGGCCTGGACACCCTGAACTAGACGGGCAAAGAAGGCATCCGACAGTCCCTCTGGGTTTCCAGCAGGGCCGCTGGCCTCCACAGTCTGTGGGAGAAGAATACACCCAATTGTGATGAGAAAATTTTAAACATACGCTCTTCTTTTTCTGGATCCTCTGTACACTTACTCCTCCCTTCCCTACAGTCTCCCACTATCTCCATCTATCGATTCAGGCCATTTTATCCAGTACTCATTGTCATAATCATATGTTCGCGTTGCTTACATTCTTTATATCATTTCTGCTATCCGACATAATTAACTCCCAATAACTCAAAGGCGTGCTGAAGCTTAACTCTTTTAACAAGCAAGCAACCGCTAGCGCCCGACGGAAACCACACTGCCGAAAGGCTGAGTGCCTGCCAGCGCCCGGTAAAACACGTGGCAACAATGGGCACCGCCATGTTTCTCATAGAAAAGGAAGTCTCGTGAGAACGTGACTTCCTTTGTCCTTTCACAATCCACTTCCGTTTGCAACAAACAGCGACTTGATACATGCCATTGTTCTTGAGTTATGATTGTTTAAAGTTTTGTGGTCGAAGTGCTGTTTTTCACCATGGCTGACCTTGATTTCTGGCATTCTATCATGGGATTTAGTGATGAAGATGAGCTGATTTGTACGATTTACAGCATAAGACTTAGTGAAAGTGCAGGGTAATGAAGCTGAGAGTGACCTAAATTTTGATTGGGATGAGGTTATAGATATGATGAACACCCATTCATAAGAAAGTTCTAAACAAAAAGATTTTTTTTCCCTCGAATAGATGGCTCATGTGGCATTCTTCAAACTTACCATATAGCAACATATACATTCGTAGGAATTTTAAAAATTATTTTCATTTCATTATTCCCTTTCCTCTCTTTTAAATTAATTTTAAAATTGGGTAACCATGTTCAAATTACAGAGTTACTTCTCTTGCCATAGGTTTTCGGCGCAAGTAAGCGCAGGTAAGTGCATGCAGAAGAAGGTTAAGCCTTGGAGCTCTGATAGCACTGTGACATGCTCAACCCTTATCAATCATGAAACATGCTGTGGCTTAGTCTACCCTAGGCTTTGAAGAACGCACCAGCATGTAAACTTCACAATTGCTCGGGAACACAGATACATCTAGGACATGGGTGTCATTATTTAAATGAGATGCACAAGTTGTGTATTTATCACACAGCTTAAGCAGACAATGTCACCGGAACCAGTGATTATTCAGCAACATTTTGCCTCAAAATCACCCTGCACTTCAAATGAAAATATTCATTTGATTGGGCATTTAAAACAAGAAAATTGGTGACTGCAAATGGAAGATGCTAAGTTCTAACGAGCCAAGACTGCAATAATACTTGCATGAATGTAACAGAATTGAGGTTCATTCGGAAATATAACCAGAGGTGAAGTTATAGAGGAATTTCATGAAGACTTTCATGCAAAACAACTGGTCAGTGACCCAGTCACTGACTGTAACTTTGCAAGTGTGAAACTGCAGTCTGACAAACGATTTACTTGTAAACAATGAGAAAGGCAAGATTACTGTAAGTGAACGGACATTTCAGACTGCAATTTAATCATTGTTGGCTGTTACTTGGGGAGATACACAGTGAGGACTTGATCGGGTTTCTAATAACCAGCCGAGGCCGGAGGTACCAGCTGCAGGTGTAGATCCATTCCCAGAATTTGTGCGACTGCCATCACAAGTTATACATATTTGGTAAGTTAACTTTCAATTTTTTTTTTATATAATTCAAGAGACTGCATTTGATTAATCATGGCGTTTGTTAGAATAAAAACGCCAACAATGCAAGTGGTGAAATCATGGCATCACTGGCGAACCAATTTTAGTGCAATGACAATGTTGCGGTCAGTAATGTAGTAAGTTTAGTTTTATTCTTTTCAATGTTTTATTTTTCAGTTTTCCATTAAATCAATCATTTATTTCATATTGCTTTTTTTTTTCTTTACTTCAGTCCTGTAGTCTGTGAAGCATTTCATGTGCAGACCATGACACATTGTCTTGTTTATTCTTTTTTCTTTTCATTTTCAATACTGAATATCATTAATGCCTGTTTATCAATATCTGACTAAGCACTGGGTGAAGTTCACCACTCTAAACCCTAATGCAGCCAGTCAGATTTTCACTGTGAGGACTGAGGGGTTTGAGAGTCAGCCACAGTTTTCAGATTCCAATATACAATGCTCTTTAGGTGCCTTTGCTCTCTTATGAATAGGTAAGTAGTGAGATTTACAACAGAAATGATTTTTCCCTGATGTTACATCAATAATACAGTTATGAATACAAAATAAAACGATACTACTTTGAAAGTCAAAATAAAAAGTAAAGATACTTAGATAACTGCTGGTTTTGCGTGTTAACCACCGTTAGACTGTAAAGAGAGTAAAGTTTAAATATCCAAGAAACGGAAACTACCCAAATAAAATGTGCTGATCCAGCAACACACACACACACAAACACACACACACACACTCTTTCTGTGTTAGAATTCCTTCAAGACATCCAGCTTTACATTCTTCTTCATTCTGATCTGACATCTGCCCACCTGTGCAGATGACGTGGTGTTGGCACTGGCAGCAGCAGCGGTGTTAGCCGCTGCCATTTGTCCCAAAGGCCCAGCACCTCCAAGAATCTGGGAGAAGAGGGTGGCAAAGGGGTTGGCAGAAATGGAGCCTTGCTGCGTGGCTGTGGTGCTGGTCTGGGCACGGCTGGTCGTGTCACTGGTGCTGCGTGGTGGGGTGCCGCCTGGCTGCTGGGAGCTACGTTCTGACACTGGGGGTCCTGGGGGTGAGACCATACAGCATCTTTACTTGTCCCTCCAACACAGGTGGTACTTGAAGTGAGAGCACCTTTAAATCTTCCTCACATGCACAGTCCTAGGAGATACTCACAACACCTGTACTTCTCCCTCTGACACATGAAGTATGGTGCAACAGCACCTTTGCTTCACCTAGGACACGGGGGCTCCAAGGTGACACCCAGAACTCTATCACTGACCACAATCACCCACTGGTCTATCAGTGACCACTTCTCTCTCTGTATAAGGTGTGAGAGCTTCTTTACTCTTCTTTCTGCATGTTCCTGTACATTAATCTACCCTTGCCACTGCTGGAGGTTCCCCGCGTTACTGACTCATCAGTCATCCAGTGTTCTATTACAACTACTTGTACAACCCATTGTTCTACCCCAGATCACAATAACCAACTGTTCCACCAGTGATCATAGTCACTGACTGTTCCACCAGTGATCATAGTCACTGACTGTTCCACCAGTGATCACAGTCACTGACTGTACCACCAGTGATCATAGTCACTGACTGTTCCACCAGGGATCATAGTCATTGACTGTTCCACCAGGGATCACAGTCACGGACTGTTCCACCAGGGATCTCAGTCACTGACGGTTCCACCAGGGATCACAGTCACTGACGGTTCCACCAGGGATCACAGTCACTGACGGTTCCACCAGTGATCACAGTCACTGACTGTTCCACCAGTGATCACAGTCACTGACTGTTCCACCAGTGATCACAGTCACTGACTGTTCCACAGTGATCATAGTCACTGACTGTTCCACCAGTGATCATAGTCACTGTTCCACCAGTGATCATAGTCAGCCACTGTCCTATCACTGATCACATCCACTCACTTTTGTTCTGTCAATGACCATGGTCACCCTCTGTTCCATCCCTGTTCATAGTCACCCCCCTGTCCTGTCACTGACCATGGTCACCCCTGTTCCATCACTGTTCATAGTCACCCCCCTGTCCTGTCACTGACCATGGTCACCCTCTGTTCCATCACTGTTCATAGTCACCCCCCTGTCCTGTCACTGACCATGGTCACCCTCTGTCCTGTCACTGACCATGGTCACCCCCTGTTCTATCACTGTTCATAGTCACCCCCTGTCCTGTCACTGTCCATAGTCACCCCCCTGTCCTGTCACTGACCAAGGTCACCCACTGTTCTACCACTGATAGTAATTATCCTCTGTTCTTTACTGATTACAATCACCCACTTTTCTGTCACCTATCACTATCACCCATGGATTAATCACTGTGCTATCACTGATCACTATCACCCATGGATTAATCACCAATAACAATCACCCACTGTTCTACCACTGGTCAGTCACTCTGTGTTGTCCATTCTATGAAAACGGTGTAGGATGATAGTGACTGACACAGCAAAGAAGCAAACAGGGAGTAGCAACATCTACTGAACACAAGACAAGGCCATCACATACAGCACTGTGTTATCCACACAACGGACATCACCCACACACACCTGGTGATACCAATACTAGGTACTGCATCATTCTTTTTCTTTTTCTGCCATTTCATCTTCTGTGCCCAGCAAAGGCATTACTTCCACACTACTCAGTGCCTTACCCCTGCACATACAACTACTTCTGGGTCTCAGAATTATTTGATTTTCCCTTATCAGTACATGAACAGTGTAACTTAGTTAAGTCGCATATCTGGAAAGCTTTGGAATATAGTAAGGTAGATCACGTCAATAAAGAACAGTTTGATATTAAAAGAATCAAAGAGAATTTTAACTTTAATAGAAAATTACTATCATTAATGTACAGGTGGAAACTTAATGCATTTAAAACAAAATATGTAAAAAAAACATAGTTTGCATATGTGGAAACAAAATTACTCCAGATCATATTGTTTCATGCAGTGATATGAAAAAAATCATTCCAGTATTGAAGCAAAATACTGTGCAGGCCATTTTTGAGTCACCAGCTTTAACGCACAAATTCTTTGTACACTTAGAACGCATCGCTATTGGAAAATACTTATAACATTTTTATTAACTTTATTTGCGGGGGAGAAGAAAGGAAGGGAGGTGGGGTGGATAATATATGGTGGGGATGGGGGGAAGCAAAGAATTTTTTTTAACTACTTTCATGCGTTTTGACTTTGATTAGTTAGTAGTTGGTTTTAAGTATTTTGTTTTATGTTAATCTTCACTTATGACTTATGTAAAGATATTCACACACTTACACATCCACAACTATCTCACTCACACAAACACACACACACACACACACACGCGCGTGCGCGCGCACACACACACACACACAATTACACACACACACACACACACACAATTCGCGTGCACGCGCACCCATACATATACACATACACACATTATGTGCATGCTCGCAATTACTTCCGTACACATTCACTTTTTTTTTTTTTTTTTGGTCTATCATCACAAATAGTGGACAGACGTTAAATGAAAGACACATACTCCTGGGTCGTTTTGGTGGTGTGCAATGGTGTCTGTTCTGATCCACCTAATGCAAGTCACCACCTTCAAAGCCCCTGCTGACAATAACTGCCAAGTTGCTGATCAAGGATGAGAATCACACGCTGCAGAGCATCACCATGTCCATCCAACAACAGTCCCCCATCAACTTGCTGATACATCCAACAACTTAATGTCCATCCAACAACAGTCCCCATCAACTTAATGATAGTGACGGTTTGAACTGAAAGTGAGATCACCACAAACGCAAGTCATCAAGGGCCATACAATTTCAGACTTTTTCAAAATGACGATCAATTAGGATGGGGATGATGAAGATGAAACTATGGAGAAAACTGGAGGGTACCCTATGTCTTTCTTTCATGACATATCCCTCAACCAGACATGAGAAATAAAGACATCTGCAGGGTTGGTACGACAACCTGAGCAACACTCTCAGAGATGTGTCCACTTATGTGGATAAAACTCACCTGTGTGGATCCAGTCTTCCCACTGTATGTTACCTTTGATTATGAGTCAACCATGGCAAAATAAATTCAACAAATGCTTCTGAAAGGATTTGAACCCACGGCCTCCCAGCATACAACACCAGCCACTGCTCCGTGGCAGCTGTTACTTGCATTCTAATGCTGCCTAACGAAACAATAAAACAAACCTGGAACTGATCTGACTGTAATTTTCTTGGTTCATTCACTGACATAAAACTATGGCACCACTGACTTGCACCAGTACCAGTACCTCACCTTGTGAACTGCTCTGCCAATAGTACTGACCTCTGGTACGGGGCTGTCCGAACAGAGTGGACATCATGCCTGCCATCATGTTGCCCAGGTTCTGGGGGTCCTGAAACACCCACAACAACAACAACTGTCTTCAAACATCACCCTTCTTTACACCGTAATCATATCACTTTGAATATCAATATGGGAAGTTACACTACTTCTCAAACATTATAAACGCATTCCATTCTGCCAAACATCACCAATTGTAATTAATCTTTTAAAACTACTATACACTTCTTTTGTGCAACATTTCATCCTCTAGTAGTTTGTTTTTTTTCTTCCTTGAAGGTGACGATTTTTTTTTTTTTTTTATAAACTCAGTTACATTTTCAAAATAAAATCATATACATAAATCAAAATTTATCAATACCATATTTGATTTTTTTTTAAACTGTGGGATAAAATTTTCAAAATTTTTCAATCAGGTGTATTCTTCGTTTGTTCTCTAATTATACGCTTGTATGCATTCAACTAAAATTAAAACTCTACTGACAATAGAAGAGTCCCATGCTTGCACATATTTCAGAGACCGACAAACGAAACGAAATGACCTTAACTAAACATGTAAGACATTCCCAGTTGCCGTTGTTACCTGCATTCTCTGATCAAGGCGCTCCCGGACTGCCTGGCTGATGAAGTGATGGGAGAAACAGGGCAGGTAAATGTCCGTGGGCTGCATCAATGGCATGGGCAGCATCCCCTGTGGAATGGGGGCTCTCTGCCGGAATATGGGAATGCGAGCGAAAATGTTGCCTCCATTGCCTGCAAACAGGGAATAAAGTTCAACACTGCAAAATTCAAAAACCCCAAAACAAAATAAGACAAAGGTGGGGGGGGGGGGGGGGGGGGGGGGATGGGGGCTGGTTCTTTTCTTCTATTCCCAAATTCTTGTCGAGCGTTGTTCATATAATGTCATGTGTGTGGGGTGGCGGTGTGGGGGGGGGGGGGGGGGGGGGGAGGTGGGGAAGGATAGAGTGGGGGGGATGTGGCTTGTTCATCTGTTTTAGTGCTTGCTTTGTGACCTATTGTTTTGATGCCTTTTTCTCAGTATTGTGCAATGTTTATGGAAACTTTTATTTTTCCTGTATTGTGAAGCGCTCTGAGGATGAGTCTTCTTCTCTCATCGAAGAGCGCTATATAAGCTCGATTTATTATTATTATTATTATCATTAAATAAATACAAGTCAGACCTGCCAAAAACCCTGGAGAAAATTATGAGCAACATTTCTGACATCAGAGAAGAATAAATCAGAGTTGAGAGGAATTCAGGACATTGAAGAAAAACAAACATGGGGAGTTTGTATTATACTCCCTGTTTGGCTAGTATACTTACCATGTCAGACCATAGCATTCACGGCAGTTAGCCAGCTCTGTCAGGCCGAAGATTTTGTGTGGCTAATGCAGTAATAAGACAGTCACGTGACGCCCACCCTACTTCCGCCGAAGGAAGAAGCCGGTTGTAAACTTCCTGTACCTCATTCGTCGAGGCCTGCACGCCAGGTAACCCAAAGGACCTTGGCGCTAGTGGGGAAGGTAGGGCGGGCATTAGAGTCTGACATGGTAAGTGTACTAGCCAAACAGGGAGTATAATACAAACTCCCCATTTTGGCGTCATATACTGTACCATGTCAGACCATAGCAGAATTTATCGTAAAAGGAGGAGGGCGAGTGCCCTAGTGGTTCTTGGGGTTAACCGATATGGCTGCATTAGCCGCCACAAAGGATATCCCTTCAGAACCGTCAGCCCTGGTCATGCGGATGTCCCTTAAATAAAAGTTTATAAAGGGATTCTCCGAACGCCAGTAGGCTGCTTCCAGGAGATGGCGCAGGGGGACAGAGTGCTGGAAAGCTGCAGAAGCGGCCAGTGCTCTGACCTCATGGGCCCGGGGGGACAAGACGGGGAGGACCTTGGACGTCTGGGCATAGGCCGATTTGACCGTCTTGGACAGCCACCTAGAGATAGTGCCAGCTGAGATGTCTTTCTTATTCTTGGGGTTGATGGAAATAAAGAGACGTCTCTGAGAAGCGCGCCTGGGGCGTGAACGTTCCCAGTAGTGTCTTAGACACCTGGAAGGACACAGAGTCCTGTCACCACCGCTCTCTCCACCTCGGATATCCGCCAATGGGCGGATGACGAGGTAGGGGGAGGGGCTACCGGGTTCCTGGTTTTTAGCCAGGAATTCGGGAAGGAACTTAAGGGAGACAGAGCCGTCCGTGTGGAAGGCAATGTCTCTGGGGTCCCCGCTGAGAGCGTGGATCTCGCTCCGCCTTCTGGCCAAGGCCAAAGCGAGGAGAAAGGTGGTCTTCATAGAAAGAAGGTCGAAGGGGAGGGAGGAGATAGGCTCGAAAGGAGGTTTCCTGAGGGCATCGAGTACAGTGAAAAGATCCCAAAGGGGAACGCGCCTTGGGGATCGGGCCTCACGAAGGGCCACTCCTCTAGAGATCTCTC
Source organism: Conus canariensis (assembly GCA_033310375.1). Classification (NCBI taxonomy): domain Eukaryota; kingdom Metazoa; phylum Mollusca; class Gastropoda; order Neogastropoda; family Conidae; genus Conus; species Conus canariensis. The sequence goes on from CM065735.1 coordinate 34,609,801, forward strand.
TGAGAAGGAAGTCATTCTCAAAGGACGGTCCGCCCAGTTGGCGGATGGTCGTGCAGATGGCCGACCTGTAGCCCCGTATGGAGCTAGCTGATAGTTTTAGGTGGGACAGAAAATTTCCTATCTGGATATTTGAGGGACGATTGTGTGGGACAGAGTTGTCTTTGCACCATGAGACCCATTTCCTCCACCTGTAATCGTAAAGGGACTCAGTGCCAGCTCTGCGAGAGGCCATTGCTAGGTCTCGGAGGTCCTGAGAGGCCCCGGCGTCAGAGAGAATGTTAAGGACGGACTGGGACCTGTCCGCTTGGGAGGTGGGGTTAGATGCTCGCAATCCGGCTGGCACAGGAGCCAGGCGTGGAGGCGAAGCGCCTGGGGATTGGAGTGGGGGCGACCCGAGCGGGGTTGCCTGAGCATGTCCCACCGGGCGTTCAACTGGAGAGGGGGTACGTGAGTGAGGGACTTGAGGTCCGGAAACCAGGACTGAGTGGGCCACCATGGGGCTATGAGAATGAGCCTGGGTCCCTCGAGTCTCGCCTTCCTGATCACCTTGTGAAGGATCGGGAAGGGAGGAAAGGCATAAGCTATGAGGCCGGACCAGGGAAGGGATAGGGCATCGATCGCGTACGCCTGAGGGTCCGGGACGGGAGACACATACACTGGCAGACGATGATTGAATCGGGTGGCGAACAGGTCGATCATGGGTGTGAACCAATGTTCCCACACCGAGGTTAGCGTGTGCCTGCTGAGGGTCCATTCGGTGTGGAGGACGGACCCGGAGCGGCTGAGAGAGTCTGCCAGGATGTTGTGCGTCCCTGCTATGTGTCTCGCGCGAAGGGTGATTCGTTGCGTGTGACACCAGCGGAGGAGGGCCTCTGCCCGGAGGGAGAGACTGATGGAGCGTGTCCCCCCCCCCTTTGTTGATGTAACAGGCTACCGAGGTGTTGTCCGTGAGAAGAAGAACAAATCGGTGCGAGACCAGTGTCTGGAAGTGAAGGAGGGCTAGTCGGACCGCCTCCAGTTCCGCGAGGGGAGAGAGGCGGAGGTGGGAGATGAGGTCCATCAGGCGGGTGGACCTCTCCGGGGTTGGGGAGACTAGCATGGAGGTGGTGTCGAAACTCATGCCCAGGAAGGAGAAGCTCTGACTGGGCGAGAGCTCGCATTTTTCGGGGTTGGTGACGAACCCTAGTGAGGAGCAAAGGCGCAGAAGTTTGGATGTGTGGGCTTGACACAGGGCCTGAGTGGGAGCCAGGACGAGCCAGTCGTCGAGGTAAACCAAGAGGCGAATGTCCTCCTGTCTGGCAAGGGCGGCCATCTCCTTGACTACCTTCGTGAAAAGGAAGGGAGCCAGGGAGAGTCCGAAGGGGAGCGCCTTGAACTGATATACCCGTCCCTGCCAGACGAACCGAAGGTATCGTCTGTGGGAAGGATGAATGAGGATCTGAAAATACGCGTCCTTCAGATCTATAGAGGTGGCCCAGTCCAGATGGTGGATGGAATCTCTGATCTGGGCCGGGGTTTCCATCTTGAATTTGGTTGTTCTGAGGAATTTGTTGAGTGGAGAAAGGTCGAGGATGGGCCTCCAGCCCCCGAGGACTTGGGGACCACAAAAAGGTGGGAGTAAAACCCGGGGTTTGGGTGGGGTATATGGGTGATGGCGTCTTTCCGAAGAAGGTCCTCGACTTCCAGGCGAAGAGCCTCCGCCTGGGCCAGGGGGGGATCGCCGGGGGAAGGAGGAGGAGAGGATAGCAGAGGGGGGCGATCGTGTGCCCAGGGCAGACGGAACCCCTCTTGTAACACTGACACTATCCAAGGGTCGAGTCCCATACGCCGCCACTGGTGGGCATGTCGGGACAGGCTGCCTGCCAAAGGGGCCGCGGGCCGGGGAGGGGCAAGAAGTCTGCCAGTTCTCGCTCCTCAGAAGGTGAGTCTACTAGTCACCTCCGAGGCCGGGCCTGTTGACCGAACCGAAAATTCTGCTGATGGGGGTTTTTCGGTTTTGATCTAGCAACGGCAGAAGAAGGTCGTCTGGCGGGCTTTGAGGTGCGAGGGGGGGCCTGTTTGGGGTAAGGCTGGGGTCTGGGGGCCGGACGGGAGTAGGGTCCAGGAGGGCGATGCTGGCGAGGACGATGCTGGGGAGGGGGCTTGGCCGCAAAAGACGCCGCCTGCTTGCGTTCCTCGACTGCATGAGTGATGACAGCAGTGGAATAGTCACCGAAGAGCGACTGTTCCTGACCCGGGATGCACCGTAAGGCCGCCTTGAGCGCCGGGGAGAGATTGGCCTGAGATAGCACAGCATCTCTCACTGCTAACAGGCAGTTAAAATGGCACCTGGCCGCGCTGTCCGCCGCAGCCCAGAGGTGATGCGAAATCTTGTTGACCAGGAAACGCAAGAGGGGGTCGTCGAATAGGCTAGGATCTGCCTCAGAGTCGTCGGGATCCGAAGCCACCGAGGCAGTGATGCCCTCCTTTGCCCAGAGCTCCTCCGCTCGCTGCAGGAACATGTCCATGAATGCATGTCCCGCGGTGGTGTGGAGAATGCCAGTCCTGGCAATTCTATCCCACTCCGTCAAGTTCTTGATGAGAACAGGGGTGGATGTGGGGGGGGGCGAGGTTGGGCGTGAGCCTGAGGTCGGCGGAAGAAATGGCAATGTCCCTGGTGGCCGGATTGGCAGAGAAGAGGGAAAAGACATGGGGGCCATGACGCGGGTCTTTGAGGAAAGCTCCTACTGGAGCCGCGTTAGGGGCTGACAAGAAGTCAATCCCTGGTGGGGGAATGGCATGTGCACCCCTGGCGAAAGAAGCCGGTCTGTCCCACAAGGGGAGGGTCTGGGGGGCGACTATCCTCGGCCGTGATCGCTGGGCAGGGGGCTCCCCAGTGAAACGGCTAAAGGAGAAGATGTTGTCAGAGGGAGGGGATTCCCTCACAACAAGATCTGGACGCCAGCTCTCCAGGATGGAGAGGTCACCAGACTGGGGGAGGGAGTCCTCGACCCCGTACTCCTCGACCCCGTCCTCGAGTTGAGGGTCAGAGTAATCCAGAAGGGGATGATCAGATCCACCTTCGAAGGAGGATGGGTCCCTGGTGGCTCCATACTCGGCGGGCAGACTGGGGGAGAGCCGGTCGGACAGCGCCCGAGAGGAAGGGGGCCCCAGGTCGATCCAACTCCGGGAGGCAGGATGCCACATGCGACCGGAGGAGGAGTGTGGAAGAGTGTCAGCCCTAAGCCACTGATTCCTCTCGGGGGAATAGAGCCACCGGTCCCCGGAGAGTACGACGGGCTGTGGCGGCCCTGGGGCAGAGTCTCCCCGGGGACCCGGGTAACCTTGGGCACCAAGGGGAGGGTAGCGAGAAGGCGAGCTGTCTCGCACCCGCCCCAGGGAGAGCACTGCCTCCTGCATCTCCCGGTGCGATCAGTGCCGGCCCCCTGCATGGCAAGGTGGCCGGTGGGTGGTGCGGTAGCCGAGCCTCCTGGCCGTGTGGGAGCGGACTGGGATGGCTGCGGCGACGGATCCACCTCAGAGGACGAAGGGAGGTTACCCTTGGTCCCGCTGGTCGATCCTCCCCCCGGAGGAACGGGACCGCGGACGATGCCCAACCGGGGAGCGAAAGAAGTCCGCTCCCCAACGTCCTGTACCCCTAGGGGAAAGTTGAACGGTCGATCGGGGTGGTTCGACCGTTGGGGGTGAGGGCGCAGATCCGAGCTGGTCGATGCCTGCGTCCCTGACCCGGGGTTGTGGTCAGTGGGGAAGTCACACCAAAGACTGGCCACAGCCCCTCCACCGGAGTGATGACGCTCCTCGTGTCCGAGTAGTGGCTGACCCCGGACACGGTTGGGGAGAGCGTGATTCGACTGCGTGGCGTTAGTGGGGGGGTAGCTAGCGTCACGAGTCTCATCTGATCGGGTGACGAGCGGTGATTCCGACCGCGAGTCGTCACCCGTGCTGGTCCGAGTCTCGGCAATGGTCCCCAGGGGCCGACGATCGCCGGACGCAGCATGATAGAGAGTCTCCTTGTGCGATGGAAACTGGGCAGGCGATTTGGCCGAAGAACGGGAAGATTTTGGAGAACGGGAAGATTTAGAACGGGCAGGTCCTTTCATGGGGGCCTTGCCCTTGGATTTCGGTTTAGAGTCAGAATAGAACGAAAAACAGTCGGCAATGACGGCCGATTGCAAGTTCAATTCGGCCAAATGCCTGCTCGACTTCGATCGCAACGATCGTGTGTCCGCCGATCGTGAAGAGGAGGAATAGCAAAGCTGGTCGCGCGTCCCCTGCGCGGAACCCTCCTCCACACTGACCGTACGCTCAGAGGTGTGAGCGGTTTGTCCCCTGGAATCGATACTCGGGTCCTCCGGGGCAGAGCGCGACTCGCGAACAAAGGAGCGGCTCGACCCGTTAGTATCCTTCACCATGTTGGGCACTGGTGGCGAGACAAACACGGAAAACACGATCGCAAAGGGGAGACAAAGGGGTGGATCGAGGGATAGGAAGAGCTCGACCAACCTCGGAAGGGGCACTGATAGTGCTGGAAATGCGCAGAAGTCGCGCTGTTCGAGTAAGACGGTGCGATCGTATGTGTGTCGGTATGGCCCGTCGACACAAAATGGCGGAACGACCGACACAAAATGGCGGAACGACCGGCGCAAGTAATGGAAAGCGAGTGAACGACGAGGAAGGTCGTCGAATAGGAATCCAAATGGAAGTGAAAAGGCCGTAAGGCTAAGTAAAGCGAGGAGATGGAAATCGGCGTGTAGCTCGGAGTTCCGAATGCGAGATGCACGGGAGGCAAGTGGCGAACAAGGCACGAACGCGAGAAGCGTGGCAAGTCGCGAATGTCGAGAACAAGGCACGAACGCGAGAAGCGTGGCAAGTCGCGAGTGTCGAGAACAAAGCACAAACGCGAGAAGCGTGTATGATAAAATCAGTGAAATCAATAAAGCACGCCAAACCAAAGCCTCACCGGCAAGGGTACAAGGGTTCAGCGCGCAAGCCACAACAAAACAAGCAAGGAGCAAACACAAGGCTATCTTAACACAACGGCAAAGAAAGGCGAGACAGAGCACAAGACTTATCTTGCTTGGACGGCAGGCCGAGAGAGAATGAGGTACAGGAAGTTTACACCGGCTTCTTCCTTCGGCGGAAGTAGGGTGGGCGTCACGTGACTGTCTTATTACTGCATTAGCCACACAAAATCTTCGGCCTGACAGAGCTGGCTAACTGCCGTGAATGCTATGGTCTGACATGGTACAGTATATGACGCCAAAATTTCTTTTGGATTATTACTGTAGAAACCCTACTCAATAAATGATGAATTTCCCTCCATTTTTGAACCTCTGTTTTTGCACCTACGAGTCACTGTTATTCACCTCCACACATTCAAAGGTGTAAGTGCAGACAAGTCCCCAATACTGAAACTTGTTACAAAATAACATGTGATCCTGGTTATCAACACAGCGGCTTTCTCGTTCAGCATCCTCCCTTCCCCCCCACATACCATTAGTCCCAGGGGCACGTGGAGCAAATCTGGGGCCACGGGGCGGTTGGACAGAGTGCAATGTGGAAGTGCTCCCAGGATTTGTGGTAGCTGTCATGGAAACCGACGCAGCAGTGGTGACAGTGTCCCTGGCAGTGGTGCTTACTGGAGGAGAACTGGTGCTGGCAGAACCTGTGGTACTGGCACTGGTGGTGCTTTGGTCTCTGGTGCTGAAACAACAAAACAGAACCAACACTGTTATACTTAACTGTCACATCATTTAGCAGACTCAGCTGTTGTTGTGTGTAGAATGGCTTAAGTTGCATATTTCAAACACATTAAAATAGATACAATCCTCTAAAATGTCAACAGACTTTGGTATTCCCTTGTATGCTGTACTAGGACAAGTGCTTTTGTGGCACTAAGTTAAAGGCATGGACTGTGGGCTGGGTGGTTGTGGGTTCTATTCCCATCACAGACATTTATGTGCAGGATTTTTGGGTCCTGATTAGCCCCTACAAAGTGCTGAGTTTGCGTAGGATCCAGTGGGAATACTGGAACCACACAGTCAAGTTGCATACACTCAATGGACAAGTCTCTTTGTGTTGCTTTCCTGACTAACACTTCAGATGTTTTTCTCTCTTGGGCCTGGTCAGCTCCAGGATATATCATAAAAGCAAGCATAGAGTCCAACCTTTCTCATTTAAGTCTCTCTCCAGGAAGGCACTACGCAGCATCATACAGATAATTTTGTCTACATCCATCAGCACAGAACCGGAGTCTGAAATTCTGTGGTTCTGTATACCCTGTTCTCATGGTGACCTCAGTTCCAATTTCCCCTCTTTATTCATGTGCTTGGTGGGTATACGTCAATGTCAATGTCATCGATACCAGCACAAGTTCATCATGAGGACTGTCCCTGGACCGATGCGGTGATTCCCTTCAGAGAGGAACCTCACTTGTGTTGGCTGTGCAACTAAGCAATAATTGTTGTCATGAGGGAGCGAAGACGGTGGTGTTGTGCATGTGTTGAATCAGAACCGGTACCAATGGCACCATAGAAGTGACTCTGCAGCAGTGCAGTATCTTCTGTGGTGGGTCGCCTCATGACGACCTCAAACTGACTGTTCCCAGCAGATGCTGGAGCTGCGGCAGAACTAATGAGGGTGTGGCGGTGAGAGAGGAGGCAGAATGAACAGCGTGTGGAATAATGACATCTGTCACTTAACGCTGCTTCATTTGCTTGATTCTGCATAATGATAAATTTGTGTAGTCTTGCTTAACCATATTTAACAAAATTTAACCACATGCAGTCTATCTCACATCTATATAGCATTACACTCATCTAAATCTCCACCTCTCCTTGGTGACTATTTCATTAACCCCTTTACTACCTGCATACACAGTACCTACAAAGCAGTTTTTGTAGCTTCTGTGCAAGAAGACCTATTTCTTAATTACCAATTTCATCACATAACTTAAAAAAACAAAGATGAAGAAAAAAAAAGATTATGAAATGCTGTCATTTGCTGAAAATGGACAACAATCCTAAAATGGAATTAAACATGGGAGATACCTCCACCATTACGACATCAGCTGCAATATGTGCAATGGCAGCATTATGTTATCCTGGAGAGTAGTGGAAGACTGGGCAGAGTACACAGAACAAGCATTATGCCTCAAAATGCACCTATCACCATATAATAAGCATATATGCCTGACAGTGTCGGTCCGAGGGCACAGTACCTGTTTGAGGCTGGTCTGACAGGAGGAGCAGCAGCCGGATTGGTGGAGCCGGACATGACAAACGCGTCACTGGCCTGGACCCCCAACATGCCCGGAGCCCCACCTGGAACTTGGACTGGTACCACATTCACTTGCACCTGGTCCCCTTGCCGTACACCTGGCGCACCATTTTCTACATAGTGACATGATTTGAGGCCCAATGAAAAATTACAATGAGCCGCCATCATTGCAGATAACATGTCTTCCCCTCGTAGGCTAAAAAGTTAAGACTGCTCAAGTAAGAACAATGCTGCTTCTCTTTATGGATATAAATCAAACCCTGTCATGTTCTTATTCTGAGTTTTTCAGAACAACTGATTTTTGGAGCTTCATCTATAATGACTTTTATGCATCAAATTAATCATCCAAACAAACAAAAATGTCCGAACAAACTACAGCAAACAAACAAACAAAAAAAAAGCCACTATATAGCTATATTACTTTCAGTTTTGTGAATAGCAACATGCATGTGAACAGTCACTCCTTTCAGCTTTAACAGGATGTCCACACTCATTGGTAACTCAACAGCTGACTGAAGAGTGTGTGTGTGTGTGTGTGTGTGTGTGTGTGTGTGTGTGTGTGTGTGTGTGTGTGTGTGTGTAAAAGAGAAACAGAGGAATGGAAAGCAAAAGATCTCCAAGAATGAGAAGCCCCCAATACACAACTTTTACAAGACCTCCCTGTGAGAAGTTCTAACACAGACAGAAAGATCTTCAAGAGTCAGAAGCCCCAGCACACTGACAACTTCAATCAGACCTCGCACAGTTAGAAGTCTTAACACACTGCCTATAACCAGAAGACCCTGGTGAGAGAAATGCCCCAACAGTAACACACAATTCCTGGGTGCTCTGAGAAGAACTTCCACTAGTCACCCCAAAATGGAAAGGAGGATGCGCTACTAGACATCAGTATCCATTCTGTTTCTCCCGACAGGTATGGTGCAATTCTGTACTGTACGCATGCAGGGACTGGATCTGGCTATTCTTCTTGCGGAGGGTACGACACCAATGGACCTGTGCCTGACTGTATATAGTGAAGGGTTGGGGGTGGGGCACCAGAGCCATCAACAGCCACAGACAAAAACTGGAGAAGTCATGGTTAAACCTTTTGATGGCGGAACTGGTTATGTGGAAACTGGAATGTGTATCTGATCTGTACAAATGTAGACGAAGGAATACAGACAGACGGCGAACGGCGAATGAGACAGAATGCTGAGGTAAGGGGAATGGGGAGGAAATCACGTAAGCTGTGGTACTACCTTTCAAACACACTTTTTTTGTGTGACTTACCACACAAATATTCTGTACACTTTATCACTTTTAAACTGAAAGCCTCTCTCTCTCTCTTTCCTCACCCTCTCTCTCTCCCTTTGTCTCCCCCCCCCCCCCCCCCCTTTCATAGTCCTAAATTAGTACTCTTTCAGTCATACAGAATTTGCATATGATAGCATAATAGTTTATTAGTTGTTCATGATTTTTTATGTAAAACAAATGACTGGATTTATACAGGTGTGTTTTACTTTACACCGCTTCTGATGCTGCTGTATATCATGAAAATGTCTGATTTTTTCCCCCAAATTCCGAGAGAACTTGAGAACAAAGTAAATAACAGCAGAATTCACACACTTGAGAGGAAGGCAGTATCAAGAGACGTGTTAGGAAACACAGAAATAGATGGTACGATTACCAGATCCTGAGCCATATGGATCCAAGAGAGTGAGATTAAAGACAGTCAAGAGACAAGAAATGATGTTGAAAAGAAGATGTGTTATTCAGAAGTTGCAGACAGAAAAAAAATTTACAGACTGATAAAGACAAAAATGGACAGAAAAAAATGTTACAGACTGACAAAGATAGAAGCAGACAGAAAAAAATGTTACAGACTGACAAAGATAGAAACAGACAGAAAAAATGTTACAGACTGATAAAGACAGAAGCAGACAGAAAAAAATGTTACAGATTGATAAAGACAGAAGTAGACAGAATAAAATGTTACAAACTGATAAAGACAGAAGCAGACAGAAAAAAAATGTCACAGACTGATAAAGACAGAAGTAGACAAAAAAAAAATGCTACAGACTGATAGAGACAGAAGTAGACAGAAAAAAATGTTACAGACTGACAAGACAGAAGCAGACAGAAAAACTGTTACAGACTGATAAAGACAGAAGTAGACAGAAAAAAAAATGTTACAGACTGATGAAGACAGAAGTACACAGAAAACAATGTTACAGACTGATAAAGATAGAAGCAGACAGAAAAAAATGTTACAGACTGATAAAGACAGAAGCAGACAGAAAAAAATAATGTTACAGACTGATAAAGACAGAAGCAGACAGAAAAAAAAAAGTTACAGACTGATAAAGACAGAAGCTGACAGAAAAAAAAAATGTTACAGACTGATAAAGACAGAAGCAGAAAGAAAAAAATGTTACAGACTGATAAAGACAGAAGCAGACAGAAAAAAATGTTACAGACTGATAAATACAGAAGTAGACAGAAAAAAAAATGTTACAGACTGATAAAGACAGAAGTAGAAAGAAAAAAATGTTACTGACTGATAAAGACAGAAGTAGACAGAAAAAAATGTTACAGACTGATAAAGACAGAAGTAGAAAGAAAAAAAATGTTACAGACTGATAAAGACAGAAGTAGACAGAAAAAAATGTTACAGACTGATAAAGACAGAAGCGGACAGAACACAATGTGCAGACTGATAAAGACAGAAGCGGACAGAAAAAGTGTGTGGACAGACAAGAGTGACAAAGACAGAAGTAGACAGGAACTTGTACAGGCACAGAGAGACAGAAAAAAAAACAAAGGTTCAGGCCGACAGACTGAGGGCTCTCACCATGTGCTTGCAGGACAGACTGCACAATGCTGTTCATCAGGTCGGCAGGCACACCTGGGATGCTGGAGAAACCCTGGAAGTTGAAACCTGTCTGGCCGGCAGATGGCTGGGATGTGGCTGTAGAAGACACAGGAGTCTGGGTCGTGGAGGAAAAGGTGGTGGAGGCTGCAGAAGACGTGCCAGCCACGGTACTCGACGAGGTGACAGAGGTGTTTTCCGCTGAAATACATGAGCATTTACACACATCAAAACTGCCTGAGAAAGGGGGCAAGGTAAGGTGATGGGAGGGGGGATAATAAAAAGGCATATCACACGACAGAGGAATGTGTAGTAAAGGTATAAAGTGCATGTAGTCATTGCATATCAGCATATTATCTGATATAATTGGTGTACATGTGGGGGCATGACAAAGCGTTTGTCGACAGGTCACTGCAACAACTTGCATTTACATGGACTAGTCTATCCACAAATTTGATCTGGATTATTTCAAACAAAATCATAGGGTTTTTTCCTAACCCTCTACCCTACCCCATCCCTCAATCCCCAGTTTCTTATAACACAGAAATCTAATAACAAATCTCATACATTCAGTGAAACATAAAATAAGATAAGAACGAAAAAAACTTCATTACCTCTAAAAAGAGAAACTGTGTCAGGTTTCACAATTACCACAAAATCAAAAATGGATTCAATTTTAGAGATGTAATGACATATGAAATGACTGATAAACATTTCTAAAACAAACCATTGAACACTGCTATTTAACATATACATCATAAAATCACAATACCTCTAAAAGATACAGCATTACATTTAAGAACAAAAAGTTAAACCAAAAAAAAATCAAAACACTTTTAAAAATGCAACCCCCTGTCTCCCACCGCTTCCCTCCTTCTCCCAACTCATACACTCCCGCCAACTCCAACATTCGTCACCTATTCACTCCAAATACACGCGCACACATACACATGTGCATCCAGGTGCACGCACGCACGCACACACACACACACATGCACACACATACATACACAGAGACACAAGTTACTTGAGGTTGACTGAAGTTTGCCTGTTGCAGCAGGTAAGGTGGCTACTGCTTTGAAAATCTTATCCAGCATAGCAGCAGGCTGGGTCCTTAAATTCTTCTCTTTTCTTTTGTTGTTTTTAACTTCTGATTTTTCTTCAGTTTGAATGCTGACTGGTTCATCATCTGCCATATTGCTGACAATAGCAAAATAGTCTGGCACAACCAAAGTAAGAATTTCTGACCACTGCAAAGCAATACATGAGACTGTGGACAGCCAATAAGACTAGGCAAGTGGGCAAAGAGACTTAACTTTCTTGACAAGCATGCACCCGCTAGCGCCTGACCGGAAATCACACTGCCAAAAGGCTGAGCACCTGCCAGCGCCCGGTAAAACACGTGGCAACAATGGGCGCCGCCATGTTTCTCGTAGAAAAGGAAGTCTCGCGAGAATGTGACTTCCTTCTTCCTGTAGCCATTCACTTCCGTTTGCAAAAAAACGTGAGTCGATACGTGCCGTAGTTCTCGAGTTATGAATTTTTAAAGTTTTGTGGTCAAAATGCTGTTTTTCACCATGGCTAACCTTGATTTCTGCCGTTCTATAATGAGATTTAGTAATGAAGATACTGTGATTTGTGGGATTTACGGCATAAGACTTTGTGAAAGTGCTGGGTGATGAAGCTTACAGTGACCTAGATTTCGACTGGGATGAGGTTCCAGATATGATAAACAACAATTCGGAAGAAAGTTCTGAAGAAGATTTTTTGTCCCCGAGTAAATGGCTCATGTGACATTCTTCAAACTTATGATATAGCAACATGTATATTCGTAGGAATTTTTAAAATGATTTTCATTTCATTATTTCCTTTCCTCTCTTTTAAATTAATTTTTAAATGGGTAACCGTGTTCAAATTACGGAGTTACTTATCTTGCCGATGGTTTTCGGCGTAACTAAGCTCAGGTAAGTGCATACTGAAGAGGGTTAAAAAGTAGCCAATGAAACTATCATGTGCAACAATTTGGCAGGCAAATTCAATCAATGTTTGCTTATGTTGAACTACTCTCAACAGATCGATCAGTTATAACCTAAGTGATTACAAGACAGGAGACATACAAAGACAAGAGCACCATCACAATGACATAGGATCCTAGGCAGCTCACCCTGGTGGGCAGCATCAGTGTCCATGTCTTCATCAGTCTCCTCCGACACCACCACTGTGGTGGAGATACTGTCCACGGTCAGGGAGTCCGGCCCCATCTGAACAAACACGTGGGGATTGTCCCCCGTCCCTTCACCGCCGACGGCTAAGCCCACCCCCTCCTCTCCCGATCCCGACTCGGAGGTGGAGAAGGAGAACGAATGGGAGTATGAGTGTGAGGAGGAAGAGACGGCGGAGGCTGAAGTGTTGGGCGTGGTGGTCGTGGAGGAGACCTGTGGACTGGCTGAGGCAGTGGTGGTAGTGGTGGTGGAGGAAACAGCATTGTTGTTCTGAGTGCCCGCTGAGGTGTTCTGGGGGCTGTTCCAGCCCCTGCTGGGATGGGGAGGGGGTGGGTGAGGGTGTCCATGCTGCAATGGTGAATAACATTCACTTGGTTTAGATACAATACCGTCAACAATAAATTTCCATTTCATGAACACAGTATTCGTTTCACAACATTAAATCAGGATCAGGTGTGCAACGACCAGCGATGTAATACTCGACACATATGTTTTCTTATCAAATACGTAAGTATTCACAGAGACATATGTATACATGCATTTTTTGTTTTTCAAAATTTCTCCACTAAAATACAAACTTTTTATTCATATTCCTTGTTTGGCCAAGTACACTTAGTACATCAGACTGAGTACAAGTTACAGCCCCATTTCCTTGCTCTGTTTCAGTGCTGGGTAATTTTGCAGCTAATGAACATTGCCATGACTGTCTCGATACTTCCTGTTTAGTGCACTCTTCCTTTTCGGTCCTTCATTCTATGGTCCAAGTAAAAGATCCCCTAAGGAGCACAGCAGTACTGTGGGAATTTTGAGCTTGACATAGCAAGACCACTATGCCAAAAAAGGAAGCAAACAAAAACTCCACATTCTGATGTCATGCACTGCACAATGTCAAACTGAGTGCAGAACTGAGAGTTAAAAAGTGGTTTGGGTCGAATGGTAAGTCGGGTCATTCCTCTATAAACAACAAAGTTAGCCTCACTGAAGGAAAGGCCCACTGTACCATTCAGCCCTGGTTGTAACAAAATCCCTGTGGTAGTAATTGATGAATGTTTCTTTTTTTTTTTTTTTACAGTATCAGAAGGCTGCCTCAAAGAGATGTTGCAAGGATATGAATGATGGTGGAATTATTACCGTTATCATCATCAAGAATATCTATATGCCCTATCAACTGAATGCCCTAGTCATTTACAACAGCAAGTACAAAATCAAACAACAAAACAAAAAAATCACAACAAGCAATGTAATGTATCACTTTATGGCATTCAAATCAAGGTCCAGACACGAGCAAGAAAAAGACAGAGAAGGAAGAAAGGGAGGAACTGACCACAACCACTGAAGGCCCATGTGTCTGTTGATATATAGGAAGTGACTGAGCACGCAGCTGACGAGGTGGCGAGGCGGCCAGTTCGTAAGCTATGTCACTGATGTTGTGGTAACCGTGGCTAAGCGCATGCAGTGCTTCCGACACCTGGTCCACTAACATCTGCTGAGAACGCAGATTCTGCAAACAGAATAAAACTAAAGTGGATACCAATATAACCTTGTTCCAAAGATAAGCATGCTTGAAACTTTTTCTATTCCTTTGTTCCTATATTATTAAGGGGAAAGAACTCTTGCAACTTATCCAATGATCCCATTCTCTATAAAGCATTCAATGACAAAGAAAAAAGAAAATATATTACTGATGGATCAAAGACTATTTAATACTTTCACCAACATGTCTTTTAAGGACAAACATGTTTACAAATGAGTGATCTCAAATTTCCACATGTGCATGAGACCACACCTTCATATATACTGAATTTTATCAATTTGATAACGACCTCACTGTAACTGAAAAAGAAGCAACACAATGAAGTTTGTCTGGTCTTTCAACTAAAACTGCCCAAACAAAGCAACAATCAAACATCCCAAGAAAGGAAGATCCAATTCAGAGAAGACAGAAAGTACGTCAAAAGCAGATCTGCTGTGCCTATAACCTGCTCTTCGACAGGGAGGTCCTGTTCTGCCAGCCGACACAATTGTGTGATGAAGGGAGACAGGTCACTGTGAAGTCTCTCTGCCTGCCGCAGCACATTGGCCAACTCCCTGGGGCTGGCATCCCTGTAACAGCGGAAATATCATCACTGACCTGGTAACATGCCACATCCCTCTACGGGGCTACAATGGTGCATGTACATCAGTGTCAAAGCAAGCAAAACTGTGACAGACTGGTTAAGGGCATACCAGATGAGCTGTCAAATGTCGTTGGAAAGAAATGCATCTGTGTATGCATGCAAGTATGCATGCATACAAGTCCATCAACTTCATGCATGCATTCATACTTCTGCGTGTGCTTGTGTGTGTGTGGCCTGAAAATACTGCAGTCAAATACAACAATTTTTATTAGGTAGCAACTCCATCGCCTAGGCTTTTCAGTCAGTCTGAATTAAGCGAGAAAAACTGAGCTGAAACTTCAGAAGCATATTCCAATGCAAGAATTTACATTAGTATTTATAAAGGGAAACGTTGGTACACCAAAACTGCGCACATCAGCTGGCAGTTACCTATACATGAACTCTGGTACTCAATGTAGGTCAAACTCCAACTTGTATACATGTGATGTGTGGGGAAAAAAATGCCGACTCAAATTTGAAGTGGGGGAGGTGGAGGATGGTGCTGGGAGTGATAGGAAGTGGGGGTGGGGGGTGGGGAAGGGGGGGTGGATGGGGGGGGGGGGGGGCAGTTGATGGACACTGGATCAACGACTATATAATTTGCCTGTTGAAAAGTCTTTGATACACACACCACTGTTCACTGTGCAATCATCACACAGAAACAGTGTCTCACATACTGAATGGCTGCAAATTCCAGGCAAGGTACCAGGTCTGGTGACACAGACTCATGAATCTTGTCATCAAACTAGCATCACTGATTATTTTGCAGCAACCAGCAAAGACATTTGTCTGACTTCTTGAAGTTTCGATGCAGACACTGACACTTTCTTCACCTCTGTTACAAGAATCAATCACAAAATCAACAAAGGATCGCATCCAAAAAATTTTCACAGTAAAAATCAGCTTCCCTTTAACATTTTTGTTTACACATTAAACCACAAAACTAAATAAAAACAACCCAATCAGCTTCCTTAAACATGTTCGTTTACACATTAAACCACAAAACTAAATAAAAACAACCAATCAGCTTCCCTTAAACATGTTCGTTTACACATTAAACCACAAAACTAAATAAAAACAACCCAATCAGCTTCCCTTAAACATGTTCGTTTACACATTAAACCACAAAACTAAAAAAAACAACAAACAAAAACAAAACGAAAAAAACATGCCACTATACTATCAGGTACGGAGCCCAAGTTCTTGGTGGTTTCATGTATGTTTACTTGTGAAAAAAAACAAAAAGTTGATGGAAAACACAGATTGCTTACACACGCAAGCTTTAAAAAAAAAAAAAAAAGAGAGAAAAAAAAGGATTTTAAAGTCTTATTGACCACAGGCTGCAGAGATTGAACAGATTTTGTGACAGGCTGAGGCCGAAACTGGGAAAGAAAACTGTTTTATGTCTGCGAGGATCAGGGAACTCTGTCAAAACGAATATTTTGAGTGGCACTGTTGATGCCAAACTTGGATTCCTCTGTCTGAAATGGGGACTTATGCAAGCACAGGAAATAAAGTTCGCATTTCAGATATGAAAGCAAGACTACAATGTCTCTCATGGGTTTTCATGACTTGAAAAAAAAAAAAAACAACCTGGAAAGTGTTGTGCCATGATGTGTACACTAGCCAAAGGAAAGAAACCAAACCAAGTAAACAGTCGCAAGTTCGAAGTACTTGTACCAAGGGAACTCACTCTGGGATCCAAGCAGTAATGAATGATACAAAGTATGGATCTTACTCCACCATCTATCCAAAATTTTAAGAAAATTCTGACTGGGAAAGGCATGGATCACGCTCAGTTGGAATATGTCACATGTTTGGACAAGAAAGCATGAGAAATAAACACATCTGAAGAGAATTCCTTATCTTGTCATATACATGTCTACACCTGCAAATACACAATCCTGTTCAATCACAGGTGTACATGCTAACAAAAAACAATGCAGCACCACATGTGCTCACCTGGCGGCATTCTGTGCAGAGGCCGGCTGAGAAGAAGGAGGACTACTGCCAGCAGGACTCGGGTTTGCCGTGGATGTGGTCTGTGTGGCTTGGCCAGTGTGGCCTGAGGTATCAGGGCTACTGCCAGAATCCACAGGGGAGTCACCTGGCTGATTTCTTGGGTTCTGGTAACAGCACAACCTTCTTCTCAGAACAAGCTCAAACATCAGCCAGTTTTATACTATGCTCTATGTTTCGCCACAAACACCTACCACGTCAAACAAGCACAAACTGCAACGTACATATCCGCATGGTTTAGCCAAATTTTGTGGCCAATGCAGTCCTAAGGTGCTCATTGAGGCCTGGCTTACGTTTCTTTTTCTGTCCCACAGCATGGAGCTACATCTGATTCATGTCGTGTTAAGCTGATAAAAAGTAACCCCATGTGTACCACAGCAACAACAGTAGGGAAAGATGGATGGCGATGAAGCTGATATGGAAAGTATTCTTTGTTTCAAAATCAAGAAAATAACAGGACACACATGAAATAACAGACAGGAACTGGTATCCACAGTAATTAAGTTGAGGTCAACAGAAAAAGGGAAAATGAGAAAAAGAGAGAACAGGATGCCAGAAGAACCCAGACAGCAATCCAGCATGGCCCAAAGAAGCCTCTGATGAGAAGAAATACCGTGAATGGCCCCTCTTAGACTCATGATCAGCTTCATTCTCCAAATCTATATGAACTCCTACCCTTCACTGCAAACCTGGTGAAATGGATCATGTCAAACTAGCGCAAAGTTCAAAGCAAGAGGAGGAGGGCAACTGCCTAACTGTTTCACCTGTGGTGTTCTAGGATGCCATAGTCAAAGGGAAATATCAAAGATCTGCACAGCCCAGTGCACTGTGTGTTTTGGGGAAGGTTAATACTTAAGTGGGGGGTGGGGGGATGCGGGAAGGGGTTGGAGGAGGGCTGGTGGTAGGGAGAAGGGAGGGCACCAAGTATCCTCCTGTTGCATATCCCAAGAGGCACGAGTCTGGAGCTGGGCATATCCTGCCGAGTCCCAATTTTGAGTGGCAGACTCTATCCATGGTTGCCTCCAGAATCAGACGGTACCCTAACTTTCAAGCACAGCATGCTTCCCACCAGTCTACTCTCCCACCCGTCCCCTCCCTCGTCCTCCCCCCAATCCCCCCCCTCCCTCCCCCCCCCTCCCCCCCCCCCCCCACACACAAAAAAAGGAAAACGCTTCCGAGGATCAGAATTTTGCTCTTGCGAGATGATTACCTGGGGGACAGCTTTAACTGTGAACAATCCATCAGCGCATGTAGAAAAGAGTGAATTATTGTGGAGTGTGAATACAGCAGGGTGGCTAGTACCATAACCTCCTACACTTGACAGTAGGAGACTGAGAGCGTGCTGTTTTCTGAAAAGGAAAATAGGTGCACAGTTAGTGTGGAAGGATGGCTCAATGACTGTTCTCAGTCTTACATCATCTGAGTGGTGCCACATATAGGAACCCCTCCAGTCAAAGGGCAGGGTTAAAGATGTTAACATACATGCACAGCCTCAGCAAGACATGTGCCATGACCCGTACTATCCTCAGACCTCTCCTTGTCTTAAAAGGGCCATGGCTTGTCATGCACAGGTGTTTCCCTCATGGAAAATTCACTAACATCATCCTTGACAGAAAAAAACCATGGATCCAGGGGCAGGAGTGGTTTAAAGAGCTGATTCTTCTTCGATCTTAAGGCACTTAGCGTCACCACTGCTACGGGAAGATATGGCGATTGTGTGAGGTGAACGCACATGGTCCGAGCCAAGACTACTAAAGAAAACATGAGTAATAAGTGTGGAGAAAATGTGGAATGGTGGACTGATCAAACAGTAGGTGACCTTCTTTACTGCACCTCAGGCATGTACCTTAAAGCACAGGATCACAGAAGACACTATGCGCTCATTTTGAAACTGCATGCTTCATGTCACCTTCTGGTCATGACCTTCTGTCAATGGGTCAGATCCTTCTTCCAAACCCCTTTCCCAACATTCTCCCAAAACAACTAGAGTTTTATTCACTCCAACTATTCCACAATGAATCTGAACAGAGCAGTCCTCCTCTTCCCATTCTTCTTTTACCTCCTTCCCCTCATCCTTCACAAGGTCTCTTTAAAGCCTAGAGGAAGGGTCTATGACGCAATCTGCACTTACTCAATTTCTTTCCCTTATCAAAACAATGTTCCAGCCCTTTAATGTTCATTTTTCTTCATTCTGTAAATCTGGGATCTATCTGTCATACTGACAACAATCCACACTTCCTGGTTGTCACACACTGCCACTGAAGTTTCAAGCAAGTGTAAATGCAACTATACTGTCTACACAGCTTTCTGACCTATGACCAATTCATCAGCACATGGGGCACTGAATTGTCCACAAACCTGTGGAATGTACAGTTATTCTGTTCACCTTCATGCTTAGTAATATTCAACATGAGCTGAACAATGTTTTAAATTTGTAACAAATCCAGTCTGAGAACTTTGCAAATGGCAGCCACTTCTGCATTAGCCATTATCCCCAAATGGCACATCTTAATGTTAAAAGCTTCCCAAATAACACTATTTGTGAACCAAAATGGTGGATCACCCTTGACGGGCAGTGTAGGGCAGAATGGCAGTAACCTGGTAATGGGGGATTGACAGGATAAAGCGGAAGGGTATTAAACCATTAATGAAAGAGTCATGTATGTCATGAGGTCGATAAATACGAAGAACAAGATTCCCAGAACAAAACAGTCTGCTGCACAGCTGAATTAATCAGATCAATTCTTTAGAGCGTACCTACAAAAAAAAAGGAACTTCCCACCTGCAATCTGGCAATGGCGTTTTCAGCCAGTGCAAAGTTGCGCCTGGCCTGGGCCAGCCTTTGGGCAGCTTCCATCACACTGTTGGACACCCCTCTGCTCCCTGTGCCTGCTTCCCCTGGCGCCTGTGTATTCTGCTCTGTAGAGCCATCTGCTGATGGTGCGCTACCACCACTGGAGTTGGCTCTGCTGGTGGCGGCGTTGGAGACGCTCTCAGATGGTGACAGGTTGATATGCACATTGACTGAGCCACCTGTCATCTAAAATTCAACACAATCCGAACTGTTTGTTGCTAGTTTGTTGGGGGTGTTTGTCTGGAAATTCATTTTCATAACTCAGACTCTCTTTTCTTCTACTGAAAAGTTTAGACAAAGAGATTTCACTTTTGATGTCTGAAAAAGGAAAAGGAAAAAAAAAAAACAACAGAAATAAAGAAGCCACAGACTTAAGGAAATTTGACTGGTGGTAGATGACAAGACTTCATACTGCAAACAGTATAAAAAAAAATTACCTGTCCACACAATATTCTACACACAGCAGACAAATAAACAATAATAAAAATCAAAGTGAAAAAAGAACTTTAGTTTGAAATTCAGTTCTAACGACTGAAAAGGTCAGTTTAGCTTCAACTTACACTGGCAAAAGACTTAACTGTCAATCAGCGATTAACTTAACAAACTGCCCTCTTTCCCCTTTCACATCAGCAAAAGAAAACTTTTACCACCATGCAAACTTACAAAGCAAGCAAAAAAGAACTTCAAAGAATGTATTCCTCCGCAGTTTGGGTAATTAACACTCTCACTATAAGTTTTTTTTGTCCATGTTCTGAGATTTCAAGGTGGTTTCCAGATTTTCTGTAGGCCAGATTCTGCCTTGAGCCTGAAAAGTGGCACCCCTACAAAATGTTACAATGATTCTTGCTGCATGTTGTGAAACAGTTAATATATCAAACACATCATCATGAAAAAGTCAGAAGTGGATACAGACCGCCGGTATGTGCTGAGGGTTGTTCAACATGGTGGGGGGAATGGTGAAGGAGCCAACAACCACGCTCTGTACATTGGATGGGAGGTGGTGGTGATGGTGGTGATGGTGATGACCCTGTGTTGTTGAGGTCTCAGAACTTGTATTAGAGGAAAGGGAAGATGGAGGTGCCCGCTGCACCACATGGATCACCTTGCCGTCCACATCTGTCACACAGAGTAAGTCAGCAATAACGAAACTGCTCCACATGCACACAACTGATAGAGTGGAAGAATACAATGGGGAATGGGAGATATGAAAGTTTTTACACAAGACCTTACCTTCTCATAGTCTTTGTCTTGCTTAATAGACCTCTACCATCTTTCGTTATTATATCCATGTCATTTTTTGGTGCCATTTTAGTGGCGTTACTCCATGCCATTCATTCCGGTTCCCTTTCCACAGCTACACCCCATGCAGCGAACATCAATCACCTCTTGGAGCTCTCACTCACTCTTAAGTTCTGCCTCCAATATGCCCTTAAGATCAGGACATCTTATGACTCCTTTCGACATGGGGAGATTTTATTATACTCCCTGTTTGGCGTCATATACCATACCATGTCAGACCATAGCATTCAACGGCAGTTAGTCAGCTCTGCCAGGCCGAAATTTTTTGTGGCAAATGCAGTCATAAGACAGTCACGTGACGCCCACCTTACTTCTGCCAACGGAAGAAGCCGGTGTCCTCTTCCTGTACCTCATTCAGCGAGGCCTGCAGGCTAAGCAAGGTAAGTCTTGTGCTCTGTCTCGCCTATACCTCTGCCTTTGTGTAAAGATTGCTTGTGTTTTGCTTCTTTACTTGTTCAGTTGTGGCTTAAATGCTAAATGCTAAGTACACTTGCCGTGTGAGGCTCTTGGTGGGCTAGCATTTCAATCATTTCTCAAGTTTAGTTGATTGTAAGGAGACACTCTGACCCCTTATCCACCAGCTTTGTAGCACTTTGAGTCTGTTCCACTTGCCGCTTGGACTTGCATGCGACGTGGAGTGAGCTATTCTGAAGCATATTTGGGTCACCTGCGATGCTTTGGAAACCCTTTTCGATGGCAAAAGGAGTTAATGCTGATATGGGTCTCTCTTCTTCAGTTCCTTCCACCACTGGCCAGGAAGCCCAGAACCTTATCTTCCTCCTTGTTTGTGTGTCTGAGTCGCTGTCTACATTGGAGTCTTGAGACAATCTTTATGAATCTGACTGTACTTTTCAATATTTTTTTTTGGGGGGGGGTAGAGTCCTTTTTTGTCTATTTCATTCTTCCCTTACTCACCTATACAGGAGTCCAACAACAGGGCCAGGCTTTGGAACGGATATATGACAAACAGAAGCCTACCAACCCTATCCCCTTGAGCATACTCCACTCCTGGGACAGAGAATTGAGTACTACAGGGGTTACCTTGGCCAGCCGGGGAACTGCCTGTTTTGACCCAGCCCTACCCAGGGATAGCGGATTGATACACCTGGGCCAGAGTGTACCTCCTGTCTAGAAGAGATCCAAGCCAAAGAAATGAGAGCACCTGACCTCTCAATCACCAGGATCTCATTCCCCTCCATCACAGGTTGCACCGCACAACAAACATGGCAATCTTAAGAAGACCAGAGAGAAAAGAAGAATGTGGAAAAGAAGACCTGAAGGGGAGAAGAAGACAGAAAAGATCCATTAGGAAAGGCAGAAGACAGAATAGGAAAAAGGTTGGTTTCCATTTGTCAGGGTCCTCATGCTCAACCTGTTTGACATGGGAGACCCTACCAGAGGGGCTAACTCATATCATGTTGTGGTTAAGCCAGTCAGCAGCTTGGCTGTACAGGCCTGTAAGTGCTTGGCTATACAGCCTATAAGTGTTTTAACCTTCGTTTTCCTGTATTTCGTGTGACAGAAGTCGCCTCGACTACTAAGTTTATATTGGAATTTGCTGCCCGAATTGGGGTACTGAGTTTGAAAAATTGTAAAAAAATGAACTAATGGATAGAAAGACTTCAAATTTTTAGCAAAAGTCTATGGACAGCTGAACTTTGGTTTGCACTTGTTATTTTAGGGGGATGTGAAAATATTTTCATGGCTCAACACTTGCACACCTGATTTTACCTGGAAAACACACCTACGTCAGTGAAATAGGTGATAGACAGGCAATACAACACCCATCAACTTTATAGCACCTACCTTTTTGGTGGCAAGTGGTCAGGTTCACCATCTGAAAAGAACTGATGGGTGTTCTGAGGTGTTAGTAGTTATACAGGTAGCTAGGAATATACGTGAAATTTTTGTGACGCATTTTATTTACATAGCAGGAAAAAAATAAATTAAAAAAAGTTAACAGGTCAAAATCATACCATATTTACTGAAAATGTGTTGGAGTGCATGTTTTTGATCTGCATGAGTTAGTTTGTGTTTGTGAGGAAAAAAAATCCTATGACTGATAATATTTCTAACTATGTGCAGGTGTTAGTAGGAAGGAAGAAAGGCAGGCATCACAACGCAAAACAACACTCAAATATTTTTGTTGTACTCACCATATGGTTCCAGAAGTAATGAATTATATAATCCAAATGTGATCACACACAAAGAACACAGTCACTGGAAATTTTCTTGCTTTTGAGCACTTTTGTCACACACACATCACTGACATGAAATTTTCTTTCCGTTGTGCACTGCGTCACCTGCGTCGCCTACCTCCGAGTCACTGTCACTACTCGCATTCACTCATTCAACTTCATAGTCACTGTCGCTGTCTACAGAGTCAAGATCAATGTCCGATTGATTCCAGTCATCATTTTCAGTCGGCAACACATTCATATTGAACATTTGGTCCAAAATCAAGCTCATGTCACTGTCACTGTCAGAGAGTCCGACATTTCGATCGTAGTCGGAAGTCGATGGGATGACCAAAAAATTGATTAAAAATTAAAAAAGCCACGAACTGCTGTTCACAAATGGCGCTGGTAAAGGGAGGAAAGACCCGGATAACAACCGGTTTGTCTTATTACTATGGTCAACCCAAATAAGGGAGGCACACCAAGACAATCAGCCAGCTGAGGAACGGGCGGCACAGGGTGGATCAGGAGCCTGACGGGTCAGGCGGAATATGGCAGATGGGGGATACAAAGGTTAAAAAACTGGCCTTCCATTCAAGTAATGATACCCCTGTCAGCAGAGCCCAAGGGATTGATTGCACAAGCCCTCTGACCATGGCAAGGTTGCATACCCTGGAGGGGCTGAAAGAATTAACATTACACATCCACATAGTTAAAAATCTAAATAACAACTAAAACTTGCAGCCAGGAAGTTTACCATATTCTTTCAAAAGCTTGTCATCCTGAAGAACTCGCCCATGGAAAATCAGTCTTTGAGTGTCTGCTGCAATATTCTGCAATAAATTTGACAAATATGTTTGTTAGATATGTTTTTCTTACCTTTCATTCTGATTCAGAAAAAGAAATAGTGATACAACAAAGCTCCAATTTGTTGAGAAAAAAGAAACCGAGAAGATAGCAAGCAAATGCTAGATAAATTTAAAAAAAAAACTTGTATACAAAGAGACAAAAGGCAAAGCTGAAAGGTGTCTCTTTACATATACAATCAGAGATCTCTATAATGACCGTTCTGGAGCTGTTAAAAACGAACAACCAATCTTGTTTTGGACATCACATTGTCATGTTTCAGTTGACAAAAGCAAAGTTTAAAATGAACACGAATTTTTCATACAAACAATTGCCAGCATCCATACAACCCCAGTTTGTTAGTTATTCTGTGATACTTCACCATCCCTACTCAAAAATGACTCCTGAAACCCCACATTTTTCCACAAATTTGTGCAATTCTGGATTTTTTTCCACTTAATTTGGATTTCAGGAATAATTTCTATATTTGGAAAATTCCAGAAAAATGTGAAGGGTTGACACCAATGAAATCATAAGCAACTATTTGTTTTAATGTAGTTTTAACTTTTTCAAAACACAAAGATCATCTGACATAGTAATAAATGCACAGATTTAACCACAATCTTGTTTTTCTTAATTCATCTCTCGCTGTTGTGAGCAAAAAAAAAGTTTTGTGGAATACAGATCAGTGGTAACGCTTGACAAAAAGTCTCCTGATTTGATTACTGGCATAAATTTTTGCTCGATTTTGTGGTGGTATTGTTGATCGTATATCAGCTTTATATGCTTTGTCAATCTGAAGAAGATCTTGAAAATCAGGTTCAAGACTCTCATCTTGCAAATTTTGAGAATGGGTAGCAGCAGTGTTACAATGCTTGAGAGAAGTTGCACTGGCTAATTGTTCCTCTTTCCTGCTGATTTTAATACAAAAGCCTAAGCTCATCGAATTCCTTCTATATTAGTATAATAAAAAGTTATAATATCAATAATGAATAGCACTGATAGGGTGAAATATCTTGCGTTAGCAGCTCAGTGCTCTGTCTTTTCATCATTCCCCAAGTAAACTACACATTCACAGCTTTCTCCCTCCTCATCCCTCTCCCAAC
This sequence comes from Conus canariensis, assembly GCA_033310375.1. NCBI lineage: Eukaryota > Metazoa > Mollusca > Gastropoda > Neogastropoda > Conidae > Conus > Conus canariensis. The sequence continues at coordinate 34,634,606 of CM065735.1, forward strand.
CCCCCATCCCTTGCCCCCTGATCCCACAGCAAGGCACCGATCCCTGTAAACTTATTGTCCATGCACACTTTTGAATTCAGACTTGAGCATACTCACAATGGAGTTAGCTATTTTCTCTTTGAACTGGGCAACTGTCATCTGTTGGAACAGAAAAACACAAGTCATTTTGTACATTTATACAAACATCATAAGACACACCTAAAAAAGAAACCAGGTTTGGTACACACAACTCTACATTCACTGAATCCCACAATGCAACCACACCACACATGCATGCCAGCAACACACATATACTGTCTGTTAGTGTCTCACTTACGCACTGCCATACAACTTCTCATCTTCCATGACCCTCAGGTACATTGCTACCATGCTCCAAGTTCCTAGTAAGATTTTAAAATAAGGATCAAAACAACTTTTATATCAAGTTCAAGGCAAATGTTGTTGGACAGACTCTGGATGATGCCCTACGGCAAGACACACTCACTCTTGCTAGCTGCGTGATGAGGCATGTATCATCAGCAACTGGGGCGAGGGGGGGGGCCCTAGTGTACAGTGTATTGCATATATGTTTGATCAAAACAGGCATCACTACTAAACCACTACAGCCAGCAGTGCTGTGTCTTCTTTGTAGGCTGCCTCATGACAATGTGTTATCAATAGTTCTCTATGGACTGCCAGTATCAGACCTGTGACAGGACAAACCTCAAGGATCCTAGATGAGTAGCTGGGGAGTAATGCCACGGGTATAATAGTGTACACACACACACACACACACACACACACACACACACACACAAACCAAAAGACATGAGGATCAAGTGCTAAAAACTGTGAGGCGGAGGAAGAGGGTTGTAAAGAAAAAAAAAAGTACGCTATCACTGATTCAGTCACGTGTGTGTGTGTGTGTGTGTGTGTGTGTGTGTGTGTGTGTGTGTTGTGGTGTGTGATGTGTGTGTATGTATGTATGTATGTATGTATGTATGTATGTGTGCATGCATATACTTTGTATCAATGACTCAAATCAAAAACATGTTATAGTGTACACTGTACGTGTTACTGTTAAGCTCTAATCTAACTGATAATTTCATAACACCTGATATAATCATTCTAAATGACCCTGCTTTGTATACACATAAACCCCTTGTCTTCTTGTCCTTCCCAAGTAGATCATCTATTTTCATTACTTCAGATTCACGAAATGACTCATCACATTCACTTGGGATAGAACACACACAGTGACAGACACAGAGACACAGATCGACACAGATACACACACACACACATCGACACAGATACACACACACACAATCAGTATTAATTAAACAATATGCAAATCTCAAACCCAGTGAAGCACTACTGACCAAGTCAAGGAATATGACGACTGTTGAAACAGTAGACAAAACACCACCAAATGTACTTCACACATATATGTACACACACACACACACACACACACACCACACACACACACACACACACACACGCACACACTCGCGTGTGCGCCTATACACGCACATTCACGCAAGCATGCGCACGCAAGATAGAATTCCTCTCTGAAATACAAACTAAAGAAAAGATAAATAAAAAAGCATTGTGAACAAAAATGGGAAAGTACACAAATGTACTAACTTAACCTCTACTCTTCTTAGCAGTACTTGGCACTGGCAGCCACACACACAGTTCTAAGGCAATCTGCCATCCACATTTTTATACAGGGGTACTACCTATCCCTTGCAATGACATGCTCTCTCTTGACTGGAACCATTTCAATTCTATTTTTCATTTTGTGTAGAATAAAACATATCAGTTACAGTCATTACAAGCTAACAGTTTTAAACCCCACTTATCACAGCATTATGTTCACAAATTATTTTGAATCAGTATAGTATTGCACAATACCTCTGCGAATAGCATACTATGTTTTAAAGACTGTGTCTTTCTTTCTTTCTTTCTTTTGCGTACGCAGGCTGATACTCCTGCGGACACAGCCTGTATAGACAGGCAGTGGAGTTTTGTGTGTATGACCATTTTTTATCCCGCCATTAAGGCAGCCATACTCTATTTTCGGGAAGGTGCATGCTATGTGTAACGTGTCATCCATACCAATGGCCAAACTGGCCTTCTCTTCCGAAAGCTGGTGATGGGATTTGACGTGTGTGCAAGATGTTGTGCGTGCATTCACACACGGAACCTCGGTTTATAGTCTCATTCGAAGGACTGTATGGGGAATGGAGTCAGAACCAATGTTAACTCCGAGGGAAAAATCCCCCTGTACCGAAATTCGAACCCGCAACCCCAGGATTACGAGTCCAGCGCTCTACCAACTGAGCTATTCCGGCCCCCTAAAGACTGTGTCAAATTAACACATTATTGTTCTGTTATGATAACATTTCATTTCTTCAAGTAGTTAGCTATAGCTCACTTACAGCCTGCCGGAGAATGAAGATCGATGTTAATACTATATGTTTCCTGAAAACAGCTATGAGACAGCAAGTCTCCATTTTCATTTTAAACAAACCAAACCTAACCAAAACAACAACAACAAAATCAAACAAACACACTAACAACAACAACAAACACTGAGCAAGACAAAACACATCTTTGTCATCAAGTTTTTTCAAAAGCAATTATACTGTCCCCATTCTGAATATGTTTGTAGTGGGAAAGTGGTTCAGCAACAAATTCTGTTGAAAAAAAAAAAAAAAAATCTGTACACATCATAGACATCTAACCCAAAGTGGTAGTATGAAGTAAATGTTGAAACTAACTCTGGACCATACTTTTACTTTGTGTGGCTATTTAGGGAAGTTAGTGAGAAGACTTTGTTTCCGTTTATGTAAAGATTGTTCACCCTTGCAAATCAAAGAAAATTTTAAGAGATGCCACAAATTTTTTTTTTTTAAAGTCAGGAAAACCATACCACCATTTCTAACATTCTTGTGTTTTCTGGCTGATTTTGTCTGTTTTTGAAATGTACAAAAGACAACACTGAGTGGATTTCGAAGGAGCAACCTCAAATGCGCAAGTTTTGACAAAAACCAATTATCTTAAAATTGCAACAGTGCCAAAAGCTTTTATGACAGGCGCTTCACCCATACCTTCAATAAATAATTAACATTAACATCAGCCAGTCCCTCTGAATATTATTACTTCCAGTCTTCCATATCATTTGTAAACAATATCCCCTGTATTTGTTCATTTCATGGATTCCTGTCCAGGCTAAATGTTCTAAATAATAGATTTCATGGGTTTTTTTTTTCTACTTCCTAGCCAAACTTGCACTTGTTTTACCCAGATTCATATATATGAAGATCTGTGAGACTGAAAAGTTAAATCTTAACAGAACCTAAGAACCTCAGTGCAAGTTTCAAATGATTTTCAATCTCCTTTCAGAAGAAATTCTGTGACATCAGCCTACTAGGTCTGTTTATGTCCAGCATTACAAATTTTAATTCCCTGAATATCTGGATTTTTCCTCACCATTTTGGCAAAAACTTGAACACACATTATGAACGGGTAAGATAAGAATAGGGTCTCTTTTCTACAACCTTTTTTTTTCACCCCGTCTGAAACCTGGCCAATAAGTAAAAACTATGTGACATCTAGCCAATTAACAAAAATCTGCATATTGAGCTGTGCTGATTTTCGTCATCTCAATTGTCTCAGTGGTTGCAGACACCAATATTAATATGCTGCTCCACATGCATCAGCTGACTTTTCAAAGAATCCTATTTGTGTACCTGTTATCCAAGCCAGCAGTGACGAAAGTGTTCACTTGGCCAACAGCCTGCCATAGGTTGTTTGCTAGTTGAAGAGATCAGCTGCGCATTCTATTGCAGTGCTAATTTCTCACAAGTCTCTAAGAACCTCTTAGGTATGCTGTATCTCAACGGCAAACACAGTTATTTTCTACATACTGCTAGTCAGTCTTTAAAGTTTACAAACCAACTTAATCACCTACTTCAAAATAACTGTTACCTACACTTTCAAAATCCATGCGTTTGAATGTGCAATCTGTGCATAATAATCCTACAGTTGCGCACTGTCATGAACACTGAGCATGCAATATCTCATTTATAAGCAAGTTTCTCTTTTACAGTATTTTCCTAATCCAAATGGGAGACTACAATGAATATGGCTGCATTAAAAAAAGCATAATGATTTATAGTGATAGGCATTTTTAATGTATAATCACAGTATGAGTCACATTTTCAAAATCAGAGTCCAATCTGAAAATCATCTGTAACAGACTTTCAATTCTTTGTTATCAGGAACATTAATCATACATTAGCATACTTGTTTGAACAAACACTCAAGAAGCAAATGCAATGTGCTTACGTTCAAACCATATTTTCTCAAATATGAATAATCTGTGCATAAAATATGAATCCATTACCTACACTAGTCACAGTGGTGGTGTAAACTGAGCGTTCTGTTGCATGTGTGCATATCTGATAATGCAAGAAACAACAGAGGTCTTCACCTGGTTACACATCACTGGGGGCAACACACTCTTTCACCTCTCAGTCATGACAACTTGGTATGGTAGCATGAAGAAAATTGGGAAAAATATCACAAAAAAATCACCAACAGGTTTCTCTTAACCGTGCTGTAAAGACTGCTTTATTTTCTTGTCTTGATGCTCTTCTTTTTTCTTTTTTTCTTTATTCAACTGATGTGTTTAAGACAACTCACCTCTTCCTGTACACTGAAGGTTTTATTCTGCCCATCCAGTGTCTTTACTGTCACTTCAAACATGATGGTAGCTTTCTGCAATGGCTGAGCCTTGCAGTGAAGAGGTCACGTTAATGTTGATTTCACCAAGCTGTTCTCAATCACTGCACAAACATCAAGACCTAAATGTAGGAAACCACAAACACACAAATGCACCTTAAATACTTGCATGTCCAAGTCTATATTTCTGCTGTCAAGATTTCAAGCGCAAATTCTATATTCAGAAACAAAACAAGATCACCCCTACAGTTTAAAAACTGCTTGTAGTTTTGCATGGATGTTATGATGTCTATGGGTCGGATAAACCTTTGCGGAAGTGTTGAACTTGAACAATCAAGTCAAAGAAAAAAAAATGGTAAATGTTTTTTTGGTTTTTTTTTCTCCATAAGTCTAAAGATTCTGTATTAAGGCAGCAATAAACTTACATGAGTTATTGTAAAAAAATATGTGTGGGTGGCATCACTCATTTTAAAGGCTTTCAGTTCTTCTAAAAATCAGTGTGAGGCTACGATCTGTGTGTGTGTGTGTGTGTGTGTGTGTGTGTGTGTGTGTGTGTGTGTGTGTGTGTGTGTGTGATGTTGTTTGTAGACATACTCCTCACAAAAAGTTAAAGAACGGAAACATTTTGCTGTATATTCAACTCTATAAAGGACAAGCCATCTTTTTGATGTAATGAGAACTAATCCACTCCTGCACAAACCAACCTCAAACACTGTATCCCAATGCATACGTAAAGGAAGAAACTGCTACTGAAAGTACACAGTTAACATCTTTTACCCTATTAGGTACTTCTATTCACTCAGAAAAGACTCCTCCTTTTCTTGTCTCTGTTCCTAATCAATCACAACAGAGACTGATTTCTATTACAACATTTACAAGGTGACTTCTGACAATGGCATCTACTGACAGAAGCACAAGTGGCCCATACTGTTGGAACGGTTTCAAAGAGTGTCTAATACAAAGTCATAGAGTACCATTTATAGTCATTTTTGAGTTCACTGAAGCCTCATCCACAAGGGTCTTTCAGTGATGACAGGTGGTACTCCATATTCAATATCATCTTGCTAAAAGCTGTAGCTCATAAGCCACAGCCCAAGGTGAGGATCATCATGTAGTCCTTTCTTCAAGCAGACAATGTTTTGTAACTGCCAGGAGGCTGCCTGTCATGCTGCCACAGAGACTCGAGTGTCCACTCATACGGAATCACTTTCATGCAGCTAAATCTCCCTCAGCCGAATGATGCTTACCACACAAGTAAGCAGCATTCATTTTGAGATATAAACAAGTTGTAATAATTTCATCACTGAATCAACAGTTACCATACTTGTTCACTATTTACCGTTTACTATTTCTCTGTCTCATTTAAACTTTCCTTTTGTACCGCAACTTTTTTTTTCCTGGTTTTTGACACATGTTTAATTTGTTGCTCAATATCCTAAGACTAACGTAAGCTTGAAAAGTTTATGTGCCTATTGATTTTACAGTTTGACTGACTGATTGGAGTTGTGCAGTAGGTCTGATTGACTGATTGGAGTTGTGCAGTATAATGACTGGCCGAGTACAGCCTGTAGTAAGCCAGTCAGTGTACTGCTCAACTCCAGTCGACAGAATCAACGTTTTGATGTTTGCTGTCCAAAGAAGAGAATTCGTCAACAAGTCGACAATCAGTATGAACTCCAAGCTCCAGCCTTTTACAATACTTTAGCAGCTGTGACTCTCGATAAGTTAACTCTCTTCGAAAATTCACATTTCAGTGATAGCATTTCTTGATCATACATCGCTGTTCCGCCTATTTTGTTTCAAATGAATTTTAGCATATTCAGAACAATAAATACAGTATACTACTCATATCCTCACAGTGGAAAGACTTACTTGGCTAAACACAAGGCAAAATTCTTTCAATACTATGGACGAAATCTGGAAAAATGTGGTCTAAAAATTCAGCTGACTTCTCTTGTCTGTATCTTCTCCCATTAGTTGGAAACTGTTCTAATTTTACGACATAGATTTCATCTCATTTCAGACTACAATATTTCGAAAAAGAAAAGGCAAATAGTTGTAAAATTCGCTGAATAGTGAATAATTCACTGCCCACTAAACTGGTGGGGAAAAAAACCCAACTTACTGCTCAATTTATTTCATAATTTTGTATTATGATAATACGTCATATCCGGTGTAATGTCACAAGTCTGAAACAGTGAGAACGTTGCATCCGTATTGGCAGCTATTCACTACACAGCTGAAACGAACTGATGTTGATATCTTGAAAACAAAGCTGTTTCATAGAAGTGTGTTTATTAAAAGACAAAAAAATATATCGTTTGTGTGTATGAGTAGGAGGAAATGGTAAAGGGGGACAACGGGAGGAGGGTAGGGGAGGGCTGCTCCAGAAAAGACGAATGACATAATTGGGCCTAAAACGAGCATATTTAATTTTTCTCTCGTAATTTCTTGAGATCTAGTAATGCAGTCAGTGTTGCGTAAAGTATGTGAGCCAAGTGGAAACGTTCCTCAAAATCGTTCAGTAGTAGTAGTAGTCGAGAGCTGGCTCGAAGCCCAGGCCTTTTGGCCTTTCAACGCCCAATCTTTCATGTGTTTAGCTTTCCTTTGGTGTCTGAAAAGCATGCCTTATCATTTATACTTGGAGCAAATATGCTTCAGTCGATTTCCTGAGATAAAGTTTTGAGTTCTGAGTCATTGTCCAGGAAATTTTTGAATTTGTAAATGTTGTTTGGTCAGCGACGGGTGACACAAAAAGTGACATGTTATTGACTTCTTCAGTAACGTCTCCCAGGGCTGCTCACCCACGGTGCTTGATTAGTATGATAGCAATTCAGACAATTAACTGCACAAACCCCCATCTCATCTGCATTATCTCTTATCCATTTATGACCTTTATTTTTACACAACAAAGTTGACTCGGGATCTGACTGAAATACAGTCTCATAGCTGTCAACATACTGTGTCACCTTATGGCAACTCCTGCAGCTGTGGTGACACCATACTGTACTGGCATGTCCTTTCCATTGGATCCTGTCAGCAAGGCCAAGAGGAGGATTCTGGCGATTGGGCACCCCAGGATCTCCATACACTGATCTCCATACACTTTGCCCAGGCCAGCCCCTGGAGAGGTCACTCCAGTGCTGCTGCTATCCCAGCAACAGAAACAACACAGGAGCCAGCAGTTATGAGTTATAAGCCCAGAGCACATTGGTGTAAGCTCAGGCACCACTGGTTGTCTTCGACGGTGGGAGGGATCGTCATGTTCCATTGGTCAGCTTACCGCCTGCCTCAAGCTGGACAGTCCCCAGCCAATAAGGTGCTGACCCACCACTGTCTGCCTGCTTCAATGGGTGCTTGGAGCATAGGGAAAGACCAAAGAGCAGACTGTAAACCCTGCACCAGGCAATAAAAGAAAAAAGAAACCCAAACTACCAGCCTTGCAGTTGGCAATCTGGAATGTCAGAATGATGTATCCTGGCCTTTCTGACGACCTCCAGCAAGTTGACGATGCCAGGAAAACAGCCATCATCGAACCCCAGCTGAAGAGGTTCAACATTGACATGGCGGCGCTGCAAGAGACAAGACTACCCTCCAAATGCAGCCTCAGAAAGAAGGACTACATATTCTTTTGGCAGAGGAGCACCGACTACATGGCATCGGATTCACAGTGCGCAGTTCTCTCCTATCCTCAGTTGAACCAACTTAGAAAGGAACAGCGCAAATCCTCTCTCTCTGGCTCACAACCTCTTCTGGACCAACAAAGATCCTTAGCATCTACTCCCCCACACACTGCTCTACAGCCGAGGCTAAGGGCAAGTCCTATGAAGAGCTGGAAGCCAAGATCAGAGAAGTACCTGCAGAGGAACACCTGTTCTTGCTTGGGGACTTCAATGCCCAGATTGGTGCAGACCACAGCTCCTGGCCCTGCTGCATCGGCCGCTTTGACGTCCGCAGCCTCAACAAGAACGGACAAGCAGCTACTTGAGTTTTGCTTCTTCCACGACTTCTGTATTATCAACACCTTCTTCTCTCCCAAGCCAAACCACAGAGCGTCCTGGAGGCACCCCAGATCCCATCACTTGCATCAGTCGGACTTCATGATCACCCGTAGATCCTCACTCAACCATGTGCTCATCACCTGCTGCTACCACAGTGCTGACTGCGACACTGACCACACCCTGGTCGGCAGTAAGGTGCGTCTTTGGCCCAAGTGAATCCACTGCTCCAAGCAGAAGGGACTAGCTTCAGTGCCCAACTGTGGGAATGCTTTGCCAGAACCCTGGAGGACTGCCAGACAGACAGTGCTTCATCACGGTGGAACCACATCTGCGATGGCACTTACCAATCCACCTCAGACACCTGTGTAAAAAGAATGAGGAAGAATGAAGACTGGTTCAAAGCAGGAATTGTGAAGATGGAGCCTGTCATTGCTGCTTAGCAAGTTGCACTCCTCGATTACAAGAGAGAGCCCTCAAAGAAGACCCTAGCCGCACTCTGAAAAGCTCACAGCAAACCCAGCAGTGTGCCCGTAAATTGCCAATGAGTTCTGGCTGAACCTGTGCCAGGGCATCCAGATCTCCACCAACTGTGGCAACATCTGCGCCATGTATGAGGGCATGAAGAAAGCGTTCGGCCCTTGTGGCAACAAGATCTACGTCGGGGGATGTCATAACTGACCCCAGCAAGCAGATGGAGAGATGGGCGGAGCACTACCAGGAGCTGTACTCCAGGGAGAGCTCAGTCATCCACATAGCCATCGAGAACATCAGTGGGCTGCCTGCCATGGAGAAGTTTGATGCCCCACCCACCATTGAGGAATTCAGCTTGTAAGAAAACAAACAACATGGCCAAGACGTCAGCAGCACTCCCCGCATCTCCATCAGCGTTCACACCCTCGAAGCGGTCAATGACTTCACTTACCTGGGCTCCACCATCTCCAGCAACTTCTCTCTGGACGTCGAGCTGAACACACGGATCATCAAGGCGGCAACAGTGATGGCCTGTCTAGCGAAGAGAGTCTGGGACAACACCATGCTTACATCAAACACCAAGATGAAAGTGTACCAAGCCTGCGTGCTGAGCACCCTTCTCTACGGAAGAGAAGCATAGACCCCGTACTCTCGACAAGAACGCAGACTGAACGCTTTCCACCTGCGCTGCCGCAGAAGACTCATGGGCATCGCTTGGCAGGACTGCATTACCAACGAGGATGTCCTGGCCCAAGCAGGGATGCCTAGCATGTTCGCCTTGCTGACTCAGAGACGCCAGCACTGGCTTGGCCACGTCAGCCGCTTGGATGACGGTCGCATCCCAAAGGACGTGCTTTACGGTGAGCTGGCAACAGGCTCCAGACCCACACTACAAGGATGTATGCAAGCGCGACCTGAGGACAGGCAGCCTCGACCAGCGGACCTGGGGACCTGCAGCTTCAGACCGGGTCAGCTGATGGTCCATCATCGAGGCCAGTATCAAGCAAGCAGAGCAGAGCAGAGAGGCCCAGTCGGCTGCCATCGAACATGGCTTCAGGCGCGGACGTTCGTGTGAGACCCAGCTGATAGGGTATGTGGACGAAATCACTGAAGAAATCATGAGAGGTCATCAAGAGGACACAATCGTACTCGACTTCTCCAAAGCATTCGATAAAGTTAGCCATACCCTCCTCATCCACAAACTCCGTTGCTATGGAATCAAAGGACGAACAAATGCTTGGATAGAAAACTTCCTCACAGACAGACAACAAGCAGTGCTGGTAGAAGGACAAAGATCGTTCGTACGTCCCTGTAGACTCAGGAGTTCCCCAAGGCTCAGTCCTAGGACCAAGCCTATTTCTTTATTACATTAATGATCTCCCTGCAAGGATCAGCTCCAAAGTCCGCCTGTTCGCAGATGACACGATGTGCACCACACAATAAAGAAAGCATCCGATCAACAGACACTACAAAACGACCTTGACACTCTGACAAAGTGGGAAGAGCAGTGGTTCATGAGCTTCATCCAGAAAAGTGCTCAGCACTGAGTGCTACACGGAGACAGAACAAACTCCAACCCGTGTACAAACTTCATGGACACACTCTAGAAGTTGTGACCTCAACCAAATACCTAGGGGTCACGATCCAAGACGACCAAAAAATGGGGATCCCACATTGAGACGATCACCGCAAAAGCCAGCAAAACCCTCGGCTTCCTTAGACGAAACCTCAAAATCGGAAACAAGAATGATGAAAGAAACTGCATACAAAACCCTTGTTCGACCGATTGTTGAGTACGCGTCATGCGTTTGGGACCCCCACACCAGAAACGAGATCCAGGAGATCGAAAAGATCCAGCGTAGAGCAGCCAGATGGGTCACACACAGCCACAGACCAACAACCAGTGTAGTTGAAATCCTACGCTCTCTGTAGTGGCCTACATTAGAGAAACGAAGACAAATTGCCAGACTGGAAATGATGTACAAATTCCACCACAGTCTTGTTGACATCAACTCCAAGTACCTGCCCAGGAAATCCCAGACCAGAAGAAGTTTAAGAAAAAACAACAGCTGCAGCTACAACATCCCACAATGCAGGACAGACTACCGACAAATGTCCTTCTTCCCAGGAACCATCCCAGAGTAGAACATTACCAGAGGTTGTGGTGATGGCGGAGACCCTGGGCCGCTTCAGGTTCAGACTCGCCTCTCACCAATAACACCAACGACAACATCCCAACCCCCCCCCCCCCCATACCTCCCCCCGCCTCCTCCTACACCCCCCCTCCCCCCCACCCCCCGCTTCCTCCTCATCTCCACTCCCTCCTCCCCACCCACCCCTTAAGCTGAAATCAAAATTATGTCTGACAAACACACCGCAAATCTTCGCAACCCCCCCCCCCCCCCCCCCCCCCCCCCTAAAGTATACGACAGAGTCATCAGCATAATGATGTTGGTCGTGAACAGGAGAAGAAGAACAGAGGCGCCACAGACAGCAAAGAATTTTGTCGGCACCCACAGACACTGGTGAGGAAGACTTTACCTGCAGCAACTGCAACACAGTCTGCCACTCGAGGATCGGGCTCTTCAGCCACAGCAGATGCTGCAACTCAACTGGCTGATCCACGGCACAACATCCATTGTCTCTCGAGACAGACATGCTATATGCAGCTGTCAGTAAAGGATAGTTCAGCATCACCCTTTTCAAACTATAAATACACTTCTCTTCTTCTCTTCTCTACCCCTGTCTCAGAGACGGTATTTTTACATATAATAGAGAATATACAGCGTTCCAGTTAGGGCTAGTCTGTAACTTTGGACATGGATCTGTAATGCTCACGACATATTTCAGGCCTTGGAAATCACCTGCAACTCTATATCCTGACATTCATAACAATTGTACCGTTCCTTTCGTTTTCTTCCCAGATCATAGCGGCATGCTCTATGTAGCCTTGGATGCCTCCTTTCTAAGCTGACAAATGCAATTACTCATTTTTCGACAGGTAATTAGTAAGCCTGGCTGCCATGACGGTGAAATTACAATTTTCCTTCGACGTTCAGAAGTTATATTGATTAAGTCTAAACTGGTTGATGTCACTCGAGTTTGCTCTTCGGGAATGTACATTCCATCAGCTGTTGTCTATTGGTCGTTGATCTTGAAGATCCTCTATGCTGATTATATCATTCTGTGGTATCACTCAAGGTTATTGCGACATTATCACATTAGATAAGGTCTTCCGTCAGGTCCATGTGAAGACCTGGCTCTTGCTTTCTTAACCACTTTCTTTTCCTCATCCAGTGTTGGCAGCTTTTCATGGAACTTTTTTTATCTGGCTTTGCAGGCTGCAGCAAGCCCTGGATTTTCAAGTGGTGTTCGCTCTGAGGGTCGGACTATGTTTTCCTGAAATACTGCTCAAGAGTTTATTTATCCACTGTGCGTGTTCCAGATTTTGGCTGCTCGAATTGTATCCTGGCGAACTGGAAGGGGTCTCTGAAGAAGCATCTCTTCTCTCTCTCTTTCTCTCTCCTTCTCTGTGTTTTGACCTGTTCGTCTCTCCTCTTCTCTTGTGCTTCTCCTTCTTGATGGTTTGTGAGGGCACTGTTCGTGCTTACACGTCTTCCTAGAGATTCTCCAATCCTTCGCACTTTTTGAGCAGCTTCATGTTTGCAGATTCCCTTTCTCTTCGGATGTTTGCATCTCTCGTTGGCGTCTGATTTTTTTTTTTTTTTTTTTTTTTAGGTGTATCCATCTTTAGTTGTTCAGTTCATAGGCATCGCCACAGGGTCTGTATACAACGACACCAAATGTGGCTAGTTTGTGCTCCAGTGTCTCTTTAAGTGCATCTCTCTCTCTCTCTCTCTCTCTCTCTCTCTCTCTCTCTCTCTCTCTCTCTCTCTCTCAGAGTGGAAGAAGAGAGAAAAACAAGAAAGATCGAATAAATAGCATGTTGAATATTTCAGCTCTGTTAACATCTTGTGTGTGTGTGTGTGTGTGTGTGTGTGTGTGTGTGTGTGTGTGTGTGTGTGTGTGTGTGTGTGCCACTCTTTCTCTTCGGCCCTCTCCGTTTGAGTCTGTCGGTCTCTGTCTTACTCTCCTATCGTTCTGTCTCTGAGAATTTACCTACGCACCATTGAGTGCCTGTACGAATACACGCTTCTCATGCATGTATGCGTGTGCGATTTTCTTTAAAATGTTAGAGGATCATCCTGGCAATGTAAGCCTGCGCGTGCACGTGCACCACCACACACACACACACACACACACACACACACACACAACACACACACACACACACATACACGTGCGCACGTGTGCATTCTTTATGCCTCTCTCTGCCTCTCTGCTTATCTGTCCGTCTTGTCTCTCTCTCTCTCTCTCTCTCTCTCTCTCTCTCTCTCTCTCTCTCTCTCTCGCACCACACACACACACACACACACACACACACACCACAGCACGCACGCACACACACGCACGCACACACACACACACATACACATACACGCACGCACGCACGCACACACACATGTGTGCGCACGCGCGTATTTCTCTGGGATAGTTCAAACATTTCTTTTATGATGCTTGCACTTGAGTCAGTGTGTTGTGAATGTGTTTATATACGTGCAGATATCCTTGAAGTTGTGTGAGCTTGAAAAAGAAGAAGAAGAAAAGAGTGAGAGAGAACGGGAAATAACATCACTTTGCAAATGATCAGTTGCCAATGGTCTGCTTGTTGCAGAAATCTGTTCGAAGCTACTTTCTGTATTAAAAGGAAAAAAATCAAAATGGCAAGCAACATAACCTGTTCCAACTTCACTGATAATTGTTCTGTGTGAAAGCAAAATGTGACGGTGCGACAGTCTTGGACATTATTTCAAGACTGTGTCAAAATTTAAACTGAAAAGTTCAAGAGAACGGGTGAAGAAATGAAATGTTGTATCCGCCTTGGCTTAAGGCTGTGTCAGGCCAATGACACAGGCTAGAACACCAAGGCTACATCAAAATGTTGTTATGCTCTGCATATTATGCGGGGATTGTCTTCAGTTGTGACAAGCTCCTAGCATAACATTATCAGTCTCCAAAATCCCCCGAAGTCGGAGTGTGGCTGCCCATGTGGCGGGGTAATCAAAACGGTCACAAAACGTAATGTTCTCATCCCCAGCTGATGCATTTGTACCTAGTGTTCAAGTACTTCGGCTGTTCGGATGATCCCTGGAGTCTTTTAGCCAGGGTACGACGACAACAACAAACAAAATGTTGTATGTTGCTAGCCGCAGTCATTAACTGTTCAATATGGTTACAAGGCATAAAAGCTGTATTTTAGAAGAAAACACTGTGGACATTAATTATAATACGTTTACCACAAATCTTTTTGAAGACGATCAACGGTTCGTAACATACTGGACAAAAGAAGAAGAAACTGGTTGTGGCCGTTAGGATGGGTGACCCTGAACCATCAGGTGCACCAAGCTGACGGGCATCACCTCAAAAAAGACAAGTTTTGAGAAAGATCAGTAGGCCTACTGTTGTTTAGATTCAAACAATTATAACATAAATGAGCACGCAAATACAAAGAAATGAGTTTCAAAACGGAGTGACTGAGGGCGGAAAATGAAGCAAATTTGGAAAGAGAGGGGTTAGTTTACCGCCAAGGACACAGAACAGAGTACAGGACTAGACAGTCTAGTCTAGTCAAGTGTCTAGTCCAGTACTCTGTCTGTGTCCTTGGCGGTAAACTAACCCCCTCTCTTTCCAAAAAAGAAATGAATAAACGATTTTTAATGGTAGTTTTCAAGAACATGTACTAACCTGTTTGAAGTCGTTAAAGGCAACGCGCTGTTGAAAATCGAAGTCCACGCTGAATAAGAAATTGTCAACTGTTCAAAAGAAAAAAAAATGTAATTGTGAAATGTTGATAATTTTGAACGTTATTGGTCACAATAACCCATTGTTTACACAATAATTGTGATTGCATTTATGTGAAACAAAGGAGATGAATTTTGTCTTATTTTTTCACCTGAGCTACTTCAAAATCCGCCAATGTTTGTGAGATACTCGACCAGAGAGACAAAAGCCGTTTTGGACCATTGTGACCGTTAAAACTGATCTTATAATCTATTGACATCGGGAGTCGTCCACATGAGACAGTCAACGTTGTACTAGTTCATAAACGATTAATTTTACTTTAGAGAATTCAATCTAACCCTTTTTACGGGTATTTGAAAGATGAAGCACAGGTCCAGTGGCTTCACTTTTTTCTGCAGAATCTCGATGTCACTCAAGATCTGGCCCCTTTACAGTCACTAATGTCACTCTCCCATCGCGCAGCTAAAGCGCTGCTCACGTACAGGCCACAGCTCATTGTGGCCTCAGCCTAATGTTATTCGAGTGGTGCAGTCCTGTTGTATCGGCGTATAGGCCTCCTGTTGTTGACGGGAACGTGTTGGGTTCTGCTCTCAAAAGACTTTGGCTTGGAACTGGATGTAGACATTCTCTCTCTCTCTCTCTCTCTCTCTCTCTCTCTCTCTCTCTCTCTCTCACCTCACACTCACTCACACACACACACACACACACACACACACACACACATACAAACACTCACATATATATATATATATAGAGAGAGAGAGAGAGAGAGAGAGAGAGAGGGGGGGGGTGGAGAGAGAAGGTAGGTCGGTGTAGAGCCCAGTCAAAACACTCGCACACACAATTCACAAAGCGAATATAAGCTTATTTATGACGGGTAGAAGTGCATGCATAGGCCCACACCCTATAGATGGAACCGCGCAGAAAGGCTGCTGTGAGAGGCTGACCATTGCACAATTTCATTCATATTTTAGACCTGATGGCGTCAAGTCTTTACAATGGTTGGTGGCTGTCACGTAGAAAGTCACTGGTCATTCTCTCCCACAACAGCCCCCTCATTGAAATCAACAGGTAGATCGAGGCGTGTCCGCAGAGAAAGACTATACCGCAGTTTCACCATTTCAATTATACAAGTTCTGTACATCTTGCCAACAGCTCTATAAAGGGAATGTTGTAGCCTATACCGTATCCTTCATGAACGTAATCTTAGGTGTACTAGTCTGCCGAGTAAGTTTG
>CM065735.1:34653409-34683156 GCA_033310375.1 Conus canariensis
GGGGGTATTGGATCGTAATTATGAATAATACTGATTGGTACGATAAGTTGACAGGATAAAATTTCATAATCATAAACAACACTGATCAGTACAACCACATAACTTAAGTCAGAGAGAAGAGACAAACAACTCCCCTAAGCACAGTAAACGACTCAACATTGGCGTGTGTTTAATAATCATTTCATGGGAGCAGGGCATACCACACGCCTGCAGACCTCCCGTCTTTTTCTAGTGTTTGGGATAGAGAACAAAATACTGACGGCTAAAAGCAAAGACATTGGGGAAAGGAGAGTGGGAGGGGCCGGGGGGGGGGGGGGGGGGGGGGGGGGGGGGGGGGGGGGGGGGGGGGGGGGGGGAGGGAGGACTTTCAATTTGTTATTTCATGTAATACAGTAGTTTAAAAAAATCGTTCTAGTGGTCTTCAACACATTGCTTTCGTACCTATCGATTTCTTTAGTTTTCTTTTTAACCCATTATCACAGTTTCTACAAACTTTCAAGTCAACATGTTCAGAGGGTACCCACTGACCTAACCACTACTCTTTACCCACTGTGGACCATGGGTGGTGCGTATTGTCCTACCCTCATTATTTTTTTTACTTTGTAGGTTTATTGAAATCAGTCGAGTGATGTTTCATGACGGAAAGTCAACTATTTCGACCAGCACGCCCATCCAGTCACCAACATTGGGAAACACGGAGTGGGGGGAGTGAGAGAGGGGGGGGGGAATACAATGAAGGTAGTAGACACATCACTGGCACAAAAAGTCAGAAACGGATGTTCTGGATTCCCTTGAGGCCTGGATTAGGCCACCTCAGGCATGTCGGTGGGCTTCCTGGGTCGCTCCCTGATGGTGGACATCTTGGTGGGCTTGCTGATGCGCTCTATGATCTCCTCCATCTCCACCTGGGAGACCTTCTTCAGCCCCAAGTACTTGGGGTGGCTTTCTTCCTTGTCCTTCACCGTCTGGCTCTCACTGGCCCCGTCCTGCCGTGTGCTGGCCACTGTCTGCTTCTGAAGCCGCTTCGTGATCTCGTCCACCTGCACGGGATAGCACGTCAAGGGAGACCATCAGTACACAGGACGCCAAGTCAAGGGAGACCATCAGTATACAGGACACCAAGTCAAGGGAGACCATCAGTATACTGGACACCACGTCACGGGAGACCATCAGTATACAGGACACCACGGGACACCATCAACATACAGGACACCAAGGGACACCATCACTATACAGGACACCAAGGGACACCATCAACACACAGGACACCAAGGGACACCATCAACATACAGGACACCAAGGGACAACATCACTATACAGGACACCAAGGGACACCATCAACACACAGGACACCAAGGGACACCATCAACATACAGGACACCAAGGAACACCATCACTATACAGGACACCAAGTGAAGGGAGACCATCAGTATACAGGACACCAAGGGACACCATCACTATACAGGACACCAAGGGACATCATCAACATACAGGACACCAAGGGACACCATCACTATACAGGACACCAAGGGACATCATCAACACACAGGACACCAAGGGACACCATCAGCATACAGGACACCAAGGGACACCATCAATATACAGGACACCAAGCCAAGGGAGACCATCAGTATACAGGACACCAAGTCACTGGAGACAGGTCTATATATCTGACACCAAGTCAGGATACGTCAGTATATAGGACATCAAGTCATCGGAGACAATTCAGTATACAGGACATCAAGTCATCGGAGACAATTCAGTATACAGGACTCAAGTCAAGGTGATATACTGAGCATAAGATCACAGGAAACTGGAAATACATTGGGTGTTATATCACAGGAGAGTGATTAATTTTTTTTAAAGACCTAAACTCACCGGAGACAAATAAATGTATACGGCATTAAAGAACAGGAGACTAATTCTATAAGATATTAAATCACCAAGGATTGAATTACATTCTTCAGCTGTTGTAGTGTAATATTTTGTGTGTCTGTATCAAATGATCAGCAAGCAAAAGTTCTACCATTATTTGTATTGTCTAATTATCGTCGAGGGAAAGTCATTGTCCATTGTTTATTCTCCACACACATCTGTGACTTTTCCATTTTGTGTAAGTCCAGTCTTCTCCTGTTTTAAACGACTTCAGGGTCAGTCAGATGAAAAAAATATTCGAGGGATGTATCATGCTGTGGACGCATGACTTGTGGATGGATAGATGATTGAAGATGGAATAGAAATTATTTGGTTAAGAAAAAAAAAATGGAACGTTTGACTGTACCCCAAAAATGTCTGAAAGAAAAAGGGAGAATGATGACAGAAAGCCACCGTGACAGCTGTTACATCTTTCTTCTGTGGCACTTGTTGTTCACAGTCATTCCAACACTTCGGCCGCAGAAAAATTGCGTGTCGCACACACACACACACACACACACACACACACACACACACACACACACACGCACGCACACACACACACACACACACACACACAAAGAGAGAGAGAGAGAGAGAGAGAGAGACAGACAGACAGACAGAGACAGAGACAGAGAGACAGAGACAGACAGAGAGAGACAGAGAGAGAGAGAGACAGAGACAGAGCAGAGACAGAGAGAGGAACACGTATGTGCGCACACAAACACAAGGGTTATGATCAATATATACAGGACACCAAGGGACACCATCAATATGTAGCACACCAATACAAGGGAGACCATCAATGAGCAACTAACCTGATACCGCGCGTACCGCGTGAAACAATAGCCAGCCATCAGTTGAGCGTGTTTCTCACAATGAGCACTTGTATACAGTGTCTGACATGAATACTTTCAGGCCTGTTATAGTCTGTTTGACATGAACACTTTACACAATGTCTGACACGAACCCTCAATGCAATGTCAGACTTGAGCACTACTCAATGCTGCATCTGACAAGAATACTTTTACATGGTGTCTGGTGTGTACACTTTCTGTAGAGTGTGTCAAGCACAGACTCTGTATACTTGATAGCCTGGTGTGACGTGGGTTGCACAGTGTTGTACTGTACATATAGGCGGCTACTGCCAGGGACTTGGAAATCATAGAATGCTGCACAACGGAACAATCTGCCTCTGGCAGGCTGACAACTAAGCTGTGATAAAGCCTTGCCGCCTAATCAAGCATTCTCTCTCTCTCTCTCTCTCTCTCTCTCTCTCTCTCTCTCTCTCTCTGTGTGTACTAACTGCACTCACTATAATCAAGTGTGAACCTTGTCACTGAACGATTGAACAGCATGTCTGTTACGAACTTACCGTAGCACGCGCGCGCGCGTGCGCGTGTGTGTGTGTGTGTTAGACAAGGTAAGTATAGTCGGTCTCGTTTGTCTGAGTTAGCTAGAAACATGTCTGTCCTCCCAGTAAGTTTCAATGTGATCACAACCCAAGTGACCACAACAGGCCCTGTCACGGCTGTACATCACGTGAAGAAAAAAGTCACGCCTCTTAAAACAAACAAACAAACAAACAAACAAAAAGGAAACAGCAATAAACGCCAGCTCGACTCTCGGACCCTAAAGAAGGTGAAAACCACGTCGTGCCGCCGACACTAACCATTCCCCTCTTTTTTTTTCCCACCCAGTTTATAAAATTAAATCAGAAAGTATTTATGATAAAGAAAAACTTCGATGCCGCACACAAAATACAATGAAAATGCCCTGTTGGGAAATGCCCGTGCAGAATTGACACGTCGTACCCAGTCAACTGATTACGCGCTTACAATCTAGTCACTAGATTAAAACAAACAAACAAACAAACAAACACTCAAAAAAACACACACACACAACCTGGCATGTTGCATGCTACAAATTGTAACAAAAGAACAACCTACAACTGCAAGGATTTTTTTGTTTGCTTTATTTTGTTTTGAAGAACAACGGTAGATAACCGGGTCACGCGGTGACCCTTTAAAAAAAAAAGTCGACAAAGGGACGGAAGCGGAAGAGACTCTCGGCTGCTTTTCGGCGCGAGTTGTCTCCCATACAATGTCTCCATCTGGGACGTTTCGCTGTGTCACTTTTGAAAATTTGGTCCAGCAACTCGGGACATCTTTTTGGCAATATGAATTTTTTTTTTTTTTTTATCACGACGCCGACTCAGTGTATATTGCACTACTGTGCTACGTATAGTTTTGAATTTTGTTTTGTACATGTTGACAACATATACCACTATTTCTAACAAAATTATCTCGATCTTTAATTTTGCAATCAATATCAAATATTCATTTCATTACGAAATATCAAGTCAGCGGTACAGGTTCAGATCTTAAGCCTTTCCCCTGAAAAACTGCAGGTGTGCAGACCTATGGCGAGCCTGTGGTCATTTGCAGAAATAAACTTTCCCGTCTCTTTGATGAACATAAACACAGTTGGAATAATTATGCGCCGTCATCCTTAGTGTCATCTTCAGTTCGGTGACTGCAAGAAAACTGTGACTTTCAACACCCCCGTCCGGCCCCTTTGCAACTTTCATCGATTCTGATATGTTCGATTCTGATATGTTCAACATCTTGCTTAAAAAAAAAAAAAAATGCTCTCCCTCCCTCCCCCCTCTGTCTGTCTGTCTCTCTGTGTCTATGTCTCTCTCTATGTCTCTCTCCGTCTGTCTCTGTCTGTCTGTACGTCTGTCTCTGTCTGTCTGTCTGTCTGTCTGTCTGTCTCTCTCTCTCTCTCTCTCTCTCTCTCTCTCTCTCTCTCTCTCTCTCTGTGAAACTAAGAAAATGCTGGAAAGTTTCTCTTTTTTTTTTTTTTAAAGACTAGGTCAAGAAATCGACGGATCGGAAATGAAGGCAGGGAAGGGGAGGGAGGGGTAAGCGAGAGAGGGGAGACTGGGAGGGGGGAGGAAGTGAATTACTGGGGAAACAGGGGGTGGGTGGGTATTATAGAGATGGGGCTGTAGTTTTTTTGTTTTTGTTTTTGTTTTCCCGAGAAGATCGATGCATTTTATGTGCTGATCGATGGATTGCCTAATTGCATTGTTGTTTGATTCTGTTGTTCCGTTCTATCTTCTTTCCTTTCTTTTTTAATTTGATTTAAGATTCTCTACAATTTCCCCCTTATAATATTTATAGCATTTTTCTTTCTCTTTTTCGTATTATTGTTGATAATGCAATTCCGCAGATGTGTTTACGGTTGTAAAATTGTCCGTCACTGGGCACACCATACGCTATTGCTCGTAGTTGCTTCAGTTTGTTTATGTATACATCACCGATCAATAAGGAAATGCTTTAAAAAAAAAAAAACAAATACCTGGTGGGTTTTTGCTTTGTTTAAGGGTCAAATATTTTCATCTTGGAACTGACAAACGGTAGGTTCTTGCTTTGTTTCCGGATCTCATATTTACATCTTGGAACAGACAAACAGCAGATAGTTGCTTTGTTTAAGGGTCATATATTTACATCTTGGAACAGACAAACAGCAGATAGTTGCTTTGTTTAAGGGTCATATATTTTCATCTTGGAACAAACAGCAGATACTTGCTTTGTTTAAGGGTCATATGTTTTCATTTTGGAACAGACGAACGGTAAGTTCTTGCTTTACTTAAGGATCATGCTCGAAAATCCACATTTCATCTCCTGTTACGAACTGGCCCGCCTCTATCGAAACTGTGAAGTATACGTGAGCATGGTGCCGCCACCCTTGACCTATTTTGCTATTCCGAGAGAGGGCGGGGGTCCAATGGGGAAAACGCTTCCTGACTGTGATGTGTTGGGGGCAAAATCTGAACACGTTTTCCCGATGAGATGCTAGTAGATTCTGTAGTTCCAGAAAATGAATCCTTAATGAGCCGCCCCGCATTGTTGATGGTACTATGGCGGCATGGCTGATCGTGGGATCCCACGACGGGTATCTCCCAAGCCCTTCTTTCCACCATGTTTCAAAACTGTTGTTTTACAATGTTTCTCCCAAAATACATTAACCTTTGCAGGAATTGCTGAGGAAATTTCCAATCATAAAGCAAAACAAAACACCACAAATCAGAACAGATCACTGCATTAAAAACAACAACAACAACAACAATAACAACAACAAAACCGATTTCCCAGATCGAAGATGAGTCGCTGGAAGAGCTGAGCCTGACCTGACTGGTGAGACCAATGGCTACCAAGCTTTGTGTTAGGGGCTTGACGTCATTGTCCTTTACGACACAGTTTTGCTTTGAGAGCGTAGCCTGTAGTTTTCGCGATTACGCGGACTTTGTTAAGTCAGCAGCAAAAAAAAATGTTCAAGTTTGTCGGGGCGCAAATGTCATGGTCAGGGAATGTCACTCTCACGCTAAACACGCAGTCACGCCAACCACACTAGCAGTTATGTCAACAATCACACGCAGTCACGTCAACCACACTAGCAGTCATGTCAATTATCACACGCAGTCACGTCAACCACACTATCAGTCATGTCAACAATCACACGCAGTCCATGCCAACCACACTAGCAGTCACGTCAATAATCACACGCAGTCACGTCAACCACACTAGCAGTCATGTCAACTATCACACGCAGTTACGTCAACCACTCTAGCAGTCATGTCAACTATTACACGTTGTCATGCCAACCACTCTAGCAGTCACATCAGCCATTACATGATGTCGCCATCTGTCTCGCAGTCATGCCAACTATCTTTTAGTTATACCAGTTATACCAACAGCATCCCAGTCATACCAACTATCTTTTAGTTATACTAGTTATACCAACTGTCTCCCAGCCACACCAACTATCCTTTAGTTATCCCAACCGCATACCAGTCATACCAACTATCTTCTAGTTATATTAACTGTTTCCCAGTCATACCAACAACCATCTTTTAGTTATATTAACTGTTTCCCAGTCATACCAACTATCTTTTAGTAATACCAACTGTCTCCCATCATACCAACTATGCCTTTTAGCTATACCGATTGTCTCCCAATCATACCAACTATCTTCTAGCTATACCAATTGTCTCCCAGTCATACCAACTATCTTTTAGCTATACCAATTGTCTCCCAGTCATACCAACTACCTTTTAGCTATACCAATTGTCTCCCAATCATACCAACTGTCTTTTTAGCTATACCAATTGTCTCCCAGTCATACCACGTATCTCCCAGTCACAGCAACTATCTCCCAGTTACATAAACTATCTCCCCGCCAACATCAGCTTTCTACCACCGCCTACCTCCCAGGTATATCACTAATCTCCCAGTCACACCAGTTATCTCGGAGTCATGCTGATTATCTTATAGTTATACCAAATATCTCCCAATCATACCACTTATCTCCAAATCACACCACTTACCCCGTAGTTACGCAAACTTACCACCGCCTACCTCCCAGGTATATCACTAATCTCCCAGTCACACCAGTTATCTCGGAGTCATGCTGATTATCTTATAGTTATACCAAATATCTCCCAACCATACCACTTATCTCCAAATCACACCACTTACCCCGTAGTTACGCAAACTATCCTTCAAGTCAAAGAAACTATCTTCAAGTCATTTTTTTTCTTATATCAAAGTCACACCACCTATCCCCCCCCAGTCACACCAATCATCACGCGACCATACCAACAATCATATAGTCATGCCAGCTGTCGTACAGTCACGCCAACCATGCATTACATGGTGCGTTAGCCATCATGTAGTCTCACTACCCATCACGCAGATCATCCGTTAGCTAATCCCAAAATCACGCATTAACGTCAATCATCAGTCAGTCACGCCAAATAGTTATCACACATTTACACCAATCAAAACGCTGTCACGCTAACCATCACACAAGTCACGCCAGCTATTCTCCAGTCACATCAACCACCAAGCACCCTGAACACGTCCTCTCCCGCCTTCCGGCCAATCACGGAGGAGTGTACAATTCTTTATGTTTGACATCAGTGAGTGCGCACGTGCGTGTGTGCATTAGTCCAACATGCTGGTCAAGACCTTGGATACCTACCTACCTAATGTTGTCTGTACCATTATTATCATTATCATCATTATTATCATTATTATCATTACTATTATCATTGTTATTATTATTATTAGTGTACGTGTCTGTGGTGAGTGTACACGTGTGTATATATATGTGTGTGTGTGTGTGTGTGTGTGTGTGTGTGTGTGTGTGTGTGTTGTGTGTGTGTGTGTGTGAGTGTGTGGGCATGGGCCCATGTATGTGTGTGTGTGTGTGTGTGTGGTGTGTGTGTGTGTGTGTGTGTGTGCGTGTGCTGTGTGTGCGTATGCCAATGTATACGGTGCATGTGTGCTTTCCTGTGCTTGTGTGCGTGTACGTGTGTGTGTGTGTGTGTGTGTGTGTGTGTGTGTGTGTGTGTGTGTGTGTGTGTGTGTGTGGTGGTGTGTGTGTGTGTGGTATATGTGTGTGTGTGTGTGTGTGTGTGTGTGTGTGGTGGTGTGGCGCGCGCGTGTTTGTGTATGTGTGCGTGCGTGTGTGCGTGCATGCGCGCGTGTGTGTGCTTGTGTGTACGCGCTTGGCTCTACTCCGACATCCCATCGTCTTTCTCGATACCCGTCATGATCGATTGTCCACGACACTGAGGATAAACTGCCAGAAGCCGACAGGACCTGAGTGAACGCAGGAGATTAACTGCCTCATGGCGGACAGAATCCTGAAGGCAGGGGCCCGGGATGAGGCAGTTGTATGCTCCGTCTGTGGTACTTCTCGGTACGGGTCCTCAGCACAAAGTTCTTCAGCTGCTGGTTCTCCCTCCTCTGCCGCAGCTGGTCCATGTTGGGGTACTCGCTGCTGTGCCGGTAGCTCATCTGGACCGGCATGCCCGAGTACACATGGCGGATGTTGTTGTCCAGAATGCTGTTGAAGGTCAGGCTGAAGGCCATGGTGGTGGATGTTGGCGCGGTGCTGGAATGAAGTTCAGTGGTCTGTCATTCCCTGGGTGGACAGCAGACATGGAAATAAATACATTGTAATGAAGTTCAGTGGTCTGTCATTCCCTGGGTGACAGCAGACATGGGAATAAATATATTGTAATGAAGTTCAGTGGTCTGTCATTCCCTGGGTGACAGCAGACATGGAAATAAATACATTGTAATGAAGTTCAGTGGTCTGTCATTCCCTGGGTGACAGCAAACATGGGAATAAATACATTGTAATGAAGTTCAGTGGTCTGTCATTCCTGGTGACAGCAAACATGGAATAAATACATTGTACATGGAAATAAATACATTGTAATGAAGTTCAGTGGTATGTCATTCCCTGGGTGACATGGAAATAAATACATTGTAATGAAGTTCAGTGGTCTGTCATTCCCTGGGTGACAGCAGCATGGAAATAAATACATTGTAATGACGTTCAGTGGTCTGTCATTCCCTGGGTGACAGCAGGCATGGAAATAAATATGTTGTAATGAAGTTCAATGGTCTGTCATTCCCTGGGTGACATGGAAATAAATACATTGTACATGGAAATAAATATATTGTAATGAAGTTCAGTGGTCTGTCATTCCCTGGGTGACAGCAGACATGGAAATAAATACATTGTAATGAAGTTCAGTGGTCTGTCATTCCCTGGGTGACAGCAGACATGGCAATAAATACATTGTAATGAAGCTCAATGGTCTGTCATTCCCTGGGTGACATGGCAATAAATACATTGTAATGAAGCTCAATGGTCTGTCATTCCCTGGGTGACATGGAAATAAATACATTGTACATGGAAAAGATATATTGTAATGAAGCTCAATGGTCTGTCATTCCCTGGTGACATGGAAATAAATACATTGTAATGAAGCTCAATGGTCTGTCATTCCCTGGGTGACATGGAAATAAATACATTGTAATGAAGCTCAATGGTCTGTCATTCCCTGGGTGACATGGCAATAAATACATTGTAATGAAGCTCAATGGTCTGTCATTCCTGGGTGACATGGAAATAAACATTGTACATGGAAATAGATATATTTGTAATGAAGCTCAATGGTCTGTCATTCCCTGGGTGACATGGAAATAAATACATTGTAATGAAGCTCAATGGTCTGTCATTCCCTGGGTGACATGGAAATAAATACATTGTACATGGAAATGAATACATTGTAATGAAGCTCAATGGTCTGTCATTCCCTGGGTGACATGGAAATAAATACATTGTACATGGAAATAAATACATTGTAATGAAGCTCAATGGTCTGTCATTCCCTGGGTGACATGGAAATAAATACATTGTACATGGAAATAAATATATTGTAATGAGTTCAATGGTCTTCATTCCTGGTGACATGGAATAATACATTGTACATGGAATAAAATATGTATGAAGCTCAATGGTCTGTCATCCTGTGTGACAGCAGACATGAAAAGAAACACTTTGTACAATTAACATGTCACTGATCCAACGCAAACCTGGAAGAGGGAGGGGAGGTGGGGTATGTTGGGACAAACAGGAAGAAACAGACCATCCCGCCGTGGCGAACAGATTCACGCAGCAGATTCCCGGCTGGGAGGTCGTGGGTTCGATTCCCATCAGAGCCGTTTGTATAGATCTGTGGGATTTTTCGGCTCACGACCGGGCCCTCCCCCAGAGCTGATAGTTTGCTGTGGGCTCGGTTGAGAACACTGGAAACACACACTGGAGTTTCATCTACTAAGTGGATGCGTCTCTTAGAGTTGTTGCTCAAATATCCTGACCAGCACTGCAGAGTGTCTGTATCTCTCGGGCCTGATTGAAGCCAGGGAATATCATGTGAGGATGCGTAGAGCATAGCCCTGCCCTGCAGTCTCAGACCGGAATGGACCTCCATAGCATCATCTTCATCATCATCATCCTCATCGTTTCTTTAACCCCCTTCCCCCTCCCTCTACCCCCACCGTTGGTTCCGAAAACGAAACAAAACAGAACCGTTTTTTATGGGGAAACAAGGAAAAGAGAAAGAAAAAGAATGAGGATGGAGAGAGAGAGAGAGAGAGAGAGAGAGAGAGAGAGAGAGAGGTGGGGGGAGAGAGAGAGAGAGAGAGAGAGAGAGAGAGAGAGAGAGAGAGGAGAGAGAGAGAGAGAGAGAGAGAGAGAGAGAGAGAGAGAGAGAGAGAGAGAGAGAGGAATATACAATAAAAAGATGCAAACAATGATCTTCTTAAAAAAAAACAACAACCTTACAACAGCAACAAACGGCAAGCAAATTAGGACATAAGTTATCATATTATTTTTACTGAGAAATAAATCAAATTATCTATAATACAAAATGCCAATAAAAAGACAACCAACCAATAAAAAGACAGCTCACCACCCCTCATCCCACATTTCATCAAACAAAAACTTTTTCGAGAGAACGTTGAAAGGATTCACGGCAGATCATCTGCGAAATGTTTCCGTAGGGCGCACCACCACTGTGTATGTGACTTGGTTTTTAAAAAGCTGTGTACGAAGAAGAGGACTTGATGATTCATGAAAATGCCTGTTTTCATCAACAGAGAAGGGGGCCGGAATAGCTCAGTTGGTAGAGCGCCGGACTCGTGATCCTGGGGTTGCGGGTTCGAATTTCGGTACAGGGGGATTTTTCTCTCGGAGCTAACATTGGTTCTGACTCCATTCCCCACACAGTCCTTCGAATGAGACTATAAACCGAGGTTCCGTGTGTGAACGCACGCACAACATCTTGCACACACGCCAAATCCCATCACCAACTTTCGGAAGAGAAGGCCAGTTTGGCCGTTGGTATGGCTGACACGTTACACATGCACCTTCCCTGAAGATGGAGTATGGCCGCCTTAATGGCGGGATAAAAACGGTCCTACACACAAAACTCCACTGCCTGTCTATACAGGCAGTGTCCGCAGGTGTATCAGCCTGCGTACGCAGAAAGAAAGAAAGAAAAGAAATCAACAGAGAAAATACTAATGGTATCCGGAGGAGAATAGTAACTACTTTGTTCGTCAGTATTGCCTTAGCGTATTCTAAGTCATAAATTAAGTGAAAGGGTATCAATCAAGCGTCTTATAATTGTTAGGAGATAATGGACTGGATTTCTAAAGCACCTGTTGCTGAGCACGTTTGTACAACCTGGCGAGCAGTGTTAAGACATTGGCACTGGTAGAATCCCGTATTGTCAATATGCTTGAAAGAAAAGGCTCATATGAACAGATATTAGGAGAGGGTTTAATCCAAGATAACTGAAATCTCTTTGATATATTCATTTGCACATACAACTTGATATGAGAGGGGAGAGAGAGAGAGAAGAGAGAGAGAGAACGTGTGTAGTTTTAGATGACTGAAATGCCTTTTGAGATCTTCGTTTGCTCAGGTTAGCAATATGATCAGCGATGGGAGGGAGGGAGAGACAGAGATTTAACAATTAGGCTTCAGACCTATTTAAGTGAATGAGAATACACACCCACAAACACACAATGCATGCCATGAGTAAAGAGAGAATATATAATCAACAAATGACCATGAAAACATCGAACAGTGACATACATGAATGGAATGGGAACAATTGAATGAATTGTATTTGAAGAAACACTAAACAAGCAAAAACTGACCAGGAACACATCGAACAGTGACATCAATGTATGAGAACAATTGGATAAATTGTACTTGACGTGAGAAGGATTACCTCCTATGAGAAAAACTGAATGTATTATGTGCTTAGTTTAGCAACTTTTCTCCACACTTTCGTTGGTTCATACACTTTCGCTGGTGTTGGGGCTATTGATTCTTTTTGCACTCTTGTGGGAGAACACACGATATGGGTTGTGTGTCTCTATTGACGCCGGAGCGCAGACACAACCAGCCGTCCCCTGATGATCGACCCACGACGAAAGGCCTGGAGCAGCATACAAATTGTGCCTTCAAAAGGTGCGATGTCCTATGCACTAGTAAAGATTTATACTAACAATATTGCCTAATTTCATGTTCCCAGTTGTCATCTCAACCCCCCCCCCCCCCCCCCCCCCCCCCTTAGTCCAATTGCAAGTCATTAAATATAAGATAGTCAGTGTTGCTCGCTTGTTTCCCTGCTATTAGATTGTCGTCTATGTAGTCTGCTTATTCAAGTTAAAGCTTCAGTGATAAATACTCTGTGTAGTTTCCATGACACAAAATACCAATTGTTACGTTTATCGTTACTGTCCCCGCCTCATCATACGATTTGTTTTGAATGTATATGTTGTATGGAAGGCCTTACATGTTATAAGAACAACTGAATGCATTGCGCTTGCACACCCATTTGTTGCTGAATTGTGACTTCTCTTGAATACGATAAAACGATAAACAATAGGTAACTCTAGCTCCCATGATGGAATAATTACACGCCCTAACTCCAAACGAATGCTGCTTAGACACCGAATCGCCTAGCAAAATGACAACATACAGCACACAGAACAATACGGAGACATCCCCCCCCCCCCCCCAAAGTATTTCCAAGCTGCCCATATACCCTGTATCCGACACATCTACACACCAACAACAACCGAGAAAATACAAAAACAAATTAACATTTATTTAGGCATGGCACAGCCTTTTTTTACATCTTGAATATAGTCAAACAAACACACGGACGAGCAGTAAGAAATACAGGTTGCCTCGATTTGATTGGTACGAAAAGAAATGTTAAATTAGGCAAGAAACAGTGAACAATAAACAAGCTAACATGACGAAATCAATACACGCCCATCACTCCAAACGAATGCTGCTTACGACACCGAATCGCTTAGCAGAAATGACATCACAGAGCACACCGAACAAACATGGAGACATCCTCAAAAAAAGGATGTCCCAAGCTTGCCTTTATATCCTGTACCTGACACATCTACACACAAACAACAACTGGAGAAATGAATAAACACAAATCAACATTTGCTATTATATTCAATGTCTTCTTGGGAAAAAAAAATATTGACCAGTTTGACTGACAGATGGTCAACAATGCTGAGCCAGTTAGTTTGTCGAAATATAAAGCAAAGTTCTTCTTCTCCCATTGTGGATCTGGATTAGTACGTCGCTAAACATCCATTTACTAGCATAGGTGGGAGTGCGCAGCGCGATGATATTATCGGCTTCTGGCTTTGGCCAGAGCCGACTGGAAACTGTCGACTGACTTTTGGTGGACGATGTTATCGTTGAGGTGGTTCCACTCAGTTATTGTCTTTGGGAAATATGAATGACGGTACTGATCGGTATGTGTTTCAGGAACGCAGTAGCACCTATCGTTGTTCTGTATGTAGTTCTCCACTGGGTTTTGTGCCAGGTACGTACTGTTGTCTCTGGTGGAGCGGATGCGTCGTCTTGGTTTCTGCGGTGTGATGAAGTCACTCGGGGTGATCGCTGGCACCAGACCCTCAACCACTTTGTCAAAGAATGCTAGACGTAGTTGGAGCCGCCGTTCTCGGAGTGTAGTAAGCAGACCCGTTATGAAGCCTGGCGTGGTGGAGCGGTAGTCCTTTGCTATGAAGCGCACTGCATTTCTTTGTACGCGCTCCAGCATGTTGATCTCTTGCTGCATGTGCTGGTCCCAAATGATTGCTGCATACATTGTGTGGCTTAGGTAAAAGACGTTCTGTGTTAGGCACATTACAGTGACAATTTTCATAGCGTAGGTTTAATTTAATTAAACAGTAATACTATGTTTCTATTGATTATTTGCGAAACTTGTTTTCAACCGATTTCGTTGCCTGTAATATGTGCTGTGACAGGGTTTAGGATTGCTTTAATCACACACAGACAGAAACAAAGTTCTTGCAAGCTTTGTGTATCCTCCCTGTACGTTCTACACACTCATCTCCATGGCTGGACATACATCGGACATGTACTAATGGAGACTGGATACTACTGTGTTTAAGAGTCCCAGGCATTTATGAAGAGACTTTTTTTTTTAAAGGCAATATGTCTGAGAATATCAACACAACTCTTTCAAACACTGGAAACACCAAAAGGAGTCTTTATAGAGTGTAATAGATTGTTTCACTGAAATCTCTTCTTTTTTTTTCCAATATGAAAGGGAATCAAAGTTGTACCAGTAATTACGTTCATTGTCTGGTTTAACCTCAGTGTGGTAGACATACACTGAAAACAGATTTAGATTTACAAACAAAAAAAACAACAAAAAAAAGTAAAAAAAAAAAAAAAAAAAAAAATGATAGCGCTCCCAGAGAGGTTAAAGCGTGTGCAGACTACCACTGACGTCAAAAGTGCCATCATCATCATCATGGTTGTTGTTGTCTTCTCTCTCTCTCTCTCTCTCTCTCTCTCTCTCTCTCTCTCTCTCTCACACACACACACACACATACTCTCTCTCTCTCTCTCTCTCTCTCTCTCTCTCTCTCTCCGTCACACACACACACACACGCACGCGCACGCGCGCGTGCACTCGCGCACGCACACACGCACGCACTCACGCACTCACGAAAACATGCATGCATGCACACACACACATACACATGCACGGAACAGTCTAAACGCCTTATTGTCTCTTCATCCCTTTTATACTGCTTTCTTTTGCAAAGCGAAGCAATTTTGCATCGTGTACAGTTATAACCAGTTGCACAGCAAAAAACAACAGTCTCTGCCATTTCACTTATTCTTGTCTACAGTATCATGAAAGAGGCACTTAGATTTAATTCAGAAAGTCCAAGAAGAAAAACGAGCCGCCTTCTATTATACTTTGAGTGAATGAAAACTCTAGAACTAAAATGTTCTGCACACCACATGGGAATATTAGACACTTGGTCACACTACAGGATTATTCCAAACAGTTTTTTATACACATCCAAACGGTGCTACACTTTGAGCATAGCGTTTGTTAATTATCTGAGAGAGAGAGAGAGAGAGAGAGAGAGAGAGAGAGAGAGAGAGAGAGAGAGAGAGAGAAACCTCTTACAAATACCACGAAGGAATATGGACACTTGGCAACACTACAGGCTAATTCTAAATCTTTTTTTCACACATCTAAACGGTGCTATACTTAGAGCATAGTGTCGACTTTCAAAGAGAGAGAGAAAGAGACAGATTGAAAGGAAAAAACACGAAAAAAAAAAAAAAACGCCCTACAGACAGAATAAGATGGACGAACTAATAAAGAAACCACTTACCCTTTCCACACAGTCCTTTTTGTCTCGCAGACTGGTCAACTGATCCAGCCGTGCAGCCAAGGGAAGGAGTTAATCCCTTGCTAATCCTCTGCCCAACAGGTCACCCTTTTTTTTAAGCTGTGCACACTCAAGGCCTTACCCTTCTCTCCCCGGTCGGCTGACTGTGTTGAGTGAGGACTGTCCTAGCTACATACAGTTGGTCAGCAGCGCGTGGACTGTTTATTAAACGGGTACTGCTACTCCACAGCTCGGCAAAGAGGTTTAGTAGGGCTCGGCAAGTAAAGCCACTTTATAGGGTACTACCACAGGGCAGGCCTGTAAAGAGGCTGTACCAAACGGCAATGTCTGACACAGCCCTGGTCTTTTGTCCACCGAATCGAGCCACTCGAAAAACAAGTGACCGTTAAATGGATCGGTTTGGAAAAACAATCATAGGCCAGGAAAAGACTTCTGATAGCTTCGTTATATATTAAAAAAAAAGTCATAAATGATTCCGCCTCTGTACGGAAATTAGATACTCCTGTTTGGCGTTCTTCCCTCCTCCTCCCCCCCCCCCCCCCCCCTTCTTCACAAACACAAGGCCACTCTCTAAAGCACATTGGTACGATACGAAAGAGACGGCCGTGTTTGAAATGCAAATCAGTCATAATTCACACACACACACACACACACACACACACACACACACACACACACACAACACATTGGCACGTGCGTGCTCATATTTACAGGTTCACACACACACACACACACACACACACACACACACACACACACACACACACACACACACACACATTGGCGCATGCGCGCTCATATTTACAGGTTCACACACACCGCACACACACACACACACACACACACACACACACACACACACACACACGGACACTCGCACACAGGATACAATGAGCCCAAAAAGGGAAGAGGAAAATGAAGGGGGGGGGGGGGGGGGGGCGTTGTATTGATTAAAAAAAAAAGCAATCATAGTTTAGCTCTAAAATATCAACAGTAAGATAAATGACTCTACTAACCCGCTACAGTGATCTGCTACACCTGACAGAACAGGTCAGTGTGAACTGCCGTACAAGCCTGTACAACGCAATGCAGGACAGTTCAGTTACGTTTACAGCATAGTACAGCGTACTATACTGCACATAAAGTCAAAACATCAACGGAACAGAACAGACGAAAAAACAAACAAACAAACAAAAAAAGCAACACCCCCTTATCCCATTCCCAAGCCCCATCATCGCCACCCTCTCTCCACGCCCCTCTCCCCCCCCCCCCCCACCCACCTCCCCCCCCCCCCCCCCCCCCCCCCCCCCCCGGTCTGTCCGGTTGCTCAGATCATGATGACACCGACCAATCATACACACACACACAGACAGCCGGCTGGGTATCGGGCCAGGCTGAAACAGGAGAGCAGACACTCACATTATATCAAGAAGAAACCAATGATCCGGAGAGATCGACTCGCTGACCTCTCCCCTGCCCCTTCCCCCCCCCCCCCCCCCCCCCCCCCCCACACACACACACTTCTTAGTCCTCCTGCTCGCGACATTTTTATTGCTACGCGAGTTGTTCCCTAAGCACCTGGGGTGGTAACTACACTGTGCACAAAAAGAAACGCATATTTTTATTTCAGTCATTTCATGCGTCATTTAGCATTCAAAATGTTACAACCACAGAAGAAATAAGACACTAATCTAATGTTATGTCTATTCATTGTATCTGACTATTCGCACTGGACAGAGTTCCCTGCTATACGGGGCATGTTTCTGTCAACATTTTCCATAATATTTTCAGCGAAAAAAACATGCGTTTCTTTTTGTGCACAGTATATTTTCAGTCATGGCTCCGAGTGTTTCGCTCGTGCAGGTGCTCTGTGAACCAATGCGTGAAGCTTGAGGTGTGCTTGAGGAACAACTCGTGCAGCAATGATAACGTTCCCTCCCGCTCCCCTCCTCTCTCCCCCCCTCCCCCCCCCCCCCCCCCCCCCAGCCACTTCTTCAGAGGCGCATTGTTCCTTTTCGCTTTCACACTTGATTCCTATATATCGTTTTCAACTTCTGAAGAACAGGGAATCAGTTTATTTCAAGGTTTTAGTAGGCTAATAATGGTAGGCTGTAAGGGTATTGTGTCAGCATTGTACTTACTTTCTTACCCTTGTGAGGTAACAAAACAAAATGAAATTCATTGATGTATCAGCTTTCTGACTGAACCTGACTGAGGTTGAGGGTTCGTTTGTTTCTGCCTCAAATCCAATAATACAGAGCATAGACAAACTGGGTGGTTCGTGGCCACAGTTCAGGCAACTTACCATGCCAACAGCGACAATGATTTACTGACAGAGACAAACATTTTTGCTCGTTGTAACATGTTGTCAGCCACCACCTTCCGCTCTCTCTCTCTCTCTCCTCTCTCTCTCTCTCTCTCTCTCTCTCTCTCTTATTTCTCTTTGGAGATAATACAGTGTTCTTGACTCTCTCTCTCTCTCTCTCTCTCTCTCTCTCTCTCTCTCTCTCTCTCCACCATCTCTATTCACACACACGTTCATGTGTTATCAGTTTTACATTATTTTTCGTTTCCCCCCTCCCCCTCCACCCTTCATTTCAATTTCTTTTCTATGTCTGTCTGTCTGGCTTTGTTGCATGTGGAGATGATGATAAGATGCGGGGGGGGGGGGGGGGGGGGGGGGGAGGAAGAGGGAGGGGGAAGGTGGGGGGGGGAGAGGGGGTGAGTGGGAGGTGTTTGTTTACTTCTCTTTGGGGGTCTGCTGGAGGAGGTTCTTGAATTCCTCCACAGTCCCTGCGGAAACAACACTGTTGTCGAGGTTGTTCCATTCCCTGATGGTTCTGTGGGGGGGGGGGGGGGGGGGGGGGGGGGGGGGGGGGGGGGGGGGGGGGGGGGGGGGGGGGGGGTGTTTTTGAAGATTTAGTGTTGCAGTGCGCTGTGTCATGTGCGTGGCGGACCACATGACTTCCTGCAACAGCATCAAAGGCTGAAAATCTCCAAGATCTGAGAGGTTGTCATGCTTGATCCAGACTTTATGTCACATTACACATGTTGAGAAATTTGTCTCCAAACAACCAGATAGCTCAAACGCCTTTCCATACGGAATTTCACAGGCTGTCACGTTCCTCTGACAACCTGTCAATCACACAGATGTTAGAAACATGACGGTTAGCTTAACCCTCTTAAAGGGGGGGGGGGGGGGGGATCCACCCCCACAAATTCACGGACACACTTCAGGCCATAAGAATTCAAACAGTCGTTTCCAGTGTGTAAGGCTCAACACCAGTGTACTTGACTGCCAGAGAGGAGAATGTTTATCTCCCCTACTCTAAGATCCTGTGTCAAGTTTCACAGATTGTCCCAGAAGAGAAAGTAAGTGAAATGTAGTTTCTAAACCGTGAAACTATCTACTGTTTGTTACAATTTGTATCATGATTACTTTATGCCAATTCTGGGTAAAATCTGTTGAGATAATCTATGAAAAACTGTTGATTGTTTACTGCTTTATAGTAGCTGATTAACTAATGGTACTGTTTGCTTTAATAGTATGCAGATAAGTAATTACACCACCTGAATATTTAACAACTTTAAAGATTTATTTTTCTTCAACTGGGTAGCTGTATCTTACTGACTCACACCACTTGTTCAAATCCACTCAAAGTTGAGTGAAGAATCCAAAGTGAAGACAGAAAATTAAATGTGATACAGTTATTTGCGTTGGTCTCCTCACGTTGGCTCACATTTTCCTGAGAGTTACAGAAAGTTCCATACCCGTCAAGCCGGAATTCTAGCCGCTCTTCAACGAAGCATGGTTTGTAACTTCCACAGGTCCTGGCCCCTGCTATGTCTACGACAACTGGCCCACCTTAGGAACAAGGGTGCATGGTACCACGTGTCCAAGTGGACAACCGACAGTCCAGCTGACCTAACCCTAGTGGTGACCTCAGCAACTGGACAGAGATCTGCGTACCTCTTCAGCTTTACATCAGTCAAGCCCTCGTGTACACATGATGTCAAGTTTTCGTGTACCCACGATGTTAAGCTCTCATGTACCCACTGGACTCCAGTTCAAATCCATGAGAATATTCAACTCTCTTAATGATGAGATAAAGGGAGAACAGGCTAACCAAGTAAGGCCAGACTGAATTTTTGAGAAAATCCTAAATATTTTCCTTATTTTGTTGTTGTTGTCATGACTTGACTTAATCCTCTTGGTTCCTCGGGGAACATAGGGCCGCAACCACACTCCCCCAGCGCACTCTGTTCTGGGACGCCCTCTTCAGCTCGGCCCATGTCATTCCGGTGGCCTTGGCTTCAGTGTTTGTACTTCTCCGCCACGTCTGTCTTGGTCGCCCAACTTTGCGTTTGCCCTGGGGGTTCCATTCCAGAGACTGCCTTGTGATGTTGGATGTGGGCTTTCGCAACGTGTGGCCAATCCATCCCCATTTCCTTTTTCTAATCTCTTGGTCGATGGATGTCTGCTTTGTTCTGTTCCAGAGGTCTTGGTTGGAAATCACCTCTGGCCACCTGATGTTGAGAATGTTGCGGAGGCATCTGTTGATGAAGGTTTGCAGTCTGTGGGTATTTGTCTTTGTGGTACGCCATGTTTCCGAGCCATAGAGGAGAACTGATTTTACGTTGGTGTTGAAGATCCTGATCTTGTTGTGTAGTGAGAGAGCTGAGGATCTCCAGATTGGGCGTAGGGTGTGAAAGGCATGTCTGGCTTTGTTTATACGGCTCCTGATGTCTTCGTCCGTTCCCCCGTCCTTGCTGACCACACTGCCCAGGTATACAAACTTGTCGACTTCTTTGATGTCTTCCTGCTGCAGTTGGATGGGGTCCTGCTGATTGTTGTTTATCCTCATGACTTCGGTTTTGCCGGTGTTGATCTTGAGACCGGTCTTCTCAGCTTCCTCAGCAACTCGGTCCAGCTTTGCCTGTGCGTCTTGTTGCTTGTTGGAGAGAAGGGCGATGTCATCTGCAAAATCCAGGTCTTCTAGTTGTTTGGCGAAGGTCCACTGGATCCCTGTCCTCCTTCCTGTTGTTGACTGCCTCATGATCCAGTCGATCACCATCAGGAAGATTGTCGGCGAGAGGATACAGCCCTGGCGGACGCCGGTCTGTACAGAGAAGGGTTCTGTCAGTTTTCCATCGTGGACTACTTGGCATGTGGCGTTTCCATACAGCTGCTGGATGATGGTGATGAACTTGGGTGGAAATCCATAGTGCTGCATCAGTTTCCAGATGACCTCCCTGTCAACGCTGTCAAACGCCTTCTGGAAGTCAACGAAGACGCTGTACAGGGGGGTCTGCCACTCCAGGGACTGCTCGATGATGATCCTCATTGTCGCGATGTGGTCAGTGCAGGATTTATCTTGGCGGAAACCTGCCTGCTCCTCCCGGAGTGCCTTGTCCAGTGTGGTCTTCAGCCTCTCCAGGATGATCCTGGTGAGAACCTTTCCCGGGATGGACAAAAGCATGATGCCCCTCCAGTTGGTGCAGGATGAGAGGTCCCCTCTCTTTGGCAGCTTCACCAGGTGTCCCTTCTTCCAATCGTCTGGCACATCCTCGTTCTCCCAGATCTTCTTCAGGAGCGGGTGCAACATATCGGTGGAGGTCTGGATGTCGGCCCTCAAGGCTTCAGATGGTATGCTGTCCGGACCTGCTGCCTTGCCAGACTTGAGGGTCTTGATGGCTTTCATGATCTCGGTCTTGGTTGGAGGATTGGTGTTGACGTTAAGTAGCTGTGCTGCTGGTGGTATATCTGGCGGGGTTAGTGGTGGGGGCCTGTTAAGTGTTTCTTTGAAGTGTTCCGCCCATCTTGCTCTTTGGTCTTCCTCTCAAGTGATGATGTCTCCGTTCTTGTCCTTGACTGGTCGGGTGGGGTTGCTGTTCTTCCCGGAGAGTGTTCTTGTTATTTCATACAGCCTTTTCATGTTTCGTTGTCCAGCTGCAGTTTCTGCTTCTTCTGTGAGGTCGTTGATGTATTTCTTCTTGTCGTTTCTTGCGCTCCTCTTCACTTGCCGATTGATGTCCCAGTACTGTGCCTGTAGATCACACTTCTGTTCTTGGTCTTGAGCCTGGTTGATCTGGTCTTTCATGTGTTTCCTTTCTGTGATGAGGTCCCAGGTGTCTGTAGTTAGCCATTCCTTATGCTTCCTTGTTCTCTTCCCTAGCACTTCCTTGCATGTTGATGTCCAGATGTCTCGTAGGTTGTGCCAGTGTTCCTCAACTGTCTCGTCTGATAGTGTGCCGAGAGTGCTGAATCTGTTCTTTATCTGACATTTGAAGTCTGTCATCTTAACATCTTCCTTCAAGCTGTGCACATTGTATTTGTAGGATGGTCTTTCTGCCTGGTCTCTGTAGGCTTTCAGCTTTATCTTGATCGTTGCAATGACGAGTTGGTGGTCTGAGGCTGCATCAGCTCCCCGCATTGCTCTTACGTCGTGTAGGCTTCTCCGCCATTTCCTGCCGATGGTGATGTGATCGATCTGGTTTTCGGTTCTTCCATCTGGTGATGTCCAGGTTGTTTTGTGGATGGTCTTGTGGGGGAAGATGGTGCCTCCAATGACCAGGTCATTGGAGGTGCAGAATTCGATGAAGAGTTCCCCATTCTCGTTCTGTACCCCTGTTCCATGTTTGCCCATGATAAGTTCTCTGTTGGTGTTGTCAGTCCCTACTTTGGCGTTGAGGTCTCCCATGAGGATCTTCAGGTCCCTTCTTGGTGTTCTGTCCAGGACGGCTTGGAGCTGTTCATAGAAGTCCTCTTTTTCTTCCGCTACCGCCACGTTGATGGGGGCGTAGCATTGGAGGATGGTGACTTTCCTGCCCTTCGAGTTGAATCTGGCGGTCAGGATTCTTGGTGACACAGGTTCCCAGGACAGGAGAGCTTGTGTTGTTTCAGGTGTCATAAGCAATCCAACTCCATGCGTGTGTGGCAGGCCTTCTTCATGTCCGGAGTGGATGATGGTGTCTCCAGATATGAGTCGTGTGCGTCCTGTTCCTGTCCACCTTGTCTCACACAGACCGAGGATCTTCAAGTTGTATCTGTGCATCTCTCGACTCACTTGTGCTGCTTTTCCTGCCTCATATAGGGTTCGGATGTTCCAGGTCCCTATCCTGGCTGTGGCCTTGGTTGTCAGGAGAGTTGTCGGAGCACTGGCTTCCCTAGGGCTTTCACCAGCTCGCGTCACAAGCTCTTCCAGAGAGGACTCTCCCTCGTCCAAGTTGCGCTGTAGGTCTATAGTTGCGGTTTCTGTAACTGATTCTTTTTTCCGGGAGGAGGTAGTTGGCCTCCTGCTCAACCCCCAGACTTGGAGGACCAGGTTTTTCTGTCAGGGTTTGCTTCCCTTAGACTGCGTTGGTCCACGATTTACACCCCATCCGCCACCCGGGGAACGCGCCTCAGTACGCCGTGCAGTCCCAGCGCGAGGTGTTGTTGTCATACTATGGCTAAGAGACTCC
Source organism: Conus canariensis (assembly GCA_033310375.1). NCBI lineage: Eukaryota > Metazoa > Mollusca > Gastropoda > Neogastropoda > Conidae > Conus > Conus canariensis. The sequence goes on from CM065735.1 coordinate 34,676,950, forward strand.
AGGGATCGTCCGAACAGCCATATTTTAACCTTGTATGCAAAATGTAGAGTGTCTTTTTTTATGTGAAACTGCATTTGGCTTGTCTTGATCTATTTCTTGTTCATACATCATTTCAGGTTTGAACCTATTTCTGGCTCTGTCATTCGGAGCACATGCATTTTGAATACATATGCCTGTATGAATACCACTCTGTCAGCCGGAGCACATGCATTTTGAATACATAAGCCTACATGAAAACCACTCTGTCACTTGGAGCACATGCATTTTGAATACATAAGCCTACATGAAAACCACTCTGTCACCCGGAGCACATGCATTTTGAATACATAAGCCTGTATGAATACCACTCTGTCATTCGGAGCATATGCATCTTGAATACATAAGCCTACATGAAAACCACTCTGTCCCCGGAGCACATGCATTTTGAATACATAAGCCTACATGAAAACCACTCGGAGCACATGCATTTTGAATACATAAGCCTATATGAAAACCACTCTGTCACTCGGGGCACATGCATTTTGAATACATAAGCCTATATGAAAACCACTCTGTCATTCGGGGCACATACATTTTGAATACATAAGCCTATATGAAAACCATTCTGTCACTCGGGGGACGTACATTTTGAATACATAAGCCTATATGAAAACCAAACCTTAGACATTCTTGAGTATTTTGAACCGTCTTGAAAAAAATGCACATGCATTTTAAATGCATAAGCCTAAATGAAAGCCAAACCTTAGTCATTCTTGAGTATTTTAAAACCGTCTTGAAAAAAAAGCACTTTCAATACATAAGCCTAAATGTAAACCAAACCTTTGTCATTCTTGTGTATTTTAAGCCGTCTTGAAAAAAAAATGCACATGCATTTTAAATGCATAAGCCTAAATGAAAGCCAAACCTTAGTCATTCTTGTGTATTTTAAGCCGTCTTGAAAAAAAAATATGCACATGCATTTTAAATGCATAAGCCTAAATGAAAGCCAAACCTTAGTCATTCTTGAGTATTTTAAACCGTCTTGAAACAAAGATTTGATGGCTTGTGCCGGAGAGTTGCTCCTTCCACCACTAGTAAGAGAAAAGGTGGAAGTGAAGTTTGATATAAAAACTAGTCTATCATTTGAATCGAGAAAACACCATGAGACCACACCTTCCACCGCTGCTTGTCACACTTTCTCAAAACCACATGAACTCCAACGCTTCAGTGAAAGAAATCATCATTCAGGGAGTGTTCCAATCATTGACGAAGATATGTGGAATGTTGGCGATGATCATGAGTGTGAAAAATGACAACCGGAACGTGACTACCAACGAGGGAGCCTGACTAATATTAAGATTTGGCAATGATTGACAAACGACAGATCGACTGTGACTACCATGTATTAGGGGACATGTCTCATGTTAGGAACTGGCAGTGGATGTGACCAGTGAAATGACACCCAGAATGTGACTACCTTCTTCTTCTCAGTGTTCCAGTATCTGGTAGCGTGTGAATCGTTTTACCCTGTTGGGATACTCACACTATACTGGAGAGTATGGTCAGTTCACTCCGACTTCGTTAAGTGCAGAAATTTGTGGGAAGAGGTTGTGGGAAAAGATAGATGAAAGATATGGTAGACAGAAAGGACAGTAGACGACTTTGATGTGCATGCAAAAATATAGACGATTTTTTTTTAATGACATATGTATTGGCCCTTTTACCACGTTGATTTGGTGTTCTGGTGCAACCATAGTATTCCTATTATCTTCTGCCCCGACCATTACCATATTTCTTTGACATTACTATGTGTCTCAGTGCGTGTGACCCCTGTCTGTCAGATAGTAATCGCTTGCATTTTCATTTGTCTGATTGGATGGGTCTTCTTCTTCTTCTGCTACGCAGGCTGATTCTCCTGCGGACACCCCCTGTATAGGAAGGCAAGGATTATTCCTATCTACCCAACAAAGGGAGTGGAGTTTTGTGTGTATGACCGTTTTTTAATCCTGCCATTAAGGCAGCCATACTCCAACTTCGGGGAAAGTGCATGTTGTGTGTAACGTGTCATCCATACCAACGGCCAAACTGGCCTTCTCTTCTGAAAGTTGGTGATGGATTTGACGTGTGCGCAAGATGTTATGCGTGCGTTCACACACGGAACCTCGGTTTATAGTCTCCTTCGAAGGACTGTATGGGAAATGGAGTCAGAACCAATGTTTACTCCGAGGGAAAAATGCCCCTGTACCGAAATTCGAACCCGTAACCTAAAGGATCACGAGTCCGGCGCTGTACCAACTGAGCTATTCCGGCCCCCTTCTGATGGGATGGGTCTTCTCCTTTTCCTGATCCTGGCTCATTTTCTTTCCTCGTACTTGACTCATGCAGGTGGACCCATGGTGGACAGCGGGGACAATCCTTAAACCTCCAGGAGTCAGCCGACACTTAGGATCAACTGGGATGTGTTATGGTCAGCCTCGTGCATGTTTGAATCTGGGGACTGGACTGGTTTCTCAGGTGAGAATTCTCACCTTCCTTTTCAATATTCTGGCATTGTTTGGACAGGGAAGTATGCAGAAAAGGAATAATATTGCTAAAAGTAGTTTTATAATGTACTTACCTGTCCAAACACTAGGACCCCCCCCCCCCCCCCCCCCCCCCCCCCCCCTGAAAACTGAAAATAAGCCGTCAGGGTGAACCGAGTGTGAACTTACTAGGGGAGACTACTCCTGTTGGCCTGCTGTTAAAAGGAAGAGTTGGTCCCCGCCCTCCATTTTTTTTTTATCTCTATGGGAATCCTGATGTGTGGCGTTGTTCCACGTCTAGTGGAGATAAGACATTTGTTTGGACAGGTAAATATATCTTCAAATACTTCTGGTAGCAAGATTCCTATTTTCTTTCGATGCCAGTTTGTCACCAGTGTGTGTGTGTGTGTGTGTGTGTGTGTGGTGTGTGTGTGTGTGTGTGTGGTGTGTGTGTCGCGCGCGTGCTTGCGTGCGTGCGTGCGTGCGTGCGTGTGTGTGTGCAGTTTCAATGATTAATAGGATATTTGCAACAAATATCATCCTCGAAAACATGCTTGTTGTAGATAGTACCTAATGCAGTTTTTGCAAATATCACAGGGAAACAGCTGATCACTTTTTCAAACTTTTTTTTTTTGTGTAACATATTGACAGTTTTTTTTTTTTTTTTTTGACTGACCTCACACTTTTTTTTTAAACGATAACTGTAACAGCGCAGGCCATTTAACACTCTCCAGAAAAAAATATATTGATTTGATTCGATTTCTTAATGGATGAAATAACTGATTATGTGACTGTGTGATAGCGTGTGCCAGATTCTTTCTGTACAAGTGCAGAATCGAAAAAGACATCCTTTATTTGTAATCTTCAAAAAAAAAAAAAAAAAAGTGAACGGGTGGTTTAAAAGCAGATGAATATATTGCAAAAATATGCATGCAGTTTGCTGATTTTTGTTCAAATGATGTTGTTGTGGACATCTGACTGATAACCAGTAACGGATTGATGAATAATACAGCTGACATGGAAACTGCTTCTGATTTCATACATATCTGTAATGTTACCCTAAGCTACAGTAATCTGAGATAACTGACGAAAAACAAATAGGTAGCAAGCACATTCATGAACATACTCGTGTATCTACAAGCATTATACATAAATTCATATGTGCAAGTGTGTTTGTCCTGTCCTGTGATTTATTCCTCTTGTTATTTTCATATTTATTTATTTATTGAGGCTATTCAGGTTGTTTATTCATTGATTCGCTCCTCTGTTACTTGCATTTACTATTTTCTTCTTCATTTTATTTCTTTAGTCGCATTCAGAGAACTCGAGGAAAATGTTTTTGTAGCACATCGATAAAAAAAGAACAGAAACTAAAAAAAAAAGTCCCAGTTTTTACAGGTACGCGTGCGCGCAATAAGCGCGCGCGCACGCACGAGCATGCACGCACACGCAGCCCATACACACGCACACACACATTCACAGAGGCGCACACACACACGCGCGCGCGCGCGCGCGCACGCGCCCGCACACATAGACGTAGCACACAGACACGCGTGCAAACTCACACGCAAACACACGTGCACACACACACACTAACGTACACAAGTTGCAAGCAGGATATTTGTGAAACAAATATGAATGCTACGTGTTAATGGGTCTGGGTATGGCTGGCCATTTTCTTTTTTCAATTCAAAAGAGGCCATCTGCACATTGACTGATGCATGTGATATTGTAAGAATGAAATACTGTTAATTTCCTTAATACAAACGCACACAAGCAAGCGCGCACACAACACATACACGCACACACGTTCATTCGCGCACACGTACGCACGCACGCGCGAAAGCGCACGCGCGCACTCAAACACACACACACACACGCACTTACTACACATGCATTACGCACGCAGGAACACAAGCATGCACGTACACACACACAGACATACACACAGACCCACTCACACACACTCCGTGAATTTGTGTAACACTCATATGCATATACACACGCACGCACGCGCACACACACACACATACATACACACACCGAGCGCGCGCCCGCATGCGCGCACACACACATGCGCACGAGCACCACACACGCACACACATACACGTACGCACAAAAGTGAACACACACTCGTACGCATGCATACACACACGCGCACGCGCGCTTACGGGCACACACACACGCACACACTCACTCTCAAACACACACACATGCACATGCACGTACGCGCACGCGCGCGCGCGCGCGCCACACACACACACACACACACACACACAGATAGAGATAGCTGAATGTAATGACTATGCTCTGTTGAGGAGGTGCGTGCTAAACGAGCTGAGAACCTCCAGCCTGACCTGGGGGGAGATCAGGACCTGTGGCCAGGGACAGACGGAGGTGGAAGGTTGCTGTTGAGGCCCTATGCTTCTCAAGGAGCGAAGAGGACTAAGTCAAAGTAAGTCAAAGTCTGTTGATTGCTCGTGTGGGTGCACAATACCTTCTACAGCTGTTCCTTTTCCCCTCTATTGTGATGGCATGTTTTAGGAGACATACGTATTTCATGCATGGATGTGCCTAACAGGCTACATGCGCGAAAGTCTATGAGCACTGTCTTCTTTCTGCTAAAATGTAGCGAAATGAAAAACTTTTGAATTCTAACTTTGACTTAAAAAAAAAAAAGTCTTTGCCAAGTCATTAATGTAATGACGGAAGAATTTGTTTAGCATGCGCTTGCTTTCCCTCCACTACAACATTGTTCAATGTATATGTTCAACACACACACACAACACACACATATATATATATATATAATATATATGTGTGTGTGTGTGTAACATATATTATATAAATATATATATATATATATATATGTGTGTGTGTGTGTGTGTGTGGTGTGTGTGTGTGTACATATATAATATATATATATATATATATATGTGTGTGTGTGTGTGTGTGTGTGTGTGTGTGTGTGTGTGTGTGTGACAACATACCAAAATTCCACGAAGATCAATCGGGATTTACTTCTTTTTTTTCTGGAGCAATCGTATTTTCGTTTTAGAATTATTTCTACTTTGTGACAAGACACTTACCATGTTTTTCTCTCGAATGGACTTTCTTTCGGCATTAATTCTTTTCAAATCTGAAATAAAATAACTCTGGGTATTACAGTCGGTGTCAATTCAACACTATAGTGTGTGCCATAGAACGGAACATTCATCTCTGCTACACTGAGATCCTGTGTCAAGTTTCACTGATCAACACAGAAGAAATGTAAGCTTAAACTAAGTTCCTAAGTCTTGAGACTTTGCATTGCTTGTATTTTATGTCATGTGTTTTGGTAAAATCTGTCAAGGTGATGAGTATTCTATTTCAACTGTTGCCACTTCTTGGTAAAAACTTTTAAGAATGATTCATGGAAAAATTATATATTTCAACAGTATAACTTTGTACTTGGTACTTATCTGTTAAGATGTTTATTGAATTATATTCTGACGGATCACTTTAAACCTACACTTGGCAAATCTGTTCAGGTGATACATAAATACTGTGGATTTCCTTAATGCTTCGTAGCATATGACTCTGATCAACAGTGTACATGATTACTTCGCATGAGTATTGGACAACATTGGAGTTGCTTCCCTTCAATTAGCAATTCGTGCTTCTCACACCACTTACTAAAATCCACTTTAAAAAAACTGAATGAAAA
>CM065735.1:34683256-34700756 GCA_033310375.1 Conus canariensis
GGGGGGGGGGGGGGGGGGGGGGGGGGGGGGGGGGGGGGGGGGGAAAAGGGAGGAAGGGGGAGGGGGAAGGGGGGGGGGGGGGGGGGGTTTTGGGGGGAGGTGTTTTTTTTTTTCTTTTGGGGGTTTTCTGCTGGAGGAGGTTTCTTGAATTCCTCCACACCCCCTGCGGAAACAACACTGTTGTCGGGTTTTTTTCCCCAATTCCCTGAGGTTTTTCGGGGGGGGGGGGGGGGGGGGGGGGGGGGGGGGGGGGGGGGGGGGGGGGGGGGGGGGGGGGGAGGGGGGGAATTTTTTTTTGAAGACTTATTTTTGCAGGGGCCGGTGTCTTTTTGCGTGGGGAAAACACATGACTTCCTGCAACAGCATCAAAGGCAAAAAAACTCCAAGATCTGAAGGCTTCATTTTAAAACCAGTTTTTAAGAAAACATTACACTTTTAAAATTTTTGTCTCCAAACAACCAATACCAAAAACGCCTTTCCAAAAAAAAATTTCCAGGGCTGTCACTTCCCCCTCTGACAACCTGCAATCACACAGATTTAAAAGAAACAAAAACAGTTATTTTAAACCCCTCTTGGGGGGGGGGGGGGGGGGGGGGGATCCACCCCCAAAAATTTAAAACGGACCCACTTAAGGCCATAAAATTTTTAAAACAGGTTTTTTTTCCAGTTTAAAAAGGCCCCAACACCATTGTACTTGACTGCCCAAAAGGGGAAAAAGTTTATCTCCCCTACTCTAAGCCCCGGGTTCAATTTAAAAATTTTGTCCCAGAAAAAAAAGAAAGTAAATTTTGTAGTTTAAAAAAACCGTGAAACTATCTATTTTTTTGTTACAATTTGTATCATGATTACTTTGGGGCCAATTCTGGGTAAAATCTTTGAGAAAATAAAATGAAAAACTTTGGGGATTTTTACTTTTTTAATATTTTTTTAAAACAAAGGGGGTACTTTTTTTTTTTAAAAAAAAAATGGGGGATAAGAATTTAAAACACCACCAAAAATATTTAACAACAAAAGATTTTTTTTTCTTCAAGGGGGTAGCTGAATCTTACTCCCCTCACACCCACTTTTCAAATCCACTCAAAGTTGCGTGAAAATTTTCCCAAAAGGGAAAACAGAAAATTAAATGGTTTTCTTTTTTTTGCTTGGGGCTCCTCACGTTGGTCACATTTTCCTGAGATTTTCAGGAAGTTTCATACCCGTCAAGCCGGGGAATTTTTTGCCCCCCTTCACGAAGCTTGGGGTTTTAACTTTTCCCAGGGCCCCCGGGCCCCCGCTAGTCCACGAAAAAATGGCCCACCTTGGGAAAAAAAATGCATGGTACCACTTTTTCCCAAAGGGGCAAAAAACCACTGTCCAGCTACCCCCCCTAGTGGTGAAAATCCAACAAAAGGACAGTGAACTTTTTTACCTCTTCACTTTACATCAGTCCCCAAAATTCCCTCGTGTACACAGAAGTCAATTTTTTTTGTACCCACGAAGTTAAAGGCCTCAGGGGCCCCTGGGGCCAGTTCAAATCCATGAGACGTTCAACTCTCTTAATGAGAGATAAAGGGAGAACAGGGGAACCAAGGGGAAGGGGCCCCCTGAAAAAAATTGGGGAAAAAACCAAATAATTTTTTTCCCTTTTTTTTTTTGTTTTTGTTTTACAAAAGGGTAAAAGACTCCCGGGGTTTTTCCGAACACCATATTTTAACCTTTTTGAAAAAAATAAAGTGTCCTTTTTTTTGTAAACTGCATTTGGCTTTCTTGATCTATTTCTTTTCATACAAAAATTTTTTGTTTTTAACCCTTTTTTTTGGCTCGTCATTCGGAGCAAAAAGCAAAATTTTAAACATAAGCCCCTAATTTAAAAAAACCCTCAGAGCACATGCATTTTGAATACATAAGCCTACATGAAAACACTTGTCACTTGGAGCACAGGCATTTTGAATACATAAGCCTACATGAAAACCACTCTGTCACCCGGAGCACATGCATTTTGAATACATAAGCCTATATGAATACCACTCTGTCATCCGAAGCATATGCATCTTGAATACATAAGCTACATGAAAACCATCTGTCACTTGGAGCACATGCATTTGAATACATAAAGCCTACATAAAAACCACTCGGAGCACATACATTTTGAATACATAAGCCTATATGAAAACCATTTCTGTCACTCGGGGGCACATTTTTGAATACGTAAGCCTATATGAAAACCAACTACATTGTCATTCCGTGTGCACATACATTTTGAATGCATAAGCCTAATGAAAACCAAACCTTGTCATTCGGGGTCTTGAAAGTACATTTTTGAATACATAAGCCTATAATGAAAACCAAACCTTAGACATTCTTGAGAATTTTGAACCGTCTTGAAAAAAATGCACATGTCATTTTAAATGCATAAGCCTAAATGAAAAGCCAAACCTTAGTCATTCTTGAGTATTTTAAAACCGTCTTGAAAAAAAAAGCACTTTCAAATACATAAGCCTAAATGTAAACCAAACCTTTGTCATTCTTGTGTATTTTAAGCCGTCTTGAAAAAAAAATGCACATGCATTTTAAATGCATAAGCCTAAATGAAAGCCAAACCTTAGTCATTCTTGTGTATTTTAAGCCGTCTTGAAAAAAAAATATGCACATGCATTTTAAATGCATAAGCCTAAATGAAAGCCAAACCTTAGTCATTCTTGAGTATTTTAAACCGTCTTGAAACAAAGATTTGATGGCTTGTGCCGGAGAGTTGCTCCTTCCACCACTAGTAAGAGAAAAGGTGGAAGTGAAGTTTGATATAAAAACTAGTCTATCATTTGAATCGAGAAAACACCATGAGACCACACCTTCCACCGCTGCTTGTCACACTTTCTCAAAACCACATGAACTCCAACGCTTCAGTGAAAGAAATCATCATTCAGGGAGTGTTCCAATCATTGACGAAGATATGTGGAATGTTGGCGATGATCATGAGTGTGAAAAATGACAACCGGAACGTGACTACCAACGAGGGAGCCTGACTAATATTAAGATTTGGCAATGGATTGACAAACGACAGATCGACTGTGACTACCATGTATTAGGGGACATGTCTCATGTTAGGAACTGGCAGTGGATGTGACCAGTGAAATGACACCCAGAATGTGACTACCTTCTTCTTCTTCAGTGTTCCAGTATCTGGTAGCGTGTGAACTCGTTTTTAACCCTGTTGGGATACTCACACTATACTGGAGAGTATGGTCAGTTCACTCCGACTTCGTTAAGTGCAGAAATTTGTGGGAAGAGGTTGTGGGAAAAGATAGATGAAAGATATGGTAGACAGAAAGGACAGTAGACGACTTTGATGTGCATGCAAAAATATAGACGATTTTTTTTTAATGACATATGTATTGGCCCTTTTACCACGTTGATTTGGTGTTCGTGGTGCAACCATAGTATTCCTATTATCTTCTGCCCCGACCATTACCATATTTCTTTGACATTACTATGTGTCTCAGTGCGTGTGACCCCTGTCTGTCAGATAGTAATCGCTTGCATTTTCATTTGTCTGATTGGATGGGTCTTCTTCTTCTTCTGCGTACGCAGGCTGATTCTCCTGCGGACACCCCCTGTATAGGAAGGCAAGGATTATTCCTATCTACCCAACAAAGGGAGTGGAGTTTTGTGTGTATGACCGTTTTTTATCCTGCCATTAAGGCAGCCATACTCCAACTTCGGGGAAAGTGCATGTTGTGTGTAACGTGTCATCCATACCAACGGCCAAACTGGCCTTCTCTTCTGAAGTTGGTGATGGGATTTGACGTGTGCGCAAGAATGTTATGCGTGCGTTCACACACGGAACCTCGGTTTATAGTCTCCTTCGAAGGACTGTAATGGGAAATGGAGTCAGAACCAATGTTTACTCCGAGGGAAAAATGCCCCTGTACCGAAATTCGAACCCGTAACCTCAGGATCACGAGTCCGGCGCTGTACCAACTGAGCTATTCCGGCCCCCTTCTGATGGATGGTCTTCTCCTTTTCCTGATCCTGGCTCATTTTCTTTCCTCGTACTTGACTCATGCAGGTGGACCCATGGTGGACAGCGGGGACAATCCTTAAACCTCCAGGAGTCAGCCGACACTTAGGATCAACTGGGATGTGTTATGGTCAGCCTCGTGCATGTTTGAATCTGGGGACTGGACTGGTTTCTCAGGTGAGAATTCTCACCTTCCTTTTCAATATTCTGGCATTTGTTTGGACAGGAAGTATGCAGAAAAGGAATAATATTGCTAAAAGTAGTTTTATATAATGTACTTACCTGTCCAAACACTAGGACCCCCCCCCCCCCCCCCCCCCCCCCCCCCCCCCCCCCCCCCCCTGAAAACTGAAAATAAGCCGTCAGGGTGAACCGAGTGTGAACTTACTAGGGGAGACTACTCCTGTTGGCCTGCTGTTAAAAGGAAGAGTTGGTCCCCGCCTCCATTTTTTTTATCTCTATGGGAATCCTGATGTGTGGCGTTGTTCCACGTCTAGTGGAGATAAGACATTTGTTTGGACAGGTAAATATATCTTCAAATACTTCTGGTAGCAAGATTCCTATTTTCTTTCGATGCCAGTTTGTCACCAGTGTGTGTGTGTGTGTGTGTGTGTGTGTGTGTGTGTGTGGTGTGTGTGTTGTGTGTGTGGCGCGTGCTTGCGTGCGTGCGTGCGTGCGTGCGTGTGTGTGTGCAGTTTCAATGATTAATAGGATATTTGCAACAAATATCATCCTCGAAAACATGCTTGTTGTAGATAGTACCTAATGCAGTTTTTGCAAATATCACAGGGAAACAGCTGATCACTTTTTCAAACTTTTTTTTTCGTGTAACATATTGACAGTTTTTTTTTTTTTCTTTTTTGACTGACCTCACACTTTTTTTTTAAACGATAACTGTAACAGCGCAGGCCATTTAACACTCTCCAGAAAAAAATATATTGATTTGATTCGATTTCTTAATGGATGAAATAACTGATTATGTGACTGTGTGATAGCGTGTGCCAGATTCTTTCTGTACAAGTGCAGAATCGAAAAAGACATCCTTTATTTGTAATCTTCAGAAAAAAAAAAAAAAAAAGTGAACGGGTGGTTTAAAAGCAGATGAATATATTGCAAAAATATGCATGCTGTTTGCTGATTTTGTGTTCAAATGATGTTGTTGTGGACATCTGACTGATAACCAGTAACGGATTGATGAATAATACAGCTGACATGGAAACTGCTTCTGATTTCATACATATCTGTAATGTTACCCTAAGCTACCAGTATCTGAGATAACTGACGAAAACAAATAGGTAGGCAAGCACATTCATGAACATACTCGTGTATCTACAAGCATGTATACATAAATTCATATGTGCAAGTGTGTTTGTCCTGTCCTGTGATTTATTCCTCTTGTTATTTTCATATTTATTTATTTATTGAGGCTATTCAGGTTGTTTATTCATTGATTCGCTCTCTGTTACTTGCATTTACTATTTTCTTCTTCATTTTATTTCTTTAGTCGCATTCAGAGAACTCGAGGAAAATGTTTTTGTAGGCACATCGATAAAAAGAACAGAAACTAAAAAAAAAAGTCCCAGTTTTTACAGGTACGCGTGCGCGCAATAAGCGCGCGCGCACGCACGAGCATGCACGCACACGCAGCCACATACACACGCACACACACATTCACAGAGGCGCACACACACACGCGCGCGCGCGCGCGCGCACGCGCCCGCACACATAGACGTAGGCACACAGACACGCGTGCAAACTCACACGCAAACACACGTGCACACACACACACTAACGTACACAAGTTGCAAGCAGGATATGTTGTGAAACAAATATGAATGCTACGTGTTAATGGGTCTGGTATGGCTGGCCATTTTCTTTTTTCAATTCAAAAGAGGCCATCTGCACATTGACTGATGCATGTGATATTGTAAGAATGAAATACTGTAATTTCCTTAATACAAACGCACACAAGCAAGCGCGCACACACACATACACGCACACACGTTCATTCGCGCACACGTACGCACGCACGCGCGAAAGCGCACGCGCGCACTCAAACACACACACACCACACACGCACTTACTACACATGCATGTACGCACGCAGGAACACAAGCATGCACGTACACACACACAGACATACACACAGACCCACTCACACACACTCCGTGAATTTGTGTTAACACTCATATGCATATACACACGCACGCACGCGCACACACACACACATACATACACACACCGAGGCGCGCCCCGCATGCGCGCACACACACATGCGCACGAGCACACACACACGCACACACATACACGTACGCACAAAAGTGAACACACACTCGTACGCATGCATACACACACGCGCACGCGCGCTTACGGGCACACACACACGCACACACTCACTCTCAAACACACACACATGCACATGCACGTACGCGCACGCGCGCGCGCGCGCGCACACACACACACACACACACACACACAGATAGAGATAGCTGAATGTAATGATCTATGCTCTGTTGAGGAGGTGCGTGCTAAACGAGCTGAGAACCTCCAGCCTGACCTGGGGGGAGATCAGGACCTGTGCCAGGGACAGACGGAGGTGGAAGGTTGCTGTTGAGGCCCTATGCTTCTCAAGGAGCGAAGAGGACTAAGTCAAAGTAAGTCAAAGTCTGTTGATTGCTCTGTGTGGGTGCACAATACCTTCTACAGCTGTTCCTTTTTCCCCTCTAGTTGTGATGGCATGTTTTAGGAGACATACGTATTTCATGCATGGATGTGCCTAACAGGCCTACATGCGCGAAAGTCTATGAGCACTGTCTTCTTTCTGCTAAAATGTAGCGAAATGAAAAACTTTTGAATTCTAACTTTGACTTAAAAAAAAAAAGTCTTTGCCAAGTCATTAATGTAATGACGGAAGAATTTGTTAGCATGCGCTTGCTTTCCCTCCACTACAACATTGTTCAATGTATATGTTCAACACACACACACACACACACATATTATATATATATATATATATAATATATGTGTGTGTGTGTGTACATATATATATATATATATATATATATATATATATGTGTGTGTGTGTGTGTGTGTGTGTGTGTGTGTGTACATAATATATATATATATATATATATATATATATATGTGTGTGTGTGTGTGTGTGTGTGTGTGTGTGTGTGTGTGTGTGTGTGACAACATACCAAAATTCCACGAAGATCAATCGGGATTTACTTCTTTTTTTTCTGGAGCAATCGTATTTTCGTTTTAGAATTATTTCTAACTTTGTGACAAGACACTTACCATGTTTTTCTCTCGAATGGACTTTCTTTTCGGCATTAATTCTTTCAAATCTGAAATAAAAGTAACTCTGGGTATTACAGTCGGTGTCAAATTCAACACTATAGTGTGTGCCATAGAACGGAACATTCATCTCTGCTACACTGAGATCCTGTGTCAAGTTTCACTGATCAACACAGGAAGAAATGTAAGCTTAAACTAAGTTCCTAAGTCTTGAGACTTTGCATTGCTTGTATTTTATGTCATGTGTTTTGGTAAAATCTGTCAAGGTGATGAGTATTCTATTTCAACTGTTGCCACTTCTTGGTAAAAACTGTTAAGATGATTCATGGATATTATATATTTCAACAGTATAACTTTGTACTTGGTACTTATCTGTTAAGATGGTTATTGAATTATATTCTGACAGGATCACTTTAAACCTACACTTGGCAAAATCTGTTCAGGTGATACATAAATACTGTGGATTTCCTTAATGCTTCGTAGCATATGACTCTGATCAACATGTGTACATGATTACTTCGCATGAGTATTGGACAACATTGGAGTTGCTTCCCTTCAATTAGCAATTCGTGCTTCTCACACCACTTACTAAAATCCACTTTTAAAAAAACTGAATGAAAAACTAATGTGGAGACTGAAAATTAAGGCAGATATATTTACGTTAGTCTATGCTTTGCCGGCTGAGATCTGACACATTGACTGAAAGTCAGAGGGCAAGGTATGAGGACGCATCAAATGGGACTCCCAGATACTTACCTACAAACCAGGTTCTATGTCAATAGACTCTCGGGTCATGGACTCCCCCCCTACCTCTGCCCCAGCACAGGATCAAGAATCCAGGCTACCACCTGGCCTAGCAGGCATCAGACGGACCAGTCTGCCTACAAGAACACTGGACCAGTCTGCAGACACTGCAGAAAGATCCACTCACCTTTCCAGCTGAAAAGCGAAGTATCAGAGAATCCCCTGGACACCAATTCAAGTTACCGAAACATTCCCTCCCTTTATGATGAGATGAAGCGAGGTGAAGTCAGCCTATGCAGACACAGTCCAGTTCAATGGAATCTTTTTATTTTTTTTTTTATTTTTTACTCTTGTATACACTAATAAAGTTGGTGTGTGAAACCGCACTTAACTTGTGTCATTCATTTGTTGCTCACACCTCACTCATAGTTTGAACTTATTCCTAATTCTGTCTACAACTCGGAGCACAAGCACTTGTAAGTGCATAAGCCTAAGGTAAATCGCTCCTTCGCCACCATTTAAAAAAAATTAATTTTAACAATCCCGAGAGAAAAAAAAATTGCTTCGATGACAGATACCGGAAAGTTGCTCCTTCCACTGCTAATAAGACGGAGGGTGGAGATGAAATTCTGATATGAAAACCACTCTATTATTCTAATAGAGAACACACTCTGAGTCCTTCCCCTTGAAGACCACACCAACCACCATCAAACTCTACGAGTGGTGGTGACTAAACGTGCCGTAAGATTCAGCACACATTGCCTCTGGCTTTAAAACGCTCTTGCTTCAAACTGAGAACTGGCCACTGCCGACTGCTAGGCCACCTCAGCCGAATTGAGACTGGCCCACACAGAGGAATGTCCGAGCTGCACTGGATCTCGGACCCCAGAACACATCCTCCACCACTGTCCACCAGCCCGTGATGTTCTATGGCGTCAAACCTGGCCAGAGGGTGCAGAGCCGCAAATGCAGCTTTGGAGCAGGCATCAAGACCTTGAGAAGACTGTGGGATTCGTTGTGGCGACAGGATTGAAGATCTGACGCAGGCAATAAAATCGACCACAGAAGAAGAAGAAGGAGGAGGGGGGGGGGGAGGAGGAGAAGAAGAAGAAGATGAAGAAGAAGAAGACGAGGAAGGAGAAGAAGAAAGGAGAAGAAGAAGAAGAAGAAGAAGAAGGAGCAGAAGATGAAGAAGAAGAAGACGAGGAGGAAGAAGAAGAAGAAGAAGAAGAAGAAGAAGACGACGAGGAAGAAGAAGAAGAAGAACGCCCTTGCCAGCATGAAGCTGCAGGAGCCGGACGTTGCCCTGGTGGTTGGGTGGAAAGCTTTGCCGCTGCTGGAGGTCCACAGACTCATCGGGGGCATGAGGAGGAGGCAGGAAGCCCTGCTGACTGCTGGAAGGTCTCACAAAGTGCCAGTCAGGGCATTGTCAAGAGACGACGTGGTCAAAGTCTGGAACGTTAATCTGTTTCCATCCACGGAAAATTCCTGATTTTTCAAAGGCTTATTTCGATGTGGTATGCTGTGCAGCGCTATGTAATGTAGTTTGCATGCTTTTAGGTATTGCAAGCTGTCATAAAATTTCCGTTGATTACAATTATGTACTGAACGTGTCTTTGAATGGTTTGTTACTTTCACAGACGATCTTCGATTTTCATATCTTAAGCAAATTTTGGCACACACACACACACACACACACACACACACAACACACTACACACACATGTACACACTACTGTGGTGTGTGTGTGTGTGTGGTGTGTGTGTGTGTGTTGTGTGTGTGTGTGTGTGTGTGTGATTAATCAACACAATCCAACAGCAAGACACAGAAGCGTTGAGGATCGTTGCGATGATGTCAGCCATCTCGACACCCGGTGAGGTGGGCGCGGACTGTAGAATGACGTGACGTGGACGATCAATGTCTCAAGCACTGATGTCCACACACAGTTCTCGATGTCAGAGTCACAAGAATTGCGTTTGGACAATCATAGCCAGACAACCTTTCCCTCTTCCTGCTGCTCACAGGGCTAGCTAGGGGCTGCTATCCCAAGGTCCGTCCTGTCTGGAGAGGGGGAAGCTGGGATTCCTGTCTGGATGACGTGCCAAGACTAGACTGGTCTGCTGGGGACAGGAAAGATTTCCTTTTAGAACAACAGTGCAAAAGCTTCACGTTTGGATCAACTGAAACGGAACATTTCCTTTTCGGTGCGCATGTCAGCCCTGATGTCTTCCTCTCCCCCCCGTCCCCCCTCCCCTTCGCCCCCTTACACACACACACACACACACACACACACACACCCCAAGCCACCCACCAAAGTCGCCTGAGCTATAAGCAAGATGTATTGAATGTCATTGGGTACCCATGTGTGAGAGGACATTTCTGCTGCTGTTACGTGTGTCATGACGGGGTATACAATAATCATGGGCAAGTTCGGTTCTTGGGTTTGATTGCGTGAATTTTCCCGCTTTGTTCTTGGGATGTGTGGACAAGTTTGGGATTTCCTTAACTGGGGACAAAAGAAAAAAAAAAGTACTTTTTGTATAGTAAAAGTGAGAACTTGACTTTAACGGGCGAATGTCTGGAGGTGTTTTTGTTTGTTTGTTCGTTTGTTTTTTCAACGAACGTACGAAGAACTGATGTCAGCATATACGAATTGTGTGTGAAGATTTGTCATTAGACAAGCGTGTAAACATTTCTTCATTCTTTCTTTTTTCCTTTCCTTTCTTTCTTTCTCTCTCTTTCTCTTTTCTTTATTTTGCTATTTCGAGGACTGCGTATTGATTTGATTTTTGAAGTGTGACGACTTTATTACTGATAAATGTGGTAGCCTGAGTTTTGGAAGAGTGTACGGAGACTTGATGTTTATATGAATGAGAAAACGAAGGCTTGAACGTATGGTGAACAGGTTTAAGATCGATATTTGTGATGTTGCGATCATTCTGGGCTATGCCCAAAGCCCAGAGTTTTGGAACACACCCTCCCACTTGCGCGCGCGCGCGGTGTGTGTGTGTGTGTGTTGGGAGGGGAAGGGGCATATTTTCCTTCATACGATTTTTTAAAAATCATCGAACGTTTTTTTTTTTTCTTTTTACACAACAAACGTGCTTTGAGAGCAGAGTTAAACGAATTATAGATATACTGTAGTAACAACACACTTCATCGGAGAGGAAGAAAGCTTAACACGTAATAAAGAGGAAACACGGTTGTTCATCATTCCGCTAAAACTGACTTCTAGTCGAAGAGTGAACAATGGTGAGACGAACCGTTGGCCGAAGCCCCCGTCAGGCCAAGTTCTAGCCAGGCCGAAGGCTGACTGGTGGGGGGGAGTCGGGGGCTGCCGCTGGCTGAAATACAGTTATTTCCAATTTGCACTCACATACAGCTTTACGGGGTAGAACTGTCAAAATTTGAAGAGCAACAAGCAAGTGCTTCTAGTGTGTTCAACTCCTAATTACATACGTGGGAAAGGCAATGGCAGGAGACTATTTAAAGATGCTGTTCTTAAAAGAAGACGCAAAAATATACATACCCATGCGTATACATACATACATATATATATATATATATATAATGTGTGTGTGTGTGTGTGTGTGTGTGGGGTGTGTGTGTGTGTGTGTGTAGGGCTATACATCAGGCCGCTGTTCGATGGCAATGGGCAGACCTGTTGTCAGACTGGGAGGTATTGACCGTGTTGTGTCCCTTGGCAGTTCTCTGGCGGGCCGGTCGTTGCTGGCGATAGCTCCACACTGAAGGCTGAGTGGTGGTCGGTCCGTGATGGTGATGGCTCCACACTGAAGGCTGTGTGGTGGTCGGTCCGTGATGGTGATGGCTCCACACTGAAGGCTGTGTGGTGGTCGGTCCGTGATGGTGGAAGGCAGGCTGGAGTAGCAGCAGTGAGATTCCCCGGATCCTGTCTGTAGGCTGGTAGTTGCCACAGTCCCCACGCATTCACTGGCATGTCAATAGGGGGCAGCTGGTCTTCACGCTTGTATCCCCACTGACTGACTGTTCCCTTTAAGGTTAAAGAAAAATCTTCAGTGAGCGGCATATACATATGATTTATAAGTTTCCATTCGCTGTATTGTTCACCTTACCCCGTTTGGTTTAGAGCTGAACAGATTTTTGGTTTATGAAATAAGAAATGACGACAGCGGTGGATGCAACGCTGGACATGTGTGTGTGTGTGTGTGTGTGTGTGTGTGTGTGTGTGTGTGTGTGTGTTGTGTGTGTGATACATACCTAAACTTATCATTTCTTTCAAGCAGTTTCTCTCGCACACAACTGTCGATATGTGTTGTTCCACATTTACTGCTCAGCGTTTTGCTCTTTTAATCTTCAAAATAGATAAAGGAAATAATGTTGGTGAAAGGATCATGCTTCTGGCCTACATTATAAAAGGACTGGATATATTCATTGGTAGAATGTGTATCTGTCTGTCTGTCTGTCTCTCTCTCTCACACACACACACACACACACACACACACACACACACACACACACACACATGTATTAAACACATGCAAGCACAGGCGTGCATCTCTGAAGAGAAGCGGGTTTCATGCGAACGGCGGTACTTGGCGGTACAGGTGTGTGTGGTGTGTGTGTGTGTGTGTGTGGGGGGGGGGGGGGGGATGGTGTGGTGGGGGGGGGGGGGGGGTCGTCTGACACTGTCAATTATTCAATCTGCTACCAGCTGGTGCCCCCAGATTTCTCGGCACGTGCGTGGAGAACACGAGAGACTGACACGCAGTCCACTTTCCGCGCCATTGCATGTGCGTGCGTGTGTGTGTGTGTGTGTATGTGTGTGTGTGTGTGTGTGTGTGTGTGTGTGTGTGTGTGTGTGTGTGTGTGTGGTGTGCACGCGTGCGCGCGCGCCAGCCTGAGTATAAAAAGAAGCTCCTACACGCCAAGAAAAAAAGATCAAACCAGGTTGGTCCGTTCATTTGTCTGTCTGGTTTTAGACTCAAAATACATCTGAATATCACTGAAGAATGATCCCTCTATAGCTATAGTTACCCCTCCTCCCCTCCCCCCCCTCCCCCGCCCCCCCCCCCCCCCCCCAAAAAAAAAAGTGAGTGTAAGCGAGCGTGTGCATAATTATGTAGAAAGTTGAAGCGAAGGAGAGGGGGATGGATGTTACAGAAGGGCGAGGTAGCGGTAGCTGGAAAGTAGAGACGATTACCAAAAAAAGTCTCTCTGCTTCTCTCTCTTTTATTGGTAGTCTGAATGTTTGTCTTTCCTGAAAAGAAAAAAAAAAAAAAAGCAACCCCAAAAAAAAGCAACCCAAAAAAAGCAAAAAAAAAAAAAAAAAAACCCAACAACAGCAAAAAAAAAAAAAAAAAAAAAAAAGCAAACGAACAAATTCAGAAACAAAAACCCGAGATCCTGAGCACAACATGCACTTTGCGTCCATGGAAAAAAAAAATGGCAGCAATACAAGAAGTGACAGTGGGGAACGGCCCATCCTTAGAACATTCACACCAGAGGGAGAAGACGCTGACTCCATTCCACTTGGACTGCCTGCTCAGTGGGGGAGGGCCCAAATACCGCTGAGCAACCCGCCAACGATTGAAACATAGAGGATGATAGGAGAATATTCTGTGGTGGACCCCAGTGTGGCTGCACACCAAAAATTAATGCGCTAGGGCCTTGCATAAGGAGCCGAGTATTTAAAGACAGGCACAATTTAGATTCTTTGGAGAATTTCAGTGTCTGAAAGTTGATTTACTTTCTTTTCTTTCCTATGCCCATCGAGGTGCACGCCATGTGGTTTTAAGCAGATTAAAATGAAAGGAATGGGTCTATTTTTGGGGAACACCACCTGGCACAAAGGGTCACGTGTGAGATAATGTTGCTTACAGCCCAGCCTGACCGCAAAGGGCCATATCAGGTCACGGACGAGCGCGAAGGCCTGACATATGACGTCAGGTAAGGAGTAGCTCATGGATTTCTAGATTGTGAATGATGTCATCAAGAGAAATCCCTAAAAACAAGTGAAACGATTCGGGGAAGGGGGGGGGGGGGTGGTGTTCATTTGATCTATCATCAGTTCAATATCAATTTTTGATTCAAATTTATGCTACACCTCAATCAGGATTTTGCACTAAAACACCAAATAATCCATGTAAGCGTTTTGAGGCCTACCATAAATTTGAGCCAGCATTTAATGTTAACCTGAGAACTGATCAAAACAACATCCCCCACCAATTTTTCCCTTGTTTTAGGGTACTTTCACCGATGAAATCATGAACAATCTTCAAATATATGACCTTCCCCTTCGTTGATGCACATTTCACCCATGACCCTTTCTTCGCGCCAGCTCAACGCGCCCAAAATAGTCCCATTCCTGTGATTTTAATCTGTCTGCTTGGAACCACCCGGCGTGCACCTTGATGGCCATATGAAAGAAAATGCGGAGAATCAACTTTCAGACACAAATTTAACATTCTCAAAACTATCTATCTGTGGCAGTCTGTAAGTTCTCCACATCCTAAGCAAGACCTTGGCGCATTAATGTTTGGTGTGCAGCCTGTTAGTACGTCCTCATGCTTGCGTGCATGGCCCGTTTCGGTTGTGATCTGTTGTGTGAGTTCAGCTGCAAGAAACTATGATCATTTTAAGATCCATGTTGATCGTGTTATTCCTTATCATGTCGATCAATATACGAACAGGAGTAACTGGACAGGCTGGCGAGTTATCTGCACCACTGAGAACGTTTCACCATGAAACATCGGTTCTGAACTGAAGCGATTTACGCTGTCCACAGCTTTGGTTACCTTTTCCTAGCCTGTGTGTTTTGCTGTTTCTCTCTCTCTCTCTTCTCTCTCTCCTCTCTCTCTCTCTCTCTCTCTCAGAAGAATGAAGTACATTTTGTCCTCTGTTGCCCTGCTCATGGGAATATTCGAGTGAAATTTATCAGGCCTAAATATTATCGGCGACCATCAGTACTTAAAGCGGTTTCGTTGAGGTCGTCATCGTCTGCTCAAGACGTTAAACATTTCTCTTTGTTTTTATACAAGGCATTTAAGCCGAGAGAGTCAGCTGTTTCGTGATCAGTATGATACGCTCCTACTAATAGTATTGTCGTCAATAATTTGTATGAAATGCAGGTCTTTTTGTGTTTAGTTTTTGCTTCGCTGGTTTTGTATATAATGCACACACTCCTCCATTAGGAGCCAAAGTCTATCAACGAATAAACCATCCGAATTCTCTCTCTCTCCTCTCTCTCTCTCTCTCTCTCTCTTTGTATGAGGTGTTTAACTCCTTACAACATCGGACCGTAGAGGGCGTACTTGAGTTGGTTGTGTCGTTTTCTGTTCTCGTCCAAGTGACATGTATATCTCGGTGTGCTGCTTTCCCCGTCTCCTCCTGATGGACAACTTAAATCTGCATTACAACGCGACTTTGCTGCCGGTTTCCTTTCCCTTTTTATTTTTTTTAATTATTTTTTTTAATAACTCAAACGCTACTCTGACATCAAAACAGGAGGACAGAGCTAGTGAGAAGTGAACTGCAAACGATCTGATGAAGATTTCGCTGTAAAACATCTCACTTAGCTAGCTGGTCGTTATTTCACGGCCGACGCGTAGGCCTGCCTATATTTACACAACCACTAAGATCAAAACGAAGTGCACGTTTTCTACTTTCGTTTTCTTTTTTTCTCTTTTATTTTGCCTTTTTCTTTTCTTTCTTTCTGGATTTTTTTGTGGTCCCCCCTCCCCCCTTTTTAAAAATTAAAAAAAAAAAAGTAATTGTACTTGTCACGACACCGGACAGAGTCGGTCTGCAGCAGGTCGGGACCGTTGTTCTGGCAGGGCCGTTCTTGCAGTGCCTTCATCATGTTCTTGGTAGATCGTCCCCGTCAGCGCGGGCAAGTTGCCCCGATTGAACTTTGGCTACAACGCTTGGTCCCCCCCCCTCCCCCCCGCCCCCTCCATCTCCCCACCCCCCTCCCCTCATTCCCGAGGTAGCCTTATTTGGAAACCTTTGCTGGAAATGAATTTGCATAACAGACACTGAGAACAAGATCCGACATGAAGCCAGGGAACGCATGTGTGGGCGGTATAGAAAGAAAGAAAGAAAAAAAGAATCAAATTGTGTACAGTTCCACCGGCGTCTAGCCAAACATGACTAACAACCCAACAACAACGCGCAAACGCTGAGACGGCGCATACAACTTGCCAGACTCGTTGCAGTTGAGCCGTCCCCCCCCCCCCCCTCCCCCCTTTCCCCCCCACCAAAACGGACGCATCCCTCCACACGCTCGCCGCAGGGGGTAGTCTAGCCCCGCCCCCTCGGCCGCACGAGCTCATTTGCATGCAGGCTTCCGACGCCGACAGGTTGGAAACCTCCCACAACCCTTCTCCCCCCTCCCTCCCACCCCAGCCCTCTCCCTCCACGAAGCTGTTCAACGGGGTCCCCCGTTCCTTCACGTCCAATCGATAACTCGCCTACCACTCCGTCAGTGACTTGCAAAAGAACTGCCGCTGCTTTCCGCACGCCTAATGGTGGATTCACAATGGTGCGCGCGCCACCCGCCCTCCTTTCTCCCCCCTCTCCTCCCCCCACCCCACCCACCAGACCACCTTCTCATCACCCTCAACCACCCACCCCCTCTTTGCAGCAGCTGTGACGTTTCTTCCCTGGCGGCGGCGGCCGCCTGCTACGACCGACGATTGCACTTTGATATGTTAGCGTTTTACAACGTCGATAACAGTCTACTTCACGTCCACCAATGATACTGCCAGCGACCCTCCTCCCTCCCCCCCCCCCCATCCCATCCCTCCAACCCCCCCCCCATCCCATCCCTCCAACCCCCCCCCCCCCCCTCTCCGCCCTCCCTCTCATTTTTTTTTTTTTTTTTTGGAGGAAAAAGGTTGGGGGAAGCAAGATTTTGGGTGAACTTTGTTCAGACCTGCGGCATGTCACTTTATTGCAGCGATGTGGAATTGCGCGTAAAATCCGAATTTCTTTTTCTTCTTTTTTTATTTATTTATTTATTTTTTTTGTTTCTCCCCAAAGTGTGTATGTGTTGTTTCTGTTACGGAAACTATTTCCTTTCAAGCGTGCTGTATGTCCTTTAGAATTATAACATTCAAATCTATATATCTGTTGATCTATCTATGTTTACATATGTTTGTGTGTGTGTGTGTGTGTGTGTGTGTGTGTGTGTGTGTAAACGAACAGAAATACCGGTCTAATGGTAACGCATTTTGCCGGTAATCTCTTTCTGCTTTTCTTTACTTCATCACTCAAAAATAAGTCATTTGAAGCGCACTCGATAAATAGAGAATTCACTGAGGAAATACACAACGGATAGACAGTACAACTATTTCAATGGACCGAAAACTACACAGATTCCATGGACAGACAATACACGATTTCAATGGGCAAACGATGTGCCAATGGTCAGCTGCTATGCTTAAAGCGGTTACACACGTTCGCAATAACCAATGTTT
>CM065735.1:34705756-34720756 GCA_033310375.1 Conus canariensis
CACAATTCTCACATTTAAACCAACTCTAATCTAGGCCTCTCATAAGCCTCCTTACACCAGAGAACGCACACAAGATTTACCTTGCAACAAAATTAGAGAAAAATCAATACCGTACGCACTAACCAAACAAATATCAACACCAGTCTGAAACTTCCACCAGCTCTAAGTAGTGTGGCCATATATAGATAAACATTATGTTTCTACGGAAATTCTCTCCCTTTCTCTTCATACACGTGGCCCGCAACCAGCCACGTCACGCATACACGACACTGCGAAAGACAAACGCACACACTACTTGCTAATTCGCACGACCATTTCACTTTGGACTCCTGCCCCTTTTGGTAAGACTGGTCTGATCGCATTCTATGTACACACACCATTTCGCGCCCCGCGGCATGTGTTGCAATGTGCACAGAAACGCCTGACATCACCAAGGATACCGGGCCAGTAGTACTCTCGCGTCACAACCTTTTGTGTGGCCTTTCTACCGAGATGGCCCGAGGCTGACGTCACATGATTTTCGGACATCACCGCCCTTCTGCGTTTCGTAGGTACAACGATCTGCTTCTTCGTTTTTCCCGAACGCGAATGAGTAAAAGTTCGGTACAATATGCCGTTCTCTAACTCGAACCCGATTGTACCCTCTTTAACATTTTTCTTCTGCCCTCTGTGAGCAAAACCCACCAGTTTTCTGAGCGAGTAATCGCCCTTTTGTTCTGTCCGTAAGTGAGTGGGGTTCGTCTCACCGGACACGCTCCAATGCTTTCTGAAGTGTATGACCGCCTGGGGCCTTTCTCTACCGTCATTTCTTTTCGCTGATTCAACACAGAAATCACGGTCTGGGTCTCCGTACCCACGTGCTCCTGGAATGTTTCCAATTACCAGATCATACGGCGGCTTCGGGACAGCCAAAGCCTGTACAGTCCCACCATAAAATGGTGTATCAATAAACACCTGGGCCGTTTTGAATTCTGCTACTGTTCCATCTATTTGTCTACACCTCTGTGTTTTACCTGTGAATTGTCCCTCCTTAACCAGGGATTCCTTCACCATTATACCTGTGCACCCAGAGTCTCTAATGACATTAACCACATTGTCCCCCACTCTGCCTTTGTGCACATCCATGTTATCGCCTGAGTCTGTGAACACACAGCACAATCCAGACAAAATAACACTGTCATCTTTTCCATCTCTTTCTACCTGCCTCTCACTTGGCCTGACCCTCACTGCTGCTGCTTTCTGTGACTTGAATATGCAGTCCCTAGCCAAGTGTCCTGTCTTATCGCACAAGAAGCAGGTACGTCTATCTACGGCCTTATCCACGTGGGCCTTCACCCTTGTTTGCTCACGTGATGCCGTGGGCCTACGGGCGTGCAATACGGGCCCGTTGCGTGAGATATGTGCTGGGCTGCTATCCTCTGAATATGCTTCCGGGCTTTCCTCTTGTTCAGGCAAATCACGCCTCGCTTCCCGGTAAGTCTCTGCTGTCTCAAGTACCTCAGCTATTGTGGTTGCACCTTTTTCCTTAATGTGGATTGTGAGGCCCGTCCCACAACCATCAAGTATCTGTTCCTTCATCACCAGTGTCTTGAGGCCTTCAAAATCACTGTCCACTCCGCTAAGTTCTACCCACTTGTTGAAATAGTGATCCAGTCTAACTCCGAACTGTGTGTATGTCTCACCCTGTTCGATTCTCGCCTCGCGAAACTTACGCCTAAAACCTTCTTCAGTCAAATCATATGCCTTGAGTACTGCTTGTTTCACCTTGTCAAAATCCCTCTGATCACCTTTGGGTAAGGTGGAAACAGTGTGTAACGCACGACCTGTCAACAAGGTTTATTGCCCAGTCATCTTCCGGCCAGCCCTCGTGCTCGGCAACCGATTCAAACCGACTGATATAGGCATCGATCGAATCAGTTTCTTCTGAACAGTGGGAGTTTAAGTCTAGGTGCGCAACTTAATCTGCGGCCTACTGACTCAGAACTGGTGTCTATTTCACTACGATTTTCAGATTTTATTCTTTCCAACTCAATTTGTTTAGCTAAAATCTCTGATTCCGCTTCCGCTCTCGCTCTGGCAGCTGCACTCTCTGCATCTGCTTTCGCTTTAGCAGCTGCACTCTCTGCATCTGCTTTAGCCTTTGACGCAGCAGTTTCTGCCTCTAGATTTCTTTTGACAGCTGCTAGCTGTTCCTTTTCAAACTTCCTTCTTTCAGCCCTTTCATCTCTCTCAGTCTTCTGCTGAGTTTCAATGAATCTACGCAGCTCATCTCCTGCATATCCCATTTCTTTCCCCAAACTAACTAGTTTCTCTATGGGGGTAAAACTTTCTTCAGCCATTTTTTTTTTTCTGATATGTTTTAGCACCACTAAAACAGTTACGCTTATAGACCCGGAAAAAGTCAGTAAACAGTTTATCTACTAAACGTTACGAGTACACCAACCAGTGGTAATGTTCCTAACACAAAGGAGCCTTAATCTTAAACCACAGCTTCTGTGAGAGTTAAGACTAGAACCTCGTTCTTCGTTTCTCTGAACGACCTTTGATTAATACAACCACCCTACACACAAGTCAATACTCAACACTCAAAGAACTAAAGGAAATAATTAGAAGAGCTAATTAAAATTGCCTTTAGTGGACGCTTCGCCCCAGTACTACTCTAGTACTCACTTTGTTTCCCGCCTGAGACTAATTTGGGCCATGCAATCCTGGCAGGCTCGCCACTTTGTCCAGGACGGGGGAAATCGTGATGGTATTGCTTAAGTGCACTAAGTTGATGTATTATTGGTCAGGCTTAACACACCAAGGTTATCTTTGCACTCATACACGCATATGCACACTCATGCGCCCACCAAACATTCACCTCTCTCTGGGAATGGGATGTCACGCATTCGTTTCTCTTCTAACACAACTGAGCACAAGAAATACAATTTCTATGCTACTTATAATCAAACATGAAAAATCCAATTACACAAAATGAACAAATCAACACATAAAAGATCAATACTTCCTAATCCCGGGTTTATAATAAAAATGACTTCTTACCTGGCCAGGTTTTCACACACACAACCACGCTTTCACACCACACCACAGTTCTTGAAAAGTCTCTTCACGTCTTCTTCAGCACTGCTTGATGGTGAGGCCTTTGGTTGACTGGCTCCAGGTTTCAGGACTGGGTCTTCGTGGTCGTCTCTGGGATCTCGACGTAGAACTCTTCTTCTTCGTCTCCTTCACCCACCTCTGGGTTCAAATTCAGTTCGTCTGTCTTCACCCACCTCTGGGCTTCAAACTTAGTTTTCTTCTCTTCCAGCTTGTCTTTCCCTAAGACTTTGCTGTCTCTTCTATCTCCCAGACCACGTTTCTCTCGACCCGTTCTCTGTCCTGCCCACCCTTCTCTCTTCTCTCTCTCTCTCTCTCCTCTGCCTTCTCTCTCTCTCTCCTGGTGTTCTTCTCCTTCTCGTTGTTCTCCCTCACTTTATATAGGAATGGAAACAAAGGATTCCCCTTCAGGCCATGCCTTTGTCCATGCTGCTTCTCAAACCCCTAGTTCACAAGTGCTGTGAATTCTCCATTCGCTACATTCTCCACACATCTGCATTTACACACATCCCTACCTGATTGATTAGCAAACAAACACTTGGCACCAGATGGACATCGAAAATTCCCGCCGACTTCGGAGGCCACTTTAACACAGTAATTATCTTAAAGAGGGCTACGATAACAACATCCACGCGCGTTCAACCAGCCTGACAATAGAACCAACCCAGTGACCCACGGCAATACCATCCGAACGAGTCGAAGACTCCTGCTCTTCACTGACTGTTTACAAAAGAACCTCAGCTGACTGAGTATTTAGCGCTCACTTGGTGCACCGAGGTCCTAGTGGTTACGTCCCTCTCCCCTTTCGCTGTCGGGCAGGTCCGAACTCCTCACTACCTTAGGTGCCATCTGTCACCTGGCCGCTTCGTCCTCCTCGACACGGTTCGACCGTGTGCGATGGGTAAGGCATACTTGTTAATGGTTCTATTACCTATTTGTATACTACGTACAACGTCCCTTTTGCCTCTAAGCGTTTAATGCCTTTTGTGAGAGGTTTCACGCACTTGACAGCGTCCCACTACGCCGTTTCACCCAATTCTGTCGGCGTCCCCGCGCGATTGGGAGAAGGAGAACATTGCTGTGGTGACTAGGCTGTTGGCTGATGCTGAGAACCCTTGTTTGCCGCTAGTCCGGCCATCGTCCTGTTGACTTCCCCGAAGTTGGAGTATGGCTGCCTTAATGGCGGGATAAAAAAAACGGTCATACACACAAAACTCCACTCTCTTTGTTAGGTAGATGGGATTAATACTTGCCTGTCTACACAGGTGTGTTCGCACAAGCAAAATACATATGCGCTGCGCACTGGCGCATATTTGCTGTTCGTACGCACTCACGTAGCCGATTCATGCGTGTGAAGTCTAGAACTTTAAAGCATACGCGTCAGAAATGAGAAGAGAAAAGAGAAAAAAAATAGGTTCAATTAAGAAAGAAAAGAAGGAAAGAGAGAGAGAGAGAGAGAGAGAGAGAGAGAGAGAGAGTGACGACAGAGCTCCGCACACTCTGCCTTGGTATGGACAACTCACTTTTTAACTAAGTGAGAAAAACAAACAAAAAGTGTGTGTGTGTGTGTGTGTGTGTGTGTTTGTGTTTGTGTGTGTGTGTGTGTGTGTGTGTGTGTGTGTGTGCGTGATCCATCCTACCAGTACAGGAAGGAGTCCTCTTAGGCTGATCGTACACGTGGATCGTTACATGACTACGATAGAAAACTATCCGCTGACTATTCCAGCTACCGATTGTTATTTGTCGATTATAGCAAACCCTCCGTTTTTCGGTTAAGCGCTAGGATGAACAACAAATCGACGTTGGGCTCTCAATTAAGGGACACACACACACAAAAAAAATCATTTTTCCTGAAGAAAACCGCAGTCGGTCACTTTCCGTTGACCGTTGACTAATTGTTATGCCAACTCACTCACGTGACAAAGCGGCGTACACCGATTGGCTGTTATACTGGCTAGGATTAAAAAGAAAAGTAAAGAAAAGAAAAACAAGAACGAGTTCTACGCAGAAACTATGCAAGTTAGAAAAGTATCCGCTTCGTAGCAAGCGCAGTTTTCAAACTATGATGGACTAGAATAGGCGTGGATAGCGTAAGATAGAGTCGTTTGAGCAACTGCAGTACGGACGGTCTTACCCCCAACAGGCAGATTCTGTTTTCATGTATTACGTCTGCTGGTTTGCCTGTTTGTTTCCTTGAGCACGAGATGACAACAAACGCTGCAGAACCGACCTCCAAGGACATGGTGGTGGAGAGATGGGCGGTAGCCCGGGGGCTGAACTTGTTGTGAGGGCCGAGTCGTGCGCCTTCACCTCTGGAGAAAACAGCAGATACTGGATCATTCATTATTAGCCCATTCCATGCGAGGTGGCATAGCAGCGAACACCAAGAGAGAGGTGGCAGCGTCTCCTTTGAGAGACGCTGATGTGAGAGGTCAGTGTCAGGCGGCGCAGCGATCCTTCCAGCCATATGGAGGTGGCGGGTCTAGCCTATGTCACCGGGGGACGGCTCCTAGAGATGTGGGGCGGTCAGCGATGGGGCGCTGCCTGACTACGATTACTGTGGCAAGGGATGCCATGCTTTTTGGTGGGGGCATGGGGGCACCTCTTTCGGGGTTAGGCTGAAAAATGGCCCTCTCGGTCGTAGTCAGCATTGGGCCAGAGACGGGACTCGTGCAGCGCTCCAGCGACTTTCGTCCGGTCCCTTTGTGGCGGCCTCACACGGCACAAGCCCATCGCCACCCAAGCATCAGATGGTCGCCTGGTGGCCTTATGACAGGCCTTTTGGAGGGGGGGGGGGAGGAGGAGAGAAGCGAATAAAACCGACGCCCACCAGTCGGCCGACCAATACCACATCACACAGTGAACCGGAGTGCACACGGAACCAGAACTAGAAGAGCAAGAGACGACCCCCCCCCCCCCCTCCCCCTCCCCCCTCCAATCCTGAACCAGACCAAAGACTGCTGTCAACCACCATACCTGGCACGTAAAGTACAGTCTTCAGTCTGTGAGCATACATTGTCTCTAAGGACCTCCGGCCAATACCTAGGACGTAAATCTCAGCCTTCGACTAATAGTGCGACCAGACGACAACTAGGCTTTTGAAGTCGTCACCACTGCCACAGTCACTGCATGCTGACAGGCCGAACTGTCTTCAAGGGCTGGCTGCCCGGATCCTAAATTCGTTCCATTTGGACAGAGGTCTGCAAAGCCCCGTGTGTCCTTCTAGTTCACAGTGTTTTGGTTCTGTCTGTTTGTTAAGTTTTCTAACGTTTTGATTAAGGAATCATCATCAAGGACCATAAAGCAGCACACACACACACACACACACACACACACACACACACACACACACACCACACACACGCAGATAGAAAGAGAGAGGGGTTGGGGTGGTGTGGGGTTGAAGCTGGGGACAGGATAGATCGGTAGAAGTGTGTGTGTGTGTGTGGGGGGGGGGGGTGGCTGGGGTAGAAAGGAACATCAAGAGATAAAGGAACAGAGACAGAGTGACCGACAGCGAGAGACGGACAGGTAACACACCACGCAGTGGCTGTGGTCCGCATGCAGGAAGTAACAGCGCTTCACCGTCCTTTTGTGTGTGTGTGTGTGTGTGTGTGTGTGTGTGTGTGTGTGTGTGGAGAGAGAGAGAGAGAGAAGAGAGAGAGAGAGAGAGAGAGAGAGAGAGAGAGAGAGAGCGTGTGGGTGTGTCTGTGCACGCGCATGTATTTGTGTGATTGTGTGCAATTGATTGCCTGCGCCCGGACAGGCAGACACTGGGCGCGCACACCTCGGTCCATGCGTTCCTCAGTCAACACATACATGACTACACAATGCGCATTGCTTGTCATCCTGCTCAAACTGAAAATAATGAAGCTGGACACACACACACACACACACTTGTACATATAGAGAGAGAGAGAAAGAGAGGGAGGGAGGGAGCAAGGGAGAGAGAGAGATTTACTTATATGTGTGTATAGAAACGCTAGGGCCAGTGGTGGATGTATGAATATATGATTCTGCTAATGGGATGATGGATATGTTCAAAACGGGTACACATGTAATGATGTATTAAAAAAAAATGTAGACGAACACAAGCGAAATAACGATAATGACAATGCACCTTGTTC
The DNA here is from genome assembly GCA_033310375.1 of Conus canariensis. Lineage (NCBI taxonomy): Eukaryota > Metazoa > Mollusca > Gastropoda > Neogastropoda > Conidae > Conus > Conus canariensis. Next base: position 34,712,983 of record CM065735.1, read on the forward strand.
GTCTCCATCCGTCTACACCCCCCTCCCCCCCCCCCCCCCCCATCAACCCCCTCCCGTTCACCTCCATTCCCCCCCTCCTCCACCCCCCCCCCCCCCTACTCCCTCCACTCAGCCTCAGGGAGTGAAAGAGATGGCGGTGACGATCAAACGTCCCGTTAGCTCCCTCAGAGGTGTATTTGCAAGGGGCACTGATGACATGACAAGATAAGATACAGCCGGGTGCGGCGAGTGCGCGTTCATCTGGGCTGGGCGCCGGGTCACTATGGGAGCGCACGAGCGTCATGATCTGACAACGGTTGTTTTTTGTTTGTTTTTTCCCCCTAGGAAAACGCTCATTATTCTTCCAGGAACACGGGGTTAATTTAATTTAAGCTGTTTTATCCCTGAGAATCACCACTGTTTTCCTTGACAATAGTTTCTTTTTTTCCCCCCTTGAGGATTACAAGTGTTTTCCTTGTTTTCGCGAGGAAATGAGTTATTATCGGTGTTGTCCTTACGTTTTTTTGTTACCGCTTTGTTTATTTTCTTGGGGGTGGGGTAGAGGAACAGGTATTATCCTTTAAAGGAAAGAACTAAAAATAGGAAAATAATTGATCCTTGAGATAACAAATATTGTCCCTATTTTGCGGAGGACCCCGTTTGCGGTTTATTTTGATCAACAGCGATCATAAGGAACAAAAAAGGATAACAGTTTTGTCCCTAAGAAGTAAGTAAAACAACTGTGATCGTCCACGAAAACAGAGAAAATATGTGTGATCCCACGAAAATAGTCGTGTTCCTCAAGATAATTACCTGTTTTCCCTCTTTTCCATATTTCCCTCAAGGACAATGGCTGTTTTACCGAGGATAACACCTATGATTATCTTTAGGCGCAAATATTCTCCCATACGCCACTCATCGTGTTGTGGAGTCCCTCATGATATGACACCTTCATGGCACGATCCGCCAGCTTTGTCAGCAGCTGCTTCAGATCCGCTTCCCACCGTCTGGGTAGTTCTGGGGGCTGCCACCGGGTACCTGAATCTCTTCTTTAGGACAAAAAGGGCAGAGCTCATACAAGTTTTTCCGCTGCATCTGCTCCCTCTAGTTACCAAATTACAGCCGAAAACCCGGATATCGAATCACGTTATTGAGATTTTTTTCCGGGTGCGTGGGGTAAGGGGGTGGGTGGGGTGGTTAAGGAGGGTGGCTTGAAGCTACGTTTTTCATTATCATGTTGTTGTTATATGATCATTTTCATAATCATTGTTGTTGTTGCTGTTGTTCATCCCTCCTATTTCAACCCACCATGCTGCCCAATTGTGGGGCCGGAGCAAAGGATTCCCGATCTTCACCCCTTCCAGGTTTCAGGAAGGGGTTGAGATAGGGAATATATGACAAACATGCCATTGAAAGCTGAGCACTACATGGGTTATGCTGGCAAACCCGGAAGCTCTCTAGCTTGACCCAGCCTCATACAGGGGGGAAGCCGATCAGTAACATAGGACCAAGGTGTACCTCCTGTCCACGAGAGGTTCAAGTCCAGCGCCCCTGCTGTCTCAGTCTCCAGGATCTCATTCCCCTCCATCACAGATCTCACTGCACGACAAACGCAGCAGGTCTAAGAAGAACACAGAGGAAGAATGGAGGGAAGGGGGTGGGATGAATGCAGAGAAGATCTGGCTCTGTGATGGAGAAAAAGTAGGTCACCGTCAATTAACTCTCAACAGTTTTTGAGATTTTTGTATTTTGCATGAATTTTTCGTAATATTTCGTAACATTCTGCGCATTATATCTAAAATAATAATATTTTGTGATGAATGTGTCTATTTCGGGTTTTTCTGGCGATATATTGCTTTCAGATAACAAAAAATGTTGTTTTAAATACCATAATTCCGGGAAGAAAACTGTCGATCACTGGCTCGGTCCTATCCCTTAACCTGTGTAACATGGAAGACCTACCAGGGGAATCAGATCTGGCCACGCTGTGCTTAGACACGTCAGCATGTTTGCTATCATTCAGCAGGCCAACAAGCGTTCTGGATAACTAGCATCCCCACCCAAGTCATGATGTCTTTGTCAGCATTAGGCACGGATACCACTGGGCCACGCAAGCCCCTCCGATCACGACAAGGCTTCACTCAGCCCTCTAGAACCCTCTCCCCCCCCCCCCCCCCCCCCCCCCCCCTCTCTCTCCCCCCCCCCCCCCCCCCCCGCCCCCACTGCAGTGCGAGCCAAACATTCTGGTCAGCACCTGACCTTTCGACGGTTTTCCTCCTAGCACAGCAGCAGGCTGTGCATGCACAAATGAGAGTTCAAGTCCTCCACCATTCCACCAGTGTCATCACGTTTGGTCGGCGAGTACAGGGTCAGGTGAGACAAATTATCTCCCTTCCCCCCTTTCTTTTGACGACAACACTGGGCTCTCTCACTGGCGGTTTTGTGCCCTGGAAGGTTAGATCACTGGATAATCTGAAGAACGCTTCCATATCTTCTCCGACAAGCGTTCTTGTTTGTTGCGGGAGTCGTCTGCGCGCTGCACACAAGAGCTTTGGTTCTTCATCTGATCCAAGAGACTAGCACCCAGTCCGTGGGGAAAAAAAAAAAAAAAACCAGTGGTGGGAAGTCGAACGGAGGAAGCTAGGGCACTAGAGTAGGGAAGACAAGGAAGAGGGTGGGCAGGATGCGGAAGGGGTGAGGGGAGGGAGGCGGGGGCTGAGGGATAAGGGGGTGGAGAGTGGGAGGGGTGGGGGTGGGGGGCTGGAAGTGGCGCTGGGTAAACCTTTGGTGGCGTCATTCAGACACTGGACGTAGGCTTTGTCCTGTCCTGTCAGGGAGAGACCTCCTCTACACACATAGCTGCGTTAAGCTGTGAGAGATCTTCTCAGGTTCTCTTTGTGACCATGTCATGCGGTGTGATTCAAGCATCAGAGGCCTGGTTGGGTGTACCCTCACTGCGGACGACGAAGCTTGGAATCCAGTGCATGCATTAGTCGCATAAGAAGATATGAAAAAAAGGTGGGTGTGTACGTTTTAACATACTGGTTACCTGCTTCCCCATACCCCATCAAACCCCATGTCCCATCGGGAAAAAAGGGGGTGGGGGAGGGGGTGGGGGTGGGGAGGGGCAAGCTGAAATCTTAGCGCCATTCGAAACCTGAACGCGAGCTTTGTCCCATGGTATCAGGGAGAGAAGTAATCTACATAATATGTCGTTCGCGCAAGCCATGAAATACCTTCTCAGGTTGTCTTTGTGACCCTGTCATGACATGTGATGTGATTCAAGTGTCAGACACGCGGCTGGGGGGGTGGGGGGGGGGGGGGGTACACTCGGTGGATGTGAAAGATCCAGTGCATGCATACAAAAAATACGGATTTTTTTTCCTACACAGTCTGGGTTACCTGCTTCAGAACACTACTTCCCCTCATCCCACCCCCTTCGCCCCCTACACACACACACACACACACACACACACCACACACACACAACCACACACACACACACACACTCACACACACACACAAACACACACACACACACACCACACTCACACACACACACACACACACACACACACACACAGCGGTACATGACAAAGCCTTCTTTCAGACGGTCTACTGACGAGGAAGGTCCAGCACTGAAAGGACCCTGAGTGACGTAGTATAGTGAGCTGGGCCACAATGCCAACTGAAACCGAAACCGAGGAAAAGTCGGTGTACCGTGTGGAAATGAACCACCGGCCACAGTGAGAGGAGACAGTGTGACAAAGCACACAAGGGCTACGCCCAAGTACAACAGGCCTGTGGTTCTCTCCCGAACAACTGGCCGTCCCTCACAACAGTTCGAGCACTCGCTCACCCACACCCTGTCCGGCCGTCCACTCCACAAACCATTTATCTGATAACGCCAGAGGAACGGTGGATGGGTTCAAACGTGATTTCACGCTGTGCTGGATGCGGTGTGGGGCGCTCCACAACACTAAGAGCATTAACGTTGACGGGTATAGTAGTAGCCACTGACCCCCACAGCGCGTGGCTTTCACTTACTGTACTCCACTAGAGGACAACGGCTATGGGCTATGGGTTTAATATCTGTTCGGTGAACTGCCAATCAACTGAAAAGCCATGTAAGCAAGAAAAAGAAAAGGGGTGTGGATTCTCGTCTGTTCTGTGAACTGCCAATTTACTGTAAAGCCACGTAACCCAAAAGCCGTTGCCGATACCTGCGGATCAGTTCAATTTCTATTTTGTTTTGTTTATTTATTCATTTTTTCATTCATTTTTTGGGTGGGGGTGGGGGGAGGTCGGACAGTTTTAGCAATTTTTTGTTTTAGATTCTCAGACACTCAATGGAAGAATGAAACGACAGAATTTTTTGTTGTGTAAAAGTAGCGTAGGCAAAGGGTATAGGGTGAAATGAGAGGTGTTTGATCTATCAGTTTGTTTAAAAGGCGGATGGGGTGGGGGTTGCCCCACAATACACTCTTCTCAACGTACCCCACAATATAATACTCTTCTCAACGTACCCCACAATACACTCTTCTCAACGTACCCCACAATACACTCTTCTCAACGTTCTTAGCGAACTGTTAATGGACCACACTGCAGTCTGTGCCAGGATATTAATCTGATACATCTCACCAAAATGCCACCCACAAAGACACGACCAATGTCATGACTTAAAAAGTGTACAATAAATTTTTCTTTCTGTTATTCTTTCTTTGTTTTTTTTGGAGGGGGGGGGGGGGGGAGAGCAAGTGCTCTAGAAATCCTTGGACCCTCCCAACCCGTGGATCCGCCCCTGGCCTTAACGATAGCTCTATTTTTGTTCTGACATTACTGAAAGCCCATCAGTGCCTTATTCTAACAGAGGTCAGCAGGAGTACGGCCTTTTTCCAGGAACCAATCTAAACATATTCAGGACGCTTAACCGTGCACATGACATCACACGTGACATAAGCATTTGACTCAGCAGTTACTCAGTTAAAGTAGCCTACTTCTCCCCCGTCGAATACACAGTCCTCTGAGAGAGAGAGAGAGAGAGAGAGAGAGAGAGAGAGAGAGAGAGAGAGAGAGAGAGAAGAGAGAGAGATTTTCGTCAATTTCAAGTTGTTTATAGCCCAGGGACCACTACTATGTCAAAATCGACTCCATAAGAAAAAATAAAGCAAGCTAGAAGCATTTAACTTACAACTGGATATATTTTCCACTAAATCTGAGACCAAATGAATTCAAATTAAACGTGTGTGTGTTGTGTGTGTGTGTGTGTGTGTGTGTGTGTGTGTGTGTGTGTGTGTGTGTGTGTGTGTGAGAGAGAAAGAGAGAGAGAGAGAGAGACAGAGACAGAGAGAGACAGAGAGGACGGGGAGGCTTGGGGTGGAAGGGTGGGGGTGGAAGGGGGGGGGGGGGCGATGGTAATGATTCTGAATGTTTTGAAATTACCTTCTATTGGCGTGCCTTCGCATGGTGCTGCTGAACATGCCAGACCCTGAAAAACAGAGACATCAAATGAATATGAGAGAGAGAGAGAGAGAGAGAGAGAGAGAGACAGAGACAGAGACAGAGACAGAGAGACAGACAGACAGACAGAGAGAGATCCGAGGGATCAATTTCATCTGACCGTCATTATTTATTGATGAAAGCGACAATCTAATTAGGACAACGAACAAAGGATAGCTACCTATCGTAGTTGGCTTCAAATCAAAGTAGGCGATGATGTGTACGATTCGTACACGCACAATTACAATAATTAATGTCATTCGACTTCGAACTGAAAATAATGAATAACTCGCACGAGACACACATTCACAGCTACGGTCCAAGCAGATGTATCCCATTGGCATGCACACGTAGAAAGGTGGTGCGCGCGTACACACACACACACACACACACACACACACACACACACACACACACACACACACACACGCACGCACACACGCACGCAAGCACACACACACACACACACACACACACACACACACACACACACACACACACACACACACACACAACACTCGACATGCCCTACTATCCGGTTGTCGTTGGCTGTTTCATCAATTTTTGATTCATGAAATAAAGGTTTAAGTCGATAGGCCAGATGTTTTATTTTCCCATGCCTTGGAAGATCATTTTCTGGTAACAGTGTTTTTTTTTTTTTTTTTTTTTTTTTTTTTTGAATGGGAAGCTTTCAGATTATTCATCAAGGCTAAGTTGGTCTTGAATTTTGAAAAGTTCGTTGAATACACCGACTGCGATCTGTCCAACACACACACACACACACACACACACACACACACACAGAGAGAGAGAGAGAGAGAGAGAAGAGAGAGAGAGAGAGAGAGAGAGAGAGAAGAGGACAGACAGACAGACAGACAGACAGACAGAGACAGAGAGAGACAGAGAGAGAGATTAGCTGGAAAGAGGGAGGGGGAGCTTGAATAAGGACGGAAGGGTAGAAAAACAAACAAACAAACAAACAAACGGCGAAATAAACACCAAATAGCACAGAAATGGTATGCGAGAACTTACCAATTTATGGTTGGGATTAACAAAAACTGCGTACGATCAAAATAATGAATGTTACACAGGCAAATCCAGTAGTTCAAGATAAACCAAGAATGACCAAATCTTAAATAAATGTTAGCGAACCGCCAAGAGAAACGTGGACAAACGAGTCACAAGACAAAACACGACGCGTTTCGACTTCTCAGGTCTTCTTCAGGCAAGACACAAACGCCGACTTTGCGCTGAAGAGATCAAAGCTGAGTGACAAACTCGTTCGTTTTCATTGTCCCATTTGTTTGTGTCTTGCCTGAAGAAGACCTAAGAGGTCGAAACGCGTCGTGTTTTGTCTTGTGGCTCGTTTGTCCACGTTTCTCTTGGCGGTTCGCTAACATTAATTATTTAAGATTTGTTTAGATTTCCGCCTGCAGTCGTCTCACTTTGCCACTGGATCAAGAATGACCAGCCTACATAAGCGGTGTTTTGAGAGAAAGACTATATTACATTAAAAAAAAAAAAATTGCACTCATCTATCATATTTGAAAATAAGGACAGGACTTTCCAAAATGACAGAACTTTCCAAAATGATCCAGTCCGTTTCGTTCGTCCTTTAAATTCTGTATTTTTGTCTGGATGAAAATATGAAAGCTTTTTAACATGCAGCAAGACTTCGATGTACCTGCTGTTTTGCACACAATAATCTCCACATTTAATTGTTTTAGCATTCTGTCTGTTTTGCACACCAAAATCTTCACATTTAATTATCTTAGCATTCTGTCTGTTTTGCACACAGTAATCTCCACATTTCATTATTTTAGCATTTTGTTTTGCACACAATAATCTCCACATCTATTTTAGCATTCTGTCTGTTTTGCACACGATGATCTCCACATTTAATTAATTTAGCATTCTGTCTGTTTTGCACACAAAAATCTTCACATTTAATTATTTTAGCATTCTGCCTGTTTAGCACACAGTAATCGTTAATCATTTTAGCATTCTGTCAGTTTTACACACAACAATCTCCAACATAAAGCATTCTGCTAGTTTTACACATAACGATCTCCACATTCAATCATTTTTGTAATTCTGTCGGTTTTGCACACAACAATCTCCACATTCAATCGCTTTAGCATTCTGTCAGTTTTACACACAACAGATCTCCACATTCAATCGCTTTAGCATTCTGTCAGTTTTACACACCTCAATCTCTACATGTCATCATTTCAGCACTCTCGTCAGTTCTGTACACAAGGAGCTCTGCATTGAACGCTTTCAAGGTACTGACGCT
>CM065735.1:34725756-34730756 GCA_033310375.1 Conus canariensis
TCCCCACATACGCATTTAACATTTTTGCTGTATTTGGTTCGAAGTGAATTCAAACGCATCCTATGAATTAAGGATACTACCTCTCTAGATATCTGACTTTCGAATTTGTCTAATTGCGTCTTGGGGTGAATGTCAGGATTTGATCGTATACAATTTTGATAATATTGACTATCTGTGTCTTTCAATAACCTTTTGAAACTGTTAAGAGATGCTTTATTAATCAAGGTATAACATTCTGATAGGTCTAGCGGAATGTTCAGTGCAGTTGTGCCTTCAATATTTCGAGCTGCTCTCCGAGCAGCTTGATCAACTTTCTCATTTGTTGAGATTCCACAATGTGAGGGCACCCAACAGAACGTCACATTTATTCTTTTCATCGATAGAGATGTGTCACGTAATTAATTTCTGTAATAGTCTTACAACGAATTTTTGAATTTAAAGACTGTAAGGCAGAAAGAGCTGACTTTGAGTCACTGCACAGTAAAAGTGGACAATTTTCTATGGAAGAATTTAAAACATGCTTCAGGGCCATCAGAATAGCAACTAATTCTGCAGTAAAAATTGACAAGTGTATGCCAAGATGATATAATTTCTCTACTTTTAATTTTGGTATTATAAAAGCTGCTCCTGTTCTATGGTCATCTAACACTGAGCCATCTGTAAAAATTTGAAGATGGTCCTTATATTGATTTTCCAAATGAGAATTTACATAATATTTTAAGAGATATGGTGGATCGTTTTTGTTCAGTTCAGTATAGTTTGTGTCATAATTTGCTTTGGTTTGTTTCCATTTGGGAATGGGTGGAAAGGACGAGTTGACAGCTATTTCACTTTGGTTAATGTTGGTTTTTTTAAGAAGAGTAGATGTGTATGACTGAATAGATTTAGTTGATTTTATGTCTTTTGCTCTTTTAGCAAAATCTGTCTCTGAATTGAGAGATACTTCATTTGTACAGAAACTTTTCTGTGAAAGGTTCTTTAAAACAAATTTAGAGGTGGACACTTTTCGAAATTCGTTCAAAGGTAAGATTCCAATTTCATTATAAGTCCCAATGTTACATGCATGTGTGGGAACTCCAAGAGCAAGTTTATATGCTTTGCAGTCTACACTTTGAAACTTATTAAGTAGATGCTGTGGAGCACTAAAGAAAACTTCTTGAGCATAAATCAATCTAGAGCGCACAAGAGCCGAAGATAGGAATGTTAAACTCTCTTTATCTTGTCCCCATTTTTGTTTGCTTATGATCTTTAGAAAGTTTAAACTTTTTCTTGCTTTATTCAAAATATATTCAATATGTTGGTTCCATGAGAGTTTTGATGTTAAATATACTCCTAGGAATTTAACAGATTTGACGTATTGTAAGACTGACCCATTCAGGGTGAATTGTGGAAGTTTCTCTGGGTCATATCCAGAGTTAAAAAGCATTAGATTTGTTTTTTCTGCCGAGAGTGTCAATCCATTTTCATGTAAGAAACTACTGATTTTGTTTAATTCATGTTGATATTTGATCTTTATGTAATTTAAGGATCTTAATGGGGTTTTTCTTTTCATAGTGACTTTCATCCACAGACATATGTCGTCAGCAAATTGTACTAAAACTATGTCTTTGGATAAGCCTTTTGTTATATCTGCAATTAGGATATTAAATAAAATTGGAGATAATACTGATCCTTGTGGAAGACCCATTTCCAGTGTTCTAGTGCTGGAATATGTATGCTCTATTCTTGTTTGAATAGTTCTACTTTGAAGGAAAGCTTTGACATAGTTATACATGGTTCCATTTATTCCAATAGTTTTAAGTTTATACAAAAGTCGTTCATGCCATACTTGTTCGTACGCTTTCCTTATGTCAAAGAACGTTGCCAGGATTTTTTTCGTCTTGCGAACTGTTGTTTAACATGTGTTGTGAGTTTTACTAGATGTTCTGTTGCTGATCTGCCTTTCTGAAAACCAGCTTGATTTATGGGATAATTTGATGTTTGTTACAAAAATAAAGTAATCTGTTTAGGACAATTCTTTCCATTAGTTTACATGCGTGCGACGTCAGGGCAATTGGGCGGTAGCTGTTTATGTTACTTCGAGGTTTTCCTTGTTTATGTATAGGAACTATGATAGAACGCTTCCATAATGAGGGCAAATTGCCGTCTTCCCAGCATTTTTGAATGAATACCGAGATAAAGCGTTTTACATTAGGTGGGACATGACGTAACATTTCATTAGAGATACCGTCTAAACCCACTGATGTTTTTTTGGTGCCCAGATTAGCAAGACATTCTTCTACTTCTTGAATTGTTATGGGAGCATTCAGATAGTGGTTTATTATAGGGTCTGGATCGTTGTAGATGAGCTTTCCTTCTTCTTGCTCTCTGTGCAGTCTATTTTCTGTTGATAAACTATCTTTACTGCCATTTTTTGCAAATATGTCAACAAAAGCTTCGGCCTTTTCTAGATTAGAAGGGAAATCAGAGCTTGGGAGCTTTACAGGACATTTTGGCAAGTTTACTCCATCTTTCATTGTTCTTAACTTTTCCCACACTTTTTGGGCATCTTTATGATTTGATATTTCATTCTTACAAAAGTTAGACCAATATTGCTGTTTTGCTTGAGCTGTGATGTGATTAAAATGATTTTTTGCTCTTTTTTTCTCAAGAAGCTTTTGAGCGCGCTCTTCTCCTTTGCTTCGTAAATATTCTCTCAGTTTAATGTTTTTCTCCTTTTTTCCCTTTTTCACATGTCTCATTCCACCAGGCATTACCTGCGTGCTTTTTTGAACTTGATTTGACAGGTTTTATCATAGGTATTGACTGATTCGCAGCAGATAGCATAGCATTCTGAAACTGATCGTATAGGTCATCAATAGATTGAGTATCAAGTTCTTTTGTGCCGACAGAGAATGCTTTTAGTAATTCTGTGAATTTACCCCAGTTAGCTAATTTATAATTATATTTTGGGACTTTTTCCATTGTTAAATCTGTTAGTTCAGGCCTTGAAGTTTCAAAGGTAGTAATGATAGCAATATGATCACTATTGAGTGTGTCATCGAGGGTTTGCCAATCACAAAGTGGCGCTAGATCTGGAGATACTAAAGTTAGATCTATTGCACTTGGCTTGTGCTTAGGGTTGTCAGGAATTCGTGTTATTCTCCCATCATTCAAAAGATATAAGGACGAGTCGACTAGATTTTCTATAAAACGGTTACTAGTAATCGACTGACAATTCTTTTCCCAAAACGGGGAATGAGCATTAAAATCTCCAGTTATAAGATATCTATTGTTTTTATCTGGTCTTGTATGTAATGATCGTAACCATTCAGAATTAAACTCGTTAGGTCCCCGTGGTAGATAGACTGACACAACAGTTAATACGATGTTAGAATTTACCTGAACCCTGACTGCGCAGGAATAGGAATCAGGTGTGTCTGGTGGAACGGGACTTGCGCAGAGGGTGTAGTTTTCTCCTTCCTTGATGTAAATGGCTACGTTGATTTTTTCATCTGTGTTCCCCTGTTGAACAATTGGGGGGAAATAATAGCCAGCAAGTTTAGGTAATTTGTTTCTATGTGTGTTTAGGGATTGTAAGGCCAATACATTGTAGTTTTCTTCTGCAAGCTTTTGTGCTAATTGGTCAAGGGAGGTTATAATAGATCGACAGTTCCACTGAAATACCTTAAAGGAACCGTATTTTAACATTAGAAAATTTCACGTATCAACAGAACTTATTTGTAAGCTAGTGCAAACAACATTGAGATATAGTAAATAACAATAATATATCAATGAATGACTGTGCCAATGGAAAATGAATGATGATTTTTATACTGCAGTTCAAATATTAACGAGAGTTGCGTTCTAGTCACAAGTGGTGCTGGTGTTTTGCAAAGTTCCACTTTCACCAGTCGCCCAGCACGCTGAACCTGTTGTTCCAGGGGCAGGCTGTAGAGCAGAGGATCCGGGTAGGGTTGGTAGTACCAGGATGGCTGGTACCGTGATCGTCCGGTCTTCCTGGGTCGGCTCCACAGCAGGTCTCTCACGTGACGCCCGATGTTCCTAGCCAGGACGCTGGCACCACTGTTGGTGGGGTGGAGGCCGTCATGGAGATGCCAGGAGCTCGTGCGCAGGTTGTTATGGCTGATCAGGCTGACGTCCTCGTCTTCACTCAGCTCTGATGTCGGGAGGGCGTTGAACAGATCTCTCTTGATGGTCAGTTGAGTATCTGTGACTGGTGCTATTTTGCTGACAATTATTTTGAGACCAGGATTTTCTTTCTTAATGCCTCTGATACACTGCACCAGATCTTTGCTGCAGTCCGTGGGAGATGTTGACTTTAAATCATTCACTCCGCAGTGAATCAGTAGCGCGTCGTGTTTTTGATATGCTGAATCAAATGTTTGTTGTATATCCTTGATTTTGAACGTTTTCCGAGATTCTGCTTGAAATCCAAAGGAATCTCCAAGTCTCTTGTCATTGACCTTGTTTGTCACGGAATCGTGTATGAAAAGCAGACTTGGCAGACCAGACTCAGTTCTTTCGTCATTCTTTTTTCCTTTAGGAGCAGAATCCTGACGTTTTGCTGTCGCCTTGACGTAATGTTTTTTTGCGTCACTTCGTTGTTTTTGCTGTGTTCTATTTGTCATGCTATGGTCGTTTCCTTTGACTTGAGGCTTGTTGGTCGGTCTTTTTTGCTGAGGGCCACCCTTCTGCTGCTCCGCGGGCGACGGTATTGGCCCCGAGCTGACTGCTTCAGCATATGATGTATAACTTTGCTGTTCGGCAGTCTGGGTGGCAACGCTGACCATTGTCGTCATTTTGTTGTTCTTTACGATCAGGTCAATTTTTTCATTTTGATTTTGTATCGTTTTCTCTAAGTTGCAAATTCGATAGCATAGTGTTTCTATTAATGTTTTCATGTCAGCAACAGTACTTACAAGGCTTTCGCTTGACCGGTTATCAGGCCTGTGACCGGCAGATCCAAGCGTTCCACAGGTCGTTTGGTTCAGGGTAAC
>CM065735.1:34738256-34740756 GCA_033310375.1 Conus canariensis
ACCAAAAGGAAAAAAAAAAAGAAAAAGAAAAAAAAAAAGGGTGGGCTGGTGGGTGGTGGGTGGGTGGGTACGAAATCTGTGCCTGAAAGATGCTGCGGCGGCTGTGGACGGCGGATATTACCTACCAATCGATGACACGCTGGGACGTGTGCGGGCAGCCCCCAATATGAACCAATCAGACCCAGTCTAGCACTTCGATTAGGCAAATACAGTGCCATGTTGTTGACTAATCACAGCCAGGTGACCGACTAGACGGCAAATTAAGTGTTGTCACAACAACAAGGGGTAACAACCACAGAATCCAATATGATTCCCTCCATCCCCCCTCCACCCCCCCCCCCACCCCCTCCGCCTTTCCACCCATACAAGATAGCCTAGTTTCAAGCGTAAACTAGCCGCGATGGTTGCTGTGGTTAGCGTCTCAGGCTGGGATCTGTGACTTTGCGGGTTCGAGTCCCATCAAAGAAACTATCGTTTAGGGATTCTTCGCTCTTGGCCGGATCTTAACCAGACTGGAGGCTGATGAGGTCTCAAATAATAGAAAAATCTGGCATTTAGTCTGGGACTAGAACTCCATACCGTCCTCATCAGTACTGGGCCCGACAGAAAGTCCGTATCTGTGGCCCTTCATGCCCTGCTCCCGCGGTGACCCCAGTTCCAAATCCACTTAACGTTCATCTCCGTGGTGAGTTCGGGTCAAGGTCATCGGTGTTGGCAAATTCAAAGCGACTGTCACTGAATGAGACGGATGAGGGGGAGGGGGGTGGGGTGGTGAATGTGTGTGTGTGTGTGTGTGGGGGGGGGGGGGGGGGGAGGCAGCTCATTCACGCTCGTTTTGCAGCTGTGCAATCATTATGGGCAGTAGGGGCTTCAAAAGGTGATGTGACGCCCTGGCGTATGCTGAACCAGAACAGGCATCACTGAACTCTTAATTGTTAACGAAAGTGAGGACTCTTCAGTACAGAGAATGGTTTGGACTCTTTAGTGCCAACAATGGTGTAAACTCCAGTGTAAACAATCATTTGAACTAAGTGTCAACAATAGTGTGGCTTCAAGTGTCAACAATAGTGTGGCTTCGAATGTCAACAATAGTGTGGCTTCAAGTGTCAACAATAGTGTGGCTTCAAGTGTCAACAATAGTGTAGACTCAAGTGTCAACAAAAGTGTGGACTCTTCAGTGTAAGCAATGGTCTGGACTCCACAGTGTTAACAATAGTGTGTACTCTTTAGTATAAACAAGTGTTTGGACTGTTTTAACGTCAGCAATATTTTAGTGTTAACAATGGTTCGGACTCTTTACCGTTAACAATTTGGGCTCTTTACTGTTTACAAGTATTTTAAAGTTTCAAAACGGAGTGACTGAGGGCGGAAAAATGAAGCAAAATTTAGAAAGAGAGGGGATTAGCTACCGCCAAGGACACAGACAAACATAGCACAGGACAAGACACAATGCATTTCGACCTCTTGGGTCTTCTTCAGGCGAAAACAAATAACGCTTAGGACAGTGAAGATGAATAAAGAAAAAACCCACTTATCTATGTAAGTATTTTAAACTTTAATGTCAACCGAGGCCTGGACTCTTTAATCCCAGCAACGTCAGTTCCGATTCTTTCTTGCTAACTGTGGTCGTTTACATTTTTATGGGGTACTGCTCAACCGGAAGTCGAGCTCTACATATCATCATAATTTTCTCAGCCTACAGTTCCCTCCAGTTTGTCTTCCATGTCAAGACTTGTCATGTGTATATTGTTTTGAAATTCTCGCTGGCAGGTGTTCGCAGTCTCAGCAGCACTACGTCACCAGACCCCGAAAGGAAATGAGTCATAGTACCGCTGCTTGTATATACCGTGGACGCTTATTTCTAAAAGCAGTACTCATCCAGGTCTCTGAACCAAACGAAGAAAATGGATTTGCACGAAAACAGGAGGGCGACGAACACTCTTGGTATGCTTCCTTTTTCCAAATCTGACGTCATGCGGCGAGTCCATTTGTCTCGTTGGCTGTCAGCGGGCACGGATACAGAAACGGGTTAATCACATGGAACTGGGTCACGGTGTCGCTGACCGATTGGTCGTGGGGGAAAAAAAAAGAGAGAGAGAAAAATAAAAAATAGAGCACGAGCTGCACATGCGCCAGGGAAATGACGACACAGCAATCGATTGGTGGTGTTGATTTTGACTTGATGACATAGTTGGGATCGCTGGCTGTAAGCCAAGGCGTAGATGTATCAGTGGAGCTCAGGACACACCTTACTGCAGATGAAAACAACAACAACAACAACAACAACAACAACAACACAAAGTATAATCAGAAGTAACATTTCGTCCATCTCATAACGCTAATTCAAGTTTTAATTTCCCACTAAAAAAATATTGTCCCTCCTTCTCTCTGTCCTATTGTCTCTGTCTCTGTCTCACACACACACACACACACACACACACACACACACACACACACACGCACGCACGCACGCACGCGCGCAAGCGATTCGCATATATAC
>CM065735.1:34745756-34755756 GCA_033310375.1 Conus canariensis
TCCCCCTGTACCGAAATTCGAACCCGCAACCCCAGGATCACGAGTCCGGCACTCTACAAACTGAGCTATTTCGGCCCCCGAATGGAAGAATTGAACTACATGCTTAAAAATCCGCACAGGATCCGTTTTTGCAGATTCACACAAAAAAAGAAGTGTGAATATATTTGGATACTGTAAATATATTAAAGACAAACAGAAGGGTCATCGTGTTCAGTCGTGTCCCACTAACGCATGGTATTGAGCTGAAGCAACATGCTACATGCGCTTGCCTGTTAGCACGTTGTTTGTGCCAGTTCCTGATTTCACTGGGGGGATTTTTTTTTTTTTCACAACCGCACCCTCACGAAACTTTCAGAGATACAGAGGGGAAACGGTAAAAGGTCAATGGACAGTAAACAGGATAGGAATTAAACAGTTAACAAACAAACAAACAAACAAACAAAAAAAAAAAAAAAGGGGGGGGGGGGGGGGGGGAGAAAGGCATTGCGCAACAGAACGAAAGCGCCATCCTCAACAGATTTTCCGGTTAGTCACATCCCGCATTTAACATCCAGAGTTGCTGGGGGGGGGGGGGGGGGGGGGGGGGGGTGTCTGTGGAAAACTGCTCTTACTCGATCAGAAGGACAGCCGGTTACAACAGGCAGCAACAATGGCAAGGTGTGTGTCAGCGGCCAGACGATTCCAATTCCAGCTGCCAGCTAGATACTGAACTAGTAAGCCAGTCTGACACTCCCAGACTTCCCAGAAGACTGGGATACTGTTTGCAACTGAAAAAACAAACAAACAAACAAACAGACATACAAACAAACTGTTCCTCCTCCCTCCTCCACCTACCACACTCCCCACCTTCCTCCCTCCCTCCCTCCCTAGGCATCCTTCCAATGCTGAGAAAGGGCAGGCCCTTCGGCTATGCACATGAATGTCAATATAATTCTTAAAACAATAACAGCAAGTGAAAGACCGCCAGCTCATCCCTCCATTAAGATGAACACACATACAATTAAAAGCAATAACAACAAGAAGACACTGAATAATGATGGAGTCCGCTGCAGGGTGTGAGAGAGCTGTTGCTCTGGCCAGCGCAGTGACAGGGGGAGGGGGAAGTGAGTGAGATGTGGACGGAGTATCCATAACGATCAGTCGGCAGGTGATCGCAGTGGGTTAATTTTAAACAACAATGGCAACGGACACAGGAAAGCCGCCTATTATCCAATCCTTCCCTTAATCAATAAGTCCTCACACAACTCACACACACACACACACACACACACACACACACACACACACACACACACACACACACACACGTTCCAGTCTCTCGTCTTAGGACAAAGTTAATAGAGGAATTACTCTACCGCCGAACGAAAGAAAAAAGACAAATTACCAGGTAAACACCACGCGTTTCGACCTCTTTGGTCTTTATCTGATAAGACGAACAACATTCAAGACAATGAAAACGGAGGACGACCAGTCTCCTAAAACTGGGCGCAAAACGGACGTGGAATGGAAACGAGGTTGCTGGAAAGGGAGACAATACGGGTTGAAATAATACTGATAATAATAATAATAATAACAATAATGATGATGATAATGACGATAAAAACAAATAATAATAATAATTACAACAACAATAACAATAATAATAACAATTAAATAAAGAGAACGTTACGACCACTACTTTCACTATTAAGACTGACAGTAGGAAAATCATATAGTAATAGATGATAATAGCAGCTGTAGTAATAATAGTAACTGTGCTGACAGAAAGAGAAAGGACAGCGTTAATTTTAACATGGTTATAGTAGCAATAGTAACAGTGACGATGAAGATGATATTAACAACAATGAGAGAGAAGAGGAGGAGAAGGAGGAGGGGGGAGGGGGAGAGGAAGAAGGAGGACGGGGGGAGGGGGGGGGGGGAAGAATAAGAAAGATAGAGATCATGGGAATGGGAAAGACAGAGTCTAAGAAATACACTTCTGGTTATCGGCACCAAAATGAAGACAGAGAATAATACAGATCATATAGATCACTGGAAAGACATAAAGACAGAATCTAAAAAAATATACTAATATCTATCGGCGCCAAAAACAAAACAAAACAAAATATACAACAACAAAAAACAAAAAAACAAAGGAGGTGGGGATTCACATTTCCATTATATCTATTGGTACATCAATTACTTAAACGTTGATTCATTACAACAACAACAACAACAAAAAAAAAAAAGAGAAAAATTTCACTTCTATTTCTTAAATTCATTTCATGCACGATCTTCTATCACGTTCAGTTCCATGCTCGCATGCTACGTATACAGGCTGTTGGTTCAACTTTTTTTTTTCATATTCAAAACTTTCCTTGAACAGTCATTAAATTTTCACATACACACACACACACACACACACACACACACACACACACACACGCACACACACACACACACACACACACACACACACACACCCCTCGATCGCGCGAGCCTAGAACTGAACACAGTAAAAGTTGACTGTCTGGGAAATATTGATGGGTACAGTATAGGTAGGTTTCCAATATCCCTACTAGTCTTTAGCACCTCCAGTGTCTTTCAGTCAGTAAAAGAGTACCAAAGGAACAAGCACAAACAAAAAGAAACCGATAAAGAACGAACACCTGCATGAGTAAACACACAGACACAGACAGACATAACTAAATAAATATAAAGAAAAGTAAACGAATTTGATAAACAAAAAAAAATTGAATATATAACCATGATTTACTACTCCTCCATTATTGCTTCGTTCCACACACACATCAGTCAAGGAACAATGTCACACATAAACAAACGTCCAGAACAAATCCACTCAATCACATTAGTGTATCAGCAGCAGCAGCACCATAAAGGAAATGAGAACAAGTCCAAAACAACAACAGTCACGTGCGCCCCCAAACTGCCGGCATAGACACAACATGTTCAGACATCAGACACACTGCCATCTTCGAGGGCACTGGCGGAGAGAGGGCGAGAGAACAGAGGTGGGGGATTGGGGGGGGGGGGGGGGGGGGGGGGGGGGCGGAGGGAACAGAAAGCGGAGATGTGAGTGGAAAAGAGATGGGGAGGGGGGGTGGGGGGGGGGGGAGTGGGGAAGGAAGAGGATGGCCAATGTTTTCCCTGCAGCCAGCCGTGGGCGGGCCCGAGACATGGCGGCTTGTTAGAAAGCCAGAAGCAGTATCAGTCATCTCCTTGCTGAAGACGATCTCAGGGACAAAGGAGACCGGCCATAACACGCCCCCCCCCCCTCCCCACTCCTTCGTCCAGTGGATGATAGCCGGCACAATGCCGTTCCACTCCAGCGGCTTTCAGCAAGGCTTTGACCACAAACTGGCTCGCTCCAGGATGCCGGGGGTGGCTCTGTGGTTAGAACACCCAGTTCGCGTTCCGACGCCGCATTATGAATCCGGGGGGAGGGAGGGGGGGGGGGGGGGGGGGCTGCAACCTAAAACTGTATTATTGCCGCCCGATCCTGACTTGCTGTTCTGGTAGTATCATTGTAGTGTAAGACGGTGGGTCTGATAGTATCATTGTAGTGTAAGACGGGCCCACGGGCCCACCCACCTACAATGTAAGACGGGCCCACGGGCCCACCCACCCCAGTTCTGACCACTGATATCCATACCACGTTCGGTGGGTATGCACGTTAAACCGGAATGCTGACGTTGGCTGCGCGTGCGCTGAGCACGGCTAATGGCAGGTATAGGAGATCGCCAATGTGAAAAAGCCCAGAATGGACTGGACTTCAAGACGTGGGTCACCGTCATAGCGACAGTAAGGAATACACATCAACAATGTTATTTCATCGTCAATATAACAAAACGTATGAGTGCCATCCAATTCTGACAGTAGAGTCATACTTTTCGCTGTTTTGTCACGGCTGGTATAGTCGTCCCCGGGTCCATTAGGAATCTGCTGCCACAGATCGTTACCTTTCAGTGCTCGACCTCTTCTTTCAGCTAAGGCTCTTCAGCACATACACACTTTTGATTTAATGTCCGACTATGTATAATGTGTTGTCAGTGCAAAACGTTCAGCAATTTCAACAACACCACACAACACACACACACACACACACACACACACTATATATATATAATATTTTATATATTATATATATTATATATATATTCATGGTGTTTAAAGTGCCTTCTTACGCAAAACGTTAAAATTTTTATTTTAAAATGAAAATTCAATTCAGATTATTTACAAAGTACTTAAATTCAATATTCCCACCCAACTTGGTCATTCTACATTATACAGGACGACAAAAGGGACTGGATCGTTTAGAAAACAAACAAACAAACAAAACTCTACCCTGTCGCCCATGACTACGGACAGAGGGCTGTGGAGGTTCACCCAAGCATCCACCCCCTTGACCTTCTGTCACGAGGCAACAGCAACTGACAATGATAGCCGCCACAGGAGACGCCCTGCTGTGACCTGCCTCAATGACCTGAGCTACTGGGAACACTGGAGTTAAAACCTGTCCGTGGGTCGTTTCAGCATCACAGGCACCCCGACCTTCCAGTGGAACTAGAAGTCATTCGGATGGCTGTTTGTCTCATTTCCTCGGCTCGCTGGTTTTCGTTTCACCTCCCCACGCCTGGATGGAGGAGTGGCGGAGGAGGGAAGGCGAGAAAGAGCGAGTCACATGTATACAGGCTTTTGTGCTGAGTGATTGGTGGGAAGATCCGGGGGACACGGGTAGGGGTGGGAAAGATGTATGGGGATGGGATGGGGAAAAGGAGGAGGAAGAATGGCTGGGGAACGCCAACATGTTCGACTGGAGTGTTAATATGCAATGGGAAGCCATGGCCTTTTTTTTTTTTTTTGTCTTGGGGGTCAGAATAATAATGTGCTGAAAAGAAAAATGTCGAACAAAAGTACTGACAAAAACAAACAAACAACAACAAAAACGAATAGAAAGAAAGAAAGAAAGAAAGAAAAATGAGAAAAAAGAAAAATTCAACAACGTCACGTAAAAGTTTCTTTCCACCCCCGAAGGTTGTTTTTTTTTTTTTTTTTTTTTTTTCCCCAAAAGCTAGAATTATTTGTTGATGATGGTTTGGGGACGAGAGTAGAATTGTTCCATCTGGTCATCATCGTAGTCCGGTGTGGCAGCATGTATTCGCACTATCGTGATGCTGACTGGTTTCGCCCGCAGGCTGATGGTGGTCATGATCATACTGGAAGCTGGGCAACTAAGACCCACTCCATGTACGTGTCTGTCTTCTTCTCCACTATGGTATAGGACATGCCCTTCTTTGTTCTGTATTTCTCTGTTGCTCCTCCGTCTGACGAAAAGCTAGTGTAATGACCTATGTTTTGTTTTTTTTGTTTTTTTTAATAATTATGTAAAGAACTTACTTTGACGAGGTAACAGTCCTGGATATGGTTGCATGGCCACCAATAGCAGAGGAGAATTAACCTGTCTCAAAATACTCTGTGTGTGTGTGTGTGTGTGTGTGTGTGTGTGTGTGTGTGTGTGTGTGTGTGTAAGTGTGTGTGTGTGTGTGTGTGTGTGTGTGTGTGTGTGTGTGTGTGTGTGTGTGTGTGTGTGTACGTGTGTGTGTGCGCGTGTGATCATCAACGATTAAGTTCTGCCTATGTATCGAAAGAATGTTTCTGTGTATAAAATCAATACATATCGGTCGATCTATCTATCTATCTATCTATCTATTTATCTATCTGTATGTGCAGTGATCGCGCCAGCAATTTTGCACACCAGTCCCAACACTGACTACGCTGCACTGTCACCCAACAACCAGTATCAGAGCCAGACCCAGCGAAACGAAAACCAGTGACAACGTATGACACAGGTACAATGAGACTGGACTCCAGGACAAGCTTATGCTTCATCTCATGCTAGATCGATTGAAGCAGAAGGAAGATTCGAGCCTTGTACGTTTTCCATAATGTCAGAGACCGGGTGTGCTCGTTTGGTGGAGAGAAAAATGCTGATTTTTGTCAAGTTTTCCCTATGGTACAGGCTTGGATCATGTAAAAGGACCCCCCCCCCCCCCCCCCCCCCCCCCCTCCAAGTCGTCATTTCAAAACAATGTCAAGCACCACACTGAGCAGAGCCAGCCAGACTGGACAGAAAGACGCGTGATAATTTTGGAAGAAAATGGCAAAACGGACTCACCGACTGTTTGACTGGGTGACTCCTCTCCTCCATCGAACGCTCAGACATGGCTCCTGGTGACTCTCTTCACGTGCTGGTCTTCAGAGGTCCGAGGACCTTCACCTAGCGGTGGTGTGTCTGTGGGACAACGTCGCCATGTCCGTTCCGGAAGCGTGGACATGCGTGCTAAGTAGGCTCTCCCGTCACAGCGGCTGTACCACGGGAGCACATGTCCATGTCTTCTGTGCAGAATCTTTACGAGTACAGTCTGAGGTCAGTCTTTCTCTTTCTCTGTTGTTGTTGATGTTGTTGTTGTTGATGTTGTTGTTGTTGTTGTCAGATCACTATCATCGCTTGGTCCTTCCCGGACAGCTGGCGGAAGGCGTGTCTGCTGTTGAAGTCTGGGTGTTGCTGCGGCCATCTTGACGTCTGCTTGATGTTTCTTCCTCCACAGACTTCATTTTCTTCCCAGGAAACGCGGTGGCCGTCGTGCTCCAGGTTCCCTGCTTCCTTTGCCGGCATGATTCTTTATCGCCAGGGATGTGATGCTGCAGTGCATGGGGATCCAGAGGATTGTAGTGTTGGTGGATACCTGCAAAAGCAGACATGGTACTACTGGTTTGTTGACTGATCAACAGTATGTTTTTATTGCGTTCATTGACATGGATCACACTGACTCGTTTGAAGGGGTTTAACGCATAACGGGTATGAACGGGTCTTTTGCGTCGTTGCTCTTTCTCGTTGTTAATTTTACTCTATCTGCGACTGTGTATCATATTGTGATGAGCTAAAAACAGTGTAGAATAGATTCGGAAAAGGAAAGCAAAAATAAGATTTATAAATTCAATTTTTTTTTTTCTAAAATGCAAACACGATCTGCATCGACTGATTTATTCGTTTGTTTGTTTGCTTTTTATTTTCATTTATTTATCTTTTATTTATTCATTTTATATACCTTTCCACCCTTTTTAAGAATTATTCATTAATTATATTTGTTCCCAGTACGTCGTTTTAGTCTAACAGAAAACCCGTCAAAATATCTGTCTTGCAGTATTTTTTGAAGTGTGTGTAAATACGGATACACCAGGGCTCCCCATTCACAACAACAACAACAACAATAAAGATTCATCACTGCTTATTTTTGTTCATAATTGTTGACAAAAATGCTTGTTGCGTTATTCTATTTACTCATTTAATTCATTGATGTTCCATGTGCTCACATTCTTTTGTGTGTGTGTGTGTGTGTGTGTGTGTGTGTGTGTGTGTGTGTGTGTGTGTGTGTGTGTGTGGAGAGAGAGAGAGAGAGAGAGAGAGAGGGGTGTGTGTGTGTGTGTGTGTGTGTGTGTGTGTGTGTGTGTGTGTGTGCGCGGGCGCTCGTGGTGTGTGTGTGTGTGTGTGTGTTGTGTGTGTGTGTGTGTGTGTGTGTGTGTGTGTGTGCATGTGTGTGCGTGCGTGTGAGTGTGCATGTGCATCCTGTGTGTGTGTGTGTGTGTGTGTGTGTGTGTGTGTGTGTGTGATGTTTAGAGATTTTTAATGACAGACACTGATGCCACTAAAAAAACAACAACAACAACAAACAAACCACTCTTGAAAATGTCAGACGTACAGTAAGTGTGATATATGAGTATGAGGACATGACTCCTGTTTTTGACTTTAATTTTGATGATTGATGCCACCCAGTCCAAATGTTGACCGTGTATATAATGAGAGCCCACCGTTCGCAATACTGGACTTCACGATGCCATGGCATCTACTCAGTTGTCTAAATTTCACTTCTCTTGTTTACTTGTGGGACTTTCAACCTTTTCTGTTTCATACACTTTTCATGATTTTTGTTCGCCCCCCCCCCCCCCCCCCTTCTTCCACTTTTTGTGGGGCCTTCATTCTCCCTGCTCCCCCCCCCCTCCCCCCCTTCCCTTTTTTTTCTTTCGCGTTTCATTTTTGTAGTTCTATACAAGAACAAACAATACACTTCTCTGTTGCGTATTTGATAAGAACATGATAGACTGTCGAAACAGACTTCCGGGCGTCTTATTTTGTTCTTTTATCACTACTTTTGTTTTTTTAGCTGTAGTGTCCAGGACTATATTAGACGCAAGCGCTTACAGATGTCTGGGTTTGGGGATAGTCTGATTGATGCGAGTGTTTGCCATCGTTCGGTGTTTCCTGTGCTGTCGTGTCTCCGCGGGTGTGTTTACAGATGTCTGGGGTCTTAGTTGAGCAGTGTTTGTGTGTTAGTTGCCAGCTTACGATTCTGAAATTAAACGATCACGCTTTAAGCTTATTACGGACAAAAACAATGCTATAACCGCAGTTTCAACCAATTCGCAACAACAGTATTGTAAAATACACAACATGCACTACACGACAACAAACGTATTTACATTTGATTTAGTTTGTTTTATGTACTCCTCTCTCTCTCTCTCTCTCTCTCTCTCTCTCTCTCTCTCCAGTATTCAAATTTACTTTAGTTTGTCTCATATACTTCCTCCTCCTCTCTCTCTCTCTCTCTTATATATATATATACATATATGTGTGTGTGTGTGTGTGTGTGTGTGTGTGTGTGTGTGTGGTGTGTGAGTGAGTGTGCGCGCACGCGTGCGTGCGTGCGTGTGCGTGCGTTTTGTGTGTGTGTGTGTGTGTGTGTGTGTGTGTGTGTGTAGAGAGGAGAGAGAGAGAGAGAGAGAGAGAGAGAGAGAGAGACAGACAGACAGACAGACAGACAAACAGACAGACAGAGAGAGAGAGAGAGAATGAACGATGAAGGAATAGTTTATTGTGGTCAAGCTTACATAGCCATTTTACTGAGGGGAGGTGATGAGATAAGGATTATGTATAAACGAAAAAGTCCAAACATTATTCAGTCGATTCGTCAGAACATCGCCATTTGGAATCCCAAACGCGGAAGTAGGTTCGTAAAGCACAACACATCGAGTAATTGTTCTTTCTATTTTTACAAATCCTTGATTTATTGCGAACCACATAAGTAAGGTATAAACAGTCATAACGGGTCGTCAAGATTTCGGTTGTTGACAGCTGAACTATCATCGGTGTCCTCCTTCACATTCCCCCTGGAAACAGGGACGACTCTGTCCATTTTCGTTAACAACTCCCGCCAACGCTCTGGTATTTGCATCCATGTATTACTGCCTGAGTCAACCGTTTGTAAATCATGAAATCGTGAAGAACCTTTAAGAAACTTCACCGCGCCACAGATTATAACGAGTTTTCTGCATTAACGGCTGATTCAATTTTAAGTTGTTTGGTGGTTCATGGAATTTCATGTCCACGTATCACAATCTTCATTCAACACTCAGCTTGTCAAGATTCGCTGGCAAGCATCAGGTCTCAGTCTGGAACGAGTGTCGCCGATTGTTTGTCAAAGTCCTGTGTCATAATCTGTTTTGCGTAAGTCTCCGTCCTGTGCGTCCTGCGCAGGCATAGTGAGGGCGGGATCGAGGAGGCTATCACACTGGACAGACACTCACAGGACAATCAGCTTGACCACTGTCCGTTCTACCATCGGCTTCAACATCAACAGAGTACATTGTCTCTGCTCTGCGTTTGTCCCTGTTCACGTGTGAAGGACATTCACGCCGAAATGCAGACTTACTTCGGACTTACGTGGCAGGGTTTTTTTTTCGGAAGCCTTTGCAAGTCTCAACACAACGAGTGTGTATGAGTGCATGCGCGTGCGCCTCTGTGTGTGTGTGTGTGTGTGTGTGTGTGGAGAGAGGAGAGAGAGAGAGAGAGAGAGAGAGAGAGAGAGAGAGAGAGAGAGAGAGAGAGTGTGTGTGTGTTCGTGTGTTTCCCATCGCCTTAGATTTTGTATGACGAAAGCGTCAT
>CM065735.1:34758256-34763256 GCA_033310375.1 Conus canariensis
TACATGATGTCACATGCAAATATTGCAACAAATGCCAAGTTCCATCGTATCAAGATCAGACCTTTCACTATGGTTCACACCGGCAATTACAAAGCAATTTCTTACCAAATATAGAACTGATATTGATATTCTATCTTGTTAAACATAACTGAATCAAACTGTACAGGTCTGTCACACGTCATGAGTTGAGCAAGTGAATTTGTGGCGCAGCAGGAAGAGATTGATTCGAACGCTTTATCACAGCATCATTAATGACAGAAAATGAGTGCTAATCACGTGGAAATGCCATCACTATGGACGTGTCAAATAAGAATAAAACGTCACGCATGTGACGTAAAAACAGATTACGTCATATGCTCACTTTTTTTTTTACGCTAAACAAATTGGAATACCACAGCCCTTGACCCGAGCTGTCAGTCAAGGAAAGGACTCTAGTTTGTTTGAGCAACGCCTGCCCCAAACGTTTCCTTCATGAAATATGCCTGCCATGGAAACAGCTGTGCCTGAACAGACCTCCATTATTCTCTCACCCCTCCTTCCCCCCACCCCCTCCCTTCAACCATTCCTTCCCACTCATTAAGTTAGAGAGACAGAGAGAGAGAGAGAGAATGCTGAGTGACAGTCTAGATGGAATCTGCGTCTGTCAGAATGGGGAAGGAAGAAGAGCTGTTGTTTCGGAACAGGCTAGTACACATGTCCTGGCCAAACACAGTTGTATTTGCGTGTTTCAGTGTGTGTGTGTGTGTGTGTGTGTGTGTGTGTGTGTGTGTGTGTGTGTGTGTGTGTGCGCGCGCGCGCGCGCGTGCGTGCGTGCGTCCAACCCTGACAACCCGGAAAGGGCCCAGTGTGGTCGATTGGTTTATGAGGACACTGAAACTGCAACCGAAACCTTAGATATATTTGCGACATTAGTTTTGTCATCCCAGTCTGGAACTGAAACTGCATCTTACATACACATACAACAATGATTTCGTCAACCCAATTTGAAACTGAAACCAAAATCTTCAATACAGATAGGCCTACAGCAATAGTTTTGTCATCCCAATTTGAAACTGAAACCAATACCTTGGATTAATATTCAAGAATGAATGTGATATCCTGATTTGAAACTATAACCGGTACATTTGTTACGCATTTAACAATACGTCTGTCATCCCAACTTGGAACAGAAACAGAAACCTTAATTAAATATCCTTTCAACAATAGTTTTGTCTTCCCAATTTGACACTGAAACCGAAACCTATATATTCATTCAACAACAGTTTCGTCTTCCCGATTTGAAACTGAAACCGACTCCTTAAATTCAATGATAGTATTGCCATCGCAGTTGGGAACCGAAATCTTAATCAAATAAACATTCAACAACAGTTTTGTCATCCCGATTTGAAACCGAAACCAAAATCTCAATCAATTACATATTCAACATAATTCTGTCATCCCAATTTGAAACTGAAAGCGAAACCTTGAATATACATTCACCAATATTCTTGTCATCCCAATTTGAAACTGAAACCGAAAACTTACATACACATGCAGCAACATTTCTGTCATCCTAATCTGAAGCTGAAACCGAAATCTTAAATACACATTCAGCAAATTTTCGGCTATCCCAGTTTGAAACTGAAACCGAAGCCTTAAATACACCTGCAGCAATATTTCTGTCATCCCAAACTGAAACGGAAATCGAAAACTTCAACACATAATTAACAGCAGTTTTGTCACCTGCACCATGACGATCTGAAACTCTTCGCCAACCGTGGAAGCTGATGCCTTCTCAAGAATCATTCTGGAAGGGCTTAACAAACTTGATTAAAAAAATATATATATACACAATCTGAAGTCAGATAAGGTAAATGAAAACTGTGCTGTACTGTTCAAACTTTAAACCTTGTTTCTCTTGATACACCAGTGCAGCATACATTTCCCCCAGTGCGTACAGCAAATTTCATCGTGTCTTGAGGAACGGTGCAGCTTTTCACATTGAAAAATTGAAAACTAAACGAAATTTATGTTTATGAGCGAAAGCACTATGAATCGCAACACGAGTAAAGAAAGGCTCAAGACCATATATCAGAACAAACAATCATACACGAATGAAATATGCTCTTTTTCAACTGGGAATAAAAACTAAATTTTATTGGGTTACAAAACTTTTAAACAGGATAGAAAAAAACGGCGACTCCAAATCAAATTCTGCACCGGTCTCAAACAGAGGAACTGACAAAAGCAAACAATGTAATTATTCAACTGGCAATGTGAAAGATTTATGCACGGTTCTATTAATTTTGGCAATATACTTGTTGTGACTTAAATTTCTGATCGAGGAATGTTGAAACTGTTTATTCCCATTTCAGTTCTAGAACTTTGTTTTTTGGCGAAACAACCAATAATCAAAAAGACTTTTGACAAAGCAGCTACAGTAGAGTATACATGGAAAACAAAAATTAAGTTGAACATACTTATAAACGTTTAAAAATGCATATATGTTACAAAAAGCTGACGTCAGTTGATACAGGGTCAAATTTATATCATGACATATTTATCGATGATCACATTCGTCCGAAGTGCTGTACGAACTGGGATATACAACTGAACGTTGAAAATGACTGGAAAACTGTTATTTATACCTTAGCAAAATTTCTGATGACAAAATGAAATGGTTGCAGTTACGAATAATACACAGATGCCTTGGGACTAATGCTGTACTGAAGACAGTTGGTATACTAAACAGTGATGTATGTGCTTTCCGTAGCTTTGTTAAGGATAACATTTTGCATATGTTATGGGACTGCACGGTTATTCAACGTGTTTGGGAAATGCTGATGGATTTGATAGATGAAATGTCTGCTTGCGTTTAATTTGCCCATAACGGAATAAGCTACACTTGGATTTGACACAACTTTACGTGTATGGACCATGTATTCTATTCCATTGTATTATTTGCTAAACACAATTCACAACAGTGTAGAACAGAAGAAAAATCTCCTAGACTGCAAGTATTCATCAGTAAGCTGAATTAAAGAAATAAAACTGTGGAGACTATTGCACGGAAAAAAATATATATAAAGATTTCATTTTCGGATGGCTCCCATATAAGTCGATGGTTGCAGACGCAGACTGAATTATGAATGCATGCTGACTTTGTGCATTATACTATTATCGATATGATCATAGCCCTCTAGACGTGAATTATACTATTATCGATATGATCATAGCCCTCTTGACGATAGCCCTCCAGAGGTGCATTATACTATTATCGATATGATCATAGCCCTCTAGACGTGCATTATACTATTATCGATATCATCATAGCCCTCTAGACGTGCATTATACTATTATCAATATCATCATAGCCCTCTTGACGTGCATTATACTATTATCGATATGATCATAGCCCTCTAAACGTGCATTATACTGTTATCAATATCATCATAGCCCTCTTGACGATAGCCCTCTAGACGTGCATTATACTATTATCAATATCATCATAACCCTCTTGACGATAGCCTTCTAGACGTGCATTATACTATTATCGATATGATTATAGCCCTCTAGACGTGCATTATACTATTATCAATATGATCATAGCCCTCTAGACGTGCATCATACTGTCATACTATTATCGATATGATCATAGCCCTCTAAACGTGCATCATTCTATTATCGATATGATCATAGCCCTCTAGACGTGCATCATACCATTATCGATATGATCATAGCCCTCTAGACGTGCATTATACCATTATCGATATGATCATAGCCCTCTAGACGTGCATTATACCATTATCGATATGATCATAGCCCTCTAGACGTGCATTATACCATTATCGATATGATCATAGCCCTCTAGACGTGCATTATACCATTATCGATATGATCATAGCCCTCTAGACGTGCATTATACTATTATCGATATGATCATAGCCCTCTAGACGTGCATTATACCATTATCGATATGATCATAGCCCTCTAGACGTGCATTATACCATTATCGATATGATCATAGCCCTCTAGACGTGCATTATACCATAATCGATATGATCATAGCCCTCTAGACGTGCATTATACCATTATCGATATGATCATAGCCCTCTAGACGTGCATTATACCATTATCGATATGATCATAGCCCTCTAGACGTGCATTATACCATTATCGATATGATCATAGCCCTCTAGACGTGCATTATACTATTATCGATATGATCATAGCCCTCTAAATGTGCATTATACTATTATGGATATGATCATAGCCCTCTAGAGGTGCATTATACCATTATCAATATCATCATAGCCCTCTAGAGGTGCATTATACCATTATCAATATCATCATAGCCCTCTAGAGGTGCATTATACCATTATCAATATCATCATAGCCCTCTAGAGGTGCATTATACCATTATCAATATCATCATAGCCCTCTTGACGATAGCCTTCTCGACGTGCATTATACCATTATCGATATGATCATAGCCCTCTAGACGTGCATTATACCATTATCGATATGATCATAGCCCTCTAGACATGCATTATACTATTATCGATATGATCATAGCCCACTAGACGAGTTATAGTGTTGCCCAACACAGTCACAGTGGAAATTGTACAGAACCGTCAAAAATGAAAAAAAATAACCGTAAACTTTCATAATACACTCGCTTGCCTCACTATGTGTTCTCTCTCTCTCTCTCTCTCTCTCTCTCTCTCTCTCTCTCTCTCTCTCTCTCTCTCCACCAGTCAGGGACTTTTTAACCTGTCGTCTTCAGAAAGTAAATCGATGTTATAAGTATAACCGATGTGTTCTTCATGTTCACGTCTATTATCAGTTTTCTTTTCAACTTCACATACGTTTCATTTTGTGACCTACCTTAGGGAGTGGGGGGAGGAGAGGAGGTTGACTGAACGTGAACGAAAAATTGATTAAAAATCCAATGAAATTTGATTTACTTTTTTTTTTTTTTTTAAAGACTGAAGAAATGATAATCAAAAACTAATCATGCC
>CM065735.1:34768256-34780756 GCA_033310375.1 Conus canariensis
TCCAAAGTAAGGGGAGAGCATTCGCATAGTGACAGGTCTATATATCACACTGTTTGGGAAGAGTGACACGACCGAAGAGCGTAACGATTCTCCTTTTTTTTTTTTTCTCAATTGCTTAACATACCTTGTATTACGTCAACATTACTTTACACAGCTATGTTGACGTTCAGTCTCTGGCCTGTCCATGTACTTTGTAAAACAGTTCTTCAAAGAAACGTTTATTGAAATAATAACGTTTGTAAAAAAAATAAGCACAGTACCTAGCAGAGATGACTACTTCTAATAAAGCTTCTTTTTTTCATTAAGGGTAAAAAATTTTATGTTCATGTTACGTGTCAATAAATAACTGAATACATGTGACCGTCTACACGTATAACATGCATACATAGTGATGATGATGTTGGCTGTAAGTCATTATATTTGGAATCCTCTATTCAACCAAAAATTAGTGCACGGTGCAAAACTCTTTAAAAAGCAGTTGATTATATTCTCACAATGTTGTCGGAACAGCCGACATCTGCTTAAGTACATGGTGTGATCTGCACTTGTCTAAAAGCTGTTTTGTACGATCAACCGTATGGACATTTTGCCCTCACGCATGCATTTTCAACATTCACAAAATGCCATTGGCTCACAACCACATAGCACGAAAAGAGCAGGAACTTAGGGGCTGTTTCAGCCACAGCCAGATTAGAGAAGGAAAATACCATTGACTGATGACTGCACGGACACAAACTTTGTAGAAAAAAAAAAAAAACTGGAAAAAAAAACCCGATCGCATTAAGACATGCAAGTACGCGCGCGCGCGCGCGCGCGCACACACACACACACACACACACACACACACACATTTCTCCCAGCCCACAGGCAAATCTATGCAAAATGGTTTGTTTTGTACATTGTTACATTTTATGAAAAACAGAAAACAAATTAAAAAAAAAAAAACATACACCTCCACCCCTCCCCATCACCCCCCCGAACACCCGTCCTCGCCCTTGCACCCGTGTCCAGTTCCCCTTCTGTCTCCACCCCTGTGCCTTCTCTTTATTTATCAAAATTTATTCTCGTATGTATTTTTTCTGTAATCAAAAGCATTCCAGTTACAGCCACATTTTCATGCTCATAAATCATAACTCGAATTCTGGTGATTCCGATGTGATGACGAAATAAACTCTACATTTCGGGGCACTTAATTCACTTCATTTTCACGCGCTAAAATGTTTTCTACGAAAACGTATTCGTGGAAGGACAAAGAAACATGTTGAGCAGCGTGTTTTTTTTTTAGGTACATCACGTACATCCGCAATGATTAAAGACTTACATTCACAACGCGACAAGCTTACACCGTGATGAGTCAGATACGTTGTGCGTTGTTCTCTTGTGTTTTGTTCTAAAGAAACTCTCTCTCTCTGTCTCCTACCACACATACGCACGCACGCACGCACATACACACACACACACACACACACACACACACACACACACACACATGAACGAACGAACCGCTCGAGGGGGGGGGGGGGGGGGGGGGGATGTTAGTTTCCAAATGATGTGACTGCAGGAGGAAACTGAAACAGAATTGGTTTGCCTACTCGGTATGTATAGTAGTTTCCTCAAAAAATTAAACAACAACAACAAAACCCAAAAAGAACACATATGAAAAGAAAGAGAGGGTGGCTATGACATACAATCCACACGGCAAGGACGCTCATACTGAAGCCACAATGACTTTTCTAACAATGACACACAATCCCTTGTCTTGAAATCGTTTATTCAAGACATCAATGGGGCTAGGGATGTTAAAACACAAAAGTTTCCAGAACTCGGATAGAAAAGCAAGAAAACTTTCTTTCGTTGTTGTTATTACTATCAAACAGAACACGCTGTACATTGTGTAACAACACCCGCCAGGGGTCAGAAAGAAAAAAAACACCTTTTTTTGTTTTAAAGCAATCTATTCTACTCAAACGAAGCAAGCTGTACAGCTTTTCTTTAATATTACAACACCCGCTACAAAACTCAATCAGGCAGAAAATTCCACGCCGTAGTCGTATGATTCTATTCTGTTGTAATAACGACTGAATGTTGCGGTTTTACCAGTTTCTGGTCTGAAGGACAGAATTTTTGGTACACGTGTAGGAACAAGTGATACTCCTGATGTATCCATTTCAGACAGCGCACTGTACTAGACTGTGTTTTCCTGTAAAGAAAAGTGACTCCCTAGTGAATGCGGCTACTCATATATACAACCGTGTGTTTGCATTGACCCAGTGACACCTAGAGAAGTCCTGCTGTAGTACGGTAGTCG
Source organism: Conus canariensis (assembly GCA_033310375.1). Lineage (NCBI taxonomy): Eukaryota > Metazoa > Mollusca > Gastropoda > Neogastropoda > Conidae > Conus > Conus canariensis. Next base: position 34,770,565 of record CM065735.1, read on the forward strand.
TTAGACTGTTTCATTTTCCCCCATGCTTCGTCCCTCCTTACTCACCTCTCTCTTTCTCTCTCTCTCTCTCTCTCTGCGCGCGCGCGCGCGCGCGCGCACACACACACACACACACACACACACACACACACACACACACACACACACACACACACACGCACACACACTCACACACACATTGAAGAAAAGTCAAGAAACCAATTCAGACACGCCCACATATACAAACACAAATACACACCAACACCCCTCTCCATCACATGAAAACGAACGAGCTAAAAGCATATGTTAAAAAAAAAGCTTCAACAACATGAACAAATAATTTTAAGAAGACCACAACCTTCATAAACGAATGATGGGAAAATGTATTCACAGTGGTAAAACAAACATACGAGTGACAAATCTGGAGCTTATTCGGAAGCTGAAAACACGTTCGCATCGTAAGCACACACACAGAATAAATGTTCTACAACTTCAAAGAGTACATAAATATCTATGCCACTTGATCAAAAGTCTGAATACCCGTTTTCCATTTGTTCGGATTAGCATCACGAACAAGCGTTGGAAAGATCCATATGTGATTACCAAAGCCTCTATGATAAAAGCAGCGCACAAGGCTTACAGCTACTGTCTCTGTCTCTGTCTCTCTTTAAGTGTGTGTGTGTGTGTGTGTGTGTGTGTGTGTGTGTGTGTGTGTGTGTGTGAGAGAGAGAGAGAGAGAGAGAGAGAGAGAGAGAGAGAGAGTCTTTACACCATTTTTTTTTTTTTTTTTTTTTTTTTTTTTTTTTTTAAATTTCTTTATTACGATCATATAATCCATCGAGCAGTACGTTGGTTTATACATGCATATCCCATACGTGTTTTCAATATTTCTACTATATATACATTTTCTACTAAACACATTTTCCAATAAACTTAACGGTGCACCACATGTTTACACATATATAACAATGAATAACAATGTAACATACATACACGTTACTAAGGGTTATAGGAATTTAGGATATGGTCTCGGCGGAGACACTTATTTTTAATAAGAAAATGTTTATCACCAGAAGTAGAATTAGAAAAGAAGACGTACTATGACGCGAAGTAAATATTTTGAATTAACCTAATAGTTTCATGATCGTATCTTTTCTGTCTTATTCATTCTTCTACAACCCACCCCTCCCCTCCTCTCACTCCATTTTCTTATTTTATCTCAGGCTCACTCACTCGCTTCGTCTCTCTCTCACTCACATTCTCTAACACAAATATATCTGGTTTTACTCGTTGCTTGTTTTGTTTCATATTAGGTTATACTTTCTCTGTGACTCAATATATGGATCCGAACATATAACTATAAAGAGGTTTGGGGTAGGTATCATAATGAGAATAGTGGAAATAGGGATTAAGAGGTAGTGACTGGATATGTGAAACACAGCTTTAATTAACAATATAAGGTGATCTTTACTCAAATTTCTGTTATGGATTTATAGCATGCCCAGTCAGTTTCGTATTGGTCAGATTTCATCAACAGTTTATGGTTAAAAAGTTCTATCTTATATCTCATTTTCATCTTGTTCCGGAATGAGTTAAGTGTAGGAATTATTTTGTCCAGTCTGCATTGATATATATGAAATTTTGCGCACAACAAAATATAATCAAAAACATAGTCACTTTTAAAGTTTTGATCAATACCAAGAATGATGATGCGTTCGTTTAAATCTACTTTATATTTGGGGCAATGTGCTTTGAGATGGTTTTGAAACTCTTTCCAGAAGTTTTGTGTGTGAACGCATTCCCACAGACCGTGCTTTATACTGTCTTTTTCTCTCAAGCACAAACTACAGCTGTTGCTTTGTACTACTCCCATTTCTCTCAAAACTACATTTGTCGCCAGTATACGATGGAGAACTCTAACCTGAAACCATCTGAGTTTTATCTCGTTAATTTTGACGATTTTTTCAAAACAATTTTTCCAATCTATCTCTCTTTCAAAAATAGTTTCCCATTTATTGCAACAGTGTGGTCTTTTTCTATCTTCTATAAGCACGTCGTAGAATTTTCTTGAACCCCTTACATTTTCTATTAACATATGTATTGACTTAGGTTCACTGTCTCTTTTAGAATCTTCAATTTTTATACTGGTCCTTTTGACGTATTTGTTAATGGAGATCATGCAACTTAAATATGTTAGTGGATTTAACGCGATGTCGTGTTTTGAGCTGAAGTCTTGGTATGAAGCTGCGTTACCATAGTTATCAATCAAATCACCAATACAGAATATTCCTTTAGTTGCAAGTTCTTTTATATATATATGTTTCCCGCCAATTTTCATATTCTTATTATAGAATATTGGTTCCGCTAAAAGTTCCTCTGGTGTTTTAGGTTCAATTTTATTTCTAAACATTTGATATATCTCAAAAGTGTCCTTCCAAAATTTATTGGTGTGTTTATATCTGGAGAAGAAATCTGGACCAAATAGCGTCCAGTTTTCTGCGTCTTTAAAACAATGAAAGAACACTTGTTTCCATTTATGATTACTATTATGTAATTTTCGAAACCACGTTAATTTCAATGCATTCATATAGCAGTAAATATTTGGTATTCCCATTCCACCGTCGCGTATATTTTTAACTGACGTATTTCTATTAATTCTATCACGTTTATCGTTCCATATAAACTTAAAGCAAATTTTTTGGAGATTTTCAATAAAGTTGTCGGGAGGGTTTGGAAGTAACAACCATAGATGAACTAGTTTTGACAGAACCATCGATTTTAGTACAGCAACCCTTCCAAGGGGGGTTATCAATCGCTTCATCCATATATTTAATAACATTTTTATTTCTTGGAATTTTTCATCAAAATTTAGCCGTGCACAATCTTCCAGGTCATTAGAAAAATATATACCAAGTATTTTAAATTTTGGGGGATTCCAGTTAAATTTGAGGTGTGGCATGAATTTGATGTCACTGTTCATCTTTCTGCCGAGCCAAACAACAAACGTTTTCCCAACATTAAGTTGTAATCCCGATTTGTTTCCAAAATCTGTTAATACCTTGAAAGTTAATTCAAATGTTTCTCTGTCTCCGTGTTGGAATAGTTCGGTGTCATCGGCAAATTGGGATATCTTATGTTCTGTTTGTCCTATTTGAATTCCTTTGATGCTTGTGTTTTCTCGTATCATAATTGCTAAGATTTCAGCACAGAGTATGAATAAATATGGCGAAATCGGGTCACCCTGACGGCAGCCTCTTTTTATTTCGAACCATGGAGACGATTGACTGTTTACTAGAACTGTTGATTTGATATTGTGATAGAAAGTTTTGATCCACCTTTTTATGTCTTTATGGAAACCATATGCGTCTAAAACTTTAAACATGAAACCCCAGTCAAGAGAGTCGAATGCCTTTTCAAAATCTATACCCAATAATAGTCCTGCAGTTTTCTGTACTTTGCAAAAATGAATAATATCATATGTTAATCTTATATTATTACCCATATATCTATTAGTCATAAATCCTGATTGATCTTCGCTAATAAGCTTTGGGAGAACCTTCTTTAATCTCCTAGAAATACATGTTGTAGCAATTTTGTACACAACATTTAAAAGAGAGATTGGCCTCCAGTTTTTTAGATATTCTCTCGATTTATCATCTTTTGGGAGACATATAATGATTCCCTCCTTTTGTGTTTGAGACATTTCTCCTTTGATAAAGCCTTCGTTTATAGACCTCACGACCAGCTCACCAATTCTTTTCCGCCAAAAAAACTTAAAAAAACTCTACTGTAAACCCATCCGATCCTGGACTCTTGCCGTTATTCATATTTTTCAAAGACTGTGTGGCTTCTTCAAGCGTTATTTCACCTTCTAAACGTTTGGCTTCATATTCCGACAATGTGGGTATATTTTGTACCATTTCTTCTATTTCACAGTTGATCATGTCTTTTTTTTCATACAACTTTTCGTAAAAGGATTTTGTTTCATAGACAATATCACTTGTTTTGTCTAAAAGGGTACCATCGTTTCGTACAATTTTTGTCATTTGTTTATTTATATAGTTTCTTTTTTCTAACCCACAAAAATATTTCGTTATTTTTTCACCTTCAGCGACCCATCTAGCCTTTGAGCGTATTAAAACACCTTCCATTTTCTTTTGCCTAATTTCTCTTAATTTTCTATTTTTGTTTTCTATTTCTTGGAGCACATGATTGTTTTTAATTGGTTGTTTTTCTAACTCTTCAATTTCGTTCTCTAGACCGTTTTCTAGCTCTTTATTTGCATTCTTTTTCATTGTAGAGTAAGCGATGGTTTTACTTCTAATTTCCATCAATAAAACATCAAGGAGTAGCTGGTCTGAGATAGTAAAGTGAATATCTGAAGTTGGTATTTCCGGTAGTTTATTTCTATCATACGGGGTCGCAGCATACTGTGAAACTATGATGTCTATGAGACCATTTATTTCGTTAGTGTATTCCTGATCTTTTAACAATGAACAGTTAAATTTCCAGAATGTATTTTTCTTGCTTTTCTCTCCAAACGTCATTTCCATTGTTATCAATGAATGATCAGTTCGATATCCTGGCAAAATATCTGCGGAGGTAATATAATTGCATACATTCTCAGAAGTAAGAAAAAAGTCTAATCTGCTCTGCTGTAATGGGTTACTTCTTCTCCAAGTGAAACGTTGTGAGTGCGGATTGTATTCTCTCCAAATATCTACCAAGAAATTGTCATCTATCATCTCCTCTACTTTTTCTCTAGCCTTCACATTATTATCATGTTTGTAATTACAGTAATCTAAGTTTGGGTTTAATACTAAATTCCAGTCTCCTGCAACAATAAGATTAGCGCAGTTTAATTCTTTTATTTTCTTATTTGCTAGTTCATAGAAATCAGGATTATCCCTATTAGGTCCATATATTGTCACCAAGACAAAATCTAAGTCCAGTGTATGCACTTGTAGCATTAGAAAATTTCCTGCGTTATCGCTATATACGCCATTTATTCTAAATTCAAAATTGTTATTAAAAAGTATTGCCACACCTCTTGAATTAGTAGTATTTGAACAAAAGAAGGAAGTAAACCCCCATTCTGCATAGTAGTATTTATCAAGTTTTGGATCAAAATGTGTATCTTGTATGAAGTATACATTATAATTTCTTTGTCTTAGATAATGGAAGACGTCTCTTCTTTTTTTAAAGTCCCCCAAACCTTGACAGTTCATAGATGCAACTGTGATTCTAGTCATTTCATATTTACAGTGGTGGATAGTAAAGATTGTACTTTAACATGCCACCTACAGAAAGTACACTATAATCATCAATATTCTGCATTCCATCGTTAAAACAAAGCGAAACAAAACTGATAATTTTTTCCAATCTTCTCACTCGAACATTCTTACCATTCTCGCTACCATATCTTTCATTCATCGCGTTTCCGTGTCTCTTGTTGTCTCTGACATGGTTGCAATATAAGGATTAAATATGCATATAAAGTCCCCTTAACACACACATGAGGAAAAAAAAGGGGGAAAATGGAGAAGCTGTGTGCACATAAGCATGCGCACCTACAGCTGCACGTAATCAAGTTCTTACCTCCTACTAGACAACCCTTCACATACAGCTGAATTAAATATATAGACACATTTATACAAATAGACGTTTATGTAAGCATTTAAATTCGTAATCGCTGATCCATCCATACTCCTATGGTCAAATCAAATACTCCACACACACCCCCTCCCCCCGTACCCCCCCCCCCCCCCCCCCCCCCCCCGGCTCAGTACATTAGAGGAAGTGAGAAAAGGGAAGGGGGAAGGCAGTTATTCGGCGCGGGACGGGGAGGGGAAAAAGCGCAAGGGGGACTCTCAATCATAGGCAGTCACGTGCACTAAAGATGCATGTATACATATAAAAACGCATGATGTCTATGACTTTTTCAAAGTCAGTAGCGTTACTAATGATTATCATTGAACACTCGTATCAGCAAGCTATGGATTGTAGCAAACATTGCAACAAAGAAGTGGTGATTAAAAAAAAAAAAAAAAGAAAAAAAAAGAAAAGAAAAAAAAAAAACGAAATGAGAACTAATCCAATAAATACGTGGGTGGGGTGGGGAGAGGATCGTAATCCTCATATCCTCACTGTCTATCCATAGCCGTCATTCTCCTCTCTTAGTGAACTTGTAACATCAGGAATATTTTCTCCCTGTAAAGTTATCCTTAAAAAAAAAAAAAAAAAAAAAAAAAAAAAAAAAATCTTAGATCTTAGTCCTGCTCTTATGGTATGAAGGAAAGGAAAAATAAATCTATAAGAAGGAAAAAATGAGAGAGAAAGGTAAATGTAGCCAAATGAAATCAAATTACCAAAGATATTAGTTACAGAAAGACCGGAGGAGGGAGATACAAAAGCGGTAAAGGTAGGCTGTCTAGCATAAATAAACAGACAGATGAAAAGATAAGCAACAGATTTTTAAAAAGCGGGTACGAGAGGGGACATGGAGCTGTTTTCTACCATAGTCATTCATTTTGCTCTCCGCTCTCAATTTACATACTTGTACATACATTTAGATATACATGCTGAATCTCCAAGGCCTCGAAGTTTGGCAGTCCTCCGAAAGTCTGCAGTAAATGCTATACCATTGGAAGGGGGCTGGGGCGGGGACGAGGGTGGACAAGAGGGGAGGGAGTTCAAGGAGGTGTGTGAGCCTGAGAGTAACTACTGACAATCCTTTTGGATATTTGGAACCTGGGGAGGGAGAGGGGGTGGAAGGTGTCATTCCTCTCCTATAATCAGGAGGGGAAAAAATCAACAACAACAAAAAAACAAAAAAACAAAAAAAACAAAAAAGTGGAGGAGGAGGGAGACACGGGAAGCGGGAGATGGACGGGAGCAGCAGGAGCGGGGAAAAAGGGGGAAGATGCCCAGTTTGGGTCCGTGGTCTGAAAACTACGACCGCACTGGATGGGAGGGGAGGTACGGAACATTTGCAGGGTGCAGGAGATAAGCAGAATAAAATGCTACCAATTTTGCTTAGACTCTCTCTCCCCACCTCCCACCCCTCCACCCCCCGGTTTGTGCGTGTGTGTTTGGGTGTAAATAGTGGAGAGGAGGGGGGGGGGGGCAAAAACCGTGCTGACGGGAAAGTATGGGTTGGAAAGGGCGACAGGGGTACGGTAGTGCAGGGAAGGGGCAGAGGGCGGGGGGGGGGGGGGGGGGGGGTGCACCATCAGATTGCAAATGTTTTCGAGCCTAAGATTGTGGTCATATGTTGGGGAGGTGTGGGGAGGGATGTTCGTGTACGCAAAACGAGATACCATCTTTTACGCTCTAGGATTAGCACAATATAGGAAAAGAGAGAGAGAGAGAGAGAGAGAGAGGGGGGGGGGGACGTGGGGGTGGGAGTGGTGGGTAGGGGTGCTGCCGGCAGCCGGTGGAAAGATTGGATCGGATTGGGGGAGGGCAAAGACAGGACATACCAGTCCCGGTATCGGCTGACAGGCAGACAACTATGAACGATTAACCCTTTCACTTCACAACATCACTGAATGCAGACTGGCACGTATGGATTTGAAAGAAAAACAACTACATTTTATTTACTCCTTACAAACGTCATAGCTTCTGCAGCAGAAATGAATGCAGTTCCATCTGAACCTTTTTTTTTTCTTTTCTCCCAGCCATGCTAGATCGTCAATCATGTTAGTAAGGCGAATGTCATCAGTCCGCCTCAGCGACCCCGCCCTGCCGGTCCCCACAGCTTCTCCTGGACCTCAACCGGACTGGGCCACGTCTGGCGTCTCAGGGCTTCAAAGGAGGGGTCACCTGAACCGAAACAAGAGAGACCGCGCGCACTTGGTAACCCGCTCCTTCTGTCACATCTTATCACAAGGATGCGACGCTCTCTCACGGATGAGCATGTTCGTCAGTCACAGTCCTGGACAGAGGGTCGTTGACGTTGACGCTGAGGGTGAGTTTTACGTCCTATCGGCCTGAGGCCCTTAAGGACAAGAATGCTACAGACGTAAGTCTGCATCTTTAGTGGCAACTGCTGTCGCCGGCAGTGGTGGGCGAGTTTCATCTGGGGTCGTCGTGTCTCTGTCTCGCCGAGCTCGTGTTCCTCTTGAACGTTGGTTCAATTCTGGTTGTTGGTCGACCGACGATGGGCGTCGGTGTATGTTGCCTCCTTTCCCCAATCATCAGGCTGTCTTCAGGACCACCGGGCAGCCTTCTTCATGCTCGGGTGGCGATGGTCCTGTGCTGCGTGAGGCCGCCTCAAGGAGGGAGTAGGACGAAAGTCGCTGGAGCGCTGCACTAGGCCCTAATATTCGGCGGGTACTCGCAGACGGCGGTCGAGAGGGCAATTTTTCAGCCCAACCCCATAAGGAGTGCTCCCATGTCTGCCCCAGCTCAGAACATGGTTACCCAGGGCACGGTGATCGCAGTCAGGCAGCGCTCCATCGCCGATCGCCCCACATCTCCAGAAGCCGTCCCCCGGCGACACAGGCTAGACCCGTCGTCACCTATAATAACGGCTGGAAGGTGGACTGCGCCACTCGACACTGACCTCTCACATCAGTGTCCCTCAAAGGAGAGCTGCCACCTCTCCCCTGGCGTCCGCTGCTATGCCACGCTCACAGCGAACTGACACATGACAGCGCGCACTTGGTAACCCGACAGGATCCTGACACCTACCACGTTATCTTCGGAAGGAAGTCGAACCCTCGAGGGCCGGTGTTCACAATACGGTGTGTGACCAACCATCCATACGGCCACACGCCACGGGAGTGACGGAAGACAGACACTGCCGAGACGTGGCGTTGTCGGCCCCTGAGCTGAGGCCATTGTTCTGGAAGGGTGTGCAGGAGCATTTTATTGAGGGCTGTTCTTGGACCCGCTTCTCACGGCTCTTACGTGTCTCCACCAGCCCGGCTTACATTGTGGCAAAGGACCATTGTTCGTGAGGGTGAATTCTGAAGGCTGAGATCGGCCAGACCTTAGGGCGTATTTTGTCTGGGAAGAGAGAGAGAGAGAGAGAGAGAGAGAGAGAGAGAGAGAGAGAGAGAGAGAGAGAGAGAAGTGTGGGGGTGGGGGGCTGGGAGCGACGTATTCAATGTGTGTGTGTGTGTGTGTGTGTGTGTGGACAGACAGACAGACAGACAGAGAGAGAGAGAGAGAGAGAGAGAGAGAGTGAGAGAGAGGTGTGGGGGTGGGGGCTGGGAGCGACGTATTCAATGTGTGTGTGTGTGTGTGTGTGTGTGTGTGTGTGTGTGTGTGTGTGTGTGTGTGTGTGAGAGAGAGAGGAGAGAGAGAGAGAGAGTCAGTTTGAAACACACACATATACATTCACATAGCTGCACAAACACTCGCACAGTTCCGCGTATTCTCAGTAAGCATGCTCTTCTTGTTAGAATATTACGGCGGTATTATGTCTAAGACAGAGATCAAAAGGCCAGACAATAAGGGCTCATTGTCCAAGATAAAGTCCTCACAATTACCCTCCCCCACCTCCACCCAGCATCCGCTGTGTTCCCAGACATCCATGCAAACTCCGTGAAGACACTAACATTTCTCCAAAGGAAAACTGAAAAGCTATCAGAGTGAAAAAAAACTCACCTTGGTTGCACATATCACAGAGAGAGAGAGACAGAGAGACAGAAGAGAGAGAGAGAGAGAGAGGGGGGGTGAAGGAAAGAGAAGGGGGAGACAGAGTGGGGGGGGGGGGGGGGCAGAGAGGAGGGAGAACGAGACAGAGGTGAGTGTAAAGTGCGTTCACGCAGGCGAGAGAGAGAGAGAGAGAGAGAGAGAGAGAGAGAGAGAGAGACAGACAGACAGACAGACAGACAGACAGACAGACAGACAGGGTGAGATTGGGAGGGGGGGGGGGGAGGGAAGGTGGAGGAGACTAAACCGGCTCTAATGCGGTAAAATCATGTTCGTTTCAACAGTTTTCACAGACCCCGTCCGTAATCCAACTCTCGAACACGAAGTGCGTATTGTTGGTCGTGTCCCTCGCTCCATGTCGTAACATTTCAGCGTTATTCTGGAACATTCGTTTCAAGATCTTCCCACTCACTGTTCTTGCCACCTGTGGTGTCCAAAATTCGAAAACAAAGTGCAGTTTCATCCACAATCTTTTTATTTTTAATTCTTTCTTTCTTTCTTTACTTATCTATTTATTAATTATTTATTTTACCTTTATATTTTTCCTTTT
>CM065735.1:34788256-34790756 GCA_033310375.1 Conus canariensis
ATTACGTCCTGTTTCGTAGGGAGAGAGCTCTGCCCGCTCTGTCTGCTTTGCCAGCCCTCCTCCTCTTCCCCCTCCTCTCTCTGTCCTGTCTGTCTGTCTTCTCTCTCTCTCTCTCTCTCTCTCTCTCCCCGTGCAAGCCCTCCACCCTCCTTCCTTTCCCTCATTCTCTGTGGATTTCATTTTTATGCAAATTGCACGGCCCGTGCAGGCAAGTCCGGTTTGTGTGTATGAAATAAGATGCGGGACAGGGTTGCTGGTTGGAGACATTAGGCTTTGCTTTCCTTCTTTCCTCCCCCGTCCCCCCCCCCCCCCCTCCCCCCCCCCCTCCCCCCTCCCCGCCCCGATCCCCTCCTTGTGTGCTTCGTGTTCACCTGCATGACAAACGACATCTGTCCTGACTATGCCTTCTTTGCCTCTTTCTTTCTTTCGAGTTTTTTTTTTATTTATGTTGTTTTTGTTTTTTTAATCTTATTTTTGGGGTAATCGGGATTAAGAATGGGGAATGTGGGGTAACGCCATATGCATCATAATGACGGAGCTGTTGATGTGGACACCGATAAAGTGTGTGTTGGCTTTGCTGTATGTCGGCTATGCTGTGTATATCAGCACGACACACGCGGAGAGGCCCACAAAGGGTGTGGGTGGGGAGTTTCCCTAGGTTGTATGTAATATGATCATGATGTATTCAGAATGCAAAACAGCATTTTAAAGATAACTGGACAGAAAAAAAAAAAAAAAGAAACGAATTCACAGCAATAACTTTACAGCTGTTGCCGTGTGCATCTACACATGTGCGTGCGCATACTTGTTTTTCTATCCCTAGGCAATTTTTTTTCTTCTTAACTTTGAAGGCGAACTCACCTGACGGCGCGCGTGTACGTCTCTCAGCTTGACTTTGATATCAAACGAAACGACTCGCCATTTTTCATGGAAGTGAGAGCATTGTTCTTCATCAGCAGTCTACAACATTTCCAGTACTTGATGGCTGAGTGGTTTGGATATAACCCAGAATCCTAGAAAGTGTTTGGGGCAATAAAGTCCACAAAAGCAGGCTCCCCTGTCGGCACTGGTGGGAAAATGTTGTACTCCGCAACTGAGGTCAGGTTTTCTCCCCCGCATCGCTTTGTTTGTTTGTCAACAAGATGACGGACAAACACTGGACCGCTCGTAACCATGGTGTGCGGAATGATGAAACGTGGCCCGGTTAGTTTCATTGAGGTTAAACGTCGTCATCCCTCAGAGGTGGTATGGCACATTGGGATAGCAATTGATTGATCGATTGATTGATTGATTGATCGATTGATTGATTGATCGATTGATAATCTTCAGAGGTGGTATGGCACGTCAGGATAACGATTGATTGATTGGTCAATTGATAATCTTCAGAAGTGGTATGGCACGTTGGGATAACGACTGATTGATGGATTGATTAATCGATTGATAACCTTTGTTCCCCAACGTGACAGATAAACAAGAAATTTGGGTTTTTTTCCTCCTGGCCCATGTCCGTTCATGGACTAAGGCTACTAACATAGAACACCATTGTACAATAGAGAACTGATTACAACAAGAACAGTGATGATACATTTTAGCATTGAAGAATAAAAACATACACACTAAAAAGTAAAGTGTCTGTCTGTCTGTCTGTCTCTGTCTCTGTCTCTCTCTGTCTCTCTTCTCTCTCTCTCTCTCTCTCTCTCTCTCTCCACACACACACACACACACACGCGCGCGCGCGCGCGCGCATGCATTCACGCACACATTCACGCACGCACGCACACACGGAAAGAGGAAGCATCAGTCACCAAACATCAGCATAGCCTGAGGAGAACTTTGTTTTATGAGATAGTTATGTTCAAGTACACAAGCATGTGCATATTCAACATTCTTGTTCATTAAAAAAAAAGTAAAGGACTGGCTTTCAAGGCGATGAGGAAGAGGAAATAATGTTGTTGTTGAGGGCAGAGAGAGAGAGAGAGAGAGAGAGAGAGAGAGAGAGAGAGAGAGAGAGAGAGATTCAAACTTGCGTTAATATTGTGAAAATAAAACAACAACAAAAGAAAATGTAAAATGACAAGAAATTTAGAAAAAGTAGAGAGCCAAAAAGAACAGAAAAAAAAGAGAAAGAAGAAGATACAACCCCCCCCCTCCCCCCCCCCCCAAAAAAAAAAAAAAAAAAAAAAAAAAAACCCCGACCTATCCCTTCATTCCCCCCCCCCCCCCCCCCCCCCCCAAAAAAAAAAAAAAAAAAAATGTGCACACAGTTATATGACCAGTATGCCGGTTCACACGTATACACTGTATTTGTACATCGCAAATCCTTCTTACACTGACACTTGCTTGCACTGGCATAGCGTGTACAGTCATCTACAATAGCAAATCATTTTAAAACAATATTAGTTGCAAACAGCAACAATCATTCTGGGGAAAGTAAGTAACTATGTGTTAGTGATGATATAGTAATAACATACACGTGGAAAGGGCACTGGTACTATGAAGT
>CM065735.1:34795756-34798256 GCA_033310375.1 Conus canariensis
TGCGAAGTTGATGATCCTGAGTTCAAATCGCGGTGTCGGATTTTTTTATGCGTTTAAAAACAAAAATAAAATGAAATAAAATAAAGCTCCATTCCGCAGTAAAAGGGTCGATGATTCAGTATATGTATTGAGGGATTTCATATTTATGTTCTAACACCCTGATTTCTCATTCTTATTTTCTTCCTTTCATCTTCCCTTCATCCCTTACCCCCCCCCCCCCCCCACCCCCACCCCTCCCCCCACCCCCTCTTTTCTTTTCTTTTCTTTTTTAATCTTTACCAAGTCATTTATGTAATGATGGAGAAATTGTTAACCTGCACTCATTCAACGCCTTCTTCCTTGCGCTGAACCCTGTGAAGTGATCTGAAGCGATCAAAGCTAAGTGAATTTTCGTTGTTTTATTCGTTTATGTCTCACCCGATGAAGACCTAAGAGGTCGAAACGCGTTGTGTTTCGTCTTGTGACTCGTTTGTCCACGTTCTCTGGGCGGTTCGCTAACATTTATTTAAGATTAACCTGCACTTGTTTTTCCCCTCACTTCAGAACTTCTCAACATAATTATTGTTTGGTCAATCAGTGGGAGGTCGCATCTCTTAAAGAGGTGCAAGAAAATTCTTAGTGCTGTCAGCACGTATGTGACTGACAATGCTTGGGTTGTTAAACAGCAGAGTTGACCAGTCTGACTGTTGACACCTTTTGATCTCTCTTGTATCCTTAAACGGATCCTCAAGCATTAGGCTCTGATTTCCCCCTACAATTAATACTAATTACACAATGATTCTGATTATTCGACAGAGCATTGACTTACAGCGTTTTTTTTTTTGTGTGTGTGTGTTTTTTTCCCCACTTTTCTACTACTCTCTGGCTCCTTTGGGGTGCCATTGGATTTTTTTTTTTTTTAAACCATTGGTGGTGAGAATACCACAGAGCTTTCGACTATGGTATACCTCCATTTGATGCCAAACAAGCACAGACACAAATCAGCCGTCTCTTACTGACGACTCCGAATCAGTGGACGAAAGGTCTCTGAGCAGGCGATATGAATGGTCCTGTTTTCAAGGCGGACTACAATGGTTCCTTATATGCTTCGAGTGAAGGATCTTATGTTTTGTAATCTAGCGCATTGATTTTTCATTCCCATTCTCTTTCTCGCAGAATTCTCCTCCCCCCCCCCCCCCCCCCTTCACCCCCCCCCCCCCCCGCCCCCACTTTTTTCTTTTTCTTTTCTAAAGTGTTGCCAAGCCATTTATGTGGTGACAGAAGAATTGTTAGCCTCCGCTTGCATTTCCCCACTACTGAACCATTCAACATAAACATATAAACAAGCCTTCAGTTATCCCACTTTACAGGTATTTTTTTTAGGACCAGCATTCTTTTCTTATATATCTGCTGTCTGTTTTTCCATGCCCCTTCCCCCCCCCCCCCCCCCCCCCCCCCCCCCCGCGGGACATTATTCACACGTCGCTCAATCCTGATCCCAATTCACAGCCACACCCGGTTTCGTCAGTTACAGCTCCAGCTCGGCACAGAGCCATCAATATCATGTCGTCATTCACCAGGCCACCCGCAAGAGGAGACACTTCAGTGCGGCTGAGTCACTGCGGTGGTGTTCAGAGCTGCCTCTCCCGATCTGATCCACTAGGACACCACCCACTGACCCTCCCTGCAGGCGACCCTGAGACTACCATTCTGGTCGGCAAGATAAACATCATTACTGCCAGTCCTCATACATGTGGGGCGTCATGAAGATTTCAAGCAGCAAATCATCATCCACGTTTCCCCGAAGTTGGAGTATGGCTGCCTTAATGGCGGGATAAAAAAAAACACAAAAAAAAACGGTCATACACACAAAACTCCACTCCCTTTGTTGGGTAGATGGGATTAATCCTTGCCTGTCTACACAGGGAGTGTCCGCAGGAGTATCAGCCATTCTCAAGATATTGCTGAAAACAGGGTTGAACGTCGTGTAAGTACAGTATGGAAATTGCTGAATACACAACCACTTTCGCTTACCTATTCGAATCCAGCGCCGTTGACGGAAAAAAAAACAAAAAAAAACTGTGATGTCACATGGGTGGCTGCCTGTATTCTATTAATGTTAAAGAAATTAATAAAAAATGTCAACTAAAAAGTGGGCATACAATCGATGTTCAATGTAACATCAAGGGTACTCTGTCACAGGGGGTTGCTAGACACTGAAATTAGATTTGTTATGCGCATGCCTATTTTGTGGGATGGGCGAGAACGTGTTGCAGAAAAAAAAACAAAAAAACAAAACAATGACGTAATATAAGCATCACGTATCTAGTCTTCCCAAGTCTACTGAGTGGGGAGCAGACGACTTCAACTTAAAAAGTCTCCGTCTTCGCCAAAAATTTCCATGTCGACTCGGTCCACGAGTTTCTGGTGTCGGTATGTCGGCTGAATAATCATGACATGATGACGAGTGCACAGCTTACATAGGATGGACTGATCTCGCTCACGTCGAGCAGCCTGCCTG
>CM065735.1:34803256-34813256 GCA_033310375.1 Conus canariensis
ACCCCCTCCCGTCCCTACCCACCCACACCCCCACTTTCTCTCTTCTTATGAATTAATAATACTTAAACAATATACATAATTATACAATTTATAATAATGAAGTAATGTTTTCTCCGTGTGGTACCATGTGATAGCTGTTGTATATAACGCATAACATAATTGTGTTCACTGTAATGATCCTTCAAAATATAGATTTAAACAGACGTAAGCATTTCCCAGCTGAGTGTACACACCAGCACCGAAATCCCGTCCATCAGTGTCTTTATATTTCTTTAACAATCAAAAGAAAGTTAATTATATGTTCTTCAGCCCGCTACCAATATGACATCGCTACACCACAGCCGTGCCCCGCCGACCAACCAACAAACCAACCTACCAGCTAAGTTGCCGATCGGCCTACGGGTCCCAGCCGCGGCATCGCCATGCCAGACAAGCAGCGGGCCACAGGCTACAACCACACTCAATGATATTTGAATACCTTATGAAATTACCTACACATCCTGAACATATCCTCTCATGCACGTATTAAATCCAGGTATCTTATGATTTTGATTATCAATTTTCAAATAATACTTCATAATTGATCCAATTAGTGTTAAATTTTTGCAGATTCAATTGTACAGTTGCTATGTATTTTTCAAGATTATATCTTCTCTTTAGTATTTTTAGAAATACTGTTATTGAAGGCTTACATTTGTTTATTTTACAGCTAAAAATGTAGTATTTGGCTATCAGTATTATAAGATCGAATGTAGTATCAGTTGTGGAATTGTCATCTGCTCCAAATATTATTGTGTTTTCAGTCAGAGACAGATTATTCGCTATTAAACACTTTCCTTTTATTAATTCTTGCAATGATTTCCAGAAATCATTGACGTGTATGCATCTCCAGAACATATGTTCAATGCTGTCTTTTTCCTCTTCACAGAAACTACAGTTATAACTTTCTACTATTCCCATTTCTTTCAGAGCTACATTAGTTGCAATTATTCGATGCACTATTCTCATTTGCATCCATTTTAGCTTAATATCCTTAATTTGATGAATTTTTCTAAAACATTTCTTCCAAGGTATCTGTCTATTCAGCTTCTCCGTCCATTTTGCACAACAGTTTGGTTCCCAGTTATCTTTTACTATAATTCTGTAATAAGTTTTGGAACCTTTATCTACAGAATATATTTTCTTTAATGCTGTGCTGACTTCTGCTTCAATGTTATCTTTTATCTCATTCTCAAATCCTTGTTCCCTGATGTATCGTTTAATGGATAATATACATCCACCATAAGATAGGAAATCTATTTCAATGTTATACTTTGTTCTAAATTCCTCATGGGATAGTGAATCTCCATTTGCTTGAAACAAATCAGATACTCTAAATACATTTCTATTGTTCCAGTTTTTGTGTTTTATTAGTTTATTTCCTATTTTAAAATGTTCATTGTAAAGGATTGGTTCTGCAAGTAGTTCTCTAGCATTTTCTGGTTTTATTTTATAATAGAACTGCTTATACGACATGAATACATGTTTCCAGAAAACATTGTCTTGAGTGGTAATGCACAGATGGTTTGGAGAGTACTTCTCAATGTTCTCAATAATTGGGTATGAAAAGATCAACATGTCTCTCCATCTGTGTGTTGTTTGTCTCAGTCTTTTTATCCATGTTAATTTTAAAGCAGTGATGAGAGCATTTATGTCAGGTAGATTCAACCCACCATCCTGTACATCTTTAATAACTGTTTTTCGACTAATTCTGTCTTGTTTTTTATTCCATACAAACCAGTAACATAAGTCTTGTAATTCTTTAACAAATGTGTCAGGTGGATTTGGAAGCATCAACCATAGGTAAGTCAGTTTTGACAGAATTAATGATTTTAAGACAGCAATTCTTCCTAAAGGGGTAATGATTCTCTTTAGCCAAATTTTAAATAGTGCCTTCACTTCTATCATTCTATCTTTGTAGTTTCTTTTTTCCATGTGTGTTAAGTCCTGAGTAAACCAAATTCCTAATATTTTGAATTCTTTTGGATTCCAGATCATCTTTAAATGTTCCATATATCTTATTTCACTATGCTTTTGTCTTCCAAGCCAAATTACTTGTGTTTTCTCTTTGTTTAAGAATAAACCTGATGTTTTCCCAAACCTATTGAGAATCTCGATAGATTTTTCAAATGATTTCTTATTCCCTGTGTTCATCAGTTGAGTGTCGTCGGCAAATTGTGATATCTTGTGTTCTTTCTCCCCGATTTGTATACCTTCAATACTATTTTTTTCTTTGATCATTACGGATAATATTTCTGCACATAATACGAAGATATATGGTGAAACTGGATCTCCTTGCCTACAACCCCTTTCTATTGAGAACCATGGTGATGTTTGGCCATTTACGATAACAGTAGACTTAATGTTTTTGTAGAATACTTCTATCCATTTACATATATCTTTACCTAAACCTACAGCCTCCAGCACTTTGTGCATAAAATCCCAATCTAACGAGTCGAACGCCTTTTCGAAGTCTAAATTAATTAGCATCCCTGGGATATTATTTATGTTGAGATGGTGCATTATGTCATAAATTAACCTAATGTTACTACCTATGTATCTATTTGGGACAAATCCTGTCTGGTCTTCACTAATCAGTGATGGAAGGACCTTTTTAATTCTGTTAGCAATACAAGTGGAGCCAATTTTGTATATAAGGTTTAAAAGTGAAATAGGTCTCCAGTTTTTTACATATTCTTTTGGTTTTCCTTCTTTGGGTATACAGATTATAATACCTTCTTTCTGGGTGTTTGATAGTTCGCCTTCTCTGAAACTTTCATTTAGAGCTCGGGTTACAAACACGCCGATTTGTTTCCAAAAAGATTTGAAAAACTCAGCTCCAAACCCATCCGATCCAGGGCTTTTTCCGTTCTTCATATTTTTCAATGCAATACCTGCTTCTTCTATTGTTATTTCACCTTGTAATGATTTAGTCTGTTCTTCTGTTAGTTTCGGTATCTTATTCACCAAATCTTCAATATTGCATTTCACAGTTGATCTTTTTCGGTATAGATCCTCATAAAAATGTTTTACTGTAACTTTTATGTCTTCTGGTTTGTCCAGTATATTACCTTGTCCATCCAGTAGTTTTACAATTTGTTTGCTAATAAAGTTACGCTTTTCTAAACTGCAGAAATATTTACTAACCTTTTCCCCATCTGCAACCCATCTTGCTTTTGATCTTAGTAGTACACCATTCATAACCTTTTCTCTTAGTGATATCAGTTCTCTATTACTCTCTTCAATTGTCTTCAAATCCTCCTCTGATTTAAGTTCTTTACTCTCAATATCTTTAATAGTTTGCATAAGGCTGTTTTCTTTACATTGTGATTCTCTTTTTTTAATTGTGGCATACTGGATGGATTTAACTCTTATCTTCATTAGTAAGAAGTCAAGAAAGACCCGATCAGACACTGTTAGTTTAGGGTCTGAGCTGTTCGACTGGTTTTCATCTTGGCTATTGTTAGCATTAATATCATTACCCTCATCTTTATCTGTGTATTCCTTTGTTATTTCTTCTATTAGATTATTTATTCCGTCTACATATTCTTTATCTTTTAGTAGAGATGTATTAAATTTCCAAAAAGTTTTGTGTTTAATCTCCTTTCCGAATTGAAGCTTTAGTGTAATCAGTGAATGATCAGATCTATAGCCTGGTAAAATGTCAGCATCTTCAAAATACCAGATTAAATATTCTGACAGAAGGAAGAAGTCTAGCCTACTTTGTTGCAAGGGGGTAGGTCTACGCCATGTGTATCTCCTACAATCCGGGTTGTTTTCTCTCCATATATCTGCTAATGACAAATCTTGTATCATATCCTCAACTGCTTTTTTAGCTTTTGGGTTATTTATGTGTTTATAATTGTAACAATCAATTTCCTGTTCTAGTACCATATTAAAATCCTCCACCACAATAACGTTGTTATTTTTGTACGTTTTAATCTTATTTGCGAGTTCCTCATAGAATGCTGGGTCGTCTTTGTTTGGTCCATAAACACTTACTAGCAACAGTTCCTTTTCATTTGTTGTAAATGATATGATGATAAAGTTACCCTGCATATCTGTTTCCACCTTATTTATTTTGAATTCGAAATTATTGTTAAATAGTATTGCTACTCCTCGAGCATTAGATCTGTATGAGGAGAAAAAGCAGTCATACCCCCATTCCGCTTTAATGCACTTTTCCGTATCTTTTTCAAAATGAGTATCTTGTAGGCAGTATATAGAGTATTGTTTTTTTCTTAAATAATGAAATATATCTCTTCTTTTCTGATAATTCCCTAGACCTTGACAGTTTAATGATGAAATTGTTAACATGTTTGCCTTGTTACCTACTGAATCCATGGTGTTTTCCTTGTAGTCAAAAACATTAAATAAAAAACCATCAAGTGCCACAAGAGGAATAAAAGCAACAAACAGGAATCCAGTTCAATGTCACAAGGGCCAAGCAAAAAGGAGTATACTTTACAACAGCATGCATTTGAACAATCATCGTAATCATGGCTTGCGTAATTACCCCGATGTGAATTAATACCGTCCATTTGGCTATGAGCTATACCTGCTGTCTTTGTACCAGACAACATTCTTTGCGAGATGTCGATATTGCTAATGTATGTACCGACACGGGCTGTATACGTATAACATAAGAAACAAAACGTGGAGAAAGTCTTAAATAAACCAATGATAACAACAAGAATTATAATGTTAAAAGTGTACTCAGCACTTGAAGTCTGCACTTGAACGCCGTTCGTTGCCATTCAAGTCTTGAAAATTCACATTCAAATATATACAATGTTCTATATTATGTGCCAAAACGGACCAAAAAAACAACAACAACCAAAAAACATAAGAATACACACACACACACACACACACACACACACACACACACACACACACACACACACACACACACACACACACACAAAAGCAAACCCGCAAACCGCGAGCATAAAACAGTACAGCATACAAAAAGCAACATTAGATTTATCGAACTGGAAGCCCTTCCCCTTTCTCTGAATGAACATCATCAAAACATCAAACATCATCAAATTCATGCCGCATACCTCCCCCCCCCCCCCCCCCCCCCCATCCCACCCGCTCGTCCGCAATACACCCCCTCCACCACCACCACACCGCCCACCGACCCACCACCTCCTCTTCTCTAAACATCCACAAACTGGAGCAAAAAAATCTGCCAGGCGAAAAATACACCTGTTTGATAGGTCCGTATACTGAGAATACATCAATCAGTTTAGAGAATCTGCGCAGATAACGCTAACTACTGCCGATGATAATCATGATAGTAGCGAAAACAGCAATAGTAAGTAACAGCAGCAGCAGCAGTAGCAGCAGCAGTAGCAGTAGTAGTGACAGCAGCAGCAGCAGTTGCAGTAGTTGTAGTAGTGGTGGTAGTATCAGCAGAAGCAGCAGCAGCAGCAGCGGCAGCAGCACTAGCAGTAGTAGTAATAGTGGCAGCAGCTGTAGCAGTAGCAGTAGCAGCAGCAGGCCCACTGGTAGTAATGTTTATGATCACAATAATAGTAATGATGATGATAAACAAATAAATAAGAGAGAGAGAGAGAGGGGGGGGGGGGGGAGGGCGGGAGCCAGATAGCAACGACGACAGGGAGAGAAAGGGTAGATGACAGAGAATCTCCCGGAATGTAGTAAGGGCCCATCACCCCACCTCCTCTATGGCTTTTCCTCTTCCCTTCCCGGGGGGGAGGGGGGGGGGGGGTCACGGGGGGAAAAGGGGGGACAAAGGGTGGCCACTCTTCCTTACTATCTCAGCACCAAATTTACAAAATTGAGACACTCACAACGTGGCAGTTCCGTAAAATACATACTTCCCGTCTCCGGCTGGTTAACACAGCTCATTCACGGCCCCGTAACACCCCCTCTCCCCTCCCCCCCCCCCCCCCCCCCCCCCCCCCCCCCCCCCCCCGAAAGAAAAAAAAAAAAAAAGCAAGCAAGAAAGAAAGAAACACACACACACACACACACACACACACACACACACACACACACACACATCAAAGAAACGAAGGGATAAACGAAAGAAAGAGGGAAAGAAGGGAAAGAAGGAAGGGAAAAAAAAAGCATCAAGATGTCCGACAGTTTTTGCTTCATAATGACTGTGGAGTCTGCAAATTATCTTCTCTTCAGGTAAAGCTGAAAGGAAACAATTATCTTTCCCAATCCGAACCTGGAAAAAATCCATCTAAAAGTGTACAACTGCATCAGATATCCAACACAGACAATGTAGATTTCAAGAGTTCAGAGTGTGAGAAGGACATTCTGCCACAGGTTTTAAAGGGTGAAGTGTTTATCAAACATGAGGAAAAAGTGACTTGCAAGTCCAAAGGGGAGCAGAAAAGACATATACACAGGAGCAGCTGAACGTTGATGATTATAGGGCTATTGTGTTTGCTGAATGATAAATCAGCCGTACTTCTAGTCTTTTCTTAGGTTATGTGGCCTCACCAGCAAAACCAAACCAAACAAAACCAACGAGGCGAAAAGATCCATTGTACAAAAATATGTCACAAATACTCGGGTGCGCTCGCGCACACATACATGCACGCACACACACACGCACACACACACACACACACACACACACATAAACACACACACACACACTGCAATACCACAAACATGGTAAATATGTTATGGATACGAAAATGTCATTGCACACTAATTTGATTCTGTACATGGTAGCTTGTGGAATCAAACACCTGGTACATAATAATTATGATTAGGGGGGAAAAAAGGGCATTTACAAGCGAGGGGGGGGGGGGGGGGGAGTGAGAGGGTGTGTGTGTGTGTGTGTGTGTGCTTATGTGTGTGTTAGTATGTGTGTGTGCTTATGTGTGTGTTTGTTTGTTAGTTAGTTTGAATCTTCTGATCTGAGATTTTACGGAGTTGTGTGGATATGTGTGTGTGTGTGGGGTGGGGGTAGGGGTGGGGGGAAGGGAGGAGGGTGTGCGTGTGTGCATGTGCGCGTGCGCGCGCGTGTGTTTGTGTGTGTGTGTGCGTGTGTGTGTGTGTGTGTGTGTGTGTGTGTGTGTGGTGTGTTCGTGCGTGCGTGCGTGCGTGTGAATAAGTGTGTGTGTGTGTGTGTGTGTGTGTGTGTGTGTGTGTGTGTGTGTGTGTGTGTGTGTGTTCGTGCGTGCGTGCGTGCGTGCGTGTGAGTGAGTGTGTGTGTGTGTGTGTGTGCGCGCGCGCGCGCGTGCGTGCGGGCTTGCGTGCGTACGTGCGTGCGTGCGTGCGTGTGTCTGTTTTATGATATGACTTGAGAGTTGACTTGAACGCGGTGACAACCCTGATACGGCCCTTTGCGGTTGGTTAGGTTCTAAGCAACAGTCTCTCTCTCTCTCTCTCTCTCTCTCTCTCTCTCTCTCTCTCTCTCTCTCTCTCTCCTCTCTCTCTCTCCAGTGGATAACACAGGGATTGCTCCAGAGGCCAGGTCTGCAAAGCGTGACGTTGTCTCTGGCCTTACCTGCCTGTTCAGCCTCCGTGAAGGCGGGCTTCGTCCGTCTGGCTGTGCTAGCAGCCTCGCGCCGAGCACTGACAGGGCACTTGTCCTGTCACGTCATCTGTCACTCCTGTCTGCAGAGGATTTTAACGCTGGGGAAAGGTGTGTGTATGAAAATGAAAGAGTTTCACATAGTTTATCATTTAGAAGAAGAAAAGGACAAAACGAGAGAGAGAGAGAGAGAGAGAGAGAGAGAGAGAGAGAGAGAGAGAGAGAGGACAAAACGCGCGCGCGCGCGCGTGTGTGTGTTGTTAAACCCACCATCTCATGCTTTCCACTTAATGCTTTCCACTTTTGCTTAATGTGTGTTAGTTTAGGAGGAAATGTGTTAGTTTTGCTTGATGCGTTTTAGTTTTGCTTGATTTGTGTTAGTGTTGCTTAATGTGAGCTAGTTTTCCTTGATGTGTTAGTTTTGCTCGATGTGTGTTCTTTTGTATTCATACATGTAAGTTTTGCTTCATATGTGTTAAGCTTTGCCCATATATGTTATCTGATATCTGTAAGTTTTGCTTGATATGTGTTCGTGTTGCTTGACAGGTGTTCGTTTTGCCTAACAGGTATTGCAGGATATCATTAGCTGTGTGGACCCTTATAGAACAGGGAGTACTTTAGAATGGGAACGAAGAAATGCTGTCTGTGTGTCTGCCTGTGTGTGTGTGTCTGTCTGTCTGTCCGTGGTCAGAATGTGTTCCACTCGCTCCAGACAAAACTGCTGGACCGATCTTTCTAAAAATTTATAGATATGTTCATTATGGGTCACGGATGATGCCTGATGTTTTATTTTACCAGAATAGCCGTTACTAACGGCTATGAATGATAATTTTGTGATGTACAGTTTAAGCAATAACGGTTTATAAACTTAAGTGTAACCAATTTCTGTTAGCTCTTCGGTAGTATAGTGGTTAATATCCCGCCTGCAACGCGATTTACCCGGGTTCATTTCCCCGCCGGAGAGAGCAGCATTTTTTTTGTTCTCTTACAAACAAAATTTCTACCCCCAAAAGGGAGAAAGTGCTATAGTGAACTGATTTATGTACGTGCATTTTTTTCTTTTTTTTTTTTTTTTTGTACTACTTACTGGGAGTACGTTTATATGCTTTGCATCTTGTTTGTTTTTCACTGAGTGGTATTGCCTTCACTAGAGCAGAGGCAAGCTCTGCATAGCCTAACCATCCTCATCTTTCAAACACTGCAGGGGTGTTTCGCGCGCGGCGAAGCAACAAAACGATGACAGTTTAAGGCAGATCAGGTTACAGCTTGAATGTCGGAGAGCCTGCCGTGTCTTTGTCGGCCAGCGCCACGGTCGCAGCCGGCAAAGACCCGCACAAAACAGCTCCTCCGTCCCTCCGCCTCCCCTCCCTCTCTCTCTCTCTCTCTCGCCACCCCTTTCCTCCCCTTCCTTCCCACCCCAGCTCTCCGCTTTCGCTCTTGACGATGGTGAAATCATAGAATGATATCCCACCCATATTCGTCTATCGGAAAGTGCGGGAACACTTTTTCCTTTGTTACACCCGGTTTGAGAAACTTTTCCTCCCACGTCAATTTGGAACCCGGGGCAGGTGTGTGTGTGTGTGTGTGTGTGTGTGTGTGTGTGTGTGTGTGCGTGCGTGCGTGTGTGTGTGTGTGCGTGCGTGCGTGCGTGCGTGCGTGTGTGTGTGTGTGTGTGTGTGTGTGTGTGTGTGTGCGTGCGTGCATGCGTGCGTGTTTGTGTGCGCGTGCATGCGTGCGTGTTTGTGTGTGCGTGCGTGCGTGCGTGCGTGCGTGCGTGTGTGTGTGTTAGGCTACATGGCTGAAACGCGATCGGCTCCCCTTGTTTGTCCGGGACATAGCGTGGCTGACCTTGCCGCTGTTTGGATAAGCACGCAGTAATTCACTTAGCTTTGATCGCTTCAGATCACTTCACTGAAGCGATCAAAGCTAAGTGAATTTTCGTTGTTTTATTCGTTTATGTCTCACCTGATCTGGTTTGATCTGGTTTGGTCTGGTCTGATCTGGTTTGAACTGGTTTGATCTGGTCTGATCTGGTTTGGTCTGGTCTGATCTGGTTTGGTCTGGTCTGATCTGGTTTGGTCTGGTTTGAACTGGTTTGGTCTGGTCTGATCTGGTTTGGTCTGGTCTGATCTGGTTTGGTCTGGTCTGATCTGGTTTGGTCTGGTTTGAACTGGTTTGGTCTGGTTTGAACTGGTTTGATCTGGTCTGATCTGGTTTGAACTGGTTTGGTCTGGTCTGATCTGGTCTGGTCTGGTCTGATGAAGACCTAAGAGACGCGTTGCGTTTGTCCACGTTCTCTGGGCGGTTCGCTAACATTTATTGAAGATTTGTTTAGATTTCCGCCTGCAGTCCTCTGGCTTTGCAACTTGGTTTGATTAGGTTTGATTAGGTTCTGATTTGGTCTGATCTGGTTTGATTAGGTTCTGATTT
>CM065735.1:34823256-34825756 GCA_033310375.1 Conus canariensis
CAATCATTACTTTAAACATTGCATAAAGCGATTTGCTAAATATTTTGACTGTCAGAATATACACGTTTTAAAGAACTGCCGTGTTCTGCATCAAATTTTCATTGCCGTCTCGCCTGGGCTAGTTTTATTTTCACCGATTCTTTTTCAATGACTGTTGGGTTTTTTTTGTACTCCCAGTTCTTATAGCACAGGGAGTACTTTACAATGGGAACGAAGAAATGCTCTGTGTGTGTGTATGTGTGTGTGTGTGTGTGTGTGTGTGTGTGTGTGTGTGTGTGTGTGTGTGTGTCTGTCCGTCCGTGGTCAAAATGTGTTCCACTCACTCCAGACAAAACTGCTGGTCCGATCTTTCTGAAAAGGTGTAGGTATGTTCATTATGGGTCATGGATGATGCCCGGTGTTTCATTTTACCAGAATAGCCGTTCCTAACGGCTATAAATGATACTTTTGTGATGTACAGTTTAAGCAGTAACGGTTTATAAACTTAAGTGTAACCAAACTCTGTAAGTTCCTCTGTAGTATAGTGGTTAGTATCCTCGCCTGTCACGCGGGTGACACCGTTCATTTCCCCGCTGGGGAGAGCAGAATTTTTTTTTTCTTTTTCTTTTCTTTTCTCTTACAAACAAAATTTCTACAACCAAAAGGGGAGAAAGTGCTATAGTGACTGATTCATATATATATTATATATACATTTTTTTTTGGTTTCTTTTTTGTACTACTTACTGGGAGTACGTTTATATGCTTTGCATCTTGAAATGTTTTCCTTTCGTGCAGTTCAGTTCGCTCCATTCACAGGGTGTAATGTCCTCTTGTTTCTGAAGGATCTATCTTCTTCTTTCATAGTTTCCTTTTTTTTAAAAATAGGTTTTACTGTCCTCCTTTCGCGAAAGTTTAGTGTCCTTTTCCATAGGGTGTAGTGTCCTATTTTTTGTTAGATTCAGTGTCCTTTTTTCTTTTTTCTTTTTTTTTCCACAGGGCTTGATGTCCTTTTTTCCACAAGATTTGTTTCGCTTTCACAGGTTTACTGTCTGTCTTCTGTCAAAGGATTGTAAGTCCTCCTCTTTCATGGGATTTACTATACATCTCTTGTCAGAAGGTTTAGTTAGTTAGTTAGTTAGTTATGCCCATCGCTCCCGGTGGAGCATAGGCCATCGACGACCCTTCGCCATCGCACTCTGTTCTGGGCTGTTCTGGCCATTCCAGTCCAGTTGGTCCCTTGTTGTTTCAACTCCGCCTCAGTGTCTCGCCTCCAGCTGTCGCCAGGCCGGCCTCTCTTCCTCTTTCCCTGCGGGTTCCAGGTCAGGGCTTGGCGTGTGTGGTGCTGGACGTTGGCTTCCTGAGGTTTAGTGCTCTACTTTTATAGGATCCTGTGTTCTTCCATAAGGTGATGTGTCCCTTTCTTCTTTCATAGGGCTTAGTGTCGTCCATTTACAACGCTTTCAAAGTCCTTTTATAGGGTGTAGTGTCCTCCTCTCACGGGGGTTTGTGCTCTTGCTTCATAGGGTTCGGTGTCCTTTCTGCAGGATTTTGAATCTTCCTTTTGGGGGGCGGAATAGCTCAGTTGGTAAAGCGCCGGACTCGTAATCCAAGGGTTGCGGGTTCGAATCTCTGCTGGGCCGTTTCGGTACAGGGGGATTTTTCCTACGGAGTTAACATTAATTCTGACTCCATTTCCCATACAGTCCTTCGAATGAGACTATAAACCGAGGTTCCGCGTGTGAACGCACGCATAACATCTTGAACACACGTGAAATCCCATCACCAACTTTCGGAAGAGAAGGCCAGTTTGGCCGTTGGTATGGATGACACGTTACACATAGCATGCACCTTCCCCGAAGCTGGAGTATGGCTGCCTTAATGGCGGGATTAAAAAAAAAAAAACGGTCATACACACAAAATCCACTTCCTTTGTTGGGTAGATGGGATTAATACTTGCCTGTCCATACAGGGAGTGTTCGCAGGAGTATCAGCCTGCGTACGCAGAAGAAGAAGAAGAAGAAGGAGAATCTTCCTTTCATAGTGTTTGGTTCTCTTCGTTCATAGGGTTTAATATTCTCATGTTTCATGGGGTTGAGTATCTATCTTTCACACAGTTTAGTTTTCTCTTTTGATGAATTTTAGTTTCTCCTTTCGTACGGTCAATCTTTTTTTTTTTTTTTTTTAACTCTGTTGGTTTAATGTCCTCTTTTTGGCAGGCTTTAGTGTCCTCTTGTCACAGGGTTTGATGTCCGTCCCTCTTTCTTAGGACTGAATATCCTCCGATGTCACAGAGTGTAGTGTCCTTTCTAATGTTCTCTTCTTCAGCGAGGCTTACCTCCTCCTAAAAAGAAAATAGTATCCTTGCATACTTTTAAACATATGCGTGCGCATAGGAACACGCATACACACACACACACACACACACACACACACACACACACACACACACACACACCTCTCTCTCTCTCTCTCTCTCTCTCTGTTTGTCTGTCTGTCTCTCACACACACATACTCACGCGCA
>CM065735.1:34833256-34835756 GCA_033310375.1 Conus canariensis
AATGAGTTCAGACATTGGGTCCTCGAAGAGGGAGTTGTTGTAGAACCGTTCCCCGTGACATACAGGGCCCACGATCTCCATCACAGGTGTCTGTCCTGTAAAATATACCTCCACCCGACTGCAACCGTCACGCATCTTGAGTACACTCAAGACAACGAGTCACACTTATGCATGATGAACCCCCCTGAAGACCAGGGAAGCCTGTGCGGCAGGTGTACGACGAGTCACGATGATGTTAGACTGACATCACAGAGTGACCAAGATATTGCCCAAACTGTCCTGGTACCACGGTAAAACCGTGAGTGGTCTGAACATGTCCAAACAGCCGTAAGTGATGTACAAATCACCCGGAATTATCAAGAACGGTCAAGGTTCATCCCAGGTCATCAAGGTACCAACAACGGACGCCCGGGGATGACCCCAGATCGTAACAGCACTTTGGCTCACAGCCGGCCATTCCAAGTCATCACACTGTAAGCTGCAGGATCTGATCTTTTCTTTCTTTCTTTCTGCGTACGCAGGCTGATACTCCTGCGGAATGACCGTTTTTTTTTTTTTTATCCCGCCATTAAGGCAGCCATACTCCATCTTCGGGGAAGGTGCATGCTATGTGTAACGTGTCATCCATACCAACGGACAAACTGGCCTTCTCTTCCGAAAGTTGGTGATGGGATTTGACGTGTGTTCAAGATGTTCTGCGTGCACACGGAACCTCGGTTTAGAGTCTCATTCGAAGGACTGTATGGGGAATGGAGTCAGAACCAATGTTAACACCGAGGGAAAAATCCCCCTGTACCGAAATTCGAACCCGCAACACCCAGGATCACGAGTCCGGCGCTCTACCAACTGAGCTATTCTGGCCCCTCAGGGTCTGATCAATCCGTGGTACGTACAGCAGCGCTCAGGGTATCGTGACAATCGCGCTCAGGGTATCGTGACAAATCTCTGTGTGTCCGTGATGGTGTCCGCGCCACTGTCGTCATGTTTCCATATGGAATCGTAATAAAACCCTGTCTTAGACCTTGATAAACCGTAATCTAATCCTACATCCCCCCCCCCCCCCCCATCCTCCCACTCCCCAAAATAGCTGAATTCCATGGTTTGATACGGATTGTAGTAGCGTGGGGGATCCGGGTTAAGGCGGGGCAGAGGGGGATGGGGTGGGGGTGGGGGGTGGGTGGGTGGGGGGCAGGGAGGATCCATGGTCAAAGCCGAGACAGTGTGACTTAGGCCTTAGGATATTCTGTTGTGGTGGTGGTGGTGGTGATGATGGTGATGGAACTCAAATTTACGTTCGACTGAGTGAGACAAGTATTGGCGACGTTACACCAAACCCACACAGTCCATGTGACAGTGAAAGAAAGACACATGCATCGAAGTTTACAACGGAAAAAAAAAGTAAGAAAAAAAAAAAAGAAAAGAAAGAAGGATACGCCCCCCCCCCCCCCTCCCCAAAAAGGCAAAACAAACAAACTAAAAACCGCCCACGTAAACGTGAGGGGGTGGGGGGTGGGGGGGAAGGGGGGGGGGGGGGGGCGTTGTCAACAAAAGGCCCACCCAACAAAAGCAGAGGGTTCTACGCCACGCTGAGCGCTGCGCTACCGCCAAAGCCGGTCAGGATTGCGTCCCTTTCTTTCCTCGTCTCCGATCTTAACACGAGTCACTGCCTTTTCTACCCTTCTTTCTTCTTCTTCTTCTTCTTTTTATCTCCTTTTAAATCGTTCTTCGTTGACCCCCCCCCAAAAAAAAATCCTTCCCCCTCCCTCCCTTTCGTTTTCCCTCCCCCTTACAAACCCCTCCCTCTGTCCCGCCCCCGTCCTTTGCAAGTTGTCTGTTTGAAATAAACAATTAAAAAAAAAAAAAAAGGGGGTGGGAGGGGAGGGGGCATTAACATTATATAGCACATCATTATGAGAGAGAGAGAGAGAGAGAGAGAGAGAGAGAGAGAGAGAGAGAGAGAGATTCGGCAATAGAATAAGCATTAATCTTTCGATAATTTTTCCAGCCAACTCCTTTTCAGACTCTTGAATATTGATTTCGAAGGGCGGGGGAGGGGGAGGGGGGGGGGGCGGTGCGTGCGTGTGTGGGTGTGCAGCAAGTGACCTCGTTTGCGCTTATCACTAAATTTACTTCATCATCTCTGCTTGCCTTGTAACAGTGACGTCGAAGGAGCCTAGCCTAGCAGCCTTTACGACGGTGGCGAGAGCAGACCACGGTCACGCCATGGGGCCTACACACTGGTTTGTGACACCTCTGCGTCTTAATACATGATAATTAAAGGAATGATCTAAACTTCGCACAGACACTATCATGAGAGAGAGAGAGAGAGAGAGAAGAGAGAGAGAGAGAGATTTTCAGTAACCAGGGGAAGCTAACATGCTTACATGACCGTACAACAGGCAAGCAGTTTCTTTTCCTGTTCTCTCCCCTGATATGTCATCGAAGCGCCCTCTTCTTCTTCCTTTGTACGACCAACATCATTTTGCTGATGGTTTTGTCG
>CM065735.1:34840756-34873256 GCA_033310375.1 Conus canariensis
AATAAACACAATGCAATTATTCTGAATTTTGAAGCTTACATCATTGAAAAGCTAAAAATCAATATCTGTGTTTTTTTCTAATCAATAAATTAAAAATTAAACACACACCCCCCATGGCCCACCCCTGCCTTCCCCAAAATGTGTTTGATTATGACATAGTGAAGTTTTATTTGCATTTTTTCATGAAGATAATGAAGCAAGTAGTCAGAACTGATTAAGGATCCATTTGGAATGTGTTTATCAAGAAACCATGCATCACTGGTCTGTTTAACAGGATGAAAATCAAATTTTGGATAATGACACTTTTGCCCTATCCACAGAATGTCACTTAGAGTAACATGACCCTAAGCTAGGAAGGCTACACAACAGTTGCTAGGTAAGGGTTGAAAAGGTTGAAAAAAAATTTATTGAACGAAAATCAGTGTGTTCATGATGTAAGGGAGGAAACTGTGTGACAGGGAGTAACATTCATCTGCTCTGAAAGTTATCTCCCATTTATGATTTAGGACTAAAGAGGGCGGTTAACTCGGCGGGACAATACTGCATGGCGCAGCTCAGTTCACCAAATGATTGATTTTTTCTACAGTATCAAAAACTAAATGTCTGATGATGTCCAATTGTGTGACTTTATTTATTTATGATTTTACATGTGAACGACAAGCACAGGCCTTTAGGAAGACAAGAGCCAGTACAGAATGTGTTAAATGAATTCATGCACTTGTGTTTTTCTATAACATGAACATCACTTTACAGGCAGCACTGGAAGAAGACCTCACAGACAGAGACGCGCCCCTCACCCAACAACCTCCGAGTCTTTCAACAGAGTCAGGGGGTGATCATCTGAACACATCGACTCGCTCTTCAGCATCACACCAGATTTCTCTCCCTTGCCTGGCCGGCACCTCTGACAGTGACAGAGACACTGATGACACGTCTTCAGACGGTGAAAATGACACTGATGTGTCCAAGGGTGAGAATGGTGTGGATGAGGAACTCTCTAAGCTAGTGGGGATGAAATGCTGCGCTCCGTTCTCTCACGACTGGGGCAAGCTGGACTACCACAATGCGCTTGTCATGTCCGCCGTTCGAGATTCACAAAACCATCAAATTTTGGTAAGTTTAGGGAAAGGTGCTTAATTTTTTGCTAAAATCCTATTGTGAATTTCGTTCATTGTTGATCAGGTAATTCATTTGTAAGTCTTTATGTACAAACCTTTTAGTTACTTTCAGATTTCAGTTTTTATTAAATTAGGACACCAATATGCTTTTTACCAAATTATTATTAAATTAGGACACCAATATGCTTTTTACCAAATTAGGACACCAATTGCCTCAAAAAGAAAAAAAAAAGAGGAATTACTAAATTCAGTAATTATTTGAGCAAAGGTGGTAAAAGTTTTTTTTCTTTAATTCGCTGTCTTTGTTGTAAAGAAAGATGAATTGCTGATATACTTCAAGATTGATGGTTGATGCTTTGAAGAACTACTGTCACAAACTCAGTATAACATCACAAAGCAGTGGTAACCCTTTTCTTTTTCTTTTCTCTCTCTTTTTTTTTTTCCCTTCCTTTTAAAGCGTTTGAAAGAAATTTTCTGTTTCTGATGGTTCTGCAGCTTGAACAAGTTAAAAATTTTGAACTGACCTATCGAGTGATCAACTCATTCTTGGTGTGAAATCTAAAATCCCCATATAAACTACACAGATACAGATATGCAAATACACACAGCTTAGGTTCATTTTAAAGAAATGCATGCACACTCATATAAAGCAGACATGGACTCGGATGAAAATGCTTAGAGACAGATCCTGTCGACACAGGCCCTTCATTAGTGACTCAGATGCTGATTTAGGTACACTCACACACATATGGGTATAAGTACAGTTTATGAATGATTTTGTTCGTTGTTTTGATGTGTTCTGTCATATATAACAAATATATTATGTATTTTGTGATGTGGATAATCTTGATTCAGGACGTACCTGATACTGTAATGTCAACATTTTAAAGGAAATAGACATTGTGTATTTAATCTCACCAAGATGTAGATTCAGATGAAATTTTGTGTTAGACTGGTCTGTTAGGTGTTTTCTCTCCAGTTTCGTCTTGCTTGCAACCCTGATGTGTCGTAAATGTTCTGCTGTGGGCTCTTAAGTGTGTCTTTGGGTATTTCTGTTATGTGTGGGGATTTCAGGTAATTGTGTGTATGTATGGGGATTTCAAGTGTCTGTGTTATGTGTGTGGATTTTAGGTGTCTGTGGTATGTGTGATGTCAGGTATCTGTGTTATGTGTGGGGATTTCAGGTGTCTGTGTTATGTCTCGGGATTTCAGATGTCTGTGTTATGTGTGGGGATTTTAGGTGTCTATGTTGTGGTGGGATATCAGGTGTCTGTGTTATGTGTGGGGATTTTAGGTGTTGCGTTATGTGTGGGGATTTTAGGTGTCTGTGTTATGTGTGGGGATTTTAGGTATCTATGTTATGTGTTGGGATTTCAGGTGTCTGAGTTATGTGTGTGGATTTCAGGTGTCTGTATTGTGTGTGGGGATTTCAGGTGTCTGAGTTATGTGTGGGGATTTCAGGTGTCTGTATTGTGTGTGGGGATTTCAGGTGCGTGTGTTGTGTGTGTGTATTGCAGGTCAAAGTGATGTTCACCACACCCACCCACATCGCCATGCAGCCCTGCAAGTTCTTCCTGGATGGTCACTGTCGCTTCAGCGACGAGAAGTGCAAGTAAGTCACTTCTTGCTTGTTGCCAGAAGATGGTGTTTGGAGTTACAGGGCTTTGGTTTTAGTCCTGTCTGTC
This sequence comes from Conus canariensis, assembly GCA_033310375.1. Classification (NCBI taxonomy): domain Eukaryota; kingdom Metazoa; phylum Mollusca; class Gastropoda; order Neogastropoda; family Conidae; genus Conus; species Conus canariensis. The sequence continues at coordinate 34,843,560 of CM065735.1, forward strand.
TGTCTGTCTGTTTGCCTTCCTGTCTGTCTGTCTGCCTATTTTCTCTGTCTGTCTGCCTGCCTGCCTGCCTGCCTATCTGTCTGTCTGTCAATCTATCGCGGGGTAAGTCGGACATATATCAGTTCTGATGAAATGATAGCCATACTATGGCCCCTTGGAGTCATTGCGGGAAGATACTTTTCGGGTCAGTGTCTACTGATTTTAAATGTTGACATTCTAGAGTTAAATGTGACAAAATGACAAAAGAACTAGTTTACTGCTGGTGTGTGCCATATTTAAAGGGTTCAACAACAACAAAAGAAAAGAAAGAGAGGAAACTAGCCATTCACACAGTCAAACTCACACACACACGCACACACACACACACACACACACACACACACACACACACACCACACACACACACACACACACACACACAACACACACCACACACAAACACACACACACACAACACTCTCTCTCTCTCTCTCTCAATCACACACACCAACCTGTGTAAATAATGGGCAGTTTCTTCATTTGTGGGCTTTAGTGTGCAAGAGTTGTCCCTCTCCATTAAATGATATATTCATTTGTCCAGGATGGGGCAGAGATGGGGTTATCTTCAGTTTGTTGCATTTAACTATGAAAGTGTGTGTGTGTGTGTGTGTGTGTGTGTGTGTGTGTGTGTGTGTGTGTGTGTGTGCACGCACGCATGCATGCACACGCATATGTGTGTGTGTGTGTGTGTGTGTGTGTGTGTGTGTGTGTTCATGTATGTCTGTGTGTGTGTGTCTGTGTGTGTGTCTGTGTGTCTGTGTGTATGTATGTGTTCCAGATTTTCCCATGGTCAAACAGTAGAACTGGAGAAACTCAGAGAATTTGTGGAAGCGGATCATAGGTATGAGATTACATCCATTTTTTGTTTTTTGTCTCTCTCAGTTTTTTATCTTCTTTCTTTTTTTCTTTTCAAATCGATGATTCTTGTGCTAAAAGCAAAAGTGATAGTTCAGTCTTAGTGGCAATCCTCGGCGTCATCAGCGCAAATGGCAAGCGTATGAGATTGTGAGTCTGCATTTTGTGCTGATGCTGTGGCTAGCTGGTGAGTATGGACCACAGACTTCACTGCAGAAGAACAATAGATAGGCATGTGGCAAAGTATATGGTCACAATTTTCAACGTCATCTCCGTGCATGTGGTCACAGTTTTCATGGTCATCACCATGGGACCACAGTTTTAACCATTGTTTCCATGTGGTCACAATTCTCACCGTCATCTCCATGTGGTCACAATTATCACCATCATCCCCATGTGGTCACAATTATCACCATCATCCCCATGTGGTCACATTTGTCACCATCATCTCCATATGGTCACATTTGTCACCATCATCCCCATGTGGTCACATTTGTCACCATCATCTCCATGTGGTCACATTTGTCACCATCATCCCCATGTGGTCACATTTGTCACCATCATCTCCATGTGGTCACATTTGTCACCATCATCTCCATGTGGTCACATTTGTCACCATCATCTCCATGTGGTCATATTTTCACCATCATCTCCATGTGGTCACATTTGTCACCATCATCTCCATGTGGTCACATTTGTCACCATCATCCCCATGTGGTCATATTTTCACCGTCATCTCCATGTGGTCACATTTGTCACCATCATCTCCATATGGTCACATTTGTCACCACCATCTCCATGTGGTCACATTTGTCACCATCATCTCCATGTGGTCACATTTGTCACCATCATCTCCATGTGGTCACATTTGTCACCATCATCTCCATGTGGTCACATTTGTCACCATCATCTCCATGTGGTCACATTTGTCACCACCATCATCTCCATTTGGTTACATTTGTCACCATCATCTCCATATGGTCACATCTGTCACCACCATCATCTCCATATGGTCACATTTGTCACCATCATCTCCATATGGTCACATCTGTCACCATCATCTTCATGTGGTCACATTTGTCACCACCATCTCCATGTGGTCACATTTGTCACCACCATCATCTCCATGTGGTCACATTTGTCGTCATCATCTCCATGTGGTCACATTTGTCACCATCATCTCCATATGGTCACATTTGTCACCATCATCCCCATGTGGTCACATTTGTCACCATCATCTCCATGTGGTCACATTTGTCACCATCATCTCCATGTGGTCACATTTGTCACCATCATCTCCATATGGTCACATTTGTCACCATCATCTCCATATGGTCACATTTGTCACCATCATCTCCATGTGGTCACATTTGCCATCATCTCCATGTGGTCACATTTGCCACCACCATCTCCATGTGGTCACATTTGTCACCATCATCTCCATATGGTCACATTTGTCACCACCATCATCTCCATGTGGTCACATTTGTCACCATCATCTCCATGTGGTCACAGTTTTCATTACGACTAGACTGTGGTATTTGACAACATTGACATGGTTGTATTACCCTATGTACAGCAGTCACAATTGAATTGCTGTATACACAGCAGTTATAGTTAACGTGCTACATGAACAGCACCATCATGATCAGATTACCCTGCCCTTACCTGTTTACAGCAGTCATGATTGAAAAGCTCTTCTTACAGATGTCATGCTTGAATTGCTCTGTTTGCATCAGTGATGATTAACTTGCCGTATTAACAGCATCATCATGATTGATTTGCCTGATTGACAACACAGTTCTGATTGCTTTGCCCTTTTTTTTTTTGCTGCAGTTATGAGTAGTTAGTTCAAATATGATTGAATTACCCTATTTACAACACCATCATGATTGAATTGCCCTGTCTACAGCAGACATGATTGAATTGCCTGTTTAGCAGTCATGATGAATTGCCCTGTCTACAGCGACATGATTGAATGCCTTACAGCAGTCATGGCTGAATTGCCCTGTTTACAGCAGTCATGATTGAATTGCCCTGTCTACAGCAGTCATGATTGAATTGCCCTGTCTACAGCAGTCATGATTGAATTGCCCTATCTACAGCAGTCATGATTGAATTGCCCTGTCTACAGCAGCATGATTGAATTGCCCTGTTTACAGTAGATGATTATGTTTCCTGTTACAGAGACATGATTGAATTGCCCTGACTACAGCAGTCATGATTGAATTGCCCTATCTACAGCAGTCATGATTGAATTGCCCTGTCTACAGCAGTTATGATTGAATTGCCCTGTTTACAGTAGTTATGATTATGTTTCCCTGTTTACAGCAGACATGATTGAATTGCCCTGTCTACAGCAGTCATGATTGAATTGCCCTATCTACAGCAGTCATGATTGAATTGCCCTGTCTACAGCAGCCATGATTGAATTGCCCTGTTTACAGTAGTTATGATTATGTTTCCCTGTTTACAGCAGACATGATTGAATTGCCCTGTCTACAGCAGTCATGATTGAATTGCCCTATCTACAGCAGTCATGATTGAATTGCCCTGTCTACAGCAGTTACAAATTTGCCTTTAGCAGTTTGATGAATTGCCCTGTTTACAGCAGTCATGATTGAATTGCCCTGTCTACAGCAGTCATGATTGAATTGGCCTGTCTACAGCAGTCATGATTGAATTGCCCTGTCTACAGCACCATCTCGGTGGATACCAAATGTCTGGCGCAGTACACAGACGGCATTTGGTACGGGGCCACAGTGACAGAGGTCAAGGACGATGTGGTCAGCGTTCACTTTGACGACTACGGAGAGGACCTGGATGTCGACATGACCCAAGTGGTGCCCTCTGGTGAGACAGTATTTTGTGACCTTGCGGCAGGGAGTTACTGTCAATAGTTTTGCAGAGGAGAGAGGCGAGGAGATTACAGATTCTTACAGCATGATGTAGCACAGTATAATACAGTGTAGTATAGTGTAATACTCCTAGATATCATGATAGGATAGGGTAGGGTATGGTAGCATAGTGCATGGTAGTATGGTACATTTGGATGTGGTACATTAAGATAGGATTGGTACAGCCGCCTTGGCAAAGTGGTTAGCATCGCGGACTCCCGCCAGGGAGGTCATGGATTCGATTCTCATCAGAGCCATTTATTTGTGGGATTTTTCTGCCCTGTCTGGCTCCTACCCAGAGTTGGGTTTGCTATGGGCTTCTGGGAACACATAGGCAAGAGCGTCATGAAAACCTGGCTTAAGTATCAGGGATTTTAAACTGCAAAGAGATCATTGAATTTAAAGTTAAGATTCCCAAATTCCCATAGCCTATCCCCATTGGGGCGTTGAACTGTCAGACATTCGCCATGTTCAGGACACGGCATGATGAAAGGTGGGCCCATCCCTGTCCTTCTGCTGCCTTTGACTCTCCCTGAACTGAATCAGTTCCCCATGTACGCTGGGTGGACAAGAGGTTTCCAAGCTGAAAAAAAAAAAGAAAGTCCAACCCATGTCTGGTTCAAACTCTTGATCGTCTGCTCAGCAGGAAAATGCTGTAAACATCAGGCTGGCAGAGCTGCTTACCCTTACGATTTTGCCATAATTTTTATGGAAAAAAAAGAATTATGGGATGCACAAAAAGAAAAAAGCTATACATAGTTATTGTTACTTTTGTCCTGTTTAATTGTCTGTTATGGTAAATTTGTATAACATTTAGCGAGCGCCATCAGTCACATGTTTATTCTGCAAGTCTCACGCCAGGGCTTTATGTAGAGCTCTTGTGTCAGCAATTGCTTGTGTTCAATTTTATTTTATTTCATGGAATAAAACTGTTTAACCAAAAGAAAAAAGTTACGGACAAAAATCAAGAAGAAAATTGTTGAGATGAATGTTTCATCTGCTACCGTTTTGGTCTAAAGCAGGTAAGAAGACATTTCCCAGCATGCGTTGCGTCTTTCACTTTGTCAAAGATGCCGACGAAGCGGTCTTACGCGGCAACAGCCTGCTCTTCCAAATCTTCAAAAGTTGCGAAAGTATTGCGATTGTGAAAATTAGTTGTTTTTTTTTTTTTAATTACAGGTTTTAGTCTGAGATATTACAGCTACACAAATTTGCGGTAAACAGGTCTGGGTTTCTATCATCAAAAGGCAGACTGCTTTTTATTTACCGTGGATGATTTGTTTACATCACAGATGCTTGCAAATGTTTTCAGTGTCTTGTCTGGTGTGTTCAGTCTCCAGCAGAGGACAGCTCCGACAGCGACCTGGAAGAAGGTGGTCCAGAGGCCAGCACGTCGGGGGACAAGGGAGGCCAGCCTGGCTGGATTCTGAAGGGAAGAAGAAGAGGAGGAGTTACCTGTCTTCTTGTGGAGACCGCCTCAGACGACAGCGGCTCTCGGGGAGTGGAGAGCCACACACGGGTGAGACACAGGGACAGTTGAGACTTTTTTTTTCTTTTTGTGTATGTGATGCATGGAACACTGTTTCCTTGTGTGTGTGTGTGTGTGTGTGTGTGTGTGTGTGTGTGTTTCACACACCTTTCTTCATTGCAACCCCTCCCCCCCCCCCCCTCTCCAGCACTCCAAGCACCCACCCAACCACCTCACCACACCTACTGACCACCCCTCTCCCAATCCTTTTTCCCCCATGCTTACCTTCTTCTTTTTAGATCAAGGATGAGATATGTGGTAATACAGACACTTACAGATATATATCCACATGAACAGACAGATACAACGGATGCACACAAGATTTAACATAATTATAGAAGACATTTACAGATGCAGACTAGACATAATAAATGCAGATGATATATGAAATAAAGACAAGATGTCAGCACACAAAAAAAGACATACAGACACGGACAAGACATACAAACTCGGACAAAATATCCACTCAGATGTTTTTCACAGATTCCAGGAGAGAAAGATGTGCAGTTGTTGTACACATCGCCACATGCTTTCTCTCTGTTTCTGTCTTGCACAGAGACAGATGTACTCATGCACACATTGACACACACATACACATACACATACACATTCACTCACTCACAACACACACACACACACACACACACACACACACACACACACACACACACACACACATTCACACACACACATTCACACACACACACAGCCCCCCCCCCCCTACACACACACGCACACACACACACACACTCGCATACACACACACACGTACATGCACACACACACACACCAACACACACACACACACACACACACACACACACACACACACACACACTTTCACACCTACACATAGGCACACACACGCACACACGCACACACACACAAAACCACACACACACATACAACACACACGCGTGCGCGCCCATTTGTGTGTGTGTGTGCATGTGTGTGTGTGTGTGTGTGTGTGCATGTGTGTTTGTGTATGCGTGTGTGCATATATGTGTATGTGTATGTGCATATGTGCGTGCGTGTATGTACGTGTGTATGTGTATGTGCATATATGAATGCGTGTATGTACGTGTGTGTGTGTGTGTGCAGGGCATTGGGTCCAAACTAATGAACAAGATGGGCTACGTGCCGGGCCAGGGGCTGGGGGTCAATGGTCAAGGCAAGGCGGAGCCCGTTCCCATCATGCTCCTGCCTCAAGGTGACCTTGACACTGGCTGTGTAGTTTGAAAGGTGTCCTTTGTGTATGGCTGCTGTTTCATTACAAGCAAAGTGTATTTGATCCCTTTATTTCAAACTCCTCCTCCTCCTCCTCCTCCTCTTTCTCCTCCTCCTCCTCCTCCGCCTCCTCCTCCTCCTCCTACTACTAGTACAACTACCAATTATGGTAATGGTAATGCTTGTGCTAATAATAAAATCAGTAATATGTGCTAATCCTACAAAAGCAGATCACAAACTGCTTAAAGAGGATTTTGAAAATGGTAATTACAAACAGAATGCTTTTACACACTGTTTACATGAATCTCACTCCATGATTTGATCATGGGTGCCACTCTTCCGTCTGGGTGACTGAAGTCTGTTTTCTCGGCAAGGCCCCGGACGGAAATTCCGTTTTTCAAGTTTTGTTATTCAAAAAAAAAAAAAAAAAAAAAAGTGGGAGGGGGGAAAACAGTTGAATGGGCGGTATTATGACCGAAGCAGCACTGTAGCAGATGACCGGAAATGAGGAAGCGCTCTCAATCGTTGAAGACAACACAGATCCAGTGATCTTTGTTAGCCTACATCGCGCATTTGTGCTGGTAGAAAAAGTTTTCCAGTTAGGCAACATAAAGTTTTGTCATGCCGTTCTTACAAGAAGGGGTTTCAACGTAAAGTTTTGTCATGCCGTTCTTACAAGAAGGGGTTTCAACGTAAAGTTTTGTCATGCCGTTCTTACAAGAAGGGGTTTCAACGTAAAGTTTTGTCATGCCGTTCTTACAAGAAGGGGATTCAAATCTTGCAACTGTTGAGAAAGGGGTGAAGAACAAGTGGAGATGGGAATGGCTGTCTGAGACAGACAGCTCTGATGAAAAACGACCGCATCGTGACTGGTGCAAAAAACTTCATGTTTCATAAAATTTACTTCGGCCGGGGGCTTCATCCCCCGGACCCCCCAGTGGGGCACTGCCCCTGTACCCCACCAGGGCCTGGGCGGCCCCTGAACCCCTGCCTCATTTTCATTTTTTTTCAGATTTTCAAAGTGTCACCCATGTTTGATGTAAGCAAGCATGATGGCACAACTGTACAAACAAACTCTCGCACACATGCGTATACTGTGACATTCTTGCAGAGACATGAATGATATGACTAACATCACAGTTAGTTCCGTAACAGGAGTTTCTCTGTTCACAGGAAAAAAAAAGTACAACAAATATTTCACAAAGTTTCCTTCCCTCACTGGATTATCTTCTCTTGTCATGCTAAATGTGAACATAAGCAATAACATAGCTTCAGGAATCAGTGAATCCATCAGCAGGAAACATCAAAATATGCTAATGGATGAAAAGGAAGTTGGTAGAGCGCCGGACTCATAATCCAAAGGTTGCGGGTTCGAATCTCCACCAGGCCGTTTTGGTACAGGGGGATTTTTCCCTCGGAGTTGACATCAGTTCTGACTCCATTTCCCATACAGTCCTTCCAATCAGACTATCAACCGAGATTCCGTGTGTGAATGCACGCATAACATCTTGCACACACGTCAAATCCCATCACCAACTTTCGGAAGAGAAGGCCAGTTTGGCCATTGGTATGGATGACATGTTACACATAGCATGCACCTTCCCTGAAGATGGAGTATGGCTGCCTTAATGGCGGGATATAAAACGATCATGCACACAAAAAATTCCACTCCCTTTGTTGGGTAGATAGGATTAATACTTGCCTGTCCATATAGGGAGTGTCGGCAGGAGTCTCAGCCTGCGTACGCAGAAGAAGAAGAAGAAGATTGGACATAAAAGATTGAAGGTGTGTGTCTCGGTTTGAAAAAGAGGGAATGACAGTCTGGTATTGGAGTGGGGACATTTTTTTTTATAGCTTTGCTGACTATGATTGAGTAAAAATGATCTGCCATTTTCATCAAAAGGAGGAATGGGCGTGCAGGGGTGAAACTCCGACACAGTTCAGAAAGACGATGTGCAGAACAACGCTGATCCAGCAGTGATTTTACTGAACATGTCGGCTTACTGCTTTGATGACCGTGATGGACGTAGAGCAAAGAAATTTACGTCCATGTTAGAATTTTCAGGTCCATCCACTCAGCATGAAGCTGCTTAACGTTGAGGCTTCTTTCAAACGCTTAGTGTGCTGTAAGGCTTTTGCTTTTTTTTTCTTTCTTTCTTTCTTTCTGTGTACGCAGGCTGATACTCATGTGGACACTGCCTGTATAGACCGTTTTTTTTATCCTGCCATTAAGGCAGCCATACTCCATCTTCGGGGAAGATGCATGCTATGTGTAACATGTCATACATACCAACAGCCAAACTGGCCTTCTCTTCCGAGAGTTGGTGATGGGATTTTACGTGTGTGCAAGATGTTGTGCGTGCATTCACACACGGAACCTTGGTTTATAATCTCATTCGAAGGACTGTATGGGGAATGGAGTCAGAACCAATGTTAACTTCGAGGGAAAAATCCCCCTGTACCAAAATTCGAACCTGCGACCCCAGGATCACGAGTCCGGCACTCTACCAACTGAGTTATTCCGGCCCCGCTGTAAGGCTTTAAGATGGACCATGAAATGTGTATGACACAGTGCACTGTTATGAGGGCATGGGCTCTTTCTCTGGTCAGCTCTAGGCACAACTGTTGTTGTTCTTCTGAAGAAGCTGAATCTTCTGAAAACGGTGTGTGCCTGCCTCTCTGGTGAGATGATAGCAATGGTGACATAGGCCATGCTCTCACCCAGTTAAACACGCTCATCGACCAGGCCTTGGCTAGTTGGGGTGAACCAAGTGACCACACTTCCCCTTCCTCCCTGCCTACATTGTCTCCCTTTTCCCCTGCCCACACACACATGCCCCCTGGTACACGCCCCCTTTGCCTCCGTCCGCTTTCAGCATTTCTCTTATCCCTTTCCACCCGACCCTCTTTCTCCCTTTCCAGAAAGGAAAACCTTGTTCAGAATTGTCCCCCTTCCCACCAGATGTGATCTTTGAATTTCTGAAAGAGATTAACATTCATCATCTGATCTAAGATTTTACGGAGTAAAGATTTTTTAACAACATTTCCATTGTGTTTTTAGGAGTGTTTTAAAAGATTGTGTGAATGCGTTTTTTTTTTCTTTTTTTTCTTTTTTTAAAATAATGACTTGTGAGTTAACTTCAACATGGTGACAGCCCTGATATGGCCCTTTGTGGTTGGCTGGGCTGTAAGCAACATTACGTTACCTTACCATACCTTACCAGAAAGGAAGTACAAATGAACAAATGAATGTGCTGTATTACAGTGTTCTTGCGTTATATTCCTGTGGTGCTGGTGTGGACCTTGTGGAAAAGGTCTTCAATCCAGAGATTTCGTTTGTTTTTGTACAACAAGTTGACCATCTTCTCATAATTATGTCATGAGTGTGTCTCAGCAACAATGGTGGTTAGGCAAGGGGATCACATATCATTCTCCAGATGCCTGTGTTCAGTTCCCCTGCAGATTCTGACCCATTTGAAGTGCTCTGGGTGAGATCTTAAACTCAGGTGCCCTGCCCCTTGCTTCCTGACTGTCAAGTCTGGACGTAAAACTTACCTGTTTATAAACCGCCAGTTGTAGAATACCACTAGAAATATTAGCAAAACTTACCTGTTTATAAACCGCTAGTTGTAGAATAGCACTAGAAATATTATTAAAACTTACCTTTTTATAAACCGCCAGTTGTAGAATACCACTAGAAATATTAGTAAAACTTACCTGTTTATAAACCGCCAGTTGTAGAATACCACTAGAAATATTATCAAAACTTACCTGTTTATAAACCACCAGTTGTAGAATAGCACTAGAAATATTAGTAGAATTTACCTGTTTGTAAACCGCCAATTGTAGAATACCAATAGAAATATTATTAGAACTTACCTGTTTGTAAACAGCCAGTTGTAGAATACCACTAGAAATATTAGTAAAACTTACCTGTTTATAAACCGCCAGCTGTAGAATACCACTAGAAATATTAGCAAAACTTACCTGTTTATAAACCGGCAGTTGTAGAATACCACTAGAAATATTATTAAAACTTACCTGTGTATAAACCGCCAGTTGTAGAATACCACTAGAAATATTAGTAAATTGCTACCTATCACTTGCACACTTTGTTTGTGTTCTGATGAGCTGTTCACTGTGTTATACAGTGTGTGTTTCTATGTATGTGACACTTGTGCTGGTGTATATGTGTGTGTGTGTGTGTGCATGTGTGTGTGTGTGTGTGTGTGTGTGTGTGTGTGTGTGTGTGTGTGGTGTTCGTGCATGCATGTGTGTGTGCATGTGTGTGTATGTGTGTGTGTGCATGTATGTGTGTGTGTGTGTGTGTGTGTGTGTGTGTGTGTGTGTGTGTGTGTGTGTGTGTATGCATGTGAATGCATATATATGTTTATGCCTCATGAATGCAGAAGTTGTGTGTTTGTGAGTGTGTGTGTATGTGTGTGTGGTGTGTGTGTGTGTGTGTGTGTGTGTGTGTGTGTTGCTTATATTTTAGACATTGATTTGTTGAAACTTGTGAAGAGCCCAGTAGCTTGCATTGTTAGGATGTGTGCTATAGAAATTGCCTTCATTATTATCATCGACGATAACACAGCTCTGAGTTTGCAGTCATAAGTTCTTAGTTTAAATCCTGCTGAGGCCCAAACTTTCGACTAAGCCCTTTTCTCATCATACTGTTTAATCATTCTGGTGGCTCAGTGTAGTGTTACAAAGCTCATGTACCACCACACCCCCATCTCCTACGAGGGTTATTCCCACCTACCCTATATCACCTTGGATGGCTGCGGGGACGTTAAAGCCGAACGGGTTTCGAAACATCTGACCTTTGACCTGCCCCTGGCAGGTAAATCCCTGGACCGCATCATGGAGCTGAAGGAGATGGCTGGCAACCAGGACCTCTTCAACGCCATGAAGAAGCTGGAGAAGCGTCAGAGGAGGGCGGAGAGGAAGCAAGAGGAAGAAAGCGGCAAGGCCACGACGACGTCCACCGCCGCCCCGTCCAACGTCTTCGACTTCATCAACAAGAAGCTGGCAGGCAAGAAAGGTAAGAAGCACCACCCTGTGTCCTTGCTGAGTCAGTCTTTGTGGAGGTGGCTGTGTTTGTGTCATGTTTGGTTGTGACTGTTGTGATGGCAGAGTCAGTGACACGCTCCATCTTGTTCAGTTGAACCCATCTCTCCTGTTGGTTCTGTGTGTGTGTGTGTGTATTTTTTTTTGTTCTTTAACTTTACCAAAGCTTACAGATCTGCATAACATTGCTAACAATAACTTTTTTTCTTGCCACAGCTTTACTTTTCCGTCCTGTGCGAGACATTTAGTGAAAGGGCAAACAAACAAGGCTTAGACATTTCTAATCCAACATTTTTGTTGCTGTAGTCTGAGCAGAGGCATGTATCAAACTTGTGTACTACTTAACTAAGGAAAATTAAATACGCAGAAAGTGATGACGTTATTTTTGCACAATTTTGTGTGTGTTGTCATTGTTCTAATATTGCCTGACCACTTGCGTACAAGCTTTCATGCCATATCTACATTATCTACAGGAAAATAAACCTAGTCGAGTTTGGTATTAAAAGAATTGTTGGGAATTTGCCAATTCAGTCATCTCAAGAGCGCAGATATATCACATTTTTCATGACAACCACTAACTATCAAACTAACAGCCCCATTTGTAATGGCCGTTCAACAATGCTGAACACATTGCTGCCAGACTGGCTGTGCACAGATGACATTCAGTTCGCCGAGTACAGCACGGTTAGCTGGCTGGTGGGGAGCAGCCTGCAGAAAACACCCCTTTCCCTGACCTGCATTCATGGCTTGGCCTCTGCAGCTGCGAGTGAGCTGTAAACTTCCCTGCCTCTCAAAACTAAGTTGCTTGCTCTGAACAGCCGTGTTACGGCGGATTCTTTAACGTGCCATAGCTGCTTTACATAGAATATTGATTTAGAGTCTCTTGAAAAAGGAAAAAAAAGGAAAAAAAAAAGAAAAGAAAACTGGCAGCCAGGCAGTCAGTTCAGGTGTGGTGGGCAGGAAGAGAATCCACCCTGTTCCAGGCTGATCCCATTGATCTGAGGTTCTCCCGCCCCCCCCCCCCCCCCCCCCCCCCCCCCCCCCCCCCACCACACACACACACACACACACACACCTTCCCCAACTGAAGATTTCGTCCCTTTAAAGACTTCGGTTTTCTGAAAAATTGTTCTTTATGTCTGTTCTAAATGTATCTCACAGTAAAGATTTCCCCCCCTTTAAAGACTCGGATTTCTGGAACACATTTCTTTACGGTCTCAACTAAATGTACCTCCCAATGAAGAATCACTCCCATTAAAGAGTTGTTTTTCTCTAAAAAAAAATTTTCTATGACTGTACTAGATATATCTGCTTATGGAGATTCCTTCCTTCCAAAGACTTGGTTTTCCAAAACATTTTTCTCTACGTCTGTACTAACTGTACTACCCAGCGAAGATTTTCTCCCTGTAAAGATGATTTTCTGGAAGATTGTTCCTGCGTCTGAACTACATGTGTCTTACTGTAAAGATTCTTGCTCATTCAAGACTTGGTTTTCTGCAGTATTTTTCACTTTCTCAATATTAGATTTATCTTCCACTAAGGACTTCATTCCTCTGGAGACTTTTTTTTTTAGCAAAAATGTTTTTTCACTCAATGTCATTACCAAATTTGTCTCCAAATCAAAAGTTCCTCCCTTGACACGTTTGATTTTAAGTAAGAAGTAGCTGAGACAGGAACAGTATCTTGCCGCTTTTTCACGCTGTTCAAGTGTGTCAGAGTCCTGTTTGCTTGCGCATGTTATTAGAGTATTTCTGGCAAAAGAGTTGTTCAGCTGGCTGAGCTGTCTTCTCACATTCTAGCTTGTTGTTATCCATTGTTCAGCAAGGGCAGCCTACTGCCTGCATACAGGCTTTGTCTGCAAATGACCCACCACGTGTGTGCCTCAGACTTGACCATGTGACATTAGTATCAGCTGTGAAGTGTGGTGAACAGGGAGCTAACCTGTGAACAGGAGGCAGACACAGAGCTAGTCAGACCAACAGGAAGTAGTGAATGCCTTCAGTGTGCACAGGGGGGTGAAAGGGGAGGTACTGATCCTGTCCCAATTACATCTTTGGTTTTAAGGAATGTATTTCTTCTGTTGAAAAGCACACACACTAAAGATTTTCATTGGATATTTTCATTGGATATTTTCATTGGATATTCTCTTGTGTTTTAGATGGGCTTTTCCCCCAAGTTCCTCTCAATGGTCATTTCCAATTAATGCAGATGGCAGTATCTTGTCAACTGCCTTCTTTTTTGGTTTTGGATTCTGTCGTTTTTCTTTCTTGTTTCATCTCTTCTCGTTCTCCATTGAACATTACATGAGGCTGCAAGTCATTGCACTATTGGGGCTGGAATAGCTTAGTGGTAGAGCGCCAGACTCATAATCCTGGGGTTGCGGGTTCGAATCTCCGCTGGGCCGTTTCGGTACAGGAGGATTTTTCGGTCGGAGTTAACATTGGTTCTGACTCCATTTCCCATACAGTCCTTCCAATGAGACAATAAACCGAGGTTCCATGTGTGAATGCATGCATAACATCTTGCACACACGTCAAATCCCATCACCAACTTTCGGAAGAGAAGGCCAGTTTGGCCGTTGGTATGGATGACACGTTACACACAGCATGCACCTTCCCCGAAGATGGAGTATGGCTGCCTTAATGGCGGGAAAAAAAACAGTCATACACACAAAACTCCACTCCCTTTGTTGGGTAGATGGGATTAATCCTTGCCTGTCCATATTGTCCATATAGGGAATGTTCGCAGGAGTATCAGCCTGCGTACGCAAAAAAAAAAAAAAAAAAAAAAAAATCTGCACTATTGTTGTGGCGCTCCGAAGGGCCTGCAGGGTTAGCTTGTCGCTCAGCAGGACAAGGTCCAGCCATTTGACTTGTAGTGTGTGTATTATGCCGGGGCAGTGGTGGAAGAGCGGGTCAGCTGTGTATGTTGAAGAGGTCACAGAGGCTGCTCTCCCATCATCCACAGTCTTCATGATGTCGTGCAGGTGAGGGTTCTCTCATGTCCCCAGGTCTCAGTCTGAACAGACTGCCTTGGTCAGCTCTGTGCTGACCGGTGGCAGTTCTCACCTGAGCTGTAGCTTACTTCATGATTTCACTTGTTCTTGGAACCAGCGCAAACAGAAAAAAACTGACAGTTCATCCCTCATTGTGTTAGAACAAAGAAGCGTGCTCATCATGTATAAAGTGTGCTGTGATGACAACTGCTTTGTGGGCGGATCGGCTTTCTTCAGCTGATGCAGTTGCTTTCTCAACTGTGTTCATAACCATCTTTTTTTTCTTTTTTTTTTTGGTTGTTAAAGATATTACAGAACATTTCAAGGTATGTGTGTTAAAAACAAAAGAAAGCAAGAAAAAGAAATTCAAGCTGCATTTCAAAACTGGCATTGTTCAAGCGACTTTTGCTTGTTTTATCCGATTTGTTGCACTGACTCTGGGGGGAAAAATGTCTCTTTGATGGTTTACAAAATGAAATAGAAGGAAACAGAAGGGAAAGAACTGGATAAGAAAGGCAGAGAGAGAGAGAGAGAGAGAGAGAGAGAGAGACAGAGAGAGAGAGAGAGAGAAACAGAGGGAGAGAGAGAGAAAGAGAAAGAGTAAAGGAGGAAGAGAGAGAGAGAGAGAAGGAGGAAGAGAGAGAGAAGAGAGAGAGAGAGAGAGAAACAGAGGGAGAGAGAGAAAGAGAGAAGGAGGAAGAGAGAAGAGAGAGAGAGAGAGAGAGAGAGAGCACTGGGTTGTTTTTTTTATTTATCAAAAGTGGCGCTGATGTTTTGCTGCGTGTGAGAAACATGGGTATGACAGAATATGCCTGTCAGGTGGTGGGGACTCCCACATCCTGCTCAGGGAAAGATCCGCCACCCTTCCCACCCTCATCCCCACCACCCCTGCTTCCCTCCCTCTCCCGCCCCCACCCTGCACCTACTTGAGTTGAAGAAGTGGGACACTGGGCGCTAATCTCGGGGGATCCACAAAGGGTGCTTTACAGTCCTTCAGACCAGGTACAAGCCTTGCTGCCGCTCAGTGGATGAGAGGATGATATCAAGTGTTCAACACACACACACATGCACATGCACAGACACATGCATACCTGCTCTCACACTTTGAATGCAAACAACAGGAGGAAAACCATGGGGCGTATCCACAAGCACCTGTGTTATTGTTTATTTTTTTGGGTTTCAACCTGTAAGCCGTGGATGAAGGGTACCTGCAAATGAAAAGTTGCATGTGTATGTAAACAGAAAGCGGAGCAAAATGTGTGCAGTTATATCAGCGGACGTAAACTCTTTTGTATCACCCAAAAGTTTCCAGAATCAAAGCAGTTGTCTTTCAGACACATGCGCAGACACATACACATATGCATACATATTGCATGTATGCATGCAGATGTGTGCGTGTGCACACACACATACACACACGCACATACACACACACATGCGCATACACACACAAATAATAATACATGGGCACAAGCATGCATTCACACATGGGCCTGCATGCATGCATGCATGCAAACACACACACACACACACACACACACACACACACACACACACACACACACACACACACACACACGCGGGCGCACACACACACACACACACACACACACACACACACACACACACACACACACACACACACACACACATCGAGAATGACAGGCACTCAGGGAATTTAGGTCTTAGTATAAAAGTTTGTGGGGGAAAAAGAAGGAAAGAACAACAAGCAGTTAGGCAGACACTTGGGGTACACATCTCTAATGTTCTGTGCTTTGAATTTGAAATAGAAACGGAAAGTCTTGGGGTAAAAAAAAAACAAAAAAAAAAAAAACACACACACACGCTCAAAGGCCACATAACAAGCCCCAAACTCAGTAGTATTTCTTGACAAGACTTTTTGGGGGAGAAGGGCAGAGAGAGGGAGGGAAGGGATAGACGCACTTTTTGTGCATTCTCAGCATTTTCATAACAGGGGCTAAGTTTATGGTGGGGGATGTGGAGGTTCAGCACTCAGGCAACCTCCCCCACCCTCCCTTCCCCTCCTCCCTCCTAATCCCTAGACTTATCCCCCTTGATCTCACTTTGCATATGTTGACACTGCGCCGTGCTTGTTGGATGAATAATTTTGTGAACCGTTTTGACACTTCCTGACGTGAGGGGTCTGAAGTGGAATGCTAAAAAGATCATGTCCTGCCGGGGACGAAACCAGAAGGTCTCGGTTTGGGGGAAGCCTGGGGCAGGAGAGTTCTCTAGCTGTTGGGGAACAGAGCAGGACTGAGAAGAGCAGAGTGTAAACAGTGTGAGAGCTAATGGGCCCGATGTGGTACAGGCAGGAAATTGAAGGTTGGGATTGAACTGTTCAAATCCATGCAACCTTTCATGCACACAGACATGCATGCATGCACATACACATGTACACCTACATACATGTGCACACACATGCCCACATAAGCATATCCACACACACACACACACACACACACACACACTCACACACACACACACACACACACACACACACTCTCTCTCTCTCTTTCTTGTCTGTCTCTCACATACACTGACACCACACATATATGAGCCTCATTGACATGTAGACTTGAAGATTTGCGTGAGAGGGAGGGAGGACGGGAGGAAAAGACAGAGAAAGGGGGGGGGGGGGAAAGAGGAAAAGAAAGGGGTTGCAAAATGATCACCGTGTAGAAAGCATGATGCACATTGATTATAGCTGGTGATAGCTGAAAACAGCACTGATTATACAGCATGTACACATTTCTTTTTTCTCCATGCCACAAAAATGCAAAGTGCCGAAAAGTCTGACCCATGGAAAGCACTGCGTGTTTATAGTGAGAACACAGCTCGAAACATACTGAGATACATATAAAAACAAACAAAACATCTTTATACTGTGCTGCAAGTGCTGCCGCGGACAACAGCAATTTCCTTATCATGACAACAAATCATGTGTCTAAAGCACAAAGCCAACAAGTGCGAATGGCTATTGTAAAACACAAAGGAAAGCAGCTGCACACATTTATCAAACAGCAACACAGATTTATTGAACACAGTTGTTCATCAGTGGACAGCATATATGCCATTATGTCATGTGCCTGTGGTGCAGGGAATGAGTAGTAGGTGGTGCACTGAAGCAGCCAGTGATGTCAGAGGGAGTCAGTGGCCCACGCCTGTGGTCACTTTTCTTTATCATATATCACTGAATGGTACACAGTCTTTTTGTGGCCTTGATTATGGGCAATAAGCCCATACTGTGTGTGTGTGTGTGTGTGTGTGTGTGTGTGTGTGTGTGTGTGTGTGTGTGTGTGTGTGTGTTCCTGTCTGTCATATGCTTCAAATTTTTTTCCTGTTTTTCCATGTTCACCCTCCCACTCTCCTCCCTGTTTCTCTAGATTCATTCCTGGAACTGATAACACACTTTTGAATTTGTTATTTTCACTTTTCAAATTTGTATTGTGTGTCTTGAAGCACATGTAGAGTGAATGCATCATTTTTTTTTTTTTTCAGAACAGGTCAGTTGCAACTGCTGACAGACTGCTTTATTCTCAGAAATGTATAGGCTAGTCACAAGTACTTAAGGCCAAAACACTGAAATCTATTATTGTTACATTATCATATTTTAAGATACATAATAACAGTGTAAGAATTGCAACTTTAACCAGTGCACAACATCAGTGTTGTACCATACATAACATGCACTAAAAAAAAACAAAAAAACTACAGACATATAAACCATTGTAATCAACTATTTCTACACACTGTAGTGTGTGACATACCTCTTAATACTTTTCATTCAGGGAATGTCTCTTTAAAGTCCATCTAAAAATGGGACCCACCCTTTTCTCAAAACAGTTTGTGAAGAGGGTATCAACCTCAGCAGGCTGTGTCTCTGCCATTGTCGGTCAGATTGTGCAGAGGATGTCTACGTCAACAGACATTATTGCTGGGAAGGGAGTTAACAAATAGAGATAACTAATAGATAAGAATGACAAAAGGTGGCATTGTCGTTTCATGAATGACAGTCATTGCATGAACGACATGATAAAGAATGTGCATTGATCTGCTCACAATGACTTTGCATGTAGTTTTGATGTGATGTTGATCAAAGCTTTTGATTGTTCAGTGATGATAGTTCACACTGGGCTGTGTTCCTATGCCTGTGCTTTACTGAAAGATCCAACTTTTCAGTCTTGGCTGAAAGATTAAGTTTTCAGTCTTGGCTGAAAGATCAACTTTTCACTGCATGAGAGCATCTCAGGATTCCATGGAATGACCAGCAAAGAAGCAAACGATTCACACACACACACACATACACACACACACACACAGAGAAAAAAATCTAGTTTCTTTATGTGATTTTACATGAATATTACATTATACTTAAATACACCAAAACTGCAATTAAATTTCCCGCAGTGTGTAGGAGAACAGGGTGGTTACACCTGTGCCGGACTGAAACAAATGTAAAGCAAGGACTGCTGCTAAGTGACAGGACTTGCAGCTGCCTTCTAAGCAGCTCCTGGGAGCATCAACAGGGTGGGATATCACCAGCGTGAGTCAGAAACAGGGCAGGGTCTGCTGTAACAGGTAACCTCCGGACAGCAAGGCTCTGACCACTTTCTGTGGACTGCTGACACGGGCACTGTGAGAGGACAAGGGTGGGTTGCTGTGTGGTAGGGGTGTCAGAACGAATTGTGCAGAAATAGTGCCACAGACCAGGCATAGAAGATGGGAATCCTCAAAACAAAAAACAGAACAAAAAAATGTCAGGGTAGCATATGTTCATTTGAAGAATGACCAAAGGAAAGCTAACTGTCTTTTAGAAAGAGATCTTATTTTCATGCAAGAAAAAATGACAGCAATAAATACTGGTTTTAAACATTGTACAATGAAGAAAATTGTTTACGTTAAAAAAAAAAAAAAAAAGTTGCCTAAAACAAACCTCAACCAGCCTTGACTGGTGGGCGTGACTTCATATCCAGCTCTGTCACCGCTAATACACATGGAAAAGAGGATGTGAAATCATAATGCAATAGTATCCTACAACCACCACCACCCTCCCCCCCACCCTCCCCCCCCCCTCCCCCACACACACACCTTTTTTTTTCTTTCATAGTTAAGAATGAGATACTTCTGTCACCGCTAATACACATGGAAAAGAGGATGTGAAATCATAATGCAATATTATCCTACCACCACCACCACCCCCCCTCCCCCCCCCCCCCCCCCCCCCCACACACACACACACACACACACTTTTTTTCTTTCATAGTTAAGAATAAGATAACTTAGACCCAGAACATTATCACGGGTTTATTTGGGGTTACCACCTGCTCTGTGACTGTCTGCCATGGAGTGAATCGGAATTAAGTTTGATTTTGTGTGTGTGTGTGTGTGTGCAAGAGGAAGAAAGAGAACCAGATTTTGGAAATTGGGATTTGGATCACTCTTGATTCTACAGTTACTGTTCCTTAATGCCTTCCGTAGAAATGTTAACTCATTCAGACGGGCTGTGTGTGCACAGCCGATATGAATGGGTTAACAGAATTTTGAAAATCTGCATCACAGTGCAGAGATATTTCAAATTCAACGACCCAGTTTCTTCTCACAGTCGGCTGAGAGTGAAAAGGAAGATACCATGCTTGTGTGTTTACTCTTGCTTGTAAAGTGAAGTGGTTTTTTAGGTAACCCATTTTGTTTTTTTTAATCATGCTTGGAGAAAGAAACACACTCACGCACACATACACACACACACACACACTCTCTCTCTCTCTCCTCTCTCTCTCTGTCGCTCTCTCTCTCTCTCTCTCTCTCTCTCTCTCTCTCTCTCCTCTCTCTCTCTCACATACATGCGAAACAACCACCAAAAAAAAAAAAAAAAAAATCTTTAAAGTTTCAGAAATCCAACTGTTTAAAGGAGAAAGTCATGGCGTTCAAGACACCAGTTATAAATCACAGCATGCTGGTGAGAGGATAGGGGGGGGGGGGGGGGGCTTGGATGGGGGTTGGGGGGGGGGGGAGCGGATAGTGAAGACTTGGCATAACATCTCCTCACCATTTATCAGAAAGCCTCTCCGGATATGATAAAAAAAAAGAAGGCACCTGAAGAGATGACAAACGGCTGGAAGGAATGACAGAACAACAAAAATGTCTGAAACAACAATGGCACTGGGGTGGGACTCAAGCTGCAAACCCAAGGTTACTACTCCTCAGGGTACACTAGCCATGATATGGACCCAGTGGTGTGACAGAGTATCTTGGGACTGCATGGTGGGGGAGGGCAGAAGGGGTAGCGGTCTCAGTGTCAATTTGTTTCAGTAAACCCTCCCAACTCTCACCTTCAGAACTCCTTAAAAAAAAGGAAGCAGTCTTAATTGGGAGGCAAGTCTTGCTCCTGAACAAGAAAAAGTTTTCACCTTCTGAGCTCAGCTGTTCTGAAATCCCACTGTGTCCCGGCACAGAGTGACGTCATTCACAGTCAGACTGGAACATCCAGAAGAGAGTGAAAGGAAAACACGTTTCTGACAGAGAAAACAAAAATTGTGTGAAGAAACTGAGAAACGTTCATGCATAGAATCGCATCTCAGTCGTGTAGATCATAAACTCCCGTCAGCTAGCCCTGATGGATGAAGTATTCTCTCCTTTCACGAATTTTATCTCTTTATACAGACAGAGCGAAAGAACCGAAAATGAAGGGAAAGAACTTTGCACAGATAGAGCGAAAGAACCGAAAATGAAGGGAAAGAACTCGCTGTGTGAGCAGAACGGGTAAGATAATCCCTCAGTGTGAAAAGACATCATAGAAACAGGGTTCCAGGAATGGTATCTTTTTAGTATTTCAAATTCTGCTTTCACATCTCATCTAAGGACTGGTTTGTAATGAAACACACTTAACACAAGTCTCCAGGAGAAATCTCTGTTCTGCATGATACTCCACATCATCTGCGGATTGCAGAAGTTTACATTTATATCTGATGATTTCAGATTTGACTCGAACTTCAAATTCGAGTTCGGATTTTGCGCAGCTGGTTTCAAGTTTACAATAGTTGGTCACTAGCATTCTTGCCAGCATCGGCTGATTGGACAGTCCCTATCTTTAAACACTCATCACCACAACCTTTCTGAAGCCCTTTTCTTTCTCCAGTGTGTTAACTAAAGCAAAACAATGGTAGATGAAAATCTGTTACGTCTTTTCTACTCTTCCCACAATAAAGAGCATCAGTCTGCCTTGGAGAACAAGTTACAGGAGATGTCAGCAACTTTACCGATCCTGGAACCATGGTCATCGAGACAGGAAGGCCAGATGAAGACAGGAAGGCCAGATGAAGACAGGAAGGCCAGATCACCAAGGCAAGACACAACACAGTCGTTCTCAGGTCCTTCTGGAGGAATGTAAACATCTAGCTGTCTTCAGTACCAGTGGCGAGTCTGTGTTGTGGTACGGCTCAGGGATTCGGAGAATCGCCAAAAGGTTGGGAACGCAGGTTGGAGGTCTTTATCGAGAAGACCTGCCTGTGGCAGATAACTGCGTATCAGGTAGACGGAAAAAATCAGCCGTGAAGAACTTAAGCACAGAACGAACCCACCGGAGACCAGTAAGTGGACACTATCAGAACCCCCAAAATGGAAGTGGACCGGATACACCCTGCACACAGGTTCAAACAGCATTGCACAACATCCCCAGGACTGGAATCCCCAGGGAAAACGAAGAAGAAGACGGCCAGTAACAACGGGGCGAAGCACACTGGAAAATAAGCCGAAAACGGCAGAATGTCATGGGGGGGGGGGGGGGGGGGGGGGGGGGGGGGCGAAAGCAAAACAGACAGCCCAATCCATCAGTCCTGCTGGAAACCTGCAGTGATTGGCCAGTGTTGCCCTGTGGGGAATGAAGAGAAATAATCAAGTCAGAAAAGCCTTACAATAGCATTGCCTGAGCATTAGGGCAAAGCCTTTCTTTGGGGGCGAGATTTGCTGTGTTGGGGTTGAAAGGGAGGGAAAGTGTTTGTTTGCCTGGTGTTCACTGGAAGGTTTTGTGTATCTGCAACCTGCTTGTCACTGTGGGACAAAACACAGATACCACAGTCAGACCTTCCTATAAAGATCCTCCTCTCTTTAGAGAATGAGTTTCCGGAACATTCTTCTCCTTGTCTTTTTTTTAAATTTTTTTTTTAAGATGCATCTCCCAGAAAGGGTTGTATTCCTTCTGACACTAGATGCACCTCCTGTTAAAGGTTGCGTCTCTTCCAGTATGTGATATAGATGTACCTTCTAGTGCAGGTTGCCTCCCTTCAAAACACTTTTTTTTTTAAACATTCTACTTTTTGTCTGTATTTGATGCACCTCCCAATAGAGGTTGTCTTTCTTTCAATGTATGGTTTGGAAACTTTTTTTTTTCATCTTTACTAGAGATACCTCCTAGTAAAGGTTGTCTCCCTTTCAGCTTCTTTTTGGAACATTTTTCTTTTCACCTTTTCTCGATGTATCTCCCAGTAAAGGTTGCCCTCTTTCAATTCACTTGGTTTTGGGAATATTTTTCTGTTTATCTATACCAGACGTATCTCCCAGTAAAGGTTCTCTCCCTTTCAACTTACTTGTTTTGGGAATATTTTTCTTTTTATCATAGTAAATGTGCCTCCCAGTATCAGCTAGGCTATAAACAACAAAAACTGAAAGTGAACTGCCTGCAAGTAACGGTTGTCTCCCTTTCCGTTCTTGTTTTTGGAGTATTTTCTTTCTGTCCGTAATAGAATAGTTCCCATGATCATTTCCCAGCTGCTAAGATTCCCTCTTCTCAAAAGTCCAGGTCTTGTGTGCTTCTAGTGGTCATTATTATAAAGTTTCTCTGTTTTCTTTCATATACTTAAGTTTAAAATCTTGATGCTTTGATGGCAGAAACTACTTCTGGTTAGATCGTCTCAATGAAGAGGCGATCCCCAAAAGTGGTAGTGCTCTTATCGTCTCTTGTTTCATGATGTATGTCAGTGTGTCTTGGGTGGTGGCAAGGTTTTGTAGGTATTGAACTCTCACGCATCGCATTTTGTTTTCAGAGAAAAAATCTTTTCATACAAACAAACACTGCATGCTGTTCAAATAAATGATTAAATTTTGCTGCAAAATACAAGTTCTTTGTAAACGAAATTGCATAATATGTTCAAAGCAAACAAATAAGGCAGAAACATAAGGCAGTGATAAGTCTATGCAAAACAAATGACCTCATAAATGTAACCGGTCTATGTGACACATATAAACAGCCATTCCAAGGGAGGTTTTGCTTGTTTGTTTGTTTGTTTGTTTTCATCTTTCTTTACCTTTTGTATGTGTGTAAAATATCACGGCTGGAACTAATGATATCCAGTATACACATGTTTCTTTGTTTGTTGTTTTTTTGTCCATCTTGATTATTACAATTTCATCTTATGGCACTTTTCCTCTTAAAAACAAAATTGAAAAAAAAAAATTAAGAATAAAGATTAACGTTGTCCAGTGCAGGTATGTTGAAACTGGGCACAAATAGCGTATTCTTCATGAAGAAAAGCAGCAGCAACAATAACAAAACGGGAACATCAAACTGTGATACATACTAATATCCATCAGGCAGATCGTTAAATACGGAATATTATATTGTCTGAGGAGTAAGAAAACAAGGCAGGGGTGGTTGACAAAACATTGTTGCATATGACAGGTGTTTAAAAAAAATGTTACAAATATAGCAAAGAGTAAAATAAATTCAGCTTATAAAAATGAAATGCAGCGTTACAGA
Source organism: Conus canariensis (assembly GCA_033310375.1). Lineage (NCBI taxonomy): Eukaryota > Metazoa > Mollusca > Gastropoda > Neogastropoda > Conidae > Conus > Conus canariensis. Next base: position 34,867,946 of record CM065735.1, read on the forward strand.
TCAGCTGAAACAATAACAGCACAATATGTAAGCAGTATTCAAGCGCATTCTTGAAACAATCCCTGGACCCTCATTTCCATGATCAATAGATGGCAGTTCTTGGTTGAAAGATTAAAAAGAAAAAGCAACAAAATATTGTTTGCAGCTTGCAGCATGTATATGAACAGCAATTGTTTGTAAAAGATATTTTTCAGAAAAAAAGCATTATTATCAAAATACTAATTTGAATATTCCCTTTTTTAAAACTATGTCTTAAAAACCGTGAAGCTTGTGTACAAAAATATAAACTGAATCATCAATTATTTGAAACAGAATCTGGCTGTAAAATAGATGAGCATAGGTAAACAGTGTTACGTAGGCCTAAAACCAACACAGGGCCTGTGGCATGATCAACAAGAATCAGTTTGAATATATTGGTTGAAACAAAAATCATTTACAGTATTGTAAAGTTTACAGCATTGTACACACACAGCAAATGTGTCTTGCGCATGTTTTCAGAAATAAAAAAAAAAACTTGATAAAAAACAAATTGAGAAGAACATCCTTTTTAAAGAACGTATAAGTGATTTTTTTTCTTTGAAGAGTTATATCAGTGATTTCAAATAAAAGACAAAAAAGCACACACAACAGCAGAAAACAAAAATAAAAGTGGAAAATAGTGTGGAACCATAGTGTACAGCAGCAAAATAAAAAAAAAAAGTATCACAAAGCACCTTAAACTAAGCACAGGACCGGTAACATTATCATGATCGATGAACATCAGTTTAAATTTCGTGTTTTGAATAAGTGATGAGTGTTCACTGCAAATTTGCAGCACTGTCCATAAACAGCAGCTCTAGAAGAGCTTTAGAGGGGGAAAAAAGCATGTTCAACAAGCATCAGTTTGTACATCCCAGGCAGAAAAAAACAACAACTGTGTGCAGCATGGTATAACTGTCCGACAGACAAACATCAGGGGTCCCAGAAAGCCTCAGAAAGCACAAACGATGTAGCAGCATCTTCCACCTGGAGGCTACACCACAGCCACACAGAAAGCACAAACGATGTAGCAGCATCTTCCACTTGGCGGCTACACCACAGCCACACAGAAAGCACAAACGATGTAGCAGCATCTTCCCACCTGGCGGTTAAAGCACAGCCACACCCAGTCTCAGCCAGGACGTGGCCAGCACAAGTCAGTTCAGCGACAGACTCCTCCACCGTTCCTTCTTCTGCCGGATGTTGGCCCGCATGTGCTGCAGCGCCTCCTTGTTGGCCTCCCCCCGCACTGGTGACGTCACACGAAGCGCCGGTTTGCGCGCCGTCTGGGCCGTTTTGTCCTCGTCCTCTTGCAGGGTCTCTAAGGGCATGGGGATGGTGGTGGTGGTGGCGGTTGTGGTGGTGGTGGAGGCGGTGGGCGCCGGCACAGCGGAGGGCGGTTCCCGTGGACAGGGCTTGACCAGCATGGAGGGCTTGGAAGCCAGCGAGGGGTCGTGCAGACCTGGCTGGGCAGGGAGGACAGGCTGTGTGGAGGAGGTGTCGGCTTCAGCAGCGGGAGCCTTCTTCTGCAGGATGCTTTCGATGGTCCTCAGCACTTTTTTCTCCGCTGCCGCTTGGGCTGCGGCATAGGCAGGGGACATGGGCCTGGTGGTGGTGGTGATGCTGGTGGCAGTGTGTTGGACACCACCGCCTGTGCCTTTCCCTCCAGCTTTAGGCTGCTGCGGACCTTCCTCCCCTTTCCCGTTCTTCTTCAGCGCCTGTTTCAGGTGCGAGATGCGGCTCTTGATGCTGTGCTTGATTTTGGACTTGTGTCCGGAGGGAGAGATGACCCCCTCCCCTTCATTGTCCTGGTCTCCAGCGTCTTTCACACTGACCTCCGAGCTGCTGCGGCTTTCTTCCGATTGGTCGGCGGGTGTTGAAATGTACCCCTCGTTCTGCATCAGCAGTTCTTTCCTTTTCCGCCACGTCTCTCTCAGGTACTCCATCTTGGAGGCTCTGTCTGAGGCGGCGCTGATGGCTCGCCGCACCGGTCGTGTGCTTCTGTCCGTCGCCGACGCTGCGGACTCCGGGCTAGTGAGCGACGTGGTCATGGCAGGGGCCGTGACCATCGCGCCGGGCGCACTGTCCACGGAGACCACGTGACCGTGCTCGGTGATGTCCTTACGCTCCGTGGTGTGGGTCGGGGTGGTGATGACCGGAGCAGCCACGGTGGGCTCCTCGGGGTGTGTCGGAGCGGGCTTGGAGAAGGAGCGCCTCTTGTCCTCTCGCACGGAGGCCGTTCTGTCCAGCGACTGCACCCGTTTCTCCCCGCGCAGCAGGTGCGCCATCCCAGGGGGACCTTCCGGGGGAAAGAGAGGCGTGTTCAGCAGCAGCTCGCGCCGTTTCTGTTTGAGAGACTCCCGCAGGCTCTGGAACTTCTCAATGGTGTTTGGTGGATCTGAATCACCTGGATCTGTTTGATCGTTCGTCATGGCCTGTTCCCCACCCTTCTCCGACCCGCTCCTCTTGGACTGCTGGGACGTGTCTTCCCTGGGGGCGTGCACTGGGGTAGAGCTGTTGGCTGTGCGTCTGACGTCAGGGGCTCTGCCTCTTTTGCTCTGATCCTTGGAGCCTGGGTCAGTCGCTGGCTGAGGCCTATCCTGGGTGCTGCTGTGTTTTTTGGAAGAGGGAACGCTTCGTTTTGAAATCAGCTGCATCTTTCCGTTAATGAACTCAAGGACTTCCTCCACAACAACCTCTTCTTCTTCATCATCGTCGTCGATGTAGGCCACGTCTTCAAAATCTTCCCCGAAGTGGCCAGAGGATGAGGTCGGGAAGCCGCCAGAGAGGCGTTGGTCGTGGATGTGTCGGCAGTGAAGGCATCGTCGTCTTCCCGATCTTCTGGTAACTCCAGCACGATGTCTTCAGGCGTGAAGATGGAGTGACTTATTAGCGTAGACGTCAGACAGCCAAAGTCTCTTCCCACCATGCCCTCTAGGGTCAAGTCTTCGGGCACCAAGAAGCGCAGTTCAGGTGTTTCCATGGTGACCGGGCTTTGGGAGACTTTACTGCTGAGCAGCAGAGTGCTCAGGGCCATGATCTCCGCGTCAGTGGCAAGGTCAAGCACACTCCTCAGCACGTCGGTCTCATGCATCAAGGCCTTGAGGTTAACTCGCAGGTCGCTCCTCGCCTGCTCCGCCGCCAGGTTGAAGCTGTCGTCTGTCTTTCGGGCGTCCAGAGCAGCCAGCAGCAGCCTCTCCTGGCGCTTGATGAAGAACTGCAGCTGCGCGGAACGCCTCTGGACGTCCCTTCTCAGATCCTGCTTCCTCTGGTGCCAGTTGCCCTCCGCCATGTTGACGGTCTCCAGGCTGTAGGTCACCTGCAGGGAAGCCGTCTGCAGGCTGTTCAGTTTGCGCTGGAGGCACTCCCAGGTCCTCACCACGTCCTGCGGGGTGGAGCTCAACCGTCGCTGCACCCCTACCCCTCTGGTGGGGAGCGACTCGGAGGACAGCCTCCTGGTGGTTTGAAGAACCGCTTCTGACGCCGTGGACGAGGACATGGAGTGACGAGGGGAGGTGGGGAAGCCGCTGGGTGACATGTACCCGGGGGAGGAGGAAGGAGACGCTCCCCTCGGAAGGCCGTGGCTGACCGCCCAAGAGCTGTGTCGGCTGCGGACAGAGGGGTCGGACAGGGGCTGCGCGGAGGAGACAGGGCTCGGTCCCTGTAGCTGTGGACCCCTCCCGGGGAGGCGGCTTTGGCCTGGGGAGAGGAGCGGTACTGAGGGGAGGAAGGGGGGTACTGAAAGTGGGCGGCCGGGGGGCTCTGACCGGCCAGGACCATGGTGGGCGACGCCTGCCTGGCCACGCCCGCCCCTGGCGACAGCGAGCGGTTGTTCACCAGGGTCTTCTGCACCTCCCCGACATACTCCCGGCACATCCTGGCCAGGAAGGCGTTGGACGTCAGCCCCCTGATGCCGCCCGGGGGGAGGGGGGCCTCCTGGCCGCACAGGGGGCAGGGCAGGGTCGGCTGGCCCTGGGGCCGGCGGTGGGTGCCAGGTGCTGCAGGCACTCCAGGCAGAAGCTGTGCAGGCAGGGCAGGGTGCGGGGGTCCCGGTACAGCGACTGGCACAGGCGGCAGAACAGGATGGACGTGGGCAGGTCCGAGTTGGGCAGCGCCATGACGCTGGATGGAGGACGGCTTCTTCTCTCTGCGTGTGAGCTGTGTTTACGGTTGACGTTAATCTCCCTCTCGCTGTGTGGGGGAGTCGGATTTCAGCCGTGTCTTTTCCTTCCGCCCCTCTCTACAAGATCGGTGGAAGGGTGGGAAACTTTACCGCAGTTGAACTCGAGACACATTCTTGGGGAGCCTACCGCTTTCTAAGGTGTCCTGTGTCCAAGCACATTCTCATGCCAAGAAGGAAGGATGAGGTCTAGAGTGTTTTCAGCTGCGCTTAAAGTTTTGTTTTCATGAGCACGCGCGCGCGTGTGTGTGTGTGTGTGTGTGTGTGTGTGTGTGTGTGTGTGTGTGTGTGTGTGTGTGTTTTAAATGCTTGAGGGATGACCCTGGTGAAAGAGGGGAAGGAGGGAGGGGTGGTGGCAGTGGTTTGGATGGAAGTGGTTTTTTTTTCTTTTCTTCTCTGTGAAAGGAAGCCAGTGTCGGTGTTGATGGCTGCGGTCTGGCGTACTTCCCTTGTCATGAAATTAAATCTCGGGGATGGCGGGTGCAGTCTCTATTGAAGGTCCTGAAACACACACAATAGGAAATAAATGAGTTGACATGTACACACACACACACACACACACACACACACACACACACACACAGAGAGAGAGAGAGAGAGAGAGAGAGAGAGAGAGAGAGAGAGAGAGAGAGAGAGAGTTTTTTTTTTTTTTTTTTTTTTAAGTGAAAAAGCAGGTAAAGTGAATGGTCAGCGCAAGTAAATAATGCAAACACAAAATTGTATTATGCAGTGCAGGGCGACAGGCACACAATATTTTCCTGCAGAGAAGCAAAGACACAACTGGCGTTGCAGTTACCTAGGAGGCGGTGGGATTTGGGGAAGGGAAATGGGTGTGGGGATGGGACGAGGGGGAAAAGAAGAAGGAAAAGGGAAAGGGGATGGGAGGTGGGGGCGGACCGTTTTCACGTCAAAGGGAGTGATGTGAACAAATTCAACATGCAGCACAAACATACATGTCAACCGCATGCATCCACACTGTATACATGTTACAGTGAATGTACCAAATCAGGAAATGTATAAATTTCCTATACATTTCAGTAAATTAACCCTAACCCTAACCCTAAACATTTCAGTAAATTTAACCCTAACCCTAACCCTACCCCTAACCCTAAA
>CM065735.1:34878256-34885756 GCA_033310375.1 Conus canariensis
AGAAATCCTCAGATTCGGGGACCCTCCATGGCATGTTGCCATTGTGACGGCTGTCTCACGATTCCCCACACCACGTCCACATCTGTGGTGTGTTCGTCGTGACAGATTCTAGGATACTTTAGGGACGTGGTCACACTCTTCTTTCTGCGGAGAACGCTTACTATGGTGTATCCAACATTCACTGAGGATTTTTAGATGTAGAACTTGTTTATAAACCACGATGTTCATTTAAACCTAAAACATTAACTGTTCAGACTCAGAATTTCTTGTCATGAGTCTTGGAATAGAAAAAATAAAGCCAAACGCACATGCAATCTAAAACGCCAAAGGAAAAAGATCATGTTCAAAATGCTGTGGAAAAAAAAAGGTGATTTCACGTGTAGATACCTGCATATAACATTTCAAGAAATTAGATGGGCATACCTCCCACAGAAATGCTGCTAAAGCATCAACTGGTTGTCATGAAACCAAGACAGACCATCTTAAAACACTGTTCAGAGCGGAAATGTGCAAAATGTGTTCACAGTTGCTTTAGTAATAAATTATTTGTCACTTTCGGTTTTGATTTTCTTTCTTTTATTCGTATTACATAAATGTTTCGAAGGTGTTATTGACAGTGAAAGTTGATTCTGATTCTGATACGCAGAATCTGTGACAAAGCAGTGAACGTGAAAGGATCTGGTAGGCTTGGCGGCGTCCTGTGCGAGTTCACTTTTGCCCAGATGCCAACCTCACGTCACCGGAGGGACTCATTGGTCTTGCGGGAGGGGGGGGGGGGGGGGTGTCTCCTCCGGAAGGTTGGCTCCGGACGATCTCCCATTCATTGTTTCCTATGGACGACTGTAGTGTAGTGAGACTGCTGGCTGCGGCTGTGATGGGGATGGGATGGAATTGGGGGGGAGCGGGAACAAGCAGGATGCAGAAATAGGTGGAAGAAAAGTAGTGGGGGGGGGGGGGGGGGGGTGATGAGGGGAAAAAAAACGAAAGACAGAAAAAAAGGTGGAGGCAGTGTAGGAGAGAGGTCGCACCATTTAGCCCCCCCCCCCCCCCCCCCCCCCCCCCCCCCCCCCTCCCACCCCCCCACGCCTTCCAAGCCGAGCTGCGCGAGGGACGACAACACCCAGCTGATTGAAGGTGTGGCTGACAGGGGCGGAGGACCAAATGGAAGGTTATGTCGGTCTCTGGGTTTTCCTCTCCTCTGTCTCTCCGTGACCCCACGCCTGTCTGACGTGTTCCTGTGACACAGACACCCTGCCCCCGTGTTAGTCTCGGAAAGTGGAGTTGCGGTTGTGTTACTGTTTTTTTTTTTTGTTTTGTTTTTTTTCTCCCATGTTAGGTATGAGATTTTTAGAACAGTGGATGTGTTCTCGGCCAGTAGCGTGGTAAGGTCTTTTAACACACACACACACACACACACACACCTCTCTCTCTCTCTCTCTCTCTCTCCTCTCCTCTCTCTCTCTCACGCACACACACACAACACACACACACACACACACACACACACACACACACACTCTCCTCTCTCTCTCTCTCTTTTGCTTTCTGTTATCCTTGGAAATAAAGATTATCATTATCATCATCTCCCCCCCCCCCCCCCCCCCCCCCACCACCCCACACAATGCAGCGGTTTTCACTTCGTTGAGGAAAACACTGAAATAAGAGCACAGAAAAAGATGTTTCTACCTGTGAATACTGATGCTAGCTTCTACGTAAAACAGCACTGGAAGAGGACGTCAGTCCCAAAGGAAAGCAAGAAAGCTTCCTGTTTGTTAAGTCAGTCAGCACAAGCTGATCGTAAGCAAACCGACCTCGACACAGCGCCAAGTTTCGTCCATAGCGGACCTCGTCGGACTTGCCAGTTCCTTTGTGGGATGCTGCTTTGGTCATGCAGCGCTTGGCATTTTTTTCAGGCTGCGCTATCAGTGGCCTCACTCCCACGCAACTTTCCCCTCCCCCCCCCCCCCCTCCCCACTATTATACACAGCCAGGTGTGGCTCGTGCTATGGCAGTATAAGTCCCTGTCACTGTGTGTGGGTGGGTGGGCTGGCTGCACGCCAAAAATTAAGGCGCCAAGGCCTTGCTTAAGGAGTCAGGCATTTATAGACTGGTGCAGTTAGATTGTTTGGAGAATTTTTATTGTGTCTGAAGGTTGATTCTCCTCATTTTCTTTCATATGTCCATCGAGGTACAAGCCTCCAAGCAGACAGATTAAAGGAATCAAAGGAATGGGACTATTTGGGCGCTTTGAACTGGCGCAAGATAGGGCTACGGGTGAGTGAGTGCAAAGGCCTGAAATGTGTGTCAACTTAAAGGGAAGGTCATGTATTTGAAGATTGTGATTCCATCAGTGAAAATCCCCCCCAAAACAAGGGAAATAGTTGGTGGGGAGTTGCTCTTTTGATCAAATATCAGTTTAACGTTACATGCTGGCTCAAATTTATGGTAGGCCTCCAAGAACGCTTATATGGACTATACCATGTTTTAGGGCCAAATTCTCTACTTCGTGGCGTGTGGTCTGTGCATATCACTGTCAGCTGAAGGGACGCACAAGGACAGAACGGCTTCAACACGCAACAGCGGAACACCGAATACCCTGCTCCCATCAGCCCCCGACCCCCCCCCCCCCCACCCCACCCCAACTCCCCGATCATTACCCCCCTCCCTTCCTCTCTAACGTATCACGCGCGCATTATTGCGAAATGTCACACTTTTTTTTTTCTTTCTTTCTTCGCAGAAGAAGAAAAAAAAATTGAGACAAGTACGGAATTAAAAAAAAAAAAATGAAATAACGAAACGAAAATAAATAAATGAATAAACAAAGCGCTGAACAATGCACTGAAGTCCGTTTGTTTTGTTGTTGTTTTGTCTTTTTCTCTTTGTTGTTTTTCGCCTCCCGATATAAGTGCCCACCTGCGGCGACTGATTTAAACAACTTTCCGCCCTTCTTCTTCCTCTCTCCCACCTCTCTCTCTCTCTCTCTCTCTCTCCTCTCTCTCTCTCTCTCCTCTCTATCGCTCAGTCTGTCAGCAGTATAAGCAGAAATGAGAGAGAGAGAGAGAGAGAGAGAGAGAGAGAGAGAGAGAGAGAGTATACAGCTGTGGGGTGGACTGAATGAGCTAAACTCACAAAAGAAGTATTATACGTGACACATGCACGTACGCACGCACACGCACACACACACATACACACACACGCGCACGCACGCGCGCGCGCACACACACACACACACACACACACGCACGCACGCACGCACCACACACACACACACACACACACACACACACACACACACACACACACTGACAGAAAGAAAGAGGGAGGGAAGGAGGAAGGGTGGTGGTAGACTCAGAAAGGTGGTGGTAGACTCAGAAAGGTGGTGTGGTTAGACTCAGAAAAGTGGTAGAAGGAACAGGATAGTGGTGCTATATGCTGGAAGGGTGGTGGTAGACACTGGAAGGGTGGTGGTAGACACTGGAAGGGTGGTGGTAGACACTGGAAGGGTGGTGGTAGACACTGGAAGGGTGGTGGTAGACACTGGAAGGGTGGTGGTAGAGCAAAGGAAGGATACTGGTAGACGTTGGAAGAGTGGTGGTAGACGTTGGAAGAGTGGTGGTAGACACTGGAAGAGCGGTGGTAGACGGAAGGGGGTGGTAGCACTGGAAGAGGGTGGTAGACACTGGAAGGGTGGTAGACACTGGAAGGGTGGTGGTAGTAGGCAAGGGAAGGATACTGGTAGACATTGGAAGAGTGGTGGTAGACGTTGGAAGAGTGGTGGTAGACGTTGGAAGAGTGGTGGTAGACATGGAAGAGTGGTGGTAGACACTGGAAGAGTGGTGGTAGACACTGGAAGGTGGTGGTAGACACAGGAAGCGAGTGGTAGACATTGGAAGAGTGGTGGTAGACCTGGAAGAGTGGTGGTAGAGCGGTGAAGATGGTGCAGACAGTTGGAAGAGTGGTGGTAGACATGGAAGAGTGGTGGTAGACACTGAAGAGTGGTGGTAGACGCAGGAAGAGTGGTGTGTGCATGAAGGCGGGTGGTCGCAGGAAATGCAGATGGGGTGGTAGTCGCAGGAAGATTCAGTATGGGCGGTGGTGTGTCGCAGGAAGATGCAGCACTGTCGGTGGTGTCGCAGGAAGATGCAGTATGGGCGGTGGTGGTCGCAGGAAGATGCAGTATGGCGGTGGTGGTCGCAGGAATATGCAGCACTGTCGGTGGTAGTCGCAGGAAGATGCAGTATGGGCGGTGGTGGTCGCAGGAATATGCAGCACTGTCGGTGGTAGTCGCAGGAAGATGCAGTATGGGCGGTGGTGGTCGCAGGAATATGCAGCACTGTCGGTGGTAGTCGCAGGAAGATGCAGTATGGGCGGTGTGTGGTCGCAGGAAGATGCAGTATGGGCGGTGGTGGTCGCAGGAAGATGCAGCACTGTCGGTGGTAGTCGCAGGAAGATGCAGTATGGGCGGTGGTTCGCAGGAATATGGGCGGTGGTAGTCGCAGGAAGATGCAGTATGGGCGGTGGTAGTCGCAGGAAGATGCAGTATGGGCGGTGGTAGTCGCAGGAAGATGCAGTATGGGCGGTGGTGGTCGCAGGAAGATGCAGTATGGGCGGTGGTGGTCGCAGGAAGATGCAGTATGGGCGGTGGTAGTCGCAGGAAGATGCAGTATGGGCGGTGGTAGTCGCAGGAAATGCAGATGCGGTGTAGTCGCAGAAGATGCAGTATGGGCGGTGGTAGTCGCAGGAAGATGCAGTATGGGCGGTGGCAGTCGCAGGAAGATGCAGTATGGGCGGTGGTAGTCGCAGGAAGATGCAGTATGGGCGGTGGCGGTCGCAGGAAGATGCAGTATGGGCGGTGGTGATCGCAGGAAGATGCAGTATGGGCGGTAGTAGTCGCAGAAAGATGCAGTATGGGCGATGGTAGTCGCAGGAATATTCAGCATTGTCGGTGGCAGTTGCAGGGATATGCACAAAGGGTGAAGGTCAACGCAGGAAGACGCGGGAAGGTGGTGATAGATGCAGGAAGGGTGGTGGAGACAGACGGAGAAAGAGTGGTGGTAGACATCGAATGGTGGATGCAGACACAGGAGGGGCAGCGGTTGATTGCAAGTCAACCGGCTGTAAACGCTCGTAAAAGAGCATCGCTATTTTTCTTCCTTCTTTTTTTTTTATTTATTTTTTTTTTTTTACAGTTGATTCACTCACTCGTTCGTACGTGAATACAACAAAAAAATGCAGCAAACAACGGAGATTATATTTGTCATCGAAGTAAAATGAGAAGAAGAAGAAGAAGTCAGTTATTCCTTCAATGCGATATATAATGTCTTCTAACAAGTTGCAAAGTGAGGCGACTGCAGGCGGAAATCTAAACAAATTTCAAATGTTATTTAATAGCGAACCGCCAAGAAAACGCAGACAAACGAATCACAAGACAAAACATGACGCGTTTCGACCTCTTGGGTCTTCTTCGGGCAAGACACGAAACACTGAGGACAACGAAAATGAACGAGCAATCACTTATCTTCATTCACTTCAGCGCAAGATGGGCGTTGAATTTATGACCCATCTTGCGCTGAAGTGAATGGAGAGAAGTGATTGGTTTGAGCCGTGATGTGTGTTTGCTGAAAGAATTTACCGAGGTTTTTTTTTTTTTTTTTTTAGGGCTCTAGAAGAATCCTTTAGATAAAGTTGACTGCTCTGTATCACGAAGAGGGTATAAACATTTATTATATAGGAAACAAAAGTCACACAATGATGAAATGTGTAGGGATTGTCATTGATATGAACAACAAGCAATTTGTTTTTTTTAAGCCTCAAGGGGGATTCAAAACACGACGTCCTTCTTCTTCTTCTTCTTCTCTAGTCACGAGTACAACCTCATATTCATTACAGAAGCACAACAGTTGAATAAAATGAATAAATCAAATACAATTAAAAAAAACAAAAAAACACTCCATTGGTAATTCACGCTTCCAGAATGTCCCTTTATTTATTTTTATCATCTTTTTGAAAAAAAATATTACGGCCTTGGAGTAATCCTAGGGATAAATGCCTCTCACAGTCGTTACTATGTTCCATCATGTGTGTGTGTGTGTGTGTGTGTGTGTGTGTGGAGAGAGTTTACACCGCAAATGACGTCATATCATGATGTCATGTGTGCATGACATAGTGACCTCTGGTCTGAAAACAGGGACAAGGGAAGAAGAAATACACTGATGAAGTATGTCATAAAAGTCATGAGGTTGAGAGAGAGAGAGAGAGAGAGAGAGAGAGGAGAGAGAATGCGGATTTTTTTTTTTTTTTTATTGAGAGTGAAATGGATGTGCTAATAGGTTTTTTTTACGCCATGCTCTCAAGAAGGAAACAGCAAAGAAGCTAACAACGACCAAACGTAAATTAAAAAAAAAAAAAAAAAAAAAATGAATAAACAGAACTTAGCCCAAAAGGATTAGATCAAAATTGACGAAAAATGTAGGACAAAAAATAGTGCGCGCCCACCAACACACCACACACATACACATTCTCTCTCTCTCTCTCTCTCTCTCTCTCTCTCTCTCTCTCTCTCTCTCTCTCCACACACACACACACACACACACACACACACACACACGCACACACGCACGCACGCACGCACGCACACACACACACACACACACACACACACACACACACACACACACACACACACAAATGTTCACTCAGCAACTTTCTACGTCCTTGACATAACACCACCTCATAGCACCGAACACTCACAGCACAAGCATATGATCAAATTTAACTTGTATACTCACGCGTAATTATAGAAAACCAATCGTGTTCTAGTTATTATACAATAATGTCATTACGCATGTCTAGACTTGATATTGCTCTGTTAGATGCAAGTCGAATGCCTTCCAGATGGGAGAGGTATGCGCATGGTACTTTTGTCTCGAATGCCACAGATGGGGGAAATTTTGTCGGGATAGGCCGCGTTAATTTTGTTCGTGATTTTGAACATAGAAACAACTTTGTCGCAACGACATTTGAGACTGAAATGGAAAGTGTCTTATTGTTTGTAACCATTAGAGACAAGAGAAGAGTATTTGAGAAAGAAAAAAAAAAAAAAGCTTTACAGAACGTCAGTATTTGCTGTCAAGAGGTTTTAGGCAATTTTCACTGGCCAGATCCCAATATGTCGATGCGTAATCAATGTTTGCTCATATAGCTTCTGGGTACGCGGATCAAGAAAATGTTTTACTTCTTGGAAAGCCTTCGGCAAAGTATAGAAATGTGTTTGGACCAAGACAGGTTGTTATCTATAACAAGTCCTAGTAATTTGTAGAAACATGCGTATGCTAATGTTTTATCATAAACTTTTAATCCCGGTAAATCATTTTCAATATTCAGTCGCTTCTGTCTAGTTGCAACCAGCATGAATTTGGATTTGTAAGGGTGTATTGCCGTTAGATTTTCTACCAACAAAGAGACAAACCTATCTATATCATTCTACAAGGTAGTGCATAC
>CM065735.1:34890756-34925756 GCA_033310375.1 Conus canariensis
GGAGAAGGAGTTGTGTTAGATGGCTCTAGGTCCGTGGACCGCGGTTCCTCACAAAACATGATATGTGTGTGTGTGTGTGTGTGTGTGTGTGTGTGTGTGTGTGTGTGTTGTGGTGAGGTGCGTGCGTGTGTGTGTATGTGCGTGTGTGTGTGTGTGTGGTGTGTGAATGCGCGTGCCCGCGCGCGCATGTGCGTGTAAGAGAGAGAGAAGGAGAGATAGATGAAACGTGTGTGTGTGGTGTTGTGTGTGTGTGTGTGTGTGTGTGTGTGTGGTGAGAGAGAGAGAGAGAGAGAGAGAGAGAGAGGGAGGTATGAAGAATTCAGTTTGTGAAAGAATTATAAAAAAAAAAGGGGTGTGTGTTGAAAACATAGCAGGATTCTGCCCCCCTCTCTTCCACCCCCTTCCCTCCCTATCCAATCCGCAAATCGATGGAAAAATGAATGGAGTGAGTCACTGGTTGAGAATGAAGTACTCGCTCTGATCGATGGAACGACTGACTGACTGAGGGATGGAGGTCGATGTGTGCATGGGGCACGGAAGCTTCGGCATCTAACTGTGCACGTGCACCATGGACTGTACAGACAACAGAAGCTGTGGTTAACAGCAGGTTATCTTTATTAGCTTTGTGAACAGAGCTGGGACAGCCCCAAGGCTGGGCGGTGTTGCGCTGTTGTGAGACACGTGTGCAGCTTGATTATTAGTCTGTGTCTAAATTTTTTGTTTATCATCTGTTTCTAGTTTTTGTTATTATTTCTGTGTCTAGATTTTGTTATTGTTTCTGTTTGTAGATTCTGTTATGATTTCTGTTTCTAGATTTCGTTATTATTTTCCGTTTCTAGATTTTATTATAATTTCTCTGTTTCTAGATTTTGTTATCATTTCTGTTTCTAGATTTCTAGATTTTGTTATCATTTCTGTTTCTAGATTTTGTTTTCACTTCTGTTTCTAGGTTTTGTTATTATTTCTGTTTCTAGATTTTAGTATGATTTCTGCTTTTTGGTTCTATTATTATTTCTGTTTCTAGATTTTGTAATTATTTCTGTTTCTAGATTTTATCATTATTTCTGTTCTAGACGTTAGTCTTATTTCTGTTTTTAGATTTTGTTACAGATTTTTTTCCCCCACACATCCACCCACTGTTTTGCTCTTGTGAACTTAACCGACTGTCCTTTGTTGTCAACGATTTACTGGTATTTGAAGAAAACGACAACGTTAAAAGTTTTGCTGCCGTCCACCGTTTTTGTGTATTTTCCAAATCCCTGTGTCTGCTTTCTCTTGCCAGCTGGATGCACTGTGTTGTTGTTGTTGTGTATGTGTGTGCGCGTGCGCGTGAGCGCGTGCGTTCGTGAAAGCGCGCGCGAGCGTGTGTGTGTATGTGTGTGTGTGTGTGTGTGTGTGTGTGTGTGTGTGTGTGTGTGTGTGTGTGTGTAATTGACACGCAGACAATGGAAACCGAGTTTTGTCTGAAAGTTACTGAATATGTTTGAATATGTTTCGGAAAAGAAAAGTCCAACAAAAACAAGCAAATGAAACTCCAACAAAATGGGAAAAAAAAAGATAAAAAGCAAATCACACACACACACAAACAACACGCGCAGAAGCAAACGTAAAACGCCAACACCCACACACACACACCACAACCACACCCCTTGAACATCCACACCCGTCTCTCCTTTCCCTTTCCCATCTCCCAGCAAAGCCAGACGGTTAAAACCCAACTGCCTGAACGGGAAGCACTGGTGCCATCGAAGACGGCAAAATTGCTAGGGCACAACTTTCTGTGGTTGTCACCTATGAAGCCTTGCTGGTACGCAGGCATGTCCCGGCCCTTTGATCCCGACACCGTATGATACACTGACTTGCATGCACTCGGACAGTGTCGCTCGAGGGCATGTGCTCGGATCGTTCTCGTGGTTGATACAGATGACGTGATGCATTAAGCCTGAGAAGGGTTTTATTGTTATTGACAGGATTTGGGTTGTGATGATGATTACGCACACGACGAGCTAGTTGACACAAAACTGACGATAATAACAGCCCAAACCTGAATGATTAGGGGGCATTTTATCCTGTCACATTGAATCAGGGGATTGGGGGTGTTTTGTGATGATAATTACGCATGCAGCGAGCATAACTGCATTCTATCGTATCATATGGGATCATAATGATTATAACAACGCATACAATGAGTACAGCTGCATTTTTTTTTTTTTTTTTTTCTGAATTAGTTCATCCGGTATGTGAAGAGGGGCGCACTCTTTAGGCATCAGCTGTGAACAGCTATACTGATTCAGAGTGTACACCAGCTGTCCATCTTACATCTGTCGTGTCTGTTGGCCTGTATGGCCTTTCTGATGGTTTGGGGTATTTTTCCCCGCTGTAATCTGAGGGTGTACAAACAAGCCGAAAGGCTGACGCTCTCTGTTTGAAGGATATCGGTAGTTTCGTTTTGTTCTGTTTTGTTTTGTTTTTGTTTGCCTTGCTTTAAACTGCGTGGAAAAGTTTAATTGAAACAGAAACTCTAAGGCGATACATCATCATCAGACAGAATCAAACTTCGGAGGGTGTCTCTGAAACACTGATGGTGAACTGCACAATTTGCTGATGATATACAATCTTTTCAAAGGATCGAATGAATTTTGCAGCATTTTAGGCTTCAATTTAAAACTGTTAAAAAAAACTGAAACCTGCAATCTGGTTTGAGTAAGAAAATGATCTGCTATCTGGCATTAGTAAGAAAGTAAGCCAGTCAAAAGGCAAGCGGACTTTGCGAGCTTGGAGGTCGTGGGTTCGATTCCCAGAAGAGACCAATTTATTTGTATGATTTTTCGTCACCGGTCAGCTCCTACTCTGGGCCATGTGTTCTGAAGGCTTAAATGGGAAGACTGGATTCACATGGGGATGTCAGCTGCTGCGCTATGAACTGTTGTTGATCATTACGTGTAGTGTGTGTGTGTGTGTGTGTGTGTGTGTGTGTGTGTGTGTGTGTGTGTTTCGTTTGCTTACCACTGGGGACAGCTCAGAGAGATACCAGTGTGGTCGGCTGGGCTATCATTACATTGAAACGGAAACAGCTATTTGGGGACGAAAGTAAGCATGACGACGATTATATTTACTCGAGCCGGTTTTATTCAATTAGTTAGATAGTAAGTTAGTTATTCAGTTACTTACTTAGTGATTTTTTGTTACCATCGTCACACAGTCATATGTTTGTTAGAGCGGTAATTTTTTGTCAGGGATTGGGGGGGGGGGGGGGGGGGGGGGAGGCGGTCACCATGTCTATGGCTCAGCGTTATGGAGGGCAGCGCAACTCTCTCTCCCTCCCTCCCTCCCTCCCTCTCTCTCTCTCTCTCTCCATCACATGAACCTTTCCTGAAGTGAAAAACGTATCCATTTACTGCTGGGTGGACAGAGAGGGTTTTTGAATAGGTTTTTTTTTTTGTTGTTTTTTTTAAAGAAAAAAGAAAAATTGATCTAAACTTGCAATTGTCGGCTCCGCACCCAGTCGCCTACCTATTTTGACCGCGTGAGACAAGATCTTTGGTGTGCGTATCAAGATTTTGTGCTAGCGAGGAGTGCAGGTAGTAGGCCTTTCTGAAGATGGGGCACAACCACTGGCAGATCTGCCCTTGTATTAGAGGAGAGAGACGGCTGAGGACGGTGGGGGGGGGGGGGGGGGGGGGGGCGTTGGGAGCTTGATGATTCTGTTTTAACCCATTAAGTTCTTCAGGGGCGTATAATGAAAGACGCATTGCACAGCCCCGGGGGGTCTTTTTGTCAAGGGGCTGAACACCCCCTGTAACTCGTCTGCAGGCTCGCTGACGTCATCCGGGACACAACGAGCCACGAGGCAACACGTGCGCTGACATACCTAGCTCTGGAGGTCCCCGTCTGAAAGCTCACTGCTGTGCAGTTTGGGACAACAACAACAATGACAAACAAACAATAACAGCAACAACAAATAGACGAACATGCCGCGCTAGTAACTTGACACAAAACCGGCCGAACCGGCCAAGGCAAACAGGTGAAACACAACCCGGAAAACTGGCCAAGCAACCGGTAAAGTCAAGCTCAGTTTACACAGCCCGTCCCACTCTCTCATCACCAACATCCGGTCAAACAAGAATAAACCGGTGAGCAGTACCGGTGGCCGATGTTTGTGTCGGTATTTTTGTCATCTGAACCGGTTAAATAAACGGTAAAAGCTGGTAAACGCAAACCCTAGTGTAATAAAAATGATAGATGATATATACATAACTTTAGGCTTACATAATTCTAATGATGATGATGATGGTTGGCTGTGTGCTGATGTGTGTGATGATGATGATAGAGGCAAAAATGGATATGTAGTGTTTGCAGTCGTTGTGTGTTGTTGTAGGGACTGCTTTGTATCCCACGTGCAAGTGTTGCTTCAGTTAGGTTTGGTGTGTACGAATGGTGAAGGATGGGAGTGGGCATGTGTCAGCCTCTCGCTCACGAACAACTAGTCGAACTAAACAAGAGATTAATTCCCGCTTTCCATTAACAGCTCAATTTTTTTTTACATTATTTACGTGAAATTCTTGACACTATGACCTTACATAATCACACAGACATGTTTTCTGTTTAACACATTAACAGGCCGTCAGGATTCAAAAATACCCTTTCTCCCCAAGTTTGGCATCAACAGTGCCACGCAACATATCTGGTTTTACAAAGTTTCCTGGTCCTCATAGTTTTCTTCCCTGTTTTGGCCTCAGCCAGCCACATAATCATTCCAATCTCAGCGACCTCTTGTCGACCTGAAATATACGCGGCGCGCGCGCGCACAACACACAACACACACCACACAACAGCTCGCGCGCGCGCACACCCACCCACACACACACACATATATATATATATATATATATATATATATAATAACCCCGCGCGCGCAACACACCACCCACGCAGCGCAACACACACACACACACATACACACCCCTCACCCCCCCCACACAATATATATATATATATAACACCGCGTACACACACACGCCGCGCGCGCGCGCACACGCACACACACACATCCATGCATACATACACACAAACACACACACACATACACGCACGCCCACGCACGTGCCTATGCCCATCTAAACATAAATGTAGACCACTCGCCCCAACTCTATCGGGGGGGGGGGGGGGGGGGGGGGAGTTCCTGGAAAGAGAAATCAAATTTGTAAATTATTTTTAGGGAGTACCTTTACCTAACGAAAACTGATCTTCAATCTCTCTCTCTCTCTCTCTCTCTCTCTCTCTCTCTCTCTCTCTCCTCTCTCTCTCTTTTGCATTTCTTTTTACCGCATCTCACCTGGAAGTTTGCTGAGCCTAACACAGACCGGTCTTGGCCTTCGCTTCACGTTTACGTTTGACCCTCTTCTCGTGTCTTTTAAAACAAAAGAAACAAAAAACAGGAACAAACAAAACACAAAAAGTCTCTGGGGCATGCGCCTTTGCCAACGCCCTCTGCGTGCCACGTCGTGGACCAGTCTTTCCTCTCATTCAGCGGCTCATCGAACACGTGATAAACCAACTCACCCTGTGTTGTCCGCGAATGAGACTTCTACACGTGCGGCATTCCCGTTGCACTAGTTTCCATGAACTATGTCGGCCACAGCACAAGACTTTAAAGTCCCTTTTCTTTTTTCATAACCCCCCCCCCCCCCCCCCCCCCCCCCCCCCGAAAGCCTGCACTATTTCCTTCGTCGACATACTCTCCCCACACACAAACCACACGTGAAACCCACCAGGATCTTGGCGCACTTCCTGACAGTGTGCGTGTATCGGTGTAGTAACAGTGCGGTGTACGATAACGATAACGAAAAAGACACAACAACAACAGAAACAAAACAAAGCCAGACAACACCAACCAATCGATTCGTGTTGGTTTCTTGCTGACATTCGCCACGATTGGTCAGCTTGGGTCAAGCGGGTTTAAGCGTCGGATCGCAGGGTAGTACCGCATGCTGTGCTCACGGTCAAACAACGTAGAGCGCCGGACTCGTAATCCAAAGGTTGCGGGTTCGAATCTCCGCCGGGCCGTTTCGGTACAGGGGGGATTTTTTTCCTCGGAGTTAACATTAGTTCTGACTCCACTTCCCATACAGTCCTTCGAATGAGACTATAAATCGAGGTTCCGTGTGTGAACGCACGCATAACATCTTGCACACACGTCAAATCCCATCACCAACTTTCGGAAGAGAAGGCCAGTTTGGCCGTTGGTATGGATGACTGTTACACATAGCATGCACCTTAATTGCGGGATAAAAAAAAAAACGGTCATGCACACAGAACTCCACTCCGCGTTTGTTGGGTAGATGGGATTAATACTTGCCTGTTCAACAGGAGTGTCCGCAGGAGTATCAGCCTGCGTACGCAGAAGAAGAAGAAACACCGTCACCAAACGGTCCACACTGGGAGGTGGGGGGGTGCCTATGAGGATCCCTCCGCACCCAAACCTCGCAGAGCTTTGTCGTCAGCATCGAGCACAGGACAGTCAAGACACTCAGGGAAAGGGCAATGGACACGTCGGTGAATGACCACCTCGTTTAAGATTTCTCAGCGTGTCGGTGTTTCTGTTCGATTCTGAATGGGACTGTAGCCGGCCCAGTCAATGAACGCTTGTATGAAAGGGGCGTGCATGCATACAGTGAGCGTGTTGTGTGTGTGTGTGTGTGTGTGTGTGTGTGTGTGTGTGTGCGAGAGAGAGAGAGAGAGAGAGAGAGAGAGAGAGAGGAGAGAGAGAGAGCGCCCATGCGTCCATGCGCTAACTTTTGCCCAAAGCAGAAACGTTCATAGCGATGGGCGTGTCAATGACGTTTCAGTTTTTAGGGGCAGTAAATTTCAGCAATGAAGAACAAAAGCAATGCACATCACCAGGCGTTTCTTTTTTTTTTTTTTTTTTTTTTTAAAGGCTTTAAGGTATAAACCCCCATAACTTTTACTCGTCCCAACCCCCCTCCCCTTCCTTTCCCTCTTTCACCCCTCCATACCCCCCCCCCCCTCCCTCCCCACAAGAATTCTATTTTTGATGATTTTTTGGCCCCTTGGGGTCAAGGTCTCGTGGGGTTCAAAGCAGAAACAAGGGCCATAAGTCCATTCAGAGACGTATTGTGGAACTGGGATTCATCCGATTTCAGTTTACTTAAACTAAAGCTTGATTGGTTTTGGCGTCGTTTAGTAATGAAAAATCGGTTGAAACAACCAACCCATTTGAATAAGACTTCGCATATAAAAGGTTTTTGTTGTTTACCGTGGATTCATGAAATTTTGTGACTGAAAATGGCTTCGATGGTGTACAGGATACTCAACGACTTCGCTCCAAATCTCTGTACAAGCATTCTTGGTGCGATCCAATAAGATAACAGAATGAGTGGGGTGGCGCCCATGGAAAAATTGCAACAAATGTTTTCTGTACAGAAACTTTAAGACACGTTTTGGGACTGAAAAAACATATATTTAATATTACACAGTCACCAGATATCTACGTACTGGCGTTAATCACGTTTAGATGTGAGTGTCACAAAGTTCGAAAAGAACTTAGCAGACATAGCGGAATTTCAAAGGAAAACAGGACATGCAAGTCTTGTGACACGAATGCCTCAGGTGATGAGTTTTGTTGTAGTTGTTGTTTTAACACTTACAAAAGCATTTCTCCCGCTGGTTGCTTTGTGTAACATTTGCTTTAAAAAAAAAAAAAAAAAGTCCTCCATGCCCCGTGTACTGAGAGAGAGTTGTTTAAAAAAAAAATCTTCCATAGCCCACGAACTGAGAGAGAGAGAGAGAGAGAGAGAGAGAGAGAGAGAAGAGAGAGAGAGAGAGAGATTTGCTTAAAAAATCCTCCATGCCCTAAGAACTGAGGAGAGAGAGAGAGGAGAGAGAGAGAGAGAGAGAGAGAGAGAGAGAGAGAGAGAATCTGTTATAAAAAAAGTCCTCCATACCCCATGCACTGAGAGAGAGACAGAGACAGACAGACAGACAGAGAGAGAGAGAGAGAGATTTGCTTTTTAAAAGATTCTCCGTACCCATGAACTGAGAAGAGAGAGAGAGAGAGAGAGAGAGAGAGAGAGAGAGAGAGAGAGAGAGAGAGAGGAGAGAGAGTTTTACATTCCTCCATATCCTTGCACTGAGAGAGAGAGAGAGAGAGAGAGAGAGAGAGAGATTTGCTTTTAAAAAATTCCTCCATACCCTATGCTGATGTGGTGTGTGTGTGTGGAGAGAGAGAGAGAGAGAGAGAGAGATTGCTTTTAAAAGACTCCTATACCCTATGAACTGAGAGAGAGAGAGGGGAGAGAGGGAGAGAGCGTGCGCGCGCGTGTCCGTCTTGTAGTTGAATAGCGAGCGTTGAAGATTTACGGGAGACCTGTAGCAGCGGGTATAGCCCACTTCAGTCACAGTGTGACGGCGGCGCTAAACACGTTGCGTGCAGCCAGGTATACAAAGACAAAAAAAAAAGAAAAAAAAAAGAAAGAAGAAAGAAAAGAGCTTGACGTTGGGCGGAGCGGTGACTCGGCCCCTGCCCGCGTGTCTGCACAGGTGAACGAAGACCGAGCCATCATCAACCACCATTTTGCAAATCATCATCTTCACCTTTGTCATAATGGTGTGGAGAAAAAAAAGAAAAAAAAAAAAAAGACGGAAAGAAAGAAAGAAAAGATAAAAAGAAAGACAGAAGGCGAAAACCGCCGCCAACGAAAAATTCAATGACATAAACAACAAGAATGGCAGCATTATTAAAAGATTTTAAAAAAAAAATAAAAAAAAAGCCTCTCCCTACTTCTCTTGCCTCGTCACCCACCTCACCCCCCGCCCCCACTTTTTAAAATGTTTTTCTGTCGTTTGTTCATGATTCTCTCTCTCTCTCTTCTCTCTCTCTCTCTCTCTCTCTCTGTCCTCTTTTTTCCCTTTTTCTTTCTCCCTTTTTTCTTTTTCTTCCATTTTCCCACTTTTTTTTTGTGTATGTATCGCGCAATATATATGAAGAACGGGGTGAAACGGGCTGTTGAGGAACTCACTGATGCTTGTCGTTTATGGCAGAAATTGGAGAGCTGTTGAAAGGCTTTGCAAGACGGGCGCGAACCATTGGACAGGAAAAAACGTGCACACACCGAGACACGTTCTGATTTGGACGACGCGCGTGCGCGCCACGTGCAGGCCAGCGCGCGCGCGCGCGCGGCAGTCGCTTAACACTCAAAGTGCCCTCCCACCCCCACCCCACACACATATTCACTCACTCACCGACTCACTCACAACACACACACACACACACACACACACACACACCAAACTTCAATAATGTTTTCTGTTAGAGCATACCAGTTTCTCTCTCATTTCTGGTTTTAAGTTCACTCCTTGATGCTAGAAGTAGATCCAGACGCAAAAAAACTTGCTGGATATTTGTAACACCGTGAATGTAAAAACATGCTCCTCACCTTCCATTAATTTGATTTTCCATTGAGAAAGCAGAGTAAATTTGCTCTCGTAGTCTGTGTACAAGGTGAATACGGCAGTTTCAGAGAATTCAAGCTTAACCCGTGTTCTTGTGATTTTTAGATGTCTGTCAACAGAGAGAGAGAGAGAGAGAGAGAGAGGAGTGAGAGAGGAGTGGGGGTGGGGGGGGGGGGGGGAGGGAGCACGGGCTGGCCACGCGCCTTGCGGCATTTTGCACTTGAAGAATATTCACGCTGATATGATAATGACAGCAATATATTATTTGGGGGCTTTGGGCTATTATAACCTGAATCAAGATGGTACACGTCGCGCGCATTTCATTTTCAGCTTATTGGAGGCGGGTGGTTGTGTGTGTGTGTGTGTGTGTGTGTGTGTGTGTGTGTGTGTGTGTGTGTGACAGAGAGAGAGAGAGAGAGAGAGAGAGACAGACAGACAGACAGACAGACAGACAGACAGCATCTTTAAACTGATCTCCACGCACTTGAATGCCGTCCCGCCTGTAGCATTTTTCGTTTGTATTTCGTGCTCACGATGTTTACTGCGATGTATTGTTAGTTGTTCCACTCCGGTCTGTTTTTGAATCAACGAATACAAGAGGTTGTATAATGCAGTACAAAATCCTATTTTGACATGTGTGCGTGCATGTGTGCGTGCGTGCGTGCGTGCGCGCGCGCGCGTGTGTGTGTGTGTGTGTGTGGTGTGTTAGAGAGAGAGTTAGTTTTTCTTTTGACAGGACAAGGTCTCTTCAACACAAAATTAATTTCAATAGGGAATACGGATGCATTGAGCGTGACTGTAAATGACGTGATAACAAGTGTTGACTGCTGAGCTAAGCAGAATAAAATACTAGGTTAAAAACTCTCTCTCTCTCTCTCTCTCTCTCTCTCTCTCTCTCTCTCTCTCGCGCGCGCGCGCGCGCGCACACACACACACACACACACACACGCACACACACACACACACAGAGAACATGTTCTGGTTTGCTACCAATCGTGGTTGAAACGTCGCTTCCGCTGTCTGTATTTCACATGTGCCCTAGTCATAAAGAGTTACCGTGATCTGCTAGACAGTTACAACATGATCTGCAAGACGGTTATAACATGATCTGCTAAACAGTTATAAGAGTTTATATGATCTGCTAGACAGTTATAACATGATCTGTTAAACCGTTATGACATGATCTCCTAGACAGTTATAAGAGTTAACATGATCTGCTAAACAGTTATGAGTTCCCATGATCTGTTAGCCAGTTATAAGAGTTACCATGATCTGTTAGACAGTTATTACATGATCTGCTAGACAGTTACAAGAGTTACCATGATCTGCTAGACAGTTATAAGAGTTACCATGATCTGTTAGCCAGTTATAAGAGTTACCATGATCTGTTAGACAGTTATAAGAGTTACCATGATCAGCTAAACAGTTATTACATGATCTGCTAGACAGTTATAAGAGTTACTATGATCTGCTAGATAGTTATAAGAGTTACTTTGATCTGCAAGACATATATAAGAGTTACCGTGATTTGCTATAGACAGTTATAAGAGTTACCATGATCATCTAGACAGTTATAAGAGTTACCATGATCTGCTAGACGTGGATTTCAATTTTCGGTAAGCCATTCCTGGTTGTGGGTACCATTCTTAGCAAAAGAAAAGACAGATTTAAAGCGTGTGAAAGGAACGTTTCAAGAGATGGCATGTTTCTCGTATTCAAGCCATTTTTAATTCATTGCCAAGCGGACAACGAAGGTTACACACAGACAGACAGACAGACAAGACACACACTAGACACACACAAACACACACACACCACACACACACACACACACACACACACACACACGCAAGGAATCCCCAGTAACAACCCCTCAGACCGTTCTTTCGGTTGGAGTGACTTGGTTTGGGATTTTCACTTCGGATTTTTCACTCGCACATGATCCTGGGGTCAACTTTGCTTTTGTGTGTAGCCTTCGTCGTCCTCTTGGCCATGTGGTGGACAGAAACTCGACTCGAGAGAGCAGGCCTTATGCCACTGAAGGGGCCGCGGAAAATTAGACAGAAAAAAAGGCTGTTTCAATCGTGAATCAGCGGTGATTTGTGTCTATCGTTTCTCCTGCTGTTGCTCTACAAAGTGAGAGGAAAATTAGACAGGAAAAACGCTGTTTCAGTCGTGAATTAGCGGCAATTTGTGTCTATCGTTTCTTCTGCTGTTGCTCTGTCAGGTGAAAGGAAAATTAGACAGAAAAAAGGCTGTTTCAATCGTGAATCAGCGGTAATTTGTGTCTATCGTTCCTTCTGCTGTTACTGTCTGTGTCAGGTGAGAGTGCAAGGGCAAAGCTTGGAACTTGATGGAGGGGAGGAGTTTGGGGGGGGGGGGGGGGGGGTGGAGGGTCCTTGATTCGGTCAAGACCAGGATGGTCAATGACTGACCGTAGCAGATCTAACGACAGGTGGGACTGTTTGTTCAAGTCCTAGTCCACTGTGCTGGGAGGCCGAGTGTCTGTCAAGTGCAGGGCTTTGCGCTGAGGACCGTGCATACAAACCCTTCATTATGACCTCCGGGCATGCGCTGAGGAGCGGCCAGGTAAACGGTGTGCTCTCCGTTGTGCACCCTCTGGCCGTACTGAACATTGTGCCAGTGGTCAAACAGTGAAGGGTTTCTAAAGAACAGACCACAAGCAGGTAGTTTTAATCAGTGCCTTTCTTCGTTCTCTCTGTCTTTCCTTTTTTTTTTTTTTTTTTTTTTTACTCTGTAAGCTTTTGCCAGGGAAGTGTTGGATTCATGTGGAACAGGGAGTAGGACAAACCTTATCTAGAAAAATGAAACAATGAAACACTGTGGGAAACAGACACAAGATTCTTTGATAAGATACATCAAGAATTCTGTCATGAATGTACCTGTGTGCGCGCGCACGCACGCACCACACACACACACACACACACACACACAACGCGCGCGCGCGCGCGCGCGCTGTATCAATGCACACAATGCATGTAAACAGGGACCCCCTGTGAGTGGGACATTACACCCAGCAGCACACAGCCACATTCAGCCACACACTGAAGGCTTGTCAACACAACCTCGACATGTCCAAGCAGAACAGCCTGAGGCTACTTGAAGAGAGGGAGAGGGTAAGTGTAGTTTTAAGTGCCCCACACGATGTGTGTGTGTGATTTAAGCAGTGAATATAAAGAAGAAGAAGGATAACACCGACTGACACTTCTGTCTGTGGTTAAAAAAAAAAATTACAACAACAAAAAATAGGGGGATGGAGGGGTATTTAAGAGACCACAGCCCTCCGCCAAGATCCAACGGATCCAGGATCCGCACTTTGATCAGAGTCATAGAGATAAAGAAACTAACAGGCGCGAGTGGGAGAAGAGCACCTGTTTGGCGGTGATGGTCAAAGAAAGTCTCCGGGTGTTAAAATGCATGAGAGGGTAGTTTCGTTCACGCGAGCAGCAACCGAAGGGTGTACAGACGGGGGACGGACGGAAGTGACGGGACACTTGTCTTGGAGGGCACTTAGCCCCGCCTCTCACCTGTCACCTGACCTTGAACTCGTGGAGGAGTGGGAGAGAGTAGAGGTGTGTTGGGATTGAGGGTGGGGGAGAGGACGAGACATGCAGTTTGCTGGTCACGGTGATCAAGGTCGAGAGTGTGTGTGGCTTTATGGATGGTTAGGTGAGCGAGGGGAGAGAATATCAGGAGAGTGAGATGAAAGAAACGCACATAAATACTGTTCAAAAAAAAAAATTAAGGACCAACATTTCACTGACTTATAAAAAAAGAAAATTGGGAAGCGATCAATCTCTAAGTGTAATATGAATTTATTGAATATGTGAAAAGTGTGTAAAGACAAGTCCGAGGAATCAACAAACTGGAATCGAGCGCAGTACAAACACCCCCACCCCCAAATTTGAAAGTCACAGGAGGAGTGTTTGTTCAGTGTCATGGTTAATAACGTGTGTGTCCCCCGTTATTGGCAAGGCATTCAAGGCAGCGTTGTCGCATGGAGTTCACCAGTGTGCGCAGAAAGGCCTGGGGGACAGCAGCCCACTCCTGCTGGAGTGACTCAAACAGCTGACCCAGGTTAGCAGGAGGAGGACGACGCTGCTGCAGTCTCCGGCCCAGCTCATCCCAAAGATGTTCGATGGGGTTCAGGTCTGGGGTGTTTGCGGGCCACTGCATTCTGTTGACACCAGCAGCTTGGAGAAACGTGTTTACTGCTCTGGTGCGATGGGGCCGTGCATTGTCGTCTTGAAAGACTGCCTGAGGTCCAAGCTGTTGAAGGGCTGGCAGCACCAGGGGTTGCAAAATCTCTGTTTGATAGCGAACACTATTCAAGTTCCCTGCCACATTGTAGAGAACCGTTCTGTAGCGTGTGCTTATGTCGCCCCAAATCATAACGGATCCCCCCACCATAGCGGTTCCTTTCCAGGACAGCTTCTTCTGCAAAACGCTCCCCACGGCGCTCCAGACCCTGTTCCGTCTATCGGTGGGTTCCAGGCAGAACCGCGACTCGTCTGTAAACATCACGTTAGCCCACTGTTCATGTGTCCATCTCACGTGCTGCGTGCACCATACTCGGCGTGCTGCTCTGTGGGCATCAGTCAAACGAGGTCTTATGGCTGGTCGTCGAGCACGCAGGTTAGCGGCGTGTAGGCGGTTTCGTATGGTCTGATCACTGACAACAGTGTTGGTGGCATCTCTAAGGCGACGTCTGATGTTGTTTGCACTTGCTGTTCTTTCTTGTGTGGCCTGCCTTTCAATGTATCGGTCCTCTCGTGGTGTTGTTATTCTGGGTCGACCAGAGCGTGGTCGTTCTTGCACTCTTCCTGTGTCTTGAAAGCGTTGTCTGAGTCTGACAACAACAGAGTGTGATACCCCAAGTCTCCGTGCCACTTCCCGGACTGCAACTCCTTCTTGGAGCCATCCTATTGCTCTTCCTCGATCCAGCTCGTTCAGTCTTCGACGTGAAGGCATGCTGTTGCATTGTATTTTTCGCCAGTACAGTGGCTTTTAAAGACATTTGGTTGAGCATACTTTATGACCTACAGCCTGATTTAGCTCGTGCTTCACATGATTTTGATTCAGCACATGCTCCTCGGATCCAAAACACATAGAAATTCACCCCAATTTGTTCCAAAAATGACAAGTCGCGACACGTTTTTCAAGGCGCGTGAGAAATGTGTGCCACAAAATTGCAGTTGCCGCATTCACTATCAATTTGTGAGTGTGGTTCAATTTGTTTGGACCACAAAGGCGGTACAATTGAATTTTGTGAATTTTAAAAAGTTTTTGTGCATTCTCAATGTTGGTCCTTAACATTTTTTGAACAGTATACATACACACATGTCACATTTCCTCTCTCCCCATCAAAACGCGCACGCGCGCACAAACACACACAGGCACACACACAGACACACACACACACACGCGCGCGGCGCGCGCACGCACGCGCGTCTGCATGTGTGTAAAGAGAAAGAACAGAGAGAGTGACGGAAATATGAAACAAGAGACTTCATTTAACGAACTTAACAGAGGAACGTTCGTCAAACAATAGCATGCGCGGGCATGTCATATCAGTACACACTAATCTCTCCCTGGGCTAGGCCAAATCGATCCGGAATAGCCTCTGCCTGAGCCAGCCCTTAATCGGTACGGAACAACCACTCCCCAGGTCAGTCTCAGTCAAGACAGATCACTTTGTCCCTGGACCGCCCTAATCAGTATCTAACAACTCTCCCTGGACCAGCCTAATCATACGAACAACCTCTCCCTGGACCAGCCATACTGTCCCTGGGCCGGCCCTAATCAGTAGGAACAACCTCTCCCTGGACCAGCCCAACCAGTACGGCACAACTCTCCTGGCCAGCCCTAATCAGTACGGAACAACCTCTCCTGGACAGCCTAATCAGTACGGAACAACCTCTCCCTGGACCAGCCCTATCATCGGAACACTTCTGCAGCCCTATCATAGGAACAAGCTCTCCCTGGACCAGCCTAATCGTACGAACAACCTCTCCTGGACCAGCCCTAATCAGTACGGAACAACCTCTCCTGGGCCAGCCCTAATCAGTACGGAACAACCTACTCCCTGGGCCAGCCCTAATCAGTACGGAACAACCTCTCCCTGGGCCAGCCTAATCAGTATGGAACAACTCTCCTTGCCAGTCCTTATCGATACAGAATAAGCCCTCCCTTGGCTAACCATAATCAATACAGGTAAAACTCTTCCTAGGCCAACCTTCATCCACACGGAATAACCTCTCCCTGGGCCAGTCCTCAACAGGTACACACTAACCTGTCCCTCGCCCAGCCCTCATCGATATACAGTAACCTCTTCATGGGCCAGCCCTAACTAATGCTGAACAGTGCTTCCCTAGACAGGCTCAAATGAATAGTGACCTCTCCTAGACAAGCTCAAATCAATGAGGAATAACCTCTCCCTAGACAGCTCAAATTCAATAAGGAACAACCTCTCCCTAGACAGGTTCAAATCAATGAGAACAACTCTCCTAACGGGTCATAGGAACAACCTCTCCCTAGACAGATTCAAATCATGAGGAATAACCTCTTCCTAGACGGGCTCAAATCGTATGGAATAACCTCTCCCTGACAGGCTCAAATCAGTGAGGATAACCTCTCCTAGACAGGCTCAAATCAATGAGGAATAACCACTCCCTAGACAGGTTCAATAGGAATAACCTTCCCTAGACAGGTTCAAATCATGAGGAATAACCTCTTCCTAGACAGTTCAAATCGATAAGGAATAACCTCTCCCTAGACAGGTTCAATTAGGAATAACCTCTCCTTAGACAGGTTCAAATCAGTGAGGAATAACCTCTCCCTAGACAGGCTCAAATCATGAGGAATAACCTCTCCCTAGACAGGCTTCATGAGGAATAACCTCTCTTAGACAGGTTCAAATCAGTGAGAATAACCTCTCCCTAGACAGGCTCAAATCAATGAGGAATAACCTCTCCCTAGACAGTTCATAGGAATAACCTCTCCTTAGACAGGTTCAAATCAGTGAGGAATAACCTCTCCTAGACAAGCTCAGAATCATGAGGAATAACCTCTCCCTAGACAGGTTCATAGGAATAACCTCTCCCTAGACAGGTTCAAATCATGAGGAATAACCTCTCCCTAGACAGGTCAATCATAAGGAATAACTCTTCCTAGACAGGTCAAATCAGTGAGGAATAACCACTCCCTAGACAGGTTCATAGGAATAACCTGTCCCTAGACAGGTTCAAATCAATGAGGAATAACCTCTCCCTAGACAAGGTTCAATCAGTGAGGAAAACCTCTCCCTAGACAGGCTCAAATAAAGTGAGGAATAACTCTCCTAGACAGGCTCAAATCATGAGGAATAACCCTCCCTAGACAGGTTTATAGGAATAACATCTCCCTAGACAGGCTCAAATCAATGAGGAATAACCTCTCCTAGACAGTTCATAGGGAATAACCTCTCCCAAGACAGGCTCAAATCATGAGGAATAACTCTCCCTAGACAGGTTCATAGGAATAACATCTCCCTAGACAGGCTCAAATCACTAAGGAATAACCTCTCCCTAGACAGGTTAAACCAGTGCGGAATAACCTCTCCCTTGACCGGCTCAAATCAATGAGGAATAACCTCTCCCTAGACAAGCCCAAACCCATGCGGAATAAATTTCTTCCTGGGCGAGGCCAAACCGATACGGGATAATCTCTCCATCTGTCCGCCCAAATTAGTTCGGAATACCATTTCTCCGGGTCAGCCTCAGCCACAGCGAAATGACCTGTACCGGGCCAGCCAGCTCCAGTCGATACAGAGTATTCTGCCTAAGGCTATTATTGATAAGAGTACTTATACAGCGCCTGTCCGCGGCTTAGAGACTGTAAGCGCTTTGCAATCCTCGCTCTGGTTTACACAACAGGCTGCCTATCTGGATAGAGCCGACTGAAGAGCTGCCTGCTGCCGCTTCATTCAGACGTTTCCCACATCACTCAGTCAATAGCAGCCAATTTTATCCCCGTAGTCTGTCGATTTTTCACACTGAGTGCATGCTATGTGTAACGTGTCATCCATACCAACGGCCAAACTGGCCTCTTCCAAAATGGTGATGGGATTCGGTGTGTGAGATGTAGATGCGCGTGTGTGGCAAGATGTCATGCATGCGTTCACACACGGAACCTTGGTTTATTAGTCTCATTCCAAGGACTTTTTGGAAACGGAGTCGTCGGAACCAACGTTGACTCCGAGGGAAAAATCCCCTCTGTACCAAAAGGGCCAGGTCATTTCGGAATAACCTCTCCTTGGGTCAGCAACCCGTAAGAATAACTTCTCCTTGGGCCAGTCTCGAGTCGATACGGAATTACCTCTCCCAATCCATACTTCTTGGGCCAGTCTCCTTGTTACGGAATAAGCCAGACGTTTGGCCATGCCAGTCGATACGGAATAACTTCCATTCCCAGTCGACAGTTGTGCCTGGCCCAGCCTTTCTCGCTGAAAGCATCAGTGTTTCAGATTGTGTGATTACCCCCAGGGAACTTGAGCAGGCACAGAGAGGCCAGATGGGCTGATTGACCCAACAACAACACAAATGTGTGCGTGTGTTGGATATACATGTGTGTGTGTGTGTGTGTGTGTGTGTGTGTGTGTGTGTGTGTGAGGTAGTTGAGAGAGAGAGAGAGAGAGAGAGAGAGAGAGAGAGAGAGAGAGAGAGAGAAGAGAGAGGACTTGAACTGTACTTCTGAAGGCCATACAGCCATACACAAAGGATTCAACATCTCATATATTTGTGGGTGTATGCATCATGAGCAAATAAATGGCTGTCATCTAAATGTCTAGATATCACACACACACAACACACACACACACACACACACACACACACACACACACACACACACACACACACACACACACACACACACACAAAAGACAGAGAGAGAGTGAGGGGACAGCCGTTAAGCCACAACACAGTTTGTACTGGGAAAAGGAAAGACAGGGAGACAGAGGTGAAAGACAAAACACAAAATCTTTGTCATTGGGGACAAGTTATCACGTGCAGGTATCGTGTGCCTTTTGGCACCCAGACGTAAGCTGTCAGAGAGCCTGAGACCGACTGAGCAAGATGAGAGAGGGACTCCAAAAGAAGGGGCGAAAAGCTATTAGTGAAGCTGTCCCTCTTACGGCTGGATTTGCCCTTCTGCCAGAGGGAAAAGCTTGGAGCACATGGCTGGGTGGATGTGCAGTATGGGATAGCACGCACCTTGCTTTGTGTGTAGTAATATAAACATGCCGTGTTTCTAAATTAATTTTGGGTAAAAGAGATAAGGTAAGGTAATGTTGCTTATAGCCCAGCCGACCGCAAAGGGCCATGTCAGGGCTGTCACCACGTTAAAATCAACTCACAAATCATTCATACACACAACTCTTTAAAATACATCTTCTAAAAACCCACCCGAAATTTAGTTTAAAAAAAACAAACTTTCCACTGTAAAATCTCAGATCCGATGAAAAATGTTAATCTCTTTCAAGAATTCAAAGATCGCATCAGGCGGAACATCTCTGAACAAGATTTTCATGGAATCTGCTGTAAAATGTTTGTGTCTCGCATCATGCAAGTCCCAACACTCTAAAATAATGTTTCATTGTGAGTGGCACATGACATGGAATGCACCACAGAGCTTCTTCACTCTTTAAAAGGTACGAATGAGTAAAATACGAATGGCCGGTGTGCAGCCGGCATAGAACCATTTCCTCTTTGCGACCACCAGACGTAGATGAGAGGAACTCCTTTAGGTTCGGACGGATCTGAAAGAGTTTGTTATCCGTAGAAAGAGATCGACTAAAACGCATGTCAAATAGCATCGACCGCACAAAGAACAACGCATATCACTGGCCTTTAAAACAATGCCAATCAACCAAAAGTGATGAGTCTGCACAGAATCAGTTTTGGACTGTTTCAAGAATAAGGGATAATGGGGAAGCACACAAACCCACCACCAGAGACAGACAGACAGACACGAAGGGAAAAAAAAAAGGTGTGTTCATTGGGGAGGGAATACGTGGGATGGATGGGGAAGGAGGACAAGGATGGTATTTTGGAAGATCTGAACTGAAGAACTAGGGGAACGAGGCAAACCAAGGAAAACTTCAAAAGACCGGCTTACCTTCTTCTAGACGTCGGTATTAAGTATCAGAATAGAACTGTTTAGCGCGCAAAGTCCAGCGCACACCAGCAAACGGTGCATTCCTTTCACGTATTCCATTATGCAGTAGTAATAAACACCACTGTCGATACTCGCTCACTCAGCACGGTGCATATCGGTTCATTTACTCTTCAGCCAACATTGACTGTTTTCCCCTCAAGTATCTCCTCCAATCAAGACTGCTCATGGTATAGCGTGCAGCTGCGAGAACATCCTCAGTTATCGTTGGAATCCCTTCAAGTCAACACACATCAGCGACCACTGCTGAAAAGGTACATTCAGTGAATCTTATACAGCAGGGGACGTTACTCCAAAGAACATTCATCGAACTTTATACAGCAGGGAACATCACTCCGAAGAACATTCATAAAACTTTCTACAGCAGCGAACATTTCTCCAAAGAACATTCGTCGAACTTCGTACAGCAAAGAACCTTACTCCAACGGCTTTATTTTTCTGTTCTTTTTGTAAAGACAATATCACTCCGAACACACATTCACAGACGTTTTTTTTTTTTTAACCATTCCTTCTTAATGTACCATTCCTGCCCACAAACGTTCAACGAAAATTGCTCTTTCCTACCTTTGATTTTTGAGCGATGTATATATCAAAGTACCTCTTGTAAATATTTGACTTCTCAACTGCCGTTTCGTTTTCAGCGAACGTTAATCCCAAAAGATACATACAGCGAAAAGCAAGGAAACATGGCACTGCCTTAACGACACATATTAAAAAGAATAATAATAAAGATTGAAATAAAACAGATCATCCAGCTGGACTAAAAAGAAAAGGAAGTAACAGCGATGATCGATCCTTGTATACTCTGCACTGAATTCGGAACGCGGGTCAGCCGGAACACAGAGCCCGTAACAGAGGTCTTGGACGAAGCAACGCTTTCTATCCCCCAAGTCTCTATCCACGCACATCATGGTTACCCGCCGCACAGCGATCGAACTGAAATCATTGTCAAGCTCCTGTAGCCTACATGGCAGCCAGCCTCCTACCGCTGCTCTCCTGTCTCCTCACTGACACACATCAGCTATAGCACAGGATCAGGACGTTCTCCACACTCCCACCACCGGTCCATGGCGGCGGCAGAGGGCTTAGTCTCCCTAACAATTGATAATGCAGCCGCAGATGTCATTCTCCAGCTCCGACGTTCAACCCACAAGTACTAGCTAGCTGCAACTGTTATTGTCGAACAGCGTTCAGCATCGCGGTTTGCGCACGCTTGGTGCCGTTTGAAAGTTATGGCAGGCCAGGGGACCCAAGCTGAACAGAATATTGATCGCGCGCCTTCATCAAACCGTGCGTCCTCACGTCCCGTGCCAGCTCCTTTCGCCCTCAGGTCCCAAACCCTCACTTTTTTTTTCTTTTTTTTTTTTTTTTTCAAACTTCAGCTGTGTGTGGAGCGATGAGAGAAGTAGTGTTGTCGGACGAGGCCAGCACTGTATTGCAGCAGCTGGGTATAGTCGGACAGCCCGGGGCCAACTTTTTTTCCAGGTGTGTGTGTGTGTGTGTGTGTGTGTGTGAGAGAGAGAGAGAGAGAGAGAGAGAGAGAGAGAGAGAGAGAGGCCTCTGTCAGTCTGTGTTGATACAGGTCTTTTTTGTCGGATTGACAGAGGACGCCAGTTTCGCGAGGATGGATCGATTGCTTTGTGCTCCTCCCCTCTCCCCAAACACACACACACACACACACACACACACACACACACACACACACACACACACACGCCACCCATCTCCACCCCTTCCCATGCGCCCACCCTCCTCCCCCTTTTTACCTCCGGCATGGTTTCTTTCTTATCTTTTTCACTCACAGAAAACTGTGTGTTTCCCTGTCCCTTAACCAGACGGCCTCCAAACTGCAGAGCCGTGTTACCTGAACTTTACCGGCGTGTGTAGCCCAGGGACCGACCCATGACATATCCAGACGGATCCTCCGAATCAAACGGCGGGTCCAGGATCGTTCAGGTCACTACACCTGTCCGCGCCTTTCCTGGCGTAGAAACTAATCCAGGATCTGAACACATTCTTAAAAATATGGCATATTGAAACCCATCCAAAAACGTAATATACTTCCATGGAATTTTAAGATATTTCAGTGATATAAGTATACGGTGGTATTTTGTTTTTTTCCATGTTCTGTTAGGGAAAAAAATGCATGAATGGCTCGTTCCTTCCATACGAAAAATTACTTCCCCTAGCGGTGAAACAACAACAAAAACAATAACCCAAGCAAACAAACAAACAAACAAAAAAATCTAACTCAAAGTCAACATCCAAAATTTGTTTCACCTTGTCGGAGGTCCCTGCTCTCCTAGCTGAAAAAAAAAATGAAATAAAAAAAATATTTTCTTTGAGCGGTACACCTAGCGAAAGTGATCTGCCCTTGGTGGTACTGTTTGTTGTCAGAGTAGCGTGGTACCATTTCGGGCTGTGTGATGATGACCGTTGTCAGTGTAGGGTGGTAGCAATTCAGGCTATGCTAAAGACGTCTGTTGTCAGTATGGTGCCACTCACGCTTTGATTATGGTGCCTGTTGTGGTACCATTTCTGGCTGTGATGATGATGTCTGTTGTCAATGCAAGATGCTCCCATTCCAGGCTGTGATGATATATCTCATCTGTTGTCAATGTAAGATGCCCCCATTTCTGGCTGTGATGATGATGACTGTTGTCAATGTAAGATGCTCCCATTCCAGGCTGTGATGATGATGTCTGTTGTCAATGTAAGATGCTCCCATTCCAGGCTGTGATGATGATGTCTTGTCAATGTAAGATGCTCCCATTCCAGGCTGTGATGATGATGTCTGTTGTCAATGTAAGATGCTCCCATTCCAGGCTGTGATGATGATGTCTGTTGTCAATGTAAGATGCTCCCATTCCAGGCTGTGATGATGATGTCTGTTGTCAATGTAAGATGCTCCCATTCCAGGCTGTGATGATGATGTCTGTTGTCAATGTAAGATGCTCCCATTCCAGGCTGTGATGATGATGTCTGTTGTCAATGTAAGATGCTCCCATTCCAGGCTGTGATGATGATGTCTGTTGTCAATGTAAGATGCTCCCATTCCAGGCTGTGATGATGATGTCTGTTGTCAATGTAAGATGCTCCCATTCAGGCTGTGATGATGATGTCTGTTGTCATGTAGATGCTCCATTCCAGGCTGTGATGATGATGTCTGTTGTCAATGTAAGATGCTCCCATTCCAGGCTGTGATGATGATGTCTGTTGTCAATGTAAGATGCTCCCATTCCAGGCTGTGATGATGATGTCTTGTCAATGTAAGATGCTCCCTTCCAGGCTGTGATGATGATGTTTGTCAATGTAAGATGCTCCCATTCCAGGCTGTGATGATATGTCTGTTGTCAATGTAAGATGCTCCCATTCCAGGCTGTGATGATGATGTCTGTTGTCAATGTAAGATGCTCCCATTCCAGGCTGTGATGATGATGTCTGTGTCAATGTAAGATGCTCCCATTCCAGGCTGTGATGATGATGTCTGTTGTCAATGTAAGATGCTCCCATTCCAGGCTGTGATGATGATGTCTGTTGTCAATGTAAGATGCTCCCATTCCAGGCTGTGATGATGATGTCTGTTGTCAATGTAAGATGCTCCCATTCCAGGCTGTGATGATGATGTCTGTTGTCAATGTAAGATGCTCCCATTCCAGGCTGTGATGATGATGTCTTGTCAATGTAAGATGCTCCCATTTCAGGCTGTGTGACAGCAAGAGAGAGA
This sequence comes from Conus canariensis, assembly GCA_033310375.1. Taxonomy (NCBI): domain Eukaryota; kingdom Metazoa; phylum Mollusca; class Gastropoda; order Neogastropoda; family Conidae; genus Conus; species Conus canariensis. The sequence continues at coordinate 34,914,188 of CM065735.1, forward strand.
GCCCCCCCCCCCCCCCCCCCCCCCCCCAATATGGAAGCCATCATGCATCCCCCACTTTCGTCTATCGCATCACCCCCCTCTCCCACAACGCCCACCTCCTCTCCCCCATTTCCCAACCCCCTGTTCTTTTTCGCAACCTTCGGCTATTATCGATTTTGCCTTGTTGCTGTATTCCCCCCATAACCGTTGATCAGCTGTGTGTGGGGATCGATGAGGAAAGCGGACAGTGATGCCTGTAGCTGCCATTAGTACCGGAGTGCTGCTGCGGCAGCTGGGTCCAGCTAGCTGGGAACCTGCCAGCAGTCCCTTCTCAATGCCACCACGCTTGACCTGCCAGCAGTCCCTTCTCAATGCCACCACGGTTGACCTGCCAGCAGTCCCTTCTCAACGCCACCACGGTTGACCTGCCAGCAGTCCCTTCTCAACGCCACCACGGTTGACCTGCCAGCAGTCCCTTCTCAATGCCACCACGGTTGACCTGCCAGCAGTCCCTTCTCAACGCCACCACGGTTGACCTGCCAGCAGTCCCTTCTCAATGCCACCACGGTTGACCTGCCAGCAGTCCCTTCTCAACGCCACCACGGTTGACCTGCCAGCAGTCCCTTCTCAACGCCACCACGGTTGACCTGCCAGCAGTCCCTTCTCAACGCCACCACGGTTGACCTGCCAGCAGTCCCTTCTCAATGCCACCACGGTTGACCTGCCAGCAGTCCTTCTCAATGCCACCACGGTTGACCTGCCAGCAGTCCCTTCTCAACGCCACCACGGTTGACCTGCCAGCAGTCCCTTCTCAATGCCACCACGGTTGACCTGCCAGCAGTCCTTCTCAATGCCACCACGGTTGACCTGCCAGCAGTCCCTTCTCAATGCCACCACGGTTGACCTGCCAGCAGTCCCTTCTCAATGCCACCACGGTTGACCTGCCAGCAGTCCCTTCTCAATGCCACCACGGTTGACCTGCCAGCAGTCCCTTCTCAATGCCACCACGGTTGACCTGCCAGCAGTCCCTTCTCAACGCCACCACGGTTGACCTGCCAGCAGTCCCTTCTCAACGCCACCACGGTTGAAGCAGCGTAAGCCAAGTAGTGGGGACGGACGGGAGGAACGGCACGTGCGGACAGCGTTAGGCACGAGAAGCAATCCATCGCTTTGGGGGAGATAGGGCGGGGGTCGGTGCTCTTTACACCCCTCCCCCCTGGGACAACACGAAAAGGAATCGATCTCCGCAGAGATGGGGGTTCACGTAACGTAGCTCGTTTGAACTGCTCACGGGCGTTCCTGTGGAGTTGGATAAGGAAAAGAGATACGAATTACTGAATGCGGGTGTGACTGGCTGCCTTTAGACCTGATAGTCTTCTGTTCAAAGGGAAAAACACTTTGCAGGAATATTTCCAGAATCCGCTGCCAGGTAATGACAAACAGTTAGGGTGGGGAGCTTTTGAAAATAGTTGTAGATGTAAAGTTCCTGTCAAAGGGAACCTTGTCAACATACTCTTCTGTGTGTGTGTGTGTGTGGTGTGTGTGTGTGTGTGTGTGTGTGTGTGTGTGTGTGTTGTTTCCGCCCCGTAGATATGGCATTTGTTCAACAGATACTAATACCCCCCCTCCTCCCACCCATCGGTCCCTTCTTACCTTTCCCCCCTACCCCCCCCCCCCCCCCCCCTACAAACCGTTCTTCTGTCTGTCGTATAAATAATTGATGTGGGTTCCCAGTTTGTCAGTGAGGGCTGATGCTCACATCCTGAGCGCCTCTTGTGATCGTGCTGTTGATGAGAAGGGAGCAGTCATCTCCCTTCTTTTCCTTGTTCTGCTCTTTCCGTTTCTTTCACTGGTTCGTGTCTTTTTGCTGCTTTTATTCTCTCTCTCTCTCTCTCTCTCTCTCTCTCTCTCTCTCTCTCTCTCTCTCTCTCTCTCTCTGCTGGTTATTTCATCCTCTATCACCCCTTCTTCCACCACCCCTTCCAACAGAGAGAGAGAGAGGGGTGTACTGACTTTTTAATGCCTTCGGCTTAAGAGCAAAACCATTACGGCATGGGTGTGTACTCGATCTCGGTGTGGAGGTGTATGGGGGAGGCAGAATGTTCGGCGCGGGAGTAACACCACTGGGAGGGGACGAAGGAGGAGACAGAGTTGGTACGGGGGGAAAGAGAGGGAGGAGGGAGTTGTGGTGGAGGCAGCTAAACCCGGTCTTAACGCAACCATCCCTAATCACACACCGCATTGATGTGAGTTGGTGTGATTAGGGATGGTTAAGACCGCATTGGGGGACCGGAATAGCTCAGTTGGTAGAGCGCCGGACTCGTGATCCTGGGGTTGCGGGTTAGAATTTCGGTACAGGGGGGATTTTTCCATCGGAGTTAACATTGGTTCTGACTCCATTCCCTATACAGTCCTTCGAATGAGACTATAAACCGAGGTTCCGTGTGTGAACGCACGCACAACATTTTGCACACACGTATAATCCCATCACCGACTTTCGGAAGAGAAGGCCAGGTTGGCCGTTGGTATGGATGACACGTCACACATAGCTTGCACCCTCCCCAAAGGTGGAGTATGGCTGCCCCTAACGGCGGGATAAAAAAACGGTCATACACACAAAACTCCACTGCCTGTCTATATAGGCAGTGTCCGCAGGAGTATCAGCCTGCGTACGCAGAAAGAAAGAAATGCACCACATTTCTCTGCTTCCACGCATGCCCAGTTACGGCACGTGGGATTCAGACTGGGAGGAGAGCTCTCTCCAGGGGAAAGTCGATGATGGAATGAGAGTGCTGCTTTTAAAAGGAATATTACAGTCGGATACATGCTGACTGGTTTTTTTCACGATGAGTATCAGAAAAAATGAAATGATGGTCATCGTTGCACTACGCCATAAACACGTTCAGGCCGTCTCGGGGTGTGTGTGTGTGTGTGTGTGTGTGTGTGTGTGTGTGTGTGTGTGTGTGTGTGTGTGTGCGTGCGTGCGCGCACGCGCGTGTGTTTGTGTGTGTGTGTGTGTATGTTTGAGAGGGTAAGGGGCGTGCATGTCCAAGTGATTCTGTGTCTGTGAGTACGTGATCACACACGCGCGCGGACTTCGCCCTACATCCAACCGAGCTCTACAGCACAGGCTGCTTTGAGCCCGGCACGGCTATCACGGCGGGCGATGTAGACAGAAATGGATCAATTATTGATCTTCAAGCGCTTCCCTCAGGATTCAACCACCCATGTCCTCCTCTGCCCCCATCCAGCCTCCCACCCCTCCTTGGCACGTCCTATTCAGCGAGGTTTGTCAGGAGGGGAGGGGGGGGGGGGGCTGGCTGGGGGGGGCTGGGCGGAACGAACCTTCACCGCTTTATTTCTTGTTTTAGTTCAGTTTTGTTTTGTTTTGATTAAATATAGGCCGTTCATCTCGATTCCAACGTATGCAGTCGCTTTTGATCTTCCTATCTGCAGTTCCATCGTAAGTTGTCCACAGTGAGCTGTGGTTTCACGGTTTGTATTAAGCTTTGGCCCGAGAGAGAGAGAGAGAGAGAGAGAGAGGGTTGTAAGGAGATGGTGGGAGCAAGCTAAGACGCACAAGTAATGAATGACGGAAACCAGTCCGCCACAAAACAACGTCATCTTTCTGTGATGGGCTGTTCAGAGGACAACAGCACGGCCTAACTGGTTAGCCGCTGCGCTAGTTTGTGTCGGTTTATCAGGCAGCTGAAAACAAAAAAAAAACCAACAAACAAAACAAAAAATGTGCTTCAAACGTCTTGTGTAACTGTTTTCCTCCATCAAAAGAGGTCACGTTTTGCCTGCGTCACTTGGTAGGTTGGTTGGTTGGATTAAATATAGGATTATGCAAAAACCACAGAACCCACTTCAAGGTAATTTGGTGGAAATATGGAGTGTGGGCAAGAGACGAAATCATAGAAATGTGGGGTGGATCTGTGGGACGAAATCATAGAAATGTGGGACGGATCTGTGGGACGAATTCATAGAAATGTGGGTGGATCTGTGGGACGAAATCATAGAAATTTGGGGCGGATCTGTGGGACGAAATCATAGAAATGTAGGGCGGATCTGTGGGACGAAATCATAGAAATGTGGGGCGGATCTGTGGGACGAAATCATAGAAATGTGGGGCGGATCTGTGGGACGAAATCATAGAAATGTGGGGCGGATCTGTGGGACGAAATCATAGAAATGTAGGGTGGATCTGTGGGACGAAATCATAGAAATGTGGGGTGGATCTGTGGGACGAAATCATTGAAATGTGGGGTGGATCTGTGGGACGAAATCATAGAAATGTGGGGCGGATCTGTGGGACGAAATCATAGAAATGTAGGGTGGATCTGTGGGACGAAATCATAGAAATGTGGGGTGGATCTGTGGGACGAAATCATTGAAATGTGGGTGGATCTGTGGGACGAAATCATAGAAATCTGGGATGGGTCTGTGGGACAAAATCATAGAAATTTGGGGTGGATCTGTGGGACGAAATCATAAATGTGGGGTGGATCTGTGGTATGGATCCTTGATCGTTCAACAGAATGGATTGATACACAGGGAGTGACTAATTCAGGCTTACTTTGCAGTAAAAGTGGATGCAGGATCTATTCATGTTATTCAGATGACTGGAAACTTTCCACTAAACATGGCCTTTGTGAAGTGACCTTTACCAGTGGTAGCTCAACATGAAAAATATCTTTCCAGGGAATGTTAACACTGTTTAGTGGTATACAACGTAGCAATTTTCGTGTTTTTATATTTTAAGAGAATTTTTTTTTTCACTGTTAAGTGCTATAGAAGTATTGCTCATGGACTAACTCCTTCGGTCTGTGCCAACAAGTGCTTCCCCTGTCGCAAAGATCATTTTGTTTGGTAGAGGTCTGCGGATTTCCGAATGCCCGTCTCGTTACAGATTGATTTTATAAGATTGAAGGAAGGAAGACAAGTGAGTGGGAACAATACGCGATTCTTTCTTCCATGTGCTGCATGTGGGGCATGCAATGTGTGATATTGAATGGTTTATATTGCTTTCAGTTTTATCATGCACATGGATGCATCTTACTTCTGTCGGTACTTTGAATGATGATTTTGATCGGAGGATGAGGTCAAGGATAAAGGGGGATGGGGGCAGGGTTTAGAGACAGAAGTGAGAAAAGGTTGAATGAATAGCCAACTAAAATGGGAAAAGAAAGACAGTCTAGTGGGAACAACGATTTGTTTTCTTAAAAATCGTGATCTTCCTGCAGTGGTTCCCCACCCTCTTTTCTTTTCTCTTTTTTACTTTTTTCTCTTTTTTTTTCGGTATCATAAACACTCAAAAATAATTGTATGTGATGTCGCCACTGTCGGTAATGGCTTTAAAAAGTAGTACGTTCAAAAAGTTGAGTCGCGCAGATCCGGTCTCAAATAAATTCGAAGGTAATATGTTAGTGATGTTCACGTCTTTTTCCTGTGTCAAAGTGTGTGTAAACGCGGTCAAATGGAACGAAAGCAATAGGAATTCGTTACATCAAAGTTCAATCGAGACTTCATTATTTTTGTCTACGCGTTTCGGGTTGCTTTTCCTTTGTGACAGATTGCGCTAGGGACACCACAATCGAACCCAAAATACTGTCGCAGTACATCGGACTGTTTTTTTTTTTTTTTTTAACAAGCCAGCTCAGCATGACTGGTCTATGCTTGCTTGCTTTTTCTCTCTCTCTCTCTCTCTCTCTCTCATGTGCATGGATGCTAGAAGATCATCAAACTAGTCGATAGAACAAAAAAGATATTCACACAGACACACAGACACACACAGACACACACACACACCACACACACACACACCACACACACACACACACACACACACGTACCCCAGACGCCTATGAACATTGACGATTACAAACCTGTAGTAGGACAAAAAAAGAAAAAAAAGAAAAAAAGGAAGCACACACACACACACACACACACACACACACACACACACACACACACACATCAGACGAATATGAACGCGCACGCGTTTGTGTGTGTGTGTGGCGCGCGCGCGCGCGCGCGCGTGTGTGTGTGTGTGTGTGTGTGTGTGTGTGTGTGTGTGTGTGTGTGTCTGAACCGCCGATGGCACAGTCATTCTTAATCCGCTGTACACTTTCTGTCACAATATATGTTCAGTTCATATTGGGAGGTTTCTCTTTTAAAGTTCATTGTATCCGCTTTTCCAAACAGTATGGCTACAGAATGACTCATCATTCATTTCGCATCCACACCAGGAAAAGAAACATTCATCCTCACGCACTTCATCGCATACACCACCATCTAGGATTGTACGTGATTCCTGGCTGGCTCTGACGCAGTTATGCAGCGGCTTGGCTTCTGCTGAGTGCTGAACTATCACGGCCAGTGGGCAGGCCTGGACATCCATTATTGATGACCCCAACACTCGTCAGCCTCGGCCTCGGCCTCGGCCCGCCTTTCACCGCGTTCTCTGTCTCTTTCTTCAGCTGCCACTGTCCGAGGGGTGTGTGTGTGTGTGTGTGTGTGTTTTGATTGTATGAGTGTGTGTGTGTGTGTGTGTGTGTGTGTTGTGTGTGTGTGTTTTGTGTGTGTGAATGATTGTATGAGTATGTGTATGAGTGTGTGTGTGTGTGTGTGTGTGTGTGTGTGTGTGTGTGTGTGTGTGTGTGTGTGTCTGTCTGTCTGTCTGTCTGTGCACGCTAACTGATTATAAATGTCGATTTTGATAAAGAAATCATTCTCGTGACTACGCATTTCCTGTATCGATTTATTCCCAAAGCCTCTTATCCGAACTCCGACATGCACATAGCCACACCCAGATTCGCCTGCTCTGTGGCAGGCAGTCTCACTACCAGCCGGTCACAGGGAGCTGGCCCTCAGTGACAAGTCTTCCTTACTGTCCCCCACCTGTGTTGTGGACCTGGTAGTATTGCTGAGTCTGTCACTTGGAGTGCTCCGCAGTAGTGCGTGTTAGGTTACGCCTCTCTGATTCAACGGATGTGGAACATTATCAGCTCATCCCCCCCCCCCATCCCCCCCCCCCCCCCCCCCCCCCCCCCCCCCCGTGCTGACGACAGTCATTCCGGGCCCGGTCGGAGTGACGTACTCTCTCTACTCTCCCGTCCCCCCGCCTTCTTCTGCCCTTTCCGGCTTCCATGCTTTTGTTTGTTTTGTGTTATGTATTTTCACCGGAAAATCATCTATGACTTTGTACAGTGGTTTTATGGTTTGATTAACGAAAATATGAGCGTGGCTTGAACTTATTGTCATCTAATCTCAGCTAAAGTGCGTTTTCTTTTTATATATTTTCTGCCGTTAAAAAAAAAAAAAATCAAATCGCAGAACTGGTATGCCCCAGCTTTCTTCGTGCTGGATTAGTCCTGCAGTTCTGATGCTGTTTTTCGGAGTTTATAACGGTCGCCATTCACACCGGTTGGTTTCATCAGTAGTTACTTTACTTCACCAGTTCTGTCTTACCCTGTCCTGTGGACGTGATTTCAGGCACAAAAGGCTTTCTTTTCTTTCCCTCGTTATCAGTTAATCCATCTCGCTCATACCGTCTTTGATGCAGGGCCCGTCAAGTGATGTACGTCTGTGTCAAGGGTTATGAAGGTGTGTACACATCTGTACATCAAGGCAAGTTCAGCTTCGTTACCGACGACTTGTTCAGCCACAGTGCAGTGTCTTTTCTGTCCGGTTTCCTAATAACTTCTTCTTCTTCTGCGTACGCAGACTGGTACTCCTGCGGACACTCCCTATATGGACGGACAAGTATTAATCCTATCTACCCAACAAAGGGAGTGGAGTTTTGTGTGTATGACCGTTTTTTTTATCCCGCCATTAAGGCAGCCATACTCCATCTTCGGGGAAAGTGCATGCTATGTGTAACGTGTCATCCATACCAACGGCCAAACTGGCCTTCTCTTCCGAAAGTTGGTGATGGGATTTGACGTGTGTGCAAGATGTTATGCGTGCGTTCACCCACGGAACCTCGGTTTATAGTCTCATTCGAAGGACTGTATGGGAAATGGAGTCAGAAGAACTAATGTTAACTCCGAGGGAAAAATCCCCCCTGTACCGAAACGGCCCGGCGGAGATTCGAACCCACAACCCTTGGATCACGAGTCCGGTGCTCTACCAACTGAGCTATTCCGACCCCCCTAATAACGATTTGACAGGGACTGCTTCTTATAGACTTCGACGCTGACGCTGCGATAGTACCAGCCTTAGTGTGGTTGTGACTTGGGGAGCCGAAAGGAGCGGCGTGGTAGTAATGCCACTAACAAGCCACGGGAACTTAGACCAGTAGTTTACGTGGACTGAAACTGCGTCAGTGCGGGGTATTCTTCGGCGCGTATCGTCGGGGCGACATGACGTGAACACTCTCTGCAGATCGTTGGTCTGAGACTGGGACCAGGTGAAGCGTGGGTGTGGCTGTATAGGGAAGGATTGGGATGTGTTGCGTGTAATGACCGTAAAGGGCCTGGAAACAGTCCGACCAACAAAACCGACTTTGACTTGTCGTAGGTCCTCTGGTCTGGGAAAGCTCGTGTTTCTTTATTGTATGATTCAGGATTAAGTATCTGACATCATTATTTCATTAAGCAGATTGTCATTCACTGTGCGTGTGTGTGTGTGTGTGTGTGTGTGTGTGTGTGTGTGTGTGTGTGTGTGTGTGTGTGTGGTGTGTCCCTCCTTTATTTGTTTACCCAGATCCAGAGATGAAGTTTACAACAGATATGCTCGTGGTGCGCGCGCGCGCGCGTGTGTGTGTGTGTGTTTGTGTGTGTGAGTGTGTGTGCGTGCGCGCGCGTGCGTACCTGCAAACCTGCGCGCGCACGTGTGTATGTGTGAAAAAGGAATGTGCATGTATGTACACGTGTGCGTTCACGCGCGCGTACCTGTGTGTGGGTGTGTTCTTCCAGAACGCAACAATTGTACTTTTTCATCAAGCACGTCAATGACCAAAGGGATACTCACAAAGATTCGAACCGCTCCCGACCTATCTAGCCCCTCACTGCATGGAGCACTTCACAGTCACAGTCACAGCACGCGCCGCCGTCACAACACGTCTCCTTATTGTCACACAAACGTATCGCTCGATCCACCTTCTCTTGCGCCACCCGCACAGCGTGGTGGGGGAACGGCCAAGAAATCCCGTGGATGAAGATCCCCCCCCCCCCCCCCCCCCCCCCCCCCCCGTTCATCACCGACGGGCCGTCCGCTGGTGACCCCCAGTCTGAACTGCCACGACGGGCGTTTTCACCTCCGTGTTGAATGTGTCGCCACAGTCCTGTCAACCGCCGCCTTCCTTAATTTAACCATCAACCACCACTGGCGTATCCTCTTCACCACACCCGCTCATCCCCAGGTATCAGACGTGTTCACACACAACATCGTTTCCGCAGTACTCCCCGAACTTTGTCGAATTTGGCACTGGCGGTGTGTGGGGACGAAAACCACAGATTTTTTTCCCCCGTCCTCGGACGGGACACGAGGAACATCGATGTCGCGCAGTCGATATTTGTCTTGGTCCCTTTCATTCAACACTGTCGACGCTCTCAGCGCTGTGGCAGACTGCACCAAGAAGGCTTTCAGAGTGCGGCCTGCATACAGTGGGCCGTACCGCCGCTGCCCGCCAACCGCCGATAACGATTGCGAGGAGAAGGTGATGCGGGGACCGCCTCAGGCACATCCATGCAAGGCCAAGCCTGGGCTGGGTTGGGCAAAGCAAACAATGGGCCAGCGGCCCGCCACGCTCCCGGGGGGTGGGGGTGGGGGAGGAGGGGAAAGCGAGATCGATTGCTCCTGTCTGATTATGTGCTCATTGTTGAGTTATTTAGATAATCGGTTCCAGTTTATACCTCAACAGCGTTCTGTTCTTCCCATCTACCTGCCCGCCACCATTCTTTTTTTCTTTTTTTTTAACTGACATTTTTGTTTGTTATCGTTGTATCTCAACACATCTTTCTGTCTATCTGCTTTTCTTAGCTTGTTTCTCAACACCATTCTTTCTGTCTATCTGCTTTTCTTAGGCTTGTTTCTCAACACCATTCTTTCTCTCTATCTGCTTTTCTTAGGCTTGTTTCTCAACACCATTCTTTCTCTCTATCTGCTTTTCTTAGGCTTGTATCTCAACACATTCTTCCAATCTGTCTACCTGCCACCATTCCTTTCTTTTACGAGTGTTTCTGTTGGTTAGGCTCAGTGCATGAGGACGGCGGATAAACCAACGACTCAAAGGCTGCATTGCAGTGTACTGTGTGATATTGTATGCATTGTAATGTACATGTATTGATTTTTATTGTGTTCCCCATCTGTCGTGTTATTTCTTTTGTAACGAATTTGTTACGAGCTGTTACAATATTTAACAACAGAGTGAAGAAAGGATGCCGACCCTGCGCCTTCAGCTCGGTCCTTGAAGAGAGTGGAAATCGTGTCATACTTTTGGACAGTTTTCATCGTTTACCAGCATTTTGTTGTCTTGAATGTGATCGCTTTATACTTGAGAGATTCCTGAATTTAATTACTTGTAGGTACTGGCCCTGCAAGCAACAGTTGTTGTTGTTGTTGTTGTTTTTTTTCATCTTCAACAGGTTTACTGGCCCATCTTACTTGATAACCAATGTTTTTTTTGTTTGTTTTGTTTTGTGTTCCTATTTAGCAAGTCCAATGACATGTAGATACTGGCCTTGTGAACCAACTGTCCCTTTTTTTCCCCCTTAAATCATCAGAATCTTGACTAATGTTGGCCTTGCAAATAAACGGTGTGTTCTTCAGTGGTCGGTCAGTGCAGTTCCCAGAGATCCTGACATTGGATAACTTCGTGACACCGGCCCTCCCCAGCTGATGCATTTGTACCACAGTGTTCAAGTACTTTGGTTGTTCGGATGATCCCTGGAGTCTTTTAGCCAGGGTACGACGACAACGACAACAACAACAACAACAACAACAACACCGGCCCTGGAAATCACCCGTCAAACCTGGATGAGAGGGGATGGAGAGGGAGCTCACTCTTGCCTGCTCTGTGTATGTGTCATTAGCAGAAGCAGCCCTGTCTGTATTCAATCAGAAAAAGGCACTGCTGAATACTACCGAAATGAATGACGAGGCGACTGTGCAGCGTCTCCTTTGACAGGTAGCCTGATGGCGACCTGACTCTTGACTGCTGCCTGTGGACTGCCGTAGCTGCTGTTGCGACAGGACTGGGTCTGCATGTGTATAGGGGCAGCCGGAGTGAGAGACACGGGGGGTTACTAGCTTTTTTTTTTTTTTTTTTAGTTATCTTGCAAATAGATATGAATACATGTTTTTTTTTCTCCCCTTTTCTTTTCTTTTCCTATGTAGGTATATGATCAGTGTGCGCACGCACGCATGTTTTATGTATGGGTGCCAGCGCATCCATGCGTGCATTTGTCTATGCGTGCGTGGCCGTGTGTCTTTGTGTAATCTTGTCTGTGGTCCCTTCTTTTTGACCCACATGTTTTGTATATGATAACTTTACAGCATTCACGAGAAGTGCTCGGTAGAAAGGTTTCATTACTGATACTGTCATACAAAAAAATCCCATCGTAATAATTAATATCCCCTCTGT
>CM065735.1:34930756-34940756 GCA_033310375.1 Conus canariensis
TCTCCCCCTCTTACCCTAGCTTTCTTTGCGTGTATCCCCCCCCCCCCCCCCCCCCCCCCCGCCCCTCCAATGTTCTCTGTCTCTCTCCCTGTCTGTCCTTCTGTCTGTCTGTCTGTCTGTCTGTCTGTCTGTCTGTCTGTCTTCTCTCTCTCTCTCGCTCGCTCGCTCGCTCGCTCCCCCCCTCTCTCTCTCATCCTCACCCCCACCCTCCAATGTTCTGTCTCTGTCCCTGTCTGTCTGTCTCTCTCTCTCTCTCTCTCCGCTCCCTACCCCCCTCTCTCTCTCCCTCTCCCCCACCCTCGCCCGGCGGGGACTGTTTGTGCAGTGATGCAGGGATTTCAGCGCAGAGGAAAACCAAACGGGAAGAATCTGTATCGTATGGCCCTCATTGTGCATTCTGACAAGATAAGAGAGAAAAGCGGGGCTTAAAGAAACACGGGGCGAGGTATACATGATTGACGAGGTATTATGAAAATAGGGCAGCTCCAGCCGTGCTCTCTTTAACACTTGCAGGTGCGTTGTGTGTTTCTCATGGATGAGGGGAAGAGGAGAGAGAGACTGACTGTGTTTGTGGGTTTGGGGGTGGGTGGGGGGTGGGGGGGGGGTATGTGTTATAATCTATTATAATCTAATCTCTGTTTTCTCTTACGCTCCACCTCCTCTCTCCCCCGCCTCCATCCCACAAAGAAAAAAAAATGCATTACTATTACAACTATCTTGCGATACCCCGAATATAAGAACACCGCTATTCATCTGCGGTTTTATGGGAGACTATCATATTTTATTCGCCACCATCCCCGTCCCTGCCTCTCTCCGCCTCCCTTACCTCATAGTGAATGCATTATTGTCACAGCTGACATACATTATATCCCGAGAATAATTGTGCCACTGGTGATGTGGAGATGTGCAAAAGAGTATGTTGATATCATATTCACACACACACACACACACACACGCACACGCGCGCGCGCGCACTCCTCTCTCTCTCTCTCCTCTCTCTATATATATATATATATATATATATTCTACTTTTCACAAGAAAATGTAGCTTGTTTTGCTCTTTCATGATTTTCGTTTGCTTCTTAGGTGGCACCTTTAGTTGGTTTTTTGAAAACCCAACAAACATACTACGGTACTGCACACCAGCCTTTTCTTTGGGATAGCATTCTTCTTAAAACCGAAAAGGCAGAGGAGTCAAGTTACCACTTTCCGCGGTCACTGAGGAGAAACAATCAGGTTTCGAAATACCGGTATCTGACCAGGAGTTATATGTTAGTGAGTTTCCTCCCCATTGGAGATTGTCTCCCCCTTGGAGACTATAAGCTTGCTGAAGGCTCATTTGGAGAAGCATTTATTATTCCCCATTCACCCTCTCAAGCACATACTGCTAGTTAGGCGGAATTAATCTACCACTGCAGATATGAATGCTTATCTCCCCCTATTTCTTCAGTCTAAGACATAAGAGCAAGCTTTGTTTATAACTGAATATATCTTGCAGTTATTGCAACACCAAGCTGCTCTGTAAGTTGCTGGAACGGTGCTCGGTTACTTATCCTTGGAATTTATTAGTTCTATATATATAATATATATATATATGCATGCGCGCGCGAGCTACACCCACCGCCATCACCACCACCACACGGCAAGGTCAGCCAGTAGTCAACTTCTGTGTTAAATCATAGACATCGTACAGTATAATCATTCAACTAAACGTCCAATATCCCCGCATGCTCCCGTGTAACATTTTCAACGTCCCCAAACACATTTGAGCACGAATGTTCCTTGTGTTTGTATATGGATGTGTTATGTCATCTGGTATGTTACTGTGGATAGTGATGTATAATGTGTAACACATATCCTACCTAGTCCACTTCCTCCCCCAAAAGCATTGTTATCATCGTGATTATGACTATTATTATTGTTGTTGTTGTTATCATTATTATTGTTATTGTTGTTGTTGTTGTTCTTCTTCTTCTATCATCATCATCATCATCATTACTACTACTACGACTACTATTACTACTACTACTACTTATGTTATTATCATAATTATTATGATTATTATTATTATAGTGTAATATCCAATAGTGAGTGTGTCACTGGTAATAAACAGTTTCATGGAAGTCCATTTATCAGTAATGATGGTGATGATTATGGAAGTGGGGGGAGGGGATAGTTATCTAGTCATGTTATGAGAGTGCTTCCGTGTTGTGACGCGGAAAATAAGAAAGGTCAACAACGCAACCTATCATAAAAGTAACGTCAACCAGTCACAAAAATCCGCACAGAAAGGTGTCATCACAGAAGATCCGTCAATAAGTCTTTAACAATCCGCACCGAACTGTTATCACAGAGGGTCCGTCTACCAGATGCAAAAACCCGCGCAAAAATATGTCGGCACAGAAGGTCCATGGAACAGTCGCAAAAATCCGTGCAGAAATATGTCCTCTCAGAAGATCCGTCTACCAGACGCAATAATCCGCGCAAAAATATTTCGGTACTGAAGATCCCTCAACCAGTAGCAACAATCCGCGCAGAAATGTTCCCTTACAGATGGTCCATCGACTAATCACAAAAATCCGCGCAGAAAGATGTTCTCACAGAAGATCCATCAACCAATCGCAAAAATCCGCGCAGAAAGATGTTCTCACAGAAGATCCATCGCCCAGTCGTAGCAACACGGTACTAAGACTGTACACACTGGTGTTTCTTTTTCTTTCTCTTCTTTTTATTCCAAGTTTTCTCTGAACTAACGGTGAAAAACCTAGGGGAATGACTGACGCCCTCCGCAAGGACCAGTTTACTGTCTAAACCATATTGTCGCTCAGTTAGGCCATTATGCCATACATTTAATGTCTATGATTTGCCAATACTAACGTTATGTTTACTGCTGTTGTTTCCTGCGTGACGGGCCTTTTTCCCTGAATGGTCGGTGATCTGGGGTATAATCATAAAACCAAAACAAAGTCGTATTCTTGTCAACGGCTGTCGTGTTTGTTTGTTTGTTTTTTTTCAAGTTCAGTGACAGATAAGTTTATATGTTACTGCATCGTGTACAGTCCTTGCGTATTGTTGTTGTATTTTTCTGCAGTGTCACAGTCGTCTTGTCTAACATCTCAGCGTCTGTGTGGCGTCTTACTTTTAGAACGATGCACAATTTTCTGCATTGAATTCTCTCTCTGTCTCTCTCTCTCATGTGGGCAGTTCTTTTGATGTTTCTATGATTGTGTTTGCTAGCACCCCTTCATGAGGGGCAATGGCCGAAACATGAATAAATTATCTTGACTCTCTCTCTCTCTCTCTCTCTCTCTCTCTCTCTCTCTCTCTCTCTCTCTCTCTCTCTCTCTCTCTCTCTCTCTCTCTTGTGAGGTTGCGAGTTTATGTGCACGCGCGTGCATATGTACGCACTATTAGCTCGCCTGTGTGTGCGATTGCGTGCGCACGCGTGCTTGTGCGCAGGCCCTTCAAGAATATCTGTCTCAAAACGGTTTATCGAGGATGAACGTCCGCACCCCCCTTTGGATGGTCTGGCAGACCACTGTGTGCTCACACACACACACACACACACACACACACACACACACACACACACACACACACACACACACACACTGCCACCATCTTCCTTTCATGTGTCGACTGTGAGGGGATAAAACAGGAAAGCCCGGGCCGATGGCCTGGTCTTTGTTGGGCGGGTCAACCACCCACCCAGCGCCAAACGACTGGCCCTGAAATGACACCCATGTAACCACAAAACGAGGAGCCGAGCTGTGGGTATGGGTGTAGGGCAAGTGTGAAGCAAATGACTTCAGCCTGACTTCCCACCTGAGACAAAGTGAGTCAGGTTGTGGACGCAGACCACGCTTAGGTCAGGTTTCAGTTCATGTTTCATTCAGGTCATGTGGTAGACTGGGACATCCCTCCCAAGAACGGTTTGGTATGTGGATGAGTGGGAGAGGGGGGGAGCACAGGCGGCGTGGGATGAAGGGGGAAGAAACTTACTACTACACCATACCACCAGAACGACAACGTCGAGATGGGCAGCGAAAATGCCAGTGTTTATGATGGGCACCTAATATACTCAGAGGCATAAAAAACGCGAAAAATAGAGACAGTGCACGATTGTTCACATTGTGAACAGGACGTAAGCAATGTCGCTGGCACGTGCAACATTAGCAGTACGTGGTGTCTTGGCCGGTTGTAACCTCGTAACAGTGGGTGAATTTTGCCGGGTCAGCGTTTTTGGCACGAGGAGTGCATTTGCCATGTGGACTACCTACGCCACGTGCATCAATGTGAATTGCGACTCAATGTGGCCCCGATTGTGGGGCTATAAATTTCCAAACCCCAAAAAGTTCAAATTATCCCTTCCAGCGGCGCCAACATAATGCCGAGACTTTCTCGTCAAGATCGTTGCATAGCAATGGGGCAACTGCAGGCCGGGGTTCCAATGAGGCAGGTCGCTGTCGCATTCGGAGTCCACATTTCCACCGTCTATCACCTTCTGGACCGCTTTCAAGCAAGAAACACCACTGATGACAGACCGAGAAGCGGAAGACCAAGGGTCACCACAGCAGCCCAAGACCGCCATCTTCTGCGTCCGCATCGACGGGAGCCTTACCAAACCGCTGCCAACACAGCCAGGAACACCGTCGGCAACCATGGCAAGCCAACCAGCAGCAGGACCGTGCGTCGCCAACTGAACACAGTTGGTCTCCAATGCAGGCGTCCAGCCCGGCGACCTATCCTGACACTCCAGCATCGCCAGAACCGTCTGCAGTGGGCACAGATCCACGTGCATTGGCGCCATCGGGACTGGGGCCGAGTCCTCTTCAGTGATGAAAGCCGGTTCTGCGTCAACCCAGGCGATGGCCGCATCCGGATCTGGAGAAGAGCAGGGGAACGCTTCACGGATGCCAACATCACCGAAAGGGACCCATGGGGTGGTGAAAGCATCATGATCTGGGGGGCTGTCGGCATGAATCGCCGTATTGGGCCAGTCATCTTCCAGAATGTGGGTCCAGGACGTGGTAATGGGGTCACTGCTGTTCATTACATCGACCAAGTTCTGAGGCCCCACATCCTGCCGCATTTCCAGCGGCATCCACAGAACCTGTTTCAGCAGGACAACGCAAGGCCGCACACTGCCCATGCTACGCAGAACTTCCTGAGGCACAACAGCATCAATCTGCTGCCTCACCCAGCCAGTTCTCCCGACCTTAACCCAATAGAGCATTTCTGGGATGCCCTTCAGAGGCAGTTGAACCAGCTCAACCCCAGACCCCAGACAGCAGCTCAGCTTGCTGTCGCTGTGGGCCAGGTGTGGTGGCAAGTCCCCCAGAGGCAGACCAACACTCTGGTGCGCTCGATGTACCGCAGGTGCACAGCTGTGATCAATGCTCGAGGTGGTCACACCAGATACTGACATTCTGCTGTTAACACAGGGTCAAGGTCAAGTTCATGTGACCTTATTTTCTACCAGAATGAACTTTGAAAGGACACTTTTCCGGTGTTTGATTGCTTTTTCTCACTTTCTATTACCAGTTGAAAGGAATCGTTGGCCAAATTACATCAAAATTTCTATACAGTTTGTTTTCGCGTTTTTATGCCTCTGAGTATATAAAACAGAAATACACATAGTGAAAAGTAGCCCACTATAGTGGTGACTGAACGACACATTCAGTAAAGAGTGGTGTTTGAATGAAACATGGTAAAACGTTGCGTTAAGTATAGGTAAACGAGTAACACATGTAGTAGTACGCTCTATACAGTGGTGGTAAGTGAGCAACAAACAGTAAAACTTTGTATATTGCAGTGGTTAGAACGACACATATAGTAAAACTTTGTCTACACCAGTGGTGACTGAACGACACA
The DNA here is from genome assembly GCA_033310375.1 of Conus canariensis. NCBI lineage: Eukaryota > Metazoa > Mollusca > Gastropoda > Neogastropoda > Conidae > Conus > Conus canariensis. The sequence goes on from CM065735.1 coordinate 34,936,631, forward strand.
TAAGTAAAACTTTGTCTACACCAGTGGTGACTGAACGACACATACAGTAAAACTTTGTGTACAGCAATGGTGACTGAACGACACATATAGTAAAAATTTGTGTACAGCAATGGTGACTGAACGACACGTATAGTAAAACTTTGTGTACATCAGCTGTGACTGAACGATTCGTGTAATAAAACGTAGAGCACAACTGCACAGGTGACTGAATGATGCGTGTAGTGAAACGTAGTATACAGTAACGGTGACTTATTGATACGCGTAGTAAAGAGTAGTGATGACGGTGACCTGACGACACGTGTACAGTGGTAAGTGAATAGCACGGCTAATAAAAAGTAGTATACATTATTGGTGACTGAACGACACCTGTAGCAAAAGTAGTCAACAGTAGTTGTGACTGAACGACACAGAAGTCTACAGTCATGGTGATCGAACAACACAACATGCAGTCTACAGTAACGATGCCTGAACGAACCTTCGCGCAAAACCGCTGTCCCTGACCTGCCGGCTCCGACAAAAACCAAGCCGACTGCGCGCAGGGTGAGTGCCATTTAAACTGGTCACGGTGACTGTAAACTGGCAAGAGGTTTACACTTCCTTACTGCCTTTTCAGGGCAGGATCGGTTTGAATCCTACCTAAAGGTGACCGACAACGTGCGCAGGACGCTAATCCCGGCGGAGCTTTATTGTCACAGCGGGAGGGATTAGGTTCCGACCGCAGTGCCCGCAGTGCCCGACGCCCTGTGATTGTGTAAAAAGAGGATGCGGGGAAGGTCGAGTGACGGATGTTTTGTCTGCACCGTACAGCTCAGTGCCTGTTCGTGTGCGTGGGTGGGTTGGGTGAACGGGAGGGTGAGTGGTCGGGGGGGGGGGGGGGGGTACGCGTATACGTTCCACCCTCTCTGTCGGTCTGCCGACGAAAACGATCTGCGTCCCCTATGGGAGCATTCTAGCTTCACAGCCGTTAAGAGCTGTTGTCCCGGCTTTCCTGAGGAAAGCAGATGCCATCCTTCAGGGACGCAGTGTTATGCTGGTTAACCTTGAGGATCACAATGATGTTCCTTAGGATAAGAAGTGTTTTCCCTGTTTCTCTGAGGATCACGACTGTTTGCCGTCTTTTCCTGATGAAAACGGGGAAAACAGTTATTAAGGAAAACAGCGAAAATATGGAAAGTAGTTGTGATGTTAGGAATCAGTTCCTATAGTAATACTAATGATACCAGTGCGAATGCGCTTGTCAGCGAAAACAGCGGTCGACATTTGATTTCTCTGTTACTGCTGGCATTCTCTTCGAGATAACAACCGTTTTTGCTCCGAAAAACCACGGGTACCAATTATCGTTCTAGGGAAATTAAGGAAAGTGATAGTTATCATGAAGGGAAACAGTTATAATCCTAAGGAAAATAGGAAAAAAAAAACAATTGTGATTCAAAAGAAACAAATTGTGTTTGTTATCAATAACACCGATAATAACAGTTTACTCTGTTTTGGTGGGTTTTTTTTTTTTTTTTGTGGTCAAGGATGACAGCTGTTTTGTTGAGGAAAACGACCATCATTGCCTTGAGGCATTACTTTGCTCCTGTATCCCCCCATTTCTTTTGAACACAGGTTTGACTTGCGATTTTTCCTATCCTCCCGATGCCTTGTGATTTTATAAAAGAAGATGCGGGGAAGGTCATGTGACGGGTGTTTGTCTGCAGCATACAACCCGCTGCCTGTGGATGGGGTGGGTGGCCGGGGATGGGTGACTGGTTGGATGTGAGGGTAGGCATTCACGTTCCAGTCTCTCTGTCACCCCTTGATGTGGGTCCACATGATCCTGTGAGATCAGTTCGGGCAGAGCCACCCTGGCTGTCGTTGTGGACAAGACCAACGTACACACCAGAGGACAGGAGTGGGTCCTTTGCGCTCGGTCCTGGACCCTATGGGTCCTCCTAGTGACCCAGAGTTTGAGATTGAGGGGAGGGAGTGGAGTGGGGAACAGGCGGTATCGCTGACCTTTGGTCAAAGATGGTTGAGTTACACGTCCTCACCATAATGGCTTTTAGGGGACATGCTGTGTGCTGCCGCTTCCTGCAGTACGGTACAGTCACTTGTATGGCAGACGTGGAAGCTGGCAGGCCTGGATGAAGTGTGTGTCTGCAAGGAGAAGGAGGAATCCAGGGCAAGTCGTTTCCCAAGGCATGAGCCAAGGTCAAGCTGTTCATGCATCCCATACTGGTGTCTGGGTGATGATGGTGCCTTGCCTTGTCGCCCTCCCAGCAAGGCCGTCTTTAGGGCTACAGGGCGGCCATCATCATGCCGAGTTGCCGACGGTCCTGTGCCGCGTGAGATCGACTCAAGAAACAGGCAAGACAACAGTCTCAAAGTCTCTCCAAAGATCTCTGCGCCCATGAGGGATGTTCCCACCGCTTCTTGCCAAAGGGGAGGGCCCTGCTGGTCGTGCAGGCCATGGTGAAGTCGCAGAATGGCAGTGCCTCTCCGCCAGAATGCCCCTCCGCCCCAAAAGCCGTCCCCCGATGACACAGGCGAGACCCGCTGTCACTGCTGATGCGAGGAAGGTAGGCTGTGCCGCCCTGCGCCAGTCTCGGCGCCTTCCGCTGGTAATGCCACCTCCCAGCAAGTATGATGATGATGATGTGATGGACCTTTGGTGTTTTTTCCCCTTCTTTTCCCGCCTCCCCCCCCCCCCCACCCCACCCCCCCCCCTCCCCCGCCCACACACTTTCTCCCTCCGTTTGCAGGGGCAGAGAAGTGCAATCTCCGTGGGTCACGTGTCTGTTGCCTGCTCGCCTGCAGCGCACTCTTGGCGGAAACGCTTTCGCTCTCCCAAACCTGAGACGAGTTTTCCTTCTTCGGTGTCTTCCCGAAGATGTCTCCTCTCGATCGAGGCCGTGCTGTTAGAGGTATATGTTGGAGAAAAGTGTTGTGCATGTTCACATGTCTGTTCCAAACCATCATATACTAGCTTCCGTGATCGACCGGGTGATAAGCAACATGATTCAACGGATTCAATGGGCATGTTACCCGGAGTATATGTAAATTTGTCTCTCAAGCACTGGTGTTCTCAGGCTTTCTTCAAAACTCCCGTCTACTTGTTTTCACTCTTTTCCAGTTCATTTTTTTTTCTTTGATTCAATGATTACTTTGTTTTGTTAAAAAATCATCAATTAATTATTTTCATAATAAGTCGCTGACATATTGTACTAAAGTAGGAATTATAAATAGCGATCTGTAACTGCCCTAATGTATGTTTGATTAAATAACGTGACGTGCTTCCAATGAAATACTGTTTAAAATCAAATCAAAAGTTTAACATGCTAATACTTTGGAGGGGTCCTATCCTACTTCTTTAGCCTGAAGCCGACAGTCACGTGTCAACCGGCAACGCCGTTCATTGGCCCAGGACGCCAGTTTCGGCGAAACATGTTTCCACAATCGAGCGCACGTCGGAAAACAAAAACACGCACGTGACAGCTTACGTATCTGTTTCGGATTGAAATATGTCTCGTGGGAAGTAAGAAAGACTGTGTTGTAAGCTTCTTTGAGCACGCAACACTGTTTTGTAATCCCAGTGCCTTAGGAATCACCGCGGACGCTCCGACATTGAGAAGCGTAGGTTTTCGGCGGCAGATTTACTTGGGTGGTCTTGTCGCTTCAGCTCGAGGGTGTTGTTGTAAGCCCCGATCGTTGTGAGCCCAGCATCGTCACTGCTGTTTGGTTAGCCTTTTACCTTTGAAATTGGAGATCGCTGGTCCCTCCTGCATAAGGTGATTTTTTTTTTTAAGTCGTCTTAGCTTGCCCCCCCCACCCACCCACCCACCCCCTTCTGTGTGTGTGTGTATGTGCGCTCGCGCGCGGGCGTTTCCCCTCAAAAGTCTCAAGTACTTCACAATCACCAGCTTCCCTTTTTAGGAGGAGAGACAAGAAAGGACAGATGTGTGTGTGTGTGTGTGTGTGTGTGTGTGTGTGTGTGTGTGTGTGTGTGTGCACGCGCGCGCATGCGTGTGCATGTGTGCGCGCGTGCACGTCTGTGAGTGTGTGCGTGTGTGTGTGTGTGTGTGTTGTGTTGTGTTGACGGCCGTTAGGTGTGTGTGTGTGGGGGGGGGGGGTGAAGAGGCACGTG
>CM065735.1:34945756-34953256 GCA_033310375.1 Conus canariensis
ACGCAAAACGAGAAGACAGTAACGATAATACAACCGATTTGCATGCAAGGTCACGACATGCCCGTTTCTCTGAATCCTTGTACAAATACTAGGAGCATTCATATGTAACATCAAGTTTTTTTCGTCTAATATTGCTTGATTTTGCGAAAAGACGTAAAACGAAAGTGCTACTACTAATCTGGCTTTATGCAAGACATCAATGACTTTGATCTAAACAAATATGGGTCTCTGTGATATACAAATATGGGTCTCTGTGATATGTACTATGGATACAATCATCATATATTTTCAAGTCTTTGATAGCAGAGAGCACAGTGTACTTCATTTTCCTTTGACATGCTACACATTGGTCACATCAAATGGTAGCTCGTACAAGATTCGTATCTGAAGCGATGAATATTCAATTCAGATATGCCCAGCGGAAATCTGGTCACTACGTCCGTCAGTTTTCGATCCAGTTTCATTTGAAAGTAATATTTCAAATCACGATTGTTGCAAGTCGACTGTTCTATGTCAATGAAATCTGTCACTAGTATTCATATGGCTGTTCCAGTTTTGCCATCTGCTGTCTATCAAACACTGACAAACTTCTTTTTATTTTCATTTTTCGCAGTTTCACTTCTGTTGCCTTGATCTTAATTCAATCACACGTCACCAAAACCATTCTCACACAGAAACGTCTATTTGACAGTCCTTCCCTGGTTTGTTTTCTGGCAGTGTCGTGACCATATAACTGTAAACGTTTTGTACGGTAATGTAATGTCTTCCTCATGTACGAACTTACGTTAGTATTGAATGCAGTGCAATACAAAATGTACATACACGAATACCGGTTTGGTTCCCCGTTGAAAAATAATCCATTTGGTTCGCGCGTGCGTTTCAAGAAACTTTCAGACTGCAAACAAAATAACTGATCTTAACCACTGCTTTTTCTGACCCCCCCCCCCCCTCCCTCCCGCCTTTCCCCCGCTATTTCTGCTCCATTTTGCTGAATTGGTTGAACTTGTGTATCAAACAGTTCCAATGAACTGTTGTACAGAACATACCGTTTTTGCGTAATACACAAGGCTGCATTCTTGGCTATGCTGGAACGGTCTTTCCGGGAGAGAAAGAAAGAGAGAGGGGGTAAGGGGAGAGAGAGAGAGAGAGAGAGAGAGAGAGAGAGAGAGAGAGGTTGAGGGGGAGAGGGAGAGAGAGGGGGTGGAGAGAGAGAGGCGGGGAGAGAGAGAGAGAGAGAGAGGAAGAGAGGCATAGCAACGATGAATGCTGCACTCTGACGGTTATGGGATTTGGATGTCCGAAAACTAAACATAAGTAGAGAATGAAGAGGGAAGATGAGTAAGGGGAGAAAGGAGAGAGACGAATACAGAGGGGAGGGAGAGAAGGAGGGAAAGAGAAGGGGTACCGCGGCTCCGCATCTCGTCGTAGGCTGTATGTATATGCGTGTATTTGCCTGCACATGCATGTTTGCATGCGCGTGTGCAGTATGTGTTTCTGTGTGCATGTGTGTGTGTGTGTAGACTATTACATTGCGTATCTTGGGAATGCAGAATAATACAGAAAAAGCTTGTGTGGGGTCTTTCCTTAGATATAACTGCACATGTATTTCTGTCCGTGGTCGGACGGGGATCCATTTGCGAAGGGGAGAGAATTATTCCCCAAACGCTGCATCTAGAAGCTCAGCGCAACGGCTAGCAGGGCTTCCACAAGTCTGAAGATCAATTAAATTCTACTTCAGGCTAGTTTGTCCATTTGTCTGCCTCTCCGTATTTAATGCAACTGTAATGTTTTAAGGCAGCTGTCAGTGCATCTGGAAGGTGGACTTTTTATTTTCAGTTTTTTTTCCCTATCAGTACCTAACGTACAGATTACCTTGTGTAGCGTTAGGTCTGTATTTGTCTTGACCCTCGACGTAATCGAAATTACCTTCGTATACCAAAGCAGAAGGAAAATATTGTGCATGGGTCTTTACAGTTACTTTCGTGAGAGAGCGCGCGCGCGTGGAGGGTGAGGGACGAGAGAGAGGGAGGGAGAGAAAGAGAAAGAGTATCTGAAAACCGAAAAATCTGTGGTCAGTTCAATTCATCCATAAGTTGGTTTGTTTTTTGTTTGGATTTTTTTTTTTTTTTTTTTTTTTTTTTTTTTTTTTTTTTTGCTTGTCAGTTTTTGGTAGTGGTGGTGTTTTTGTTTTGTTTGTTTTGCAATGACGATTGAACAAACGACCCCAAGCTGGATTGTTCCTATCTGTTCAAAAGAAACGAGAGGTGAACACCCACCTGTAAATGCCGGCCCAGCCCCCCAGCACGCTTTGCACACTTCGCACACGGAGCAGTCTTGAGATGGATGGAGAGCTGAACTGGCGTGTTTGGTCGTCGTGGGAGCCACGTTGAAAAAACAAACAAACAAACAAACAAAAAACCAGTGCAGTCACTGGTGACAGATTCACACCGGTATGGTAACGCCACGGAAAATGGCGCTGAATGTGCACAGTGCTTAAACGTCAGTTGATAACGATCGCAATGGACACCAAGCGTTTGAAAGTCGTTGCTCGCTTCGTTTGGGTCCGTTTATCACTGTTCTCAACACGGCCCGCGACAACTGCCACTAACTGTCGTCTGCTTTTTATGGGTTCAAGTTCGGACGCGGTTGTCGTTCTTTTCCCTCTCCGCCTCCTCCCCTCTCCTTTCCTCTCCCCCCTCCTTTTTTTCCCTCTGCTCTCCCCTCCCCACCCTACCCCGCCTTCTAACCTCCTCTCTCCGATCTCATTTTTCCCAGTCCCACTCCACTCCTCCTCGTCCCCTTCCCCTATATAGTCGTCTGCTCAGATTTCAAATAATTAGATGGTAGTAGATTCGGATTTCGAATCGCAAACTTGCAAAGGTAAGTGCTGTTTATTTTCGACCTCCGCTTCAGAGACAGACATTGCATGACCGCCCGATAGACCGGACCCATGATAACATCCAACCGGGGTGTTCGCCTGGTGCCTGCATGCGCTTTTTATGGGACGTGTGAAAAACAACAGAACACTCTGAATGAAGTACATGTGTTTTGCAGTTTCTTACTGTACGCGAGTAAAAGACTGGAGGTTGAACGCATATCAACCAGCTGTAAGTGACTCGTGTGTGTGTGTGTGTGTGTGTGTGTGTGTGTGTGTGTGTACACGCATGTGTGAGTGCGTACGTGTATTTTGTGTGTGCGCGCGCGCGCGTGTGTGTTTGTGTGTGTGTGTGTGTGCGTGCGCGCATGTGTGTGTGTGTGAGAGAGAGTGGGGGGAGGCAATACATGCTAACCAGTTGAGGTTATAATTACCTCATCAGAATCTCTCTCTCTCTCTCTCCCTCTCTCTCTCTCTCTCTCTCTCTCTCTCTCTTTCTCGCGCGCGCGCGCACACACAGAGGCTCACTCTCTCTTACGCACGCGCGCGCACACGCACACACACAGACTCTCCTCTCTCTCTCTCTCTCTCTCTCTCTCTCTCTCTCTCTCCTCTCTCTGAAAATAAACGTCCGGTGGGCTGTGCGCTAGCAGAGCAAGGAATTCGCCGTCAGATGTTGCGGGTTCGATTCCCGCTGTCGCCCACCCAGCATGATCTGCCCATGTCCGCTGGCTGAAGACAAAACAGCAAATCAGAAATAGTTCAGTCATGTAAGCCATGGTGAAAAAAAAAAAGCTGTTTCGATTTTATGGGCAGTAAGGCGTGTGGTAAAATGCAGTCACTCAAAGACACGTGATTTAACTTTGCTTTTTTTGTTTGTTTGTTTTTATCACTCTGGGGAAACAGTTGTACTGAAGTGCCGCTTTAAAGTTATTGAATAACATTTACAACTTTGCTGAGTGTTTGTTTTGTACACGTTGAGAAAGAAAAGGAAGTTATCATTGTAAACATCCTTAATCAGTTTTCGTGTCCCCCGGGGCTTGTGGCAGCTCACGCCCGTTGAAAACACCTGTTGCATGCAACCTATGTAGATGACAATGCTAAAGGTGGCGTTGTGTGTCCTTCCCGGGCGAAGATGACCAGACTTCTGCTATCGCTGGGTGGGTGGTGGTGGTGTGTATATACAAAGATGGCTGATCAGGTCGATCCTCCTTCAGATCTTCCTTTGAATATCCTGTTGCAACGTGGACAGGGCGGGTAAGGTAAGGTACTGTTGCTTATAGCCCAGCCGACCGCAAAGGGCCATATCAGGGCTGTCACCACGTTAAAATCAGCTCACAAGTCATCAAAAAACAAACAAAAAAAAAAAACCCAAAAAAAAACAAACAACAAAAAAAAAACCTTTCACACATCTCTTTAAAATACATCTTCTAAAAACGCACCAGAAAGTTCGTGAAAAATCTTTCTTCCGTAAAATCTTAAATCAGATGAAAAATGTTAATCTCTTTCAGAAACTCAAAGACCACGTCAGGTGGGACATCTCTGAACAGGGTTTTCATGGAGTCTGCTGTAAAGTGTTGATGTCTCACATCGTGCCAAGTCCCAACAGTCGAAAAGAATAGGTTTCACTGTGAGTGGAGGCAGACTTGGGAGAGGAGCCAGGCTGACAGGTGGTGCTTGCTCTGTTTTTTTGTTTTTGTTTTTTTTTTTTCCCGAAACTGACGTTTTTGCTCCTGTGCCTCCACTCGCCTCGCTTCAAAGCCTTTCCTTCCGGATTTGATCATGGTGCGCCAGGTTGAGCGATCTTGAGCACCTTCTTCCCACGAGGAAGGGGCGATGCTACAAGCTCTTCAGTGAGACCTTCTGTGTGTGTGTCTTTATAGCGCTTCTTTTGTCCGCCATTGAAACGCTTGCCTTCCAGCAGCTCGCCATAGAACTGTCTCTTTAGGATACGATTTTCATCCCTACGGTGTACATGTGCTGTCCTTTTGGAGTTGGGAGTGTATCAGGATTGCATGAAGGCTTCCCACCTGGGCCTTCTGAGGCAAAAAGTATCACCTGTTGTGAAACATCATGATTATGCGCTTATTTTGTTTCCTGCTTAAAACAGTGCAGGTTTTGTTTTGTTTTTTTCTCCCTTTGTCTGCACTGTGCTACTAAACGAGTGAAGGAGAAACACGGACAGTGGAAGGGACGTTGCTTCGGAGGACTTCGGACTTCACCGATATCTGACCGGTCAGCACTGTGGATTGCATTCACTGCGGGGCAGTTCCGTGAACATCATGGGTGAATGGTTTCCGCCCCGTGAAAGGAGAGAGAGAGGAGAAATAAACAGGGGAGGGGCGTGGGATGGGTGGGTAGGGGGTGGGAGAGAGAGATGGTACGGTAATAGGTGGACTTACGCTGGTTCCATTTCTTTTTGTTCATCTTTTATTTTATTTGTTTTATGTCATTTCATTTTATTTTATAGTTTTTATGCATGTATATATATGTTTGTTGTTGTTGTTTTTTATTTATTAATGTTTTTTTATTTTGTAATTTATTGATTACTGGTATGATATGCATCTTTCTAGGTCAGTGGTGTGTGTGATTGAGAGTGTGCATGTGTGTGTGCGTTGTGTGTGTGTGTGTGTGTGTTGTGTGCGCGCGCGCGCCGCGCGTGTGTGTATGTCTGCGTCTGTGTGTGTGTGTTAGTGTGTGCGTGCGTGCGTGTGTGTGTGTGTGTGTGTGTGCGTGCGTGCGTGTGTGTATGTGTGTGTCTGTGTGTGTGTTACTTTGTGTGTGTGTTAGTGTGTTATTGTGTGTGTTAGTGTGTGTGCGTGCGTGCGTGCGTGCGTGTGTGTGTGTGTGTGTGTGTGTGTGTGTGGTGTGTGTGTGTGTGTGTGTGTGTGTGTGTTTTAATTTCCAACGTAGAAATGCGATCAAGTCCGCGTCTGCTGTTAGTTTGTGTTTTTAAACTCCCATTTAACTGCGCCTTTGAATGGAGGTTTCGGGGATGGTTGGGTTATGGCCGTGGCGATCGGCTGGAGCTATAAACTGCACCGTCGTTCGGTGTGCAGCAGACAGGATTGGATTTCTGCGGGACGATTGGCGCCACACAGCACAACACACTGGAACACATCTCTGTCTGTCTGTCTGTCTGTCTGCCTGTCTGTCTGTCCGTCTCTCTCTCTCTCTCTCTCTCTCTCTCTCTCTCTCTCTCTCTCTCTCGTCTCTCCCTGTCTCTCTCTCTCTGTCTCCTCTTCCTCTGTCTCTCTCTCGATCCCCCTCTCTCTCTCCTCTCTCTCTCTCTCTCTCTCTCTCTCCCCCCCCCTCTCTCTCTCTCTCTCTCTCTCTCTCTCTCTCTCTCTCTCTCTTTTCCCATTTGAAAAGTTTACTAGACAAAGACGAATTAATGGTATCAGAGCAAGATGATACGGAAGATATGGCGAAAACAACGCTGGATAGACTTACATCATGAGAGGAGGTATTGTTGGCTATGAAGAAAATGTTTTTTTTTTTTGCTTTTTTTTAAGCGGTAAAGCTGCTGAACTCGACGGTCTTATCGGCGAATTTTTCAAGTGTTTTGGAGGATCTGTTCTGAATTTTCTTTTAAAGTTACTCCGTTGTTTGTCTGATAAGGAGAGAGGAAGGAGCGTCTCCTGAAAGTTGGAATAAATCTATAATTTAGCCACTGATTAAGAAGGGTGACATGAATGATAGGAATAACTACAGAGACATTTCATTGTGTAATGTAATTGGCAAATGGTATGGATTTATTATTATTGTTAGTTCTAGACTACAGAAATTGATATATCAAAATGAAATTGCTGGAGAACATCAACCAGGTTTTAGGAAAAAAGATATTCCACTATCAATCATAATTATGTATCTATTATTAGGTTTCAGAGAAACGAAAATTGCATGTTGCTTTTGTTGATTTTGAAAAAGCGTTTAATTCAGTTTCTAGAAAGTTGTGGCCTGTTCTACTGGAAAACAGTAAGAAAGCCACGCTTTGTTCTTGTGTAGGAAATATGTATAATGATGCGAAGGTGCGAATCAGATTGGAGCAAAACTATCAGCTGTTGTGAAGTGTACGCGTGGGGTAAACCAAGGGGTTATGTTACCTGTTCTGTTTTCATTGTTTATCAATGAACTAGGGTTAGAATTTATTGAGAGTGGTCGTCATGGTTTGGCTTTTGATGTGATTGAATTTATCATTTGCTCATGATATTATTCTACTTTCTTTGATTATGGTTGGATTACAAAGACAATTAAATAGCTTATATTCGGCTGCTTCCAGATTAGTGTTGACCATGGGTATGGCCAAAATTAGTGTCGTTTTCGTAAAGGTGGCTTCCTAGCTCAGAAGAGAACTTGCTATCATGGTAATGAGAACGTTATCAACGCATATAAATATCTTGGTATTTATTTTTGAAGTAGACTTAGTTTTGAAAGTGCATGTCAAGATTTAGGTAGTAGAGCAAAGAAATCAGTGATAATCATTTTTCGTGTATTGTATCGTGTATTGGATGGCTGCTCATTTGATCTGAATAGTAATCTTTTTTTTTTTAATTCTCGGTTCAGTCAGTAATGCAGTATGCTGCCGAAATTTTGGGTTGTGAAAATGATTTGTTATGAAAGGG
>CM065735.1:34959229-34961729 GCA_033310375.1 Conus canariensis
TGTTTTGGGGTTTTGAGTGTGGTGTGTGGGGTTTCTGATTCAGATTCTCAAACTTTTTCTTCCCCTCTCTCCCCCCCCCCCTCCCCCTTTCTCTCTTCTCTCTCCCCTCTCTCTGTCTGGTGGCTTCCCTGTCTGCTCCAGAAGACTTGTTGTAGTGCTCTGATGTATTTTACCTGCAGTGCCTGAGATTGCCCAAATTTTTACCGGCTGAAGGTCTCCCTTTTTTTTTTTGTTTGTTTTGGAAGCGATGCTCAATGCTGCGCTACAGAGATGACAGTCCTATTTAACATTGAGGGCAGAGAAAATTTAACAGTTGTGATATTCTCGATTGACCACGGTACCGACACCCCCCTTTGCAACGCAAACCCAACCCCACAGCGCTGTGTATTGACAAAACCCCCGCCAAGTGAACCAGACAGGTGAGAACTGAGGTCCACAGATACAATCATTGAAGAAAGTTTTTGTTGTTTTTGTCGAAACCCTGGCTAAAAGACCCCAGGGCATTCAAACACCAAAGTATTAAACCCACTATGGTACAAATGCACAGTGGGGATGAAACATTACGTGTGACCTTTTTTTGTTACCCCCCCACATGGGCAGCCACACCCCGACTTCGGGGGGGCAGAAGAAGGGAAGTAAGGGGGTTTTTCCGACGCCACCAACCCGATGTACGGTGTTTACGGAACCGGGAACAGCGATACTGCTTTGGGACCTTTTTATGTGACAGCAAAGTCCCTCCCACCACCGCACCACAGCCCGCACGGACCACAGACGTGACTTTTACAAAAAATCGACATGGGACAGTGTGACAAAACCCAAACTTTTTCGTAAATGGTTGGGGGGGGGGGGGGGGGGGGGGGGGGGGGGAAGCAAGAGTGAATTTTTCTCAATTATTGACCCAGTTTTAAAATATTTTGCTTTCGTTCTCTTGCCCCATGTCTTTAATTTTCCCCTCCCCCCCCCCCCCCCCCCCCCCCCCCCCACATCCCTCCTCTTTTTTTCCCTTATTCTCGCCTTTCTTTTTTGGTTTATTTGCTGCGCACTTCAGTGCCCACCCTGCTCCCCCCACCCCCCTGAGGACTGCAGAGGGGTAATGGCACTGAAAACCCGAACCACACTGGCTGTCCTCAAGCAATCGATCGAATTCAGGGCGGCATGGGGCGCCACCACCGGATGGTAGGCTACACTACACTCTAGTGGTGTTCAATGGTGCCAGTCTCAACCGGCATAGACAGGACACCACCGGATGGTAGGCTACACTACACTCTAGTGGTGTTCAATGGTGCCCAGTCTGAACCAGCATAGACAGGACACCACCGGATGGTAGGCTACACTACACTCTAGTAGTGTTCAATGGTGCCCAGTCTGAACCAGCATAGACAGGACACCACCGGATGGTAGGCTACACTACACTCTAGTGGTGTTCAGTGTGAACCAGCATAGACAGGACACCACTGGATGGTAGGCTACATTACACTCTAGTGGTGTTCCATGGTGCCCAGTCTGAACCAGCATAGACAGGACACCACCGGATGGTGTGCTACACTACTCTCTAGTGGTGCCCAGTCTGAACCAGCATAGACAGGACACCACCGGATGGTATGCTACACTACTCTCTAGTGGTGTTCAATGGTGCCCAGTCTGAACCAGCATAGACAGGACACCATGGGCTAAGTCTCCTGATGATGACAAACAGTGACACGGGCACGCAGCCAGCAGGAGTTAGCACTCCCACCATGTCCATCCAGCGTCAGTTCCCATGAACAAAACAACACCAACGACCTGGACAGGAACTCGACAAAACAGCACCAACGACCTGGACACGAACTCCCCAAGGGCATGGACGTTGGCAGAAAATCCCAACTGAGGTTACTACAACACATTAGGGGCTACAGAAATTGAGACTTTTTTCCTATATTGAACAATGACATGATAACCAGTCGCCGTTGCGAAGTGGTTAGCTGTCGCAGACTCCGGGCTGGGAGGCCATGTATTCGATTCCCATCAGAGTCATATTGGTTTTTGTTTTTTTTTTTGTTTGTTTGTTTTTTTGCTGCGACCGGCTTCCACCAAGAGTTGAGTTTGCTACGGACTCAATTTGGAAGACTGGGACCACACAGCCGAGTTTCATCCACTTAATGGATGCGTCTCTGAAAGTGTTGCTCAAATTTCCTGACCAACACTGCAGGTGTCTGTATCTCTCGGGCCTGGTTGACGCCGAGATGTTTTATGAAAGGAAGCGTCGAGTACAATCCTGTCATGCATGTTCAATCCGGAATGGAAATCCGTCGCATCCTCATCATCATCCTCATTCTCATCGATCATCGTTGAAAAAAAAAAAAAGCCTCAAATTCTGTGGCCCTTCATGTCCTGCTCTCATGGTGACCTCCGTTTCGATGTCCTCTCCGCGTCTATGGTCTTGGTATGATTCCGTCGAGGCCACCGGTATTGGTAAATTCATGGGGACTGTCGTTGGACAGACGTGGTGGCGCCCTGCAGA
>CM065735.1:34966729-34971729 GCA_033310375.1 Conus canariensis
ACTGGACGTATAAAAGTAGTGTTGGTCGACGCATAGTAAAAAGTGTGTTGTTTGAATGACACATGTAGTAAAAAGTAGTGTTGGTCGACTGGCACAGTAGTAAAAAGTAGTGTTGGTTGAATGACACGTGTGCCAAAAAAAGTAGTGTTTGTTGAATGACACATGTAGTTAAAAAGTAGTGTGGTTGAATGACACATGTTGTAAAAAATTACTGTTGGTTGAATGCACAATGTTGTAAAAAGTAGTGTGGTTGAATGACACATGTTGTAAAAAGTAGTGTGGTTGAATGACACATGTATTAAAAAGTAGTGCTGGTTCAATGACACATTGTAAAAAGTAGTGCTGGTTCAATGACACATGTTGTAAAAAGTAGTGCTGGTTGAATGACACATGTTGTAAAAAGTATGTCTGGTTGAAAATGACACATGTAGTAAAAAGTAGTGTTGGTTGAATGACACATGTTGTAAAAAGTAGTGCTGGTTGAAAATGACACATGTAGTAAAAAGTATGTGTGGTTGAATGACACATGTTGTAAAAAGTAGTGCTGGTTGAATGACACATGTGTAAAAAGTAGTGTTGGTGAATGACACATGTAGTGAAAAGTAGTGTTGGCTGAATGACACTTTGTTGTAAAAAGTATGCTGGTTGAAATGACACATGTAGTTTAATAGTAGTGTTGGTTGAATGACACATGTAGTGAAAAGTAGTGTTGGTTAAATGACACATGTAGCAAAAACAGATTGGTTGAATGACACATGTAGTGAAAAGTAGTGTTGGTTGAATGACATATGTAAAAGCAATGTAGTGTTGTTGAATAAGACATGTAGTAAAAGTTGTGCTGATTGAATGTACACATGTAGCAAAAAAGTAGTCTTCATTAAATGACACATGCAGCAAAAGGTAGTGTTGTTAAATACACATGTAGTAAAAGGTAGTGTTTGTTAAATGACACATGTGATAAAACGTAGAGTTGGTTGAATGACACATGTAAAAATTAGTGTTGGTTGAATGAACCTGTAGTCAAAATAGTGTTGGTTGAATGACACGTGTAGTAAAATTAGTCTTGGTTGAATGACACCTGTAGTAAAAACGTAGTGTGGTTGAATGACACATGTAGTGAAAAGTTGTGTTGGTTAAATGACACATGCTGTAAAAAGTAGGTTGGTTGAATGACACAAGTAGTAAAAATTAGTGTTGTTGAATGACACCTGTAGTAAAAAGTAGTGTTGTTGAATGATACATGTAGTTAGAAAACAAACAAAAACCGTCATAGTGTTCGTGAATGACTCATACAGTAAGAAGTAGAGTTGGTTGAATACACAGGGTGTAACAAAGTCAGTGTTGTTGAAAGACACACGTAGTACAAAATAGTGTCGGGTGAATACACAATGCTAAAAATTGTTGGAGGAATGATACACGTAGCAAAGGTAGTATAATTGAATGACACACGTAGTAAAAAGTAGTGTTGAATAATGACACACGCAGTAAAAAGTAGCATGGGCTGAATGACACACGCAGTAAAAAGTAGCATGGGCTGAATGACACATGCAGTAAAAAGTAGCACAAGCTGAATGACACACGCAATAAAAATTAGCATGAGCTGAACGACACACGCAGTAAAATAGCATAGCTGAAGACACACGCTATAAAAAGTAGCATGGGCTGAACGACACTCGCAGTCAAAAGCAGTGTTGAATGAACAACACACGCAGTCAAAAGTAGTACGCATAATTAAAGGTAACTTTTGGTAGCAAGAAACGGTACTGGCTGAACAGACCTCTGGTCACGATGTTCACCGCGTCTTGGCAACGTATGGTATGAATCCCGCCGAAGAAGAGAGTTGTCGCCCTGGTGGGGTATAAAAAGTTGGAGCGGCCCAGGTTCGTCGTCTGCCAGCATACCAGTCTCGTCTGCTTTCGTTCCAGCTGAAGGACTGGATCATCCACAGTCAGTTTCTGTGAGTAGTTTGAAGTCTAAATCTTTAATTAGGAGGTGGGGGGGGGGGGGGGACGATAACAAAGTCAAGCATGTACATTTATATGCACACACGTGTACCTGCGTGCTAACTGAAACACGAGCACATTTCTTCAAAATTGAAAAAAAAAAAAAAAAAAAAATTATACCCAGATATCTCGTGCATTTTTCCATCTTTCGGCTATAGTATAAAGATTTTGATATCGTTTTCATTTTTTTTTTTTTAATCAACAACAACAAAAAAAAAGAAAGAAAGAAAAGAGAAGAACAAAAACACAGAAAGAAAGAAAGAAAAAGAAAAAGAAAATCGCTGGTCATACTCTGGGGTTTGTGAAGCTGATTATGTTAGTTTCAAAATGAAATGACTTAGGGCGAAAAATGAAGCAAATTTTAAAAGGAAGGGTATTAGTTCCGCCAGACAATACAGGCAAACAGATCAGCCTACAGGACAAAACACAATGCATTTCGACCTTATTTCCTCCCCTTAAGTGTTTAGCCCTTATCAATCCTAAACTATTATCGTGATTTTATTTTCACCAAAAAATGAACAGTAGGCCTATTCCTTCACTTATTATTTACATGTTTTCATCATCGTCAATGTTATCACTATTATTGCTATTGTTACCATTGTTATCGTTGTCATCATTATTGTTTTAACCCCTGTGATCCCCATCTCAATGGCCTCATTTTCATCAAACACCCATTTTGCGCCGAGTGTGAGAAGATAAGCGGTTCTTCGTTTTAATTGTCCTTTATGTTTGTTTTTGCCAGAAGAAGACCCAAGGGTTGAAATGCATTGTGTATTGTCCTGTAATCTGTTTGTCTGAAGCTGATATGTTCAGCTAAAGAGAAAGCAAGGCAAACTCTTAGCTGAGGGGCGCCCATTATGTGCACGTCATTGATTGGTGGACTCACGGACACAATGGCTGCTCTTCTGAGAACGTGAATCAATGAAATCGACACACAGGGCGGTGGGAGGGGGAATGTAAACAAAATTCACGCGCGTTCCCGATTGAACCGATTATTCTTCGATTTATATCGCCATGAAAGTTACAATTCAATGTTCAGTTTGACTTGAAATGTAGTTTTGGCTGAATGACGGACGCAGTCAAATTTGGTGTCAGGTTATTGCACATGTAGGCCAAGTAAAAAAAAAAAAAAAGTGTTAGAATGAATTTTTTATGGTGTGATTGACATATATTGTCAAGTATAGTGTTGAGTGAATTACATATTCAGACCTAGCAAAATAAGGGCTTAGATCTAATAAAATGAAGTGTTTGGTGAATGACACATGTACTTAGATATAATGTTGGGTGAATGACACGTACAATTTATAGTAGACTTGGGTGAATGACACATGTGGTAAAATTATAAATGTTGGGTGAATAAGACATGTAATAAAATAGTGTTGGGTGAATGACACATGTAACAAACTAAGTCACAGTGGGTGAATGACACATGTGGTAAAATGTAGTATTGAGTGAATGACTTTGGCCGATGTAGTTAAATTTCGTCTTGGCTGAACGACACATGTGGTAGTATTTAATGTTGGATGAACAACACATGCAGTAAAATTCAGTGTTGGACGAACAAGAAACGTAGTCAGCTTCAGTGCTGGATGAACGACACACGTGATTATACAAAGTGTTAGCTGAAGAACACGCGTTGTAAAATGTAGATGTGGCTGAACAAAACATTAATTTTAGTTAAATGCAGAGTTAGCGGAACGAAACACTTGGGTGACATGTCAAATTACCAATATGACACGTACATTAAAAGGCAGAGTTTAGTCAACTTATTTTTCAGTGTTTAATTTCACTTGTAATGCGTGTATTTGTGATTTGGAATTCTGACAAGGAAAACATTCTTAACTCGTGACGAAGACCGATGCACAGTCGAACTTTAGAACTGGTCCTCAATGTTAAGTCGTAACTCGATCACCATCACTTACAAGTTGAAAGATTTTCCATCTCAAATGGGATGACACAGACCCTATTTATTTGTATACATGTTCACAGTTGTGTCCGATCTTGACCTTTTGCCTGTGGGAATTTAATTCGAAACGAAACTGATGTAGTCCGTGGACAATAATCAGTCATTTTTTATATTTATTTTTATTATTTTTTTTTTTTAATTAATTAATCAATTTATTTTTATTTATTTATTTATTTTTTTTTTTTTTTTTTTTTGGGGGGGAGGGTCCTTTTAAATCTGACTTTAGTTGTACAGACGGGAATCTAAGCAATTACAAGTGGACATTAAAGAAACACTATGTGATCTCCGTGCAGTGTGTGGGCGTACCTTTACGTAGTGCCTATACTTAAGAAAGAAAACGAAAAAAAAAAAAAAGGTATGGTCTATGGTCTGTGTCTAAAATGTAAATATGTAGTTCTAGTCGCTTGAAACAATTGATGACATATGATACGTTCTCTCTCTCTCTCTCTCTCTCTCTCTCTCTCTCTCTCTCTCTCTCTCTCTCTCTCTCCTCTGCATGTGTGTGTGTGTGTGTGTGTGTGTGTGTGTGTGAGTGTGTGTATGCGCGCGCACGTGTGTGTGTGTGTGTGTGTGTTGTGTGTGTGTGTGTGTGTGTGTGTGTGTGTGTGTGTGAGTGAGTGTGTTTGTGTGTCTGTCTATGTGTACGTGTGTGCTTGTGTGTCTGTCTGGTTTTCCGGCCCTCAAAAGGCTAGTTAGTGTCCGACCGGCTCCGCCTATCGTCCAACGAACACCGTGTTTACAATTTCAGATCCACCACGCAGTGAAACGGTTTTGAAACTTTCGGACAAGATGGCGTGTCGTCTGTCCATCCTTGCTGTCTTTCTGCTGCTCTCTGCGACCATTTCCGTCTCTGCCAGTGAGTATGTGGATAATGTCCGCATTCATTTAATGTGTTTTAATCACAAGTGAGTTCATATGTAATACCAGAGTTCATTATTATCTAGTTAATCACGCGTCTGTACACAATGTTAGTGTTCGTCACAATGAAAGTCATCACAGAGAGGTAGTATTGCCAGCGAGTTATTTTTTAT
>CM065735.1:34976729-34989229 GCA_033310375.1 Conus canariensis
CCTGTGTCACTGTGCGGTGGGTGGTGGACTTTTGCCGTCAATACCCGTGTGTGGGTGATTTTGGTCTTTACCCTAACTCATGGAGTCTCTTCTTTTTTTTTTTTTTTTTCTTTTAATCTTATGTCGTAGTTCAGTCTGTATTCGTTTGTTTGTTTGCATGTTTGTTTGTCTGTTTGTTGTAGGAAAGCGGTGGAAGGAATGGATGGGGGCAGGGGTGAGGCCAGTTTCAGTGCTCCCTGCTTCCTAGTCTTCGCCGTCTCTGTCCCCCGTTTTCTTTTGACAGTCGGTCGGTGGATCGAACATTCAGTCTACTGATCAAACTAATCGTTTAACCAGTCAGCAAGCCAATCCCTCACTCATTCAGCCCTTCTCCTCAGCCGTCCGTCATATTCTGTCCGTCCGTCAGTCGGTCTGTCATTGATTGGTTGATTTAGCCAACAACCAAGCAGTAACACCCCACCCCACCCTCCTCCTCCTACCCACCTATTTACCCCCTTCATCCACTCCTAATGCGCTAACAATCCGCCATCTCCGTGACTCCGTACAATCAACCTACCAACCGACCATTTATCCATCCAGCTTTTAATCCATCAAGTTATCAACCAACCGATCAACCAAGCATCGATCAGTCTCACCACCCTGCCGATCAAACAACGATCTGGCCAACCGACCTGCCACTTAATCATCGATCCATCCAACCGATTCGAACCATCCAACCCAGTCCTACAAATAAAAAAAACACTGTAAAACAGTTTGCTATTTTCTTGTACAAGGCCCTTAAGATCCGAAGTATAGCATACAGTTACGCGTTAATTGTTGTGCTTTGTTGAATATCAAGTTTGCCGATTACCTGTAGATCCTTAGATATTTAATTAATTGTTTGTTTGTTTTTGTCTGAAACGATTTGTTCACAACACCCCCTTCATTAGGGGCCATGGCCTATATAAATAAAATCTCTCTCTCTCCGCTCTCCCCCCCCTCCCCTCTCTCTCTCTCTCTCTCTCTCTCTTCTCTCTCTCTCTCTCTCTCTCTCCAGGAGACGGGTCCAGTCAAGGAATACTGCCGGATCGCCGACGGCAGCTGTTCGGTTCCTTCAACTGCAGCCATGATCTGACCATCGTCCACGATGTCCTCGACAACGCTGACGTCACCCATCGTAAATATTACAGATGTCCTTCAATGTTTAAAATGTCTTTGCTGCTCTCAAATGGAAATGATAATGTAATTTTCAGGCTCTGTAAATATGTATACAAAGCATGTATGATAAGAAAAGATGCTCTTGAAAACATAGCTATTGTTATGTAAACACCATTGCACATGTGAACTCCATTTGTATGGGCCTGTGGCCTAACAAATAAATCATCTCAGACTCAGACTCAGACTCCCCCCCCCCCCCCCCTCTCTCTCTCTCTCTCTCTCTCTCTCTCCTCTCTCTCTCTCCTCTCCAGGAGACGGGTCCAGTCAAGGAATACTGCCGGATCGCCGACGGCAGCTGTTCGGTTCCTTCAACTGCAGCCGTGATCTGACCATCGTCCACGATGTCCTCGACAACGCTGACGTCACCCAATGGTCAGGCCCTGGAGGAATAAAGAGGACAAGCAATAAAGAAGAATATATATATATATATATATAGACTACATATAGAAGACTATTATAGTATTGTGTGTGTGTGTGTGTGTGTGTGTGGTGCGTGCGCAGCGTGCGGTGTGTGTGTGTATGTGCGTGCGTGCGTGCGTGTGTGGTGCGTGCGTGCGTGCGTGTACGTGTGTGTGTGTGTGTGTGTGCGCGTGCGTGCGTGCGTGGTGCGTGTGTGTGTAAATTTGCGCGTCTTGTGCATGCGTGTGTTGTTTGTGATGACAGAGTCACAGACTCCACTTTCCAGGTCGCTGTCCTGATGACCTCAGAGTGACCCCACTGCACCCGGCTGCCTCTGCCCATCCGGGCTGGATGTGGGCCCACTCCCAGGGGACTGTTGTCGGGTGGACGCGGTGGGTGATAGTCAGCCTCAGGAGTAGGAGAAGCTGGGTCAGAGTCTAGATCTCTTAACTGGGTAGTCAGACCTCAGCGTATAGAGGGCTTGATCTGACGTGCCCTCACTGATCACCACCGAACGATTCGGCCGCAGCGCAGGGTCTCCTCCGCAGACTGGCCTCTGGACGGCGTGACAGCTGCCGGTGGACTTTTGACTCTGGTACTAGGACAGGGCGAGCCTGGGAGTGGCTTTCGTGTCAGGGGTGAGGGGGTGGTCTTGGGTGGGTGGGTGTGTTGGTGGGAAGGGGGGGGGGAGAGGGGAGGGTACGGGGAGGGAGGGGGAGGAAAAGAGTCGAAGAGATGACGGTGATGGTAAGGGAGGGGGGGGGGGGGGGGGGAATAATGTCACGGAAGACAGGGCATCCAGCGAACATGAGTGATGATTTCCGTTTCAGGGTGATTTGGGTATGATGCGGGCGAGATGAGCGTGGTGTGGTGTATGGGTGGCGTGAGTTGAGGTGAGATGTGGTGTGCTGAGGCTTGATGTGGTGCTACCACATCATCGCCAGAGAGTCTATTTATTCAGACAGTCATTATTCGTTCGTGCATTTGCTCACTTGGTCTCTCGTTCTTAATTTCATTTTCTGAATCATCCATTCATATATTCTTCTATTCACTTGCTCATTCACTCATTCGTTCATTCGCTCACCCATTCATTCATTCATCCACTTACTCACACACTCATTCTTTCCTGCATGTACTGTCCGTGCCGTCCGTCCCTCAGCGAGAGGTGCCAGAACCTCACCACCCACTTCCAGCAGTGCCAGCCAGACAAGAAAGCCCAGGCCAGCCGACTGTGTGGGCCGCTGTTCACCATGCGCCCCTTCGTCTTCTGCTCCATCAAGGACATCGACGACCTGAGCCCCTTCGACGACTGCACCACGGCGGTGTGTCACGGCAACCAGGAGGCCTGTCTCCGCTTCAAACGGTCCGTCAAGGAGGACTGCGGCGAACAACATCTGGACAAGTTCGCGGAGCTGGAGTGTTAGAAAGTGACTTCTGACAACAACAACAACAACAACAACAACAACAAAAATTGATCGTACAAGGAGAACAAAAGAAGACAGAGAGTTGGAGGAGAAGGAGGATGAAGGGAAGTAGGAGGAGATTGAAGATACTGACGATAATGATGCTGACGATGATGACAGAGGGAGGGGGAGTGGGGTTAGGGTGTCGCGACGCAGTTCTAGTCCTGAATCCGTCTTCGTCTTTTCCCTCGGTTTCGTATTCCTTTATGCCTTCCTCCCTTCCATCCATCGTTTCGTTACTTTCTTTTTCTTTTTCCTTGTTGTTTACTTTTCGAATTAAAAAGTAGAAAAAGTAAAACACAGTTGAAGCTAAATACGTTCTCGTTCGTCAAGGAAGGCAACTGTTACGTTTTGACTTTTTTTTTAGAGAGTGAGATTGTGGTTGATTATTCAAGCGACTGGCGTTGTCTTATAGATGCTTTTTTTATGGAGAAGTGGAGAATCGATATACCTGCATTTGCGATACTTCTTGTTTTACGTAATACCAGCCTTTTTCATATCGTTTTTGACTAGTCTCATGAAACTTTATGATGCTTCAAACCAATGTGTCCAGTTTAATGGTCGTAAGTGTAGTTCGGACCGGATTTTCAGTGCTTTCAACAGATTTTTCTTTATAATGCTTCAGAAATTTCTTTGCTGTTGTTCATAAATCTATTTGCAGCTATATGGAAATTCGAAAAAAAATCTGTAATTTATATTTTTAACGGATAATGTTGCTTTTTACTTAGCATTCAAGCGGTTTGTTTTTTTCGTTTTGCTTTACCTTTTTCTTTTCTTACAATTGTCAGTCTATTTGTTTAGCTAGTGGGAACAAAATGTGTTGTTAGTAGGAGAAATCTTGTTTATTTTACTTTTATAGATAGCTAAATTTTCATTTACATATTTTCAAGAAACGGGAGTTCTGTACTTTGGACAGGATTTGAAAAAGAGTGTTTTGTTTTAAAAATACGGCAGTCTACTTTTTTTTTTAATGATTACTTTTTGTTTAGGTAATGATTACGTTTTGTTTAAGAAATAAATCTTCTATTTAACAAACTGTTGGCTTGTTTGTGGTCGGTGAAGGATATAATTATTTGTATTGTTCAAAAACATCAGCTAATCAATTTTTTTGTTATGGAAACGATCCAATTTAGGTCTTTCCTGAAGAAGACCAAGAGGTCGAAACGTGCTGTAACTTGTCTTGTCATTTGTTCGGCGGAGTGATTATAAACACATTTCAAGATCCATTTTAGTTTTACTCATAAACTAGCAACACTTTACTTTTATATCTATCATGCTTATAAGTCTCTCTCTCTCTCTCTCTCTCTCTCTCTCTCTCTCTCTCTCTCTCTCTCTCTCTCATGTAGTAATGATGATGCTGATAATTCTAATAATGATAATAATAATAATAACAATAAGGATAATAGTAACAACAGCAATGATGATAATGATGATGATGATAATCATCATCGTCATCATCATCATCATCATCATCATCATCAGAGCAATAGTAAAAATCGAATAGTGACAACACGCTTGATCGTTCACATTACATTGCAATAACTCTGAAGCAATATTTGTCATCGATTTATTCCGGTTTCCATTCTGTTCGATAGCACACTAGAGGATCTGCCTTCTGCTGCCATACATTTCCACAGTCGTTATGCTTTTTTTTTTTTTTATTTCATTTTAATTATTATTTTTGTTGTAATTTTGATTTTCTTTCATTATTATCTCTGCGTTGTATTTCATACTTTTCGTTTTGAATATGTTGTGAAAATGTAAAACACGGACATGTAACAGACATGAAACAGGCACACAAAATCAGAATAAAAACCCTTTACATGTCATCACGCTCGTCGAATATCAACATGACAAGATGATGTCCATGAATGAGATCACAGACTATGACAAGAATCATTATGCCTCTCCCTAGAAAAAAAAAAAAAAAAAGTGTGACAGCAGTAGCGAAAAACAGATTCCCGTTCTTACTCCCTGGTTATTACAATAACCCCGTTTGTGGGGTCATTTTCGCAATGGGACGACAGTTGTGATTATAAACAATAAGCAGGGGAAGCGTGGAGCACAAGCTGGTTGTGCCCAGTGATTGCTGTGTTGTTCGCAGCCTTGCGAAGGATTGCACTATTTCTGGTGCAGCCAATGGTTGTATGACACAGCAGGGTGGATCATGAGGTAAGGTAGATGGGGGAAAGGTACAAACGGTAGTTGCCAGATTCCCGGACTGTTTGAAGAGTGGGAATATTCCACTCACAACAACGGCATGGCAGAGGTACGCCAATCTTCTTCTTCTTCTTCTGCGTACGCAGGCTGATACTCCTGCGGACACCCCCTGTATAGGGAGTGGAGTTTTGTGTGTATGACCGTTTTTTTTTATTCTGCCATTAAGGCAGCCATACACCAACTTCGGGGAAGGTGCATGCTATGTGTAACGTGTCATCCACTCCAACGGCCAAACTGACCTTCTCTTCCGAAAGTTGGTGATAGGATTTTACGTGTGTGCAAGATGTTATGCGTGCGTTCACACACGGAACCTCGGTTTATAGTCTCATTCGAAGGACTGTATGGGAAATGGAGTCAGAACCAATGTTAACTCCGAGGGAAAAATCCCCCTGTACCGAAAGGGCCCGGCGGAGATTCGAACCCGCAACCCCAAGATTACGAGTCCGGCGCTCTACCAACTGAGCTATTCCGGCCCCAGTACGCCAATAACTGGGTGTTGGGGTGGATGCCAATGTTTTCTCTGGTGTACGTTTCCCAAGATCTATGTTTCCCCCAAGTCTGTGATTCGCTAGGTCTGTGTTAGCCCCAGTATAAGTTTTCCATGGTCTGTACCCCCCCCCCCCCACCAGTCTGTGTTTCCCAGATCTGTGTTTCCCTAGGTCTGTGTTCCCCAAGTCTGTACCCCCCCCCCCCCCCCCTCTATGTTTCCCTACGTCTGTGTTTTCCCCAAGTCTGTGTTTCCATAGGTCTGTCTGTTTCCATAACCTTGTCTACTTTTACTCCCAGCTGTTGTTCTATGTTAACCAGCTGTACATAAAACCAGTTCAATGTTAACCCAGCTCAAGGTTTATCCACGTCTGTTAAATCCCCAGCTCTATGTATACCCAGATCTATACCCACCAATCCACCCACCCACCTGCTGTCTATTTTTTACTAAGGTCTGTGTTCACCGAGGTCTGTGCCCCCCCCCCCCCCCTCCCTCCCCCCCGTCACTGATCTATGTTTTTCCCTGAACTACACTCCACCGTTAATATTTACCCTGGTCTATGACCTCGTCAGGTGATCCAAAACAGATCAGGGTTGCCCCAAATCAAAAGTCAGCTGATCAACATTTGATCGTGGTGACTAAGATCGTAATGGACAGTCTGGTAACCATAAATGAGGAAGAGGAAGACATGTGGGGTGGGGGGAGGGGGGGGGGAGGTGTAGACCTAGGATAACATAGACCCAGGACAGAGGAGGGAGTTGGGTGAAATCAGGAGAGTGCGGGATATAGACCTGAGAGCAAGACGGCCTCCCAGTAGTACGACCCCATCTGAAGGGCGGCACGACTCTTGGGATTCATTAGTCACCTGCATGTCACACCGATTGTTGTTGAAGCACGTGTCTGGAATTACGGATGTGTGTGTGTGTGTGTGTGTGTGTGTGTGTGCGTGCGTGCGTGCGTGCGTGCGTGCGTGACGTACGTGCGTGCGTACGTTGGTGTGTGTGTGCGTGCGTGCGTGCGTGCGTGCATGTGTGTGTGTGTGCGCGTGCGTGCGTGCGTGCGTGCGTTCGTGTGTGTGTGTGTGTGTGTACTACAGCAGTTACACGACCATTATGGTTGACAGCACTATAAACATGATAAATCGATTTGAACATATACGCACGCACAGGCGCGCACGTGCGCGCGCGCGCGCGACACACACACACACACACACACACACACACACACACACATATGAATGTGAAATCGTGCGTGTGTGCACACACAGACACACATACGTGCACGCGTGCACACACACAACACATACTGTTTCCAGCCTGTGTCACTCCAACAATGTTTCCAGGCCTATGTCACTCAAACAATGTTTCCAGGCCTGTGTCGCTCAACAATTTTTCCAGGCCTATGTCACTGACACAGTGTTTCCAGGCCTGTGTCGCTCAACAATTTTTCCAGGTCTATGTCACTCAACAAAGTTTCCAGGCCTGTGTCACACCACAATGTTTACAGGCCTGTGTCACACACAATGTTTCCAGGCCTGTGTCACTCACAATGTTTCCAGGCCTGTGTCACACCACAATGTTTCCAGGCCTGATGTCACACCACAATGTTTCCAGGCCTGTGTCACATCACAATGTTTCCAGGCCATGTCACATCACAATGTTTACAGGCCAATGTCACACCATAGTGTTTCCAGGCCTGTGTCACATCACAATGTTTCCAGGCCTATGTCACATCACAATGTTTCCAGACCTATGTCACATCACAATGTTTACAGGCCAATGTCACACATAATGTTTCCTGGCCTATATCCCACCAATGTTTCCAGGCCTATGTCACACATAATGTTTCCTGGTTTATGTCACACCAAATGTTTCCTGGCCTGTATCACATCACAATGTTTCCAGGCCATTGTCACATCATAATGTTTCCAGGCCTGTGTCACTCAACAATTTTTCTAGGCCTATGTCACTCAAATGTTTCCAGGCCTGTGTCACTCAACAATGTTTCCAGGCCTGTGTCACTCAATAATGTTTCCAGGCCTATGTCACTCAATAATGTTTCCAGGCCTATGTCACATCAACAATGTTTCCAGGCCTATGTCACATCACAATGTTTACAGGCCTATGTCACATCACAATGTTTCCAGGCCAATGTCACACATAATGTTTCCTGGCCCATATCACACCATAATGTTTCCATGCCTATGTCACACCATAATGTTTCCTGGTCTATGTCACGCCACAGTGTTTCCTGGCCTATGTCACAGCATAATATTTCCTGGCCTATGTCACACCATAATGTTTCCTGGCCTATGTCACACCATAATGTTTCCAGGTCTATGTCACACCATAATGTTTCCTGGCCTATGTCACACCATAATGTTTCCTGGCCTATGTCACACCATAATGTTTCCTGGCCTGTGTCACACCATAACGTTTCCTGGCCTATGTCACACCATAATGTTTCCTGGCCTGTGTCACACCACAACTTTCCTGGCCTATGTCACATCATGACACACAAGAGCCAGAGCCGTTGTAGAGTGACATAAGCCTGGAATGGCAACGCCCATCTTGCGCTCAAGTGGATGAAGGTAAGTGATTGCTCGTTCATTTTCGTTGTCCTGATTGTTTTGTATCTTGCCTGAAGAAGACCTAAGAGGTCGAAACGCGTCGTGTTTTGTCTTGTGATTCGTTTGTCCACTTTTTTTTTTTTTTTTTTTAAAGCGGCGCGCTAACACAAATCTTTGAAATTTGTTTAGATTTCTGCTTGCAGTCGCCTCACTTTGCAACTAATGATTTATATATAATATATATATATATATATATATATATATATATAATATATATATATATATATAGTTTGAATCATTCCAGCTTTTTGCCCACTCTTTCCTTTCCCCAAACCTCTCTTCCACCCCACTCTCTCTCTCCTCTCTCTCCTCTCTCTCTCTCTCTCTCTACAACCCCCTCCCCCCTCCGCCCCCCAATTTCCGCATCCCACCATCTTTATATTCACACCCCATCTACATATATATCATATTTATAACATAACCTTTAGTGTATCATGTATACACCCCAAACACCATCTCCACCATCCAGGTATGCATACACAGAGACACATGCACCTGTAGATGCGAATAACTGACAAGTGAAGACTATTTCCAGTTTGTGGACAATCCATATGCAGCTACTTTTTTTTTTTTTTTTTTTATAGGTTTCCCCCCACCTCCTCCCTCTCCCACCCCCCCCCCCCCCCCCCCCCCCGCCCCCCCCCCCCCCCCCCCCCCCCCACACCCCACACTCCTCCGCGTTCTTTCCTTACCACCTCCCCTTCAAATACTCTTTCCTACCACTCCCTTTTTACACTTGTCTTCCCACCCTCTCACCACCCATACACACACACACACACACCCCACACATACACCACAACCACGTCGCGCACCACCCACACACTACACACACACACACACACATGTGGGCCAGTGTCCACACATCCATGATGTGTAGGCCTACATTAACTGCCACACATATATGAAGAAAAAAAAGCAGCCAATGTTAGGTAGGCACTCAAGGTCTGACCAGCGCACTGGTAAGTAGTAACCTGAGACCTCTTCTTCAATTCTCTCATCTTAGTTGTTAATTCCTTATCATCAGCTTAAATCATGCGCATGTGGTCTCAGAACTTGGCGATGTGGTGTAGCGTATATGGACTAATCCGCACGCAGTGACGCCTCCTTGATGAAACTGAAATCGCATTACACACACACACACACACACACACTTTAAACACGTATTCGTCCGTTTACATATGTTTTTATACGTCATTGTCTATACGTATTTATTTGTCTTTCGTTTGATGTCATCAGTCCTGAAGACGGTCTATGATCGAGACGTCGATGATTTCTTCTGCGCATTTGCAAAGATAGTTCGTACAAACAAAACAAAAACGAAAACTAAAGAGAGAGTGTGAGACTCGAACCGTAGTTTTTCGGAGGCCACGCTCGAACGGAAGCCCTAGGGAAATCATCACTTCCGCCGCAAAGAGAACTCTTCTTCGCAGGAGTCTAGGCCGAGGCTACCGAATGACTTTTTGTGCGTGGAGGACGTTAGAAAATTGAGGTGCAAAGACAAGCATTAATAGTGGTACTGTCGAATCCGCGTTCAACCGAAAACCTTCGTATTTTACCCGTGAATCGTTTGAGCAGACCACTGCTGTACAATGTACACTCACAATCGCACTCCGCTTACTCGAACAGAAAATGTCGCCTCGCGCCACGCCAAGCAAGTTTGGTAGATTTCGTGCGAGCTTCACGAGACCACATGATTTAAGAGGGAAAATGTTTTGGGCCTTGGATTTTTTAAAACAATGTAAAAGAGCAAATTATATGATTAATAATAATTACAAAAATAAAAGTGCTGTGCAAACAGCTTGGAAATGACTGCATGCCGTGAACTAAAAAAAAAAAAATTTGTCAGAAGTGGGATTCGAACCCACGCCTGGAGAACCAGACTGCGACCTGAACGCAGCGCCTTGGACCGCTCGGCCATCCTGACACCTGTTAGTGGAGGGTGAAAATTACGTATACATATTTTAAATAAACGTTTGACCTTAATGGTTATGTGTGTGTATAACTTTTTATTCTTATTTCGACAGTTTCGTTTCTTATTAAAAAAAAGAAGGTTTGTTAGAGTACCAAACTTTTCATTATATTGGCTGTTATTACCATCAGTGTGACAAACTGTGGTTCTAAGTTACGTCCCTTAGGCTAGTTTGCCCCCATGTGCTTCCTGTGGTTTTCTTTCAGACAGGAAAAAACTGTGTGGTTGCTTTAGTTCAAGATAATTGTGGACCCAAAATTTTTTTTTCGTAACGCTGAGGCAAGATGAAGCTTCTCACACACAATATGCTGACTTCGAACATCATAAAAGGAGTTACAAAAGGATTTCCACTAGGAATCGCTGTAAGTGACTGACTAAATCAGACTTAGTGTTCTACCATTCAGTAATAAACTACATAGATCTGTAACTCACTCACTGCCTCACAGTGTCTGTGAGTTTGACTGTACACGTTACGGAGTTTTATCAGTTTCAAGTTTATGCTGGGCAAAACAAGATAAAAACATGTGTTAAGGATCACCCATATTTACGACGCTGACTGGCCTGCAAACTTCTCTGTTGTGTTTTATGTTTTTCCAAGATGTAATCAATAAGAATAATGAAATTTAATCATAGCGAATCAGAAAACATCCTAAATCATAAATGATTACAAATGCCAAATAAACACTTAAGTTGACGTATTTTGAAAGAATGAAGAGAGCTCTCTTTTTCTAGGTAAGTTATGCAAAGGCCTTTGTTGACGGTGGACCCCAAACTCCTGTCTAGTGTTGCCTTGTGCTGAGTGTAGTTGTAGTAGTAGTAGTAGCAGGGGTACATGACGTTTTACCGGAAACCCCCGGAAACCCTTGAAATACCGAAAACCCCTTGTAGACCAATATAGGAACAGGTTAGTAGTAGTTACTTGCTAATAAATTGATGTAGTTCTTCGTTTCTTACAAGCTGGGAGACTCCCCTCAACCACGCTATCATGTTGAGGCCGATTTGACAAGTCTATATTATGTAATTTTTTTCCCGCAGATGGCGTACGTACATGTTATCAGCAGATGGCACCATAGCACCAACGGTCCACAGAGCTGCCTGTATATTAGCCAATTGTCACATATTTGCCAATTAGTCTAGAACTTTATTCCAGTTTGATTGAAGACCAAGAAAATTGCAAATTCATTGTTATGTTCTTTGTTTAATAGGGGTTTCCGGTATTTCTGGGGTTTCCAGGGGTTTTTGGGTGGTCGCGCGCACACACACGCATACACATAAGCGCACAAATGCACACACACACGCACATGCGCACACTATATAGGTAAACACAAAACACGCAAAAATCATTATTATATTCTTTGTTTAATAGGGGTTTCTGGTATTTCTGGGGTTTCCGGGGGTTTTCGGTGGTCGCACACACACACACGCATACACATAAGCGCACAAATGCACACACACACACACACACACACGCACAGGCGCACACTATATAGGTAAACACAAAATACGCAAAAATCATTGTTATATTCTTTGTTTAATAGGGGTTTCCGGTATTTCTGGGGGTTCCGGGGGTTCCAGTAAAACGTCATAGCGGTAGTAGCAGTAGTAGTAGTAGTAGTTGAGGGCTGGCTCGAGTGTAAGATGGGGGATAGACTTTATTCTTAGCTTTGAAACCGATTCATATCAGTGAGCATGTCACTTGTCAGGCAATTTCTTTCTTAAAAATTCACGTCAGGAGCGTGTAATTCGAGTACTTTTTAAGATTAAATAAAAAGTTCTTAGGCTTTTATTTGCTCTCTTATTAAGTTATTTAATTAAATGGACAATTGCACAGTTTTCAGGACTCCTGTGATTGTCACAGTTGTAAACTTCACAATGTCAGCCATTAAAATATTTGAAGATGAGATCAATGAAAAGTTGATATTTTATAAAGGTCTGTGTTCTTATACATTGTGAGATTAATATTGCTCCAACTCAGTCAATTGTGAAAAATAATAGTATGCAAATAGCACCAACATGATATGGGTTATACAGTGCACACCACCCAATACATGTCCTTAAAAAAAATGAGATATGTTACCAATTTAGCGTGCACAGCAAACAAATATTACATTAAACAGTTTCCATGATGAAATATTA
>CM065735.1:34994229-35094229 GCA_033310375.1 Conus canariensis
CTGTGAATAAATAAAATTGAAAGAAAAAATGAAAAATGTTCTGCAATGTGTAGATTGCGTCTGGAATGATTTCTTGATTCAGAGTCAAAGTAAGCTTCAATTGTGCATATGTCGTAAATACAGACCATAATTAGAGAATGATGCACTGATCTCATGTGTACTTCTTGTGAAGTCTGTACAAACAATTTCTATGACAGCATGACATAAATTTCCACTGTTGCAGTTGCACTTCTTGTGAAGTCTGTACAAACAATTTTTATGACAGCATGACCTGAATTTCCAGTGTGCAGTTGCTGGTGGATCAGTTACTGCTACAGGGAGAGCAGATTGCTGTTTCAAGAAAATTTGGATTAATTATGCTCTGTGTGTGCGTGTGTGTGTGTGTGTGTGTGTGTGTGTGTGTGTGTGTGTGTGTGTGTGCACTGTTCATCTTCCATTTACCCTAGCAGCAATGTGTGTGTGTGTGTGTGTGTGTGTGTGTGTGTGGGTGTGTGTGCACTGTTCATCTTCCATTTACCCCAGCAGCAATGTTTGTGTGGTTGTGTGTGTGTGTGTGTGTATTCCATTACCCCAGATGGTGTGTGTGTGTGTGTGTGTGTGTGTGTGTGTGTGTGTGCACTGTTCATCTTCCATTTACCCCAGCAGCAATGTGTGTGTGTGTGTGTGTGTGTGTGTGTGTGTGCGTGTCACTGTTCATCTTCCATTTACCCCAGCAGCAATGTGTGTGTATGTGTGTGTGTGTGCATGTTGTCTCCTTTACCCCAGCAGCATGTGTGTGTGTGTGTGTGTGTGTGTGTGTGTGCACTGTTCGTCTTCCATTTACCCCAGCAGCATTAATCTCATACCTCTCATTCCGGCTTCTCGTAGATGGCCACACACCCAATTTGGCCCTGTGACAGCCTCAGCACCCGAAGTCCACAGGGGGGGGGGGGGGAGGGGGGGGGGGGACGACAACTTATTCTTGTTCAGCGTATTAAATGCTCGGGATGGAGTGGGGAAAGGGAGGGGGTGGAGGGGCTGGATTGGGAGGGGTTGCAAGCAGCACATCAATTACAACGCTCGTTGTTAATGTGCTTCTTGGTTGGTTCTTTTATCTGTAGTTTGTTCATCTGCATTTGCAATTTCAGTCTGTAATCAATGACAGTAAAACAACAAACAAACAAAAAAGAGGGGGGGGGGGGGGGGGGGGGGGGTGGGGGGGGGGGGATAGTTTTGCGGACTCGATTTACATACAAACGGCCAATTAGACGATATTAGGGGGAAAAAAAGTCAGACAATTTTTAGAATGAAGCATTTTGAAATGAAAAGGCTTTTCAACAAAACTTGACTTCCAAAATCAGAACACATTTTCAACGAATTCCACAGTTAACAAAACCATCTTGCTGGTGACAATGAAGTGAAATGTGGGCAGCTTTGTTTTGCATTGCATGTGGACTGTATTTCTTTGGAATATTTTGTAAATTGAACATTTTGAAAACAACAACAAACAACCCTGAGAGCTGCAGACCATACAGTGGCTGTGCTCACCTTTCACCCTCACAACCTCCCTGTCCGCAACATCCTTCTCAACTTCCACCTCCTCCAACTTGACCCCAAACTGAAAGAAACCTTCCAAAACCACCCTTGATAGCCTTCAAGAGAGACACAAATTTGAGGGACCATCTAGTGCGTGCCTCTGTCTGCAAGGCGAGAGCACAACCCCTGGGCACACACCCATGCACTCGCAAAGAGTGCAAGACATGTCCATTCATTGACAGCTGCACCACAGTTGCTGGTCCATCTGGCCAGTTCAGGGTCCTAGCAAGCTTCAACTGTCAATCTGCAGACCTGGTGTACGTCATCACTTGCACCTTGTGTTCAAAGAAATACACTGGGGAGACATACCGCAGCCTGAATGAGCGTTTTTCTGAGCATATTCGCTCAATGCAGCTGGGGTATGAAGATCCTGTGGGCTCTCACTTCAACAGCCCCTACCACAACTTCACCCATGCGAGAGTGGCTGCTGTCTGGCAGAACCGGTCAAGTGGACTCTATCGCCTCTTAATGGAGTCGTCCATCATCGCACGATTTGGGACCCTCGCCCCTGCCGGCCTGAACACCAGAGAGTGACAGCAGCTGAGCTTCAGGCACCCCCTCCCCCTTCTCTATTAACCCCCTCCCCCCCCCCCTTTTTTTTTTTCTCTCTCTGCTTCCCTTTTGAACAGGCCTTCTTGCTTTCCACTTTAACTTGTTCATGATTCCTACTCACTGCTTAACCCCAGTTAACTTCCTTTCGTCTCTGAGCTCTGTTCATTCCTTCTTCTTCTTTTTATTGTCAGTCCTCATATAAGATCTGTCTCTGTCACCCACTAACTCTCAGCCTGATGACAGCTCTATGAGCAGAAAGCTTGCTTGCTTTCCTTCTTGTTCCCCCGATCACCATACTCAAACCCTGGTGAGTGCACTCTTCCACCATTTTCTTCTTCTTCTTCTTGGTCTTCAGTATTGTAAAGTATGAAAACATGAAAAGAATTTACCATAAGAATTTCACAGCAGTTGGTTCATTTGGACATGCAGGCGCACGCGCGCGTGCGCGCGCACACAACACACACACACCTCTCTCTCTCCATCTCTCTCTCTCTGATGATGATGATAATTAATTTTCCGAGAAGTCTGATGAAACGAAAACTATGAGGTAAGTGTGAAGATGAACTAATGAGCCTGAACATGTCATAATCATCCAAAATTTACTTCAGTGTTAATTACATGACAGAGGCCAGTCAGCTCCATTCCTAAAACAGTTTCTCACCAGAGTGCAAGGATGAGACAGCGTGTTGCGATCATAGCAGATTTAGCACTCTCACACCCAGGTGAAAAACAAAACTGAAATTGTCTCCAAAAACTTCACCCCCTCGTCTCTCCTAATGTCCCCCACCCCCACCCGTACCTCTTCTTTCCAATCCCCCAAAGTATCGAAAATGCCAAGTACAGCCAAAGCATTTCTCTGTACGGTCTTTTGAATGCACAAAAAGTACTCTCGTGTCTTGAGGTACATCGATGGGCTGATATACCTTCATCAAAGGTTATCCCAAAATCCAATCATCTCAGGGCCGTGAAGGAGTCATATGTTTGGAAGGTACCGGTTTGTTTGTGTCCTTTGTTACCATGGTTGCACAGCCGTTAATAAAGCCGATTCCTGCAAGTCGTTTAGGCACACAATCTTTATGATTAACCTATGTGATGTCTCAGGATAAGCATCTACAGCAGACAAAGTAGATCTCAGCGATTTTTATATGATAGAAAACTGTGCCACCAGCATTCAACAGACTACAATCCCCCAGCACCACACACCACACCCACCCCCTCCTCCCTCACCCCTTCCATGGCAGGCGAGCATTTTATATGACCATGACCCCACCCTCCCTTATGCTCCCTGCATGAGTTGCCAAATTCCCATTTGTCCAGGCAGCCATCCTGACGTGCCTTACTGTGGTGTGATGCAAAAACGCACGACTGAAGTGTTAATAGTGTAGAAATGCCATCATTTTAAACCACAGTACACATTAATTATTCTTTCATATTTAATAAAGCAACATTAGCTAAGTACACCAAGTGAATGTGCTGAGCCCAGCCCTGTATGCCCATATCAATCATTCAGGACCAGCCAGTGACCTTGAAAATGTAGAATACTTTATGGGAACAAGTATAAGTGAAGTGAATTAGTTGCTCTCCGCCACAGGGAATCTTTTTTTTTTCCCCCAGATGTACGCTTGCACAGACATCCCATACAGCAGACTCATGATCAGTATGACTGAGATCTGACATGGGGCATTGTAGAATGTTTAATGGGGACTAGCACTGATGAAATTTCTTAATTTCTCCATGAAAGATAAGATTTTAAAGATTATTTTGCACAAGTGTGTAATATGGGCTCCAACTTCATTTGTTTGTCTGGGAACTAGTTCTAAACGTCTGTGATCCCTAACTTCATATGCTGACGCCTTTTGATAGACAAATAGTGAAACGATAGACTACCAAGTGGAAACAAGCTTAGCTGATCTTTCGTCGATTGGATGTAACCGTGTACATTGTTTTGTTTGGACTAAAGAGCACTGCATTATTTTAAAACCAATTTTGAATTTCTATGAGACTTCACTGCAAGCGATCATTAATATGTTTATATCCTTGTCATGACTATGTCAGTAGAGTCCCATCATCAGTAAACAAATTGCTTGATACGTTGCAACTAAAGATGTGTCACAGTATATCATTAATAAACAGACAGAAAAGAAGGGAGCCAATTGTAGATCCTTGTGGCATTCCTTTCTTCACTACCTTTTTCAGCAGAATGGATCCATTGAGTAAGACTCGTTGGTTATGTCTCCTTGATAAAACACAGTGAAAGCTGTTGTTTGTGGACTGTTGATATACACATTGTTTCAAACAGAATATCAACTTAAACCAGATCAAAAGCCTTTTTGTGGTCAGTAACTATTACACTAGTGCATTGATAGCTATGCATCCAACAAATGTTGTAAAGATGTTTGACATGAACGTCCAGATCGAAACCCGGGCTGCAAAGGGTAGATGAAACTATCGTTATTCAGAATGTTTGTGTACATCTTATTCGATTGAATAGCCTAGAGCTGTTTATTTCTCTGATTTTTTTTTTCTTTTTCTTTTTTTGTGTGTTAAGGAACAAGTTACAAAATTTTCTTAATGTCATTGCCGGGAAGGCATTTTTCTACATGCACAAATTGTATATCTATGCACAAATTGTATATGAATTGGGCTTTCAGCAATATATGGCAGAGATAGTTTTAGTACATTCAGATTGATTTTGTCTGGCCCTAAAGCAACCCCGCTCCTCCCACCCCGTTTCTGCTTTGTTGGGTGTGTGTGTGTGTGTGTGGGGGGGGGGGGGGGTTTGTTAGTTTTCAAATTTTATACACTCAGGGAGGACTATTGAGTAGTTTTATTCCATTTTACTTCCATTTACAAAAGTGTGTGTGTGTGTGTGTGTGTGTGTGTTGAGAGAGAGAGAGAGAGGACAACCATACTGTCAGATTTACACACTGAGTATGGCTTGGCCGGGAAATACTTGTCTTGCCAGGATTTTACTTCAAAACCCTACAAGGATAAATTTTCATAAGGTGCATACATTTTGCCAGTTGCGGGAAAAATGATTCTTGTTTAAAGAATTTCATTCTGGAGTTAGATCCACGTAAATTTGTCTGGCAATAAAATCCTCGCACTACGTGAATCTCATGCAGGTAAGTGGGAGGGGCACTGCTATTTTTCTGACCTCACTTCATCGAGAGTAACCTTTCCCGAGCAAGGGAAATTACTCTGGATTGATTGTCCTACATGAGCGCAGCAAGGACGAAACCAGTTCAGTTATTGACCGACATATAGTTTGTATGCCGGCAATATACGCAAACAGTCATTTCCCAGTGCACCAGCAGCTAGTCTGAGAAAATTCAGCAGAGAACACAATGCTGTCTCGGGGTGTCACAGCACTTATTTCCACTTTGTGCGCGGGAGCAGGGTACTATGCTGGTCGCGCAAATAGCCATGTGGAAAATTCAAAAGACAAAAACGCTGAATATTGTTCAGTGTCAGCTTTAGAGAAGTCCAAAAACGTTACAGAGATATTTTCACAAAATGGCATGGAACGCATCTCAAGTCAAAATGTTCCAAGCTGGTATCGCTTCCTCCCAATTCCTGCGACTGTCTCGGCATCATCTGTACCACTACCAGCAACCAGCAGTTCTCTCCCTTCCCCGGCTGATTCAGTCTCCGTCACGACGCCAACCTTTCGTGGCGGAGAGATTATGAAATTTGGCTATCCGAATTTTGACAATGTTCGTTTTTATGAAGACCATGTTGTAGCTTATGACCGGCGAAATAGGACTGCCCACTGGGTCTTCGAGCATATCAAGGGAGAAAACTGCCAGGTTACTAAAGGAATTGGCAGAGACAATAGCACATTTGTAGAAGATGGATCAATCCACACTTATTTCCGAGCAAAAAATACTGACTACAAATGCAGCGGGTATGATAGGGGTCATCTGGCAGCAGCATCCAATCATCGTCACAACCAAAAAGCCATGGATCAGACTTTCCTCTTGAGTAACATCGCCCCACAAGTAGGTTCATTTAAAATATGTTTAAAATGAATTATAAGTTGAAGTATCAAGTCTGTTGTTATAGTTCTGGCTAGTTATCTTCTCGTGCATAAGTCAAGGATTTTTATACAAAAAGCTAAAATGAAAGGAAATTGAATTTAATTTTGTTTTGTTTGTTGGTTTGTTTTTTTCAAAGAAGTTTTTTTTTTTTGTGCAGACAAAAGAAGAGAAAAGTAAAGTTTGGGAAGAGTTTTAACTTTGTTTTGTGTACTAACATTTTGGTTCATACATCATGTGTTTTTCTATGTCATTTGTAGTGCCCAGTCATTGGCAGTCCCTGAACCAAATCTGTCCTTCCACAGCTCCAACAACTTCATTTACAGGGAGTAATCATCATATCAGATGGTCATAAGGCAGCTGACTACAGTGCTGCCCAGTGACTGTGGTGGTGGTTATTTGGGCCTGTTCTGATTCAACGTACTCAGGACAGAGAGTGACATTGCTTCGTTTCCTCTACTGATGATCTCCATGAATATAACTAATACAACTTTGACATAAACTTACCGTGAATATGGAAGTGGAAAGGAAATTGAAACTGAGGTCACCATGAGAGCAGGGCAGGAAGTGCATCAGAATTTAATGCCTCCTTTTTTTTCTTTTGTGTGATCAATAAGGATGAAGAACATGATGCTGCAGGCATCTGGTTTGGTCTGATGCTATTTCACAGGGCTGTAACTGTTGTTAAGAACATTTGAGCAGTAATCAGAGACTCATTCGTTAATTGACTATTTAAACTCAGCTGCATTGTTGGAGTCTCCCTGTTTCAGTCCATAATTGAGATACCTCCTGACTCAGCGAGCTTGGTGTGAATGTATCGTAGATTCATGGAAATGAGTTACCATGACAGAATAGAACTGATGTTAGAAAAATGCAATAGTGACAGTTTTGGTCTGCCATTCCTGAGGGCCTGTGAAAATACTGGTGGTTTGTATCATATCTTGATAGTTAAAGATCCCAATGTTTGTCCTGGATTCCCAGGCAGAGCATGGACTGTCTAGGGCCTCAGTTCCCAGTTCATTGTGTATGTACATACCTGAGTTCCTTATGGATAAGGTTTTGTTTTGTTTTTGTTTTTTTAAAGTCAGCAGAATGTCACACAAATGACTGATTAAAAGAAAAAATGTGGAAAGTGACATTTACATAGTTACTGACTTAGCCTTAATGTACTCGTATTGTTTAATCCCAAAGTTTGTTTTCAACACACCTCCATTGTAGTTTTTCTGACTCCCATGTTTCAGGTGGGTGTTGGTTTCAACCGTGGGCCATGGAATGATTTGGAAAAATACACTCGGGCCGTTGCGCGCAAAAACCGCTGTGTCTATGTGTGCACAGGACCTCTCTACCTGCCCAGGTGAGTTTGAAACTGAAGTATTGAAATTATGACAGGGGCTGGGACCTTACAGCATTTTTAGAGCCATGCAGGATATAGTGTTTATTGCATTTTGCACAGTTTGTATCTTCTCATGCTTATCCAGTTAGATATTGTAAAAGTTGCTCAGTCTTTGGTAATTAGGCAAGAAAATTGAAAGAGAAACAAAATGAATTGATTGTGACACACTTTGTCCAAATGCTGTCAAATGATAATGACATCTGGAATTCTATTGCATGTTCATTGAGAGTTACTGTTTGACAAAATAACAAGAGTGGAAGTATTGGTGTTTGTGTATATTTTGCAGAACAGTGTAGTACAAACAAAAAAAAAAAGAAAAGGAAAAAAGACACCTTTTTCTCTTGGGTATTTTGTTGTAAAATCAGTCACAAATCACATGTTCAGCAGAGGGAGAGTGTTTTGGGGCCACCTGCGAGGTAGCTGAATCACAGTTTCTAATACATGTATATCATTTTTGGGCTTGATGAACTCCCCGATTCAGTCCAGTTTGACCTCCATGCTGCTGTTTCTTTTGGGGTGGACTGCAATCTGGAAGTCAGTAACTTGCCCCATGGTGAAGCGAGCTTTTGGTATGAATCATATCCTCATAATCTTGAAGCTCTGTGCTTGAAATTTTCTCCTTTCTGATTCTCTCTTCGTTTCAGCGTTTTGTGGAACTTGTTTGCAAAATATTAATTAATAAGTTTTTTATTTTATTTTATTTTTTTAAATAAAATAAAAGTTGAATCAAAAATGACATGTAGAATTGTACTAGAAGGAAGGTTTGAATAAACAAAACATTGGCAGACTGCAAAGGATGTTTTGGTGATTTTACCACAATTCACAATTCTGGTTGTAATGAGCGTACAAAACTGGGGAGAGAGGAGGAGGGAGAAGGAAAGGGCTAGGAGGGGGACACCATCATCAGCGACAAAAATTATGCGTCTGTTTTCAGGAAAGAGACAGACGGCAAAAAGTATGTCAAATATGAAGTCCCCATCATCAGTGACAAAGATTATGCGTCTGTTTTCAGGAAAGAGACAGACGGCAAAAAGTACGTCAAATATGAAGTGATAGGGGCCAACCACGTGGCCGTTCCCACCCACTTCTTCAAAGTGCTGGTGATTGAGGACCCCCGGGGCAACTATGAGATGAAATCCTTTGTCATGCCCAATCAGGTCCTGCCGGAGAACGTCACGCTGAAAATGTATCTGTATCCTGTGGAAGCCATTGAGAGAGCTGCTGGGTTTCTGCTGTTTGAAAAGATTCCCCGCAAAGCTTTTAAGCTGATCAATGGGGAGAAACCCAGGTGATGAAAAACCCAGCTGATGACATGTCTTGGTGACAAGTGTTGTGACTACCACTGAGAAATGAAACATGAGTACTCTGGGACCGTGCTTCAAAATGAAATGGTATGTGTGTGTGTGTGTGTGTGTGTGTGTGTGTGTGTGTGTGTGTGTGTGTGTGTGTGTTCATGTGTGTGTGTGTCTGTGTCTGTGTCTGTGTGTGATTGTGCAATGTTGTTGAAATTTGATATTGCACATTAATATAGCAAGTACAATCTTTTGTCTTTATCAGATATGATGGTAGTGTAGACAGTCGGTGGGATATCCCAGTGAAGGCCTCGTGGAGATTCTCTAAAACTGGGATTTAAATGGGTAGAAGGCTTTAGGAGTAAACAAGATCTGATACTGACAAAGGAAAACATAGTCCAGAAAAACAAGAGAGGGAAGGGATTTTGAGTTTTTGGTGAGTTTCACTTTTGTAGATATTTACAGGATCTCTTCATGATCAAGGCATGCTAGAGTATTGATAGAAGGCAATACTTCATACGAACATAAGTCCTGCAGCATAATTTGAGTGCAAGCCATTTACTGATGTTGCCAATAGTGTCAGTATTACATACGTACAAAATGATCATTTTTTTAAATTAAGCAGTAATACCATATTTTGTCATAACATGCAAAGTGCAAAAGATGAAAAGAGATGTATATTTTTCTGATCCCATATGAAAGCTTCTACTGTTTGTTTATGTGTGAAGTGTGTGTGTGTGTGTGTGTGTGTGTGTGTGTGTGTGTGTGTGTGTGCGTGTGTGTGTGTATGCTTGTGAATGGCGCAATTCTCTTGAAAACAGCAACAAGTGTGTATTCTATGAAAGTGTAAAGACTGTCTTTGGAAAAGAACATTATATTTCTACCTTACCAGATATTTATGTTATATCTTTATTTAAATTTAGATGTAGTAACCATAAATTGCAAATTGAAATTGGAAGACACCATAATGTTCCAAGAGAATTGCATATTTGTCGTAACTGTGAAATGGGTGAAATTGGAGATGAATTTCATTGCATCATGGAATGTCCAAAATATAATGAACTTCGTGAAAAATTCATCCCTAAAAAACATCTAAAACCAAAGTCTGTTTTCAACTTTTGTAATTTATTTCAAAAAGGACGACGCATTTGTTTGAATATTAGTAAGTTTCTAAAAAATGGGAAGATTGTTTAATGAGATCATTACAGTTCACCAGAATTCAGCATTTCGCAACTATGTTCACACATTGTTCTGAGTGAGTTTCGTATTTCTCTTTGTTACATTTGTATCCTCCATGCCCCAACAGGGGTCAAAGGATTAAATTTGAATTGAATTGAATTGAATTGTGTGTTTGGGGGGAGGGGGGGGGGGGGGGGGACACAATGGCGGCACCATGACAGTTCTGTCTGTGAGTTATTCTGATTTTGTATTCATGAATGAAAGATGGAACTGTTTATAAAAGAACATAAATCTAAATAACTTGATCAATAAGAAACTAGTTCGTACTTGGCATTCCAAATGATTGCTTTCGAGCTTTGTGAGATTCGGGAAAAGAGAGGGCAAGCATTTTATTTCTGGTTCATTTTAATCCTGTCAGACATTTTCAGTTCCTCATTTGAGAAAAAAAGAAATTCATTTCACATACTCGAACACTACCATATGTCTGTTGTTATAGATAACTTGTTGAAACTGTGATAAAATCATCTTGTCTTGTTATTTGTCTTGCTGTTCCATTGATCATTGTCAGTTTTTGTTTTTAATAGATGTTATTGTTGCTCACCTCTTCATCTTTTACCTTAGTTTAGTTACAATTTTTTTTTTTTTAAAGGCACTGTCCACTGTGCTTTGAGGGCTGTCTTCAGAGGCATGAAGTTTTCTTGAGGTCACTGTGAGGAATACCAAGAACATTTCTTGACAGCGAGTATTAAATGAAAAGAAATGTCATCTTGTCTTGCTGTACATGTATTGAGCAATATGCATTCCTAACACTATCATGAGTTTCTGGCATGTATTACGAACTCTCTTCTTCTCTACTAAATGTCTTCATTTTGTATATGACAGAATCTGCATGCTGAGCAAGTAGGAAAAAAAAGGAAAAATAGAGAAATAGAAAGTAGCATCATTTCAGGATACCATCGAAAACCAGGAAACTGGAATGAAGAATGACACAGAATGTTGTGGAGAGTTCTTCTTTCAGAGATGACATGTTTTGTTGATTAGAAAGATTTTTTTTTTTTTGTAAAAAGTTTTGCTGGTTTGAAAAAAAGATGTATTTTGTCAAACTGAAACTGTAAAATATTCTGGAATCCACTTCCCATGCAGTTTATGGAATGGAGGCTTGGTATATAAGTGTATGTGAAATATATTTTGTCAAACTGAAACTGTGAAATATTTCGGAATCCACTTCTCATGCAGTTTATGGAATGGAGACTTGGTATAGTAATAAGTGTATGTGAAAGTCCAGTAGCTACTTAACAAGAAATGCCAGGTTCACTGTTGGGGTTTCCCAGTCACACAGAACATCATTTAATCTGCCCCTCTCCATGGCTTTGTGAGTGGTGTTGTGGAAGCCATTCGGTTACTGGAGATGATGAACTGAGAAGATGTGTGCAGCTTGCATTCAGTGCAAGCTAAGAGAAACCACTGCAATAAGAGTTGTCCTTGGCAAAAGTCTGTGCGAAATTCCTATTTCGTTTGTAAACAAAAATGGATGTGCACAGCACAGCAATTGAAACAAAATTGAAACAAACTGGAATGACCATCAACATTGTAAGACAATACAACACCCACACAATAAGACATGAATGTGCACACACACACACACACGTATACATGCATGCACGCACGCATGCACACACACACACACACACACACACACACACACACACACACACACACACACACACACACACACACACACACACACACTGCAATACCACAAACATGGTAAATATGTTATGGATACGAAAATGTCATTGCACACTAATTTGATTCTGTACATGGTAGCTTGTGGAATCAAACACCTGGTACATAATAATTATGATTAGGGGGGAAAAAAGGGCATTTACAAAATAACGTCAACATCAACACCCTGCCCACCTCACATTGTTAAACTAGAGAATGAAAACAGCAAAGACACAATGATTTGTCAGTCAGAAACCACACAAAAATTGTCCATATTGTATAATGACACATATCAGTGCATTTTCACGTAAGAAAGGAACACATTTTAAAAGATGAAAATGACTGGTCTTTTGCAACACAAGGAGATGCCCACACTACCTGACATGCTTATCAACACATACAAACACATGCACTCACACATACACACACAGAGGTATACACATGCAGACACATACACACACAAAACATACACACACATGCATACACACACATACTCACATGCATACACACACACACACACACAGACACACACACATACACATGCTTCAGCACCATAAGTATATGCGAATGTTGGTCCACATTTGCAGTATAACTTAGAAGACAAACACCGACATACCTAAGCAGATCTTCATGCTTAGAGTGCCGAATGAAGACAGACCTGCATGTTCACAGTGATCATGCCTACTTCTTTTTTTCTTTGTCTTTGATTCATTCCTCTGTTAGAGAATATTTGTATGCCATTTTGCTGTTGCTCTTGTGAACCCTCAGTCCAGGCCATTTTTCATCTTGGAATGTCGCAGGGAATCGCAGCTAGCTTGTTGTGCTTTCATTTTAAGTTGCCAGGAAAAAGACAAAGAATGCAAGAAGTGCAGTAAGTTACACGGCAGTTTTCTGTCCCTAGGAAAGGAGTTGTATTTAGTGAAAAATGGCTCTGCATCCATTAAATCTGGATCTGGATCTGGATCGGATCGGTACGTCGCTGACATCCATTTACTGGCATAGGCGCGACGGTGGGGGGTGCGCAGCGTCATGATATTATCGGCTTCTGGCTTTTGCCAGAGCCGACTTGAAGCTTTCGACTGACTTTTGATGGACGATGTTATCATCGAGGTGGTTCCACTCAGTTATTGTCTTTGGGAAGTATGAGTTACGGTACTGATCGGTGTGTGTTTCAGGAATGCAGTAGCACCTATCATTGTTTCGTATGTAGTTCTCCACTGGGTTTTGTGTCAGGTACGTTCTGTTGTCTCTGGTGGAGTGGATGCGTCGTCCTGGTTTCT
This sequence comes from Conus canariensis, assembly GCA_033310375.1. Classification (NCBI taxonomy): domain Eukaryota; kingdom Metazoa; phylum Mollusca; class Gastropoda; order Neogastropoda; family Conidae; genus Conus; species Conus canariensis. The sequence continues at coordinate 35,007,263 of CM065735.1, forward strand.
GAGGTGTGATGAAGTCACTCAGGGTGATCGCTGGCACCAGACCCTCAACCACCCTGTAAAAGAATCCCAGCCGTAGTTGAAGCTGCCGTTCTTGGAGTGTAGTGAGCTCATGTTTTCTTAGCAGACCCGTTATGAAGCCTGGCGTGGTGGAGCGGTAGTCATTTGCTATGAAGCGCACTGCATTTCTTTGTACGCGCTCCAGCATGTTGATCTCTTGCTGCATGTGCGGGTCTCAAATGATTGCTGCATACTCCAGGACAGGGCGTACAAGTGCAAGGTAGGCATTCCTTCGGCAGGAGATAGGGCTGTGCCTGAGGTTTCGCCGGAGAAATCCTAGTGTGCTATTTGCCTTCTTTGTGATGGAGGCGATGTGTTGAGACCACTTGAGGTTGTCAGCGAATTGGATGCCGAGGTATGGGTTATGAGAGACTTGCTGCAGGATGGTATTATTTAGGGAGTAGAAGTAGGAGGAGGTAGAGGATTTTGCAATGCTCATGATGTAACATTTTGAAGCATTTAACCCATGCCCCATTTGTCTGCCCATGACTCTAGTGACTTGAGGTCCTCTTGTAGAGTGTGGTGGTCATTAAAGTCGTTGATCTCCCTGTAAATGAGGCAGTCATCTGCGAATAGGTGTACTTGGGATTTGACTGCCTCTGGGAGGTCATTTATGTGGCACAGGAATAGGAGGGGCCGAGCACGGTGCCTTGTGGGACTCCTGAGTCGACAGTTGTGGCGTTGGATGTAGTGCCCTCTACCACCACTTGCATGGTTCGCTCTGTTAAGAAGCAGGTAAGCCAGGTGTGGAGGGTGCCGGTGATGCCGTAACTGGTCAACTTATGGAGGAGACGGTCATGGGGTACTGTATCAAAGGCTTTCGAGAAGTCCAAAATAGCCATATCCACTTGCTTCCCTTTGTCGAAGGACATCAGGAGATCGTTAGTAGTGGTGAGCAGTTGGGTCTCGATGGAAAAGCCTGAACGGAAGCCGTGGTTGAGATTTGTGAGTATTTTTTGTTGTTCTAGGTGGGACATGATATGGCGGCAGACTATATGTTCAAGGAGTTTACAACATACAGATGTCAGTGAGATCGGGCGGTAGTTTGATGGGGTATGCCGGTCATCTTTCTTGAAAGCACAAGATATGTTGGCTCCGAGCCAATCTTGTGGTAGGCGGCCAGTGTCCAGTGAGGTCTGAAAGATTGTGGTCAAGATTGGGCGATGTTGTCGGCCAAGTTCTTAAGTATCCGGTTTGGGATGTTGTCGGTCCTGAGGCTTTGTTGGGGTTTAGCTGGTGAAGTAGCTTGGCTACACTGTGGGTGTCGACATGGATGGGTTTAATATGGGCTGTAGGCTTCTTTAAATTTGGTAGGTTGGACGTTACTGCTGTGGTGAAGACAGATTTGAACTGTTTTAGAGAATGTTTGCCTTGGTCTGACTGTCACTGTGGAGTTGGCCGTCCTCTCTAAGTGGAGCTACCCCAGAGGAGTCTTGTTTTCTCGACCTGATGTAATGCCAGAAGGGTTTCGTGTTGTTGTTGGCGAGGCCTTCCTGAATGGTTCCATTGATATATTGCCATTCTGCTCTTCGGAGCTCCCGCCGGCAATGTTTCTGGAATTGACGGAAGGTAGACCAGTCATTTTTTGCCCTGGCTCGCTGGAACATCCTCTTCTTCCGTTTTATCATCCTCCTCAGTGGGGCAGTCAGCCATGGCAATGTGCTTGATGGTCCGAGTAGGAAGGTGGGTATGTTTGTCTCCATTGATGTATACAGAAGGTTTTTGAAGGTAGTCCAGAGGCTGTCGATGTCCTTCCCCGCTCTCTTTTCTTCTTCGATGATGTTCGCTGCATTTTCCATGTCTTCTTTGAGCTTCTCCCAGTTTGCCTTCCCAAATCTGTAGCATTTACGTGCTTTCTGGTGGTGTACCTGGGGCTTTGCATCAAAGTCTGAGACCACAACATCATGGTCTGAGATGCCTGGGACATTCACTGAGGTCTTGACGAGGGTGGGGTTTGAGGTGAACACCAGGTCTAGGACATTGGGACCTCGGGTCGGGGTTAGCTGGATTTGGGTTAGCAGGTGTTCAGATGTGACGTCGACCAGGGACTGTTGTACATCATGGTCCTTACCCGACGATCCAACACTGTGGGTGGATGTTTGGGCAGTTGAAATCCCCGGCTAAGATCACCTCTCTCTGCTTCTTCCCATTTTCTGTTAATCTATTTAGGGATTTGTTGAGTTCCTTGATGTCTGGGTTTCGATCAGGTGTGTAGAATGCCCCAATGTGTAGGTCCTTCTGGTTTTCCATCTTCACCTTCACCCATTCTACTTCGCAGTCAGTCACCAACTGAGGTTCCTCTGAGGATGTAATGTTTTTATGTACTAGTATAAAGACACTGCCTCCATTTATATTGCGATCGTTTCTGTATACTTCATACTGGGGCGGGAACATTTCGGCTGATTTGATGGCGTCTTGGGTGGGGGGATTTCCTGGTTTTATGCCTCTGAGCCATGATTCAGTGCCGCAGACAATATCTGGCTTGATGTATTGTATTGCCGCTGCTAGTTCTTGTTTCTTGGCACCTACACTCTGACAGCTGACGTTCATAACCCTTAGATTTGTCTTCCTCGGGAGTTCAAAGACTGATGAGGCAGATGATTTTGTCTTCTGCCTTCCTTTATCTGAGGAACTGAAGTTGGGAGTACTAGTAGATGACACACTGCTTGATATTTTGGGGCTGCTGGCCCTAGGGGGTGAGAAGGTTCCGGATGAAGCCACGGATTCAATGTGGCTCTGTTGAAGGGGGTCGTAGAAATTGGAGCACTCTAGTTCATAACTGCGGAAAGTGAAAGAACTGCAGTTTATACTGTCACAGCGGGGGCAGATTCATGCTACTGTTGGTCGACTTAGGGCCTCGTATTCTGCTGATCCTACATCAACACATGCATGATGGAACCAAACATCGCATGAATCGCAGCATATACCCTTGCAGGACCTGGTGACGGATTCTTGGCAAAACCCACATGGGTATACTGAAGCATTGGGACCTGGGTTTATTTGCACGTCACCAGACAGCATGATTGCTAATAGTGCCGTACAAGGGTACTCTGTGCACTTATCCAGTGCTTTGTTGATGTGGCGACGATGGGCTGAGAACACAGCCTCAAGGCTGGAGGGGTTTGATGGCCATGAGCTGGTACAAGTTTGTCCATATGGCTCATGTCCATGATTGGGGCAGTCGGGGATGGGAACTGGCAAGAGTCGCTGTTGGATAGTCAGTAGGACCACGGTGACAAAAATTCCTTTCAGCATTGTGGTTTTGCTATCTAGTTCAATTTTGGATTCATGAAGTATACAGGATGATGTATTGTGGTTTTTATCACAGGGTGGTATATTGGGCCGGCGCCAGCGAGACGGCGTCGAGCACATGGTGGGTTGGTGGGTCATCATTGATGTTATTTCATAATGAAGCAGGAGAAAATCACTTACTTGAAGTAGTAGTTGTCTTCACCGCTACTGGTGGTGTGCAAGTAATATTTCTGGCTTTGCTATCGGCATGTACAGTTCACTGGAGCTGTCGACTGACACCGTTTTCTGTCACAGCACAGCCTACACCAACAAGCACTGGTGACTAGAGCAGCGAGGCGTAGTGGGTGACAACAGGTCGATGATCACAGGCACAACTTCAGTCTGAGAACCCTGTGTTTGGAAAATTACAATATGGTTTATATGCTACTTTTGTCTATAACACACAGGCCTAATTTGGTACCGTTCATTACTTCAAAAATGGCGCCCGTTGTGTTTTGTATTCACGCGAACTGATCGATTCAACAAAGTTAACTTTATGGTCTACTTGGCTAAGTTGGCGAAAGTTCCTGGGAATTTTCACAACGCTAGTGTCTGGCAGTTGATTATGCCCGTTCCTACAAAGTTTACAGTTCGGATTTTTACGGAAAAAACACAATTTATGACAATATTCTGGACCGTGGTTGAAAAGACGACTGTACTCCTCGGCGCATGCGCACTCCCCATGGCAAACTTTTTTTTCAGGAAAAGAGCCCCATACTGCAGTTACGCAACGTGTACACCTGTTTCCAACAAATGTAGTCCTTAATCGGTGTTTTAATATAGTAAAAAACAGGGAGGGGAGCGTTTGTTTTGTTGTTTCGGGGTGTTTTTTTTTTTTTGGTACTGTTTTGTTCTTGTGTCGGTGTAAAATACTGTGCAAGCAGGTAACGTGTATGCATCATGAGAATCACAAATTTCTGGTTGATTTCAAGGTCTTGTTGAGTCAGTCACTTAGATTGTATATGTGTGCGATTTTTTTTTTTTTCGGTATAGAATATTGCTTTGATTTTAGATGTTTTTAGTTTTGACCTTTTCCTTTACCTGTTATTTTTTTAAAAATAATTTATTACAATTTTTTGTAGACAGCTTGTGTGTGTGTCTGTGTGTGTGTGTGTTTGGAGGGAAGAGTATTGTAGTTGTTAAAGGTTTTTTGTTGTTATTGATTTATTATGGGTTATCATGCTGGTTTGTGATCTGAGGAGCATTGTTTTGTGCTGTTCTTCTGTCTGTAGTTTATGATATTTTAGTGGTTAATAAAATAATACACAAAAACTCAAAGACCTTGAGTACAGTTTCTGAGTTTTTAATAACTCTAGAATGGCTGTATAGGCCAACCAAGAAAACTAAGACTCATCAGTCGTTAACCACAACAACAAGCGCAGGAACTCTCCGTTCCTTAACAACAGAAAAAGAAAGATAACTCTCAAAACAAACATGAACGAACTGTGCTTCGTGGAAGCCGATGTAGTCGCTACACTACTCCCTCCCCAGTGGAGAACTACGAAGCGAAAACTTGAGAACAACAAGATTGAAATAAAAGTCATCGAAATTTGGATGGCAGGCGCGAAACGCGACCAGAACGAGTTCTAACTTTGGTAGGAGATAATGGTGAGTAAACATATGGTTGTGCAGACTGTGCTGCGGAGCCAGAGGTTGTCTTTGATGATGATGATGGAACCTGAGCGCCAGGAGAAACCACAGGTGGTGCGTGAGCACCAGGGGAAACCACAGGCTTGTGCTCTGAAGTGGTAAGAGGCGTGACAAAAGCGGTTTTCAGGCGGTCCACAGACACCGTCTCTGAACGGCCCTTGATGTCAAGGGTGTAAAACTTGTCATTGGTGTCTATGATGCGATAAGGGCCATCATAAGGTCGTTGTAGCGGCTGTCGGTGGGCATCGTTTCTGACATAAACGAACCCAGTGGAGGCCAGGTTTGATGGAACATAGACAGGCTGTGTTCCATGATACGTTGGTGTTGGTGGTAGCACAGTGCGCATGGTTTGTTGTAGATGTTTGAGAAATGTTGAGTCTGGTTCCATGGTCTTTGCGTCTGACGGCTGTAGAAATTCACCTGGTAGACGAAGTGTTGAACCATAGACAAGTTCAGCAGGAGAACATCCAGGGTCCACCCTCCAAGAAGAACGTATCCCTAGAAGGACCAAAGGCAGTTCTGCAAACCAGTCAGGGGTGGTGGTACGTGCCTTGAGTGCTGCTTTCAGCTGGCGGTGGAAGCGTTCAACCATGCCGTTCGCCTGTGGATGGTAAGCTGTGGTTGTGTGAACTTCAATGCCCAAGAGTTTGTTGCACTCAGCCCAGAATAACGAGGTGAACTGTCTGCCTCGATTAGAGGTAATGTCCTCAGGAACACCAAATCTGGCAATCCAGTGTTGTACAAGTGCTGCCGCACAGGTAGAAGCATGGGCATCCGGAAGGGGAATTGCTTCTGGCCACCTGGTGAAACGGTCAATTATCGTGAACAAGTAGGTCATGCCCTGACTCGTTGGCAGAGGTCCAACAAGATCCACATGAAGGCTGCAGAACCTGGCAGTTGGAGGTGGACGTTCTACCAGGGGTGCCTGTGTGTGTCGATGAATCTTGGAGGACTGGCAGGGATGACACTCTTTGCACCATTTTCGGATGTCACGTTTCATACCATGCCACACGAAGCGCTGGACAATGGCTTGTTGCGTGGGGCGTGCACCTGCATGTGAGAGTCCGTGAATTTGCTCAAACACAGGACGGGTCCAGGATTTGGGCAAAACTGGGCGTGTGACACCGGTGGATGTATCGCATAGTAAAGTTGATGTACCAAACTGAATGTCTTGAAGTTTGAGGCCTGTGGCTGCCGTGCGATAGGCATCCATTTCACCGGACTGCACTTGGTCTTGAGCAAGTTGATCAAAACTGCCAAAAGAGAAGCAAAACTGTTCCTCAGACTCAGAGGTGGAGTTGATGCTGATGCGTGAAAAGGTATCAGCCACCACATTGAACTTGCCTTTGATGTACTGTATGTCAGAGGTGAATTCTGCGATGTAAGACAAATGTCTCGTTTGTCGAGGAGAGCGTTCAGCTTGACTCTGGAATGCAGACACAAGTGGCTTGTGGTCAGTGTACAGGATAAAAGATCGTCCCTCCAGAAAGTGTCTGAAATGTTTGGTCGCACTGTAGGCTGCCAACAGTTCACGATCAAAGGTGCTGTATTTCTTCTCTGATTCTGAAAGTTTTCTGGAGAAGAAAGCAAGAGGTACCCAGGACTGCCCATGTTTCTGCTCAAGCTGGGCGCCCAAAGCTGAGTTTGAAGCATCGACTGTGAGACTAGTGGGTGCATCTGGATGGGGGTGATGAAGAAGGACAGCTTCTTTCAGAGCTTCTTTGGCTTTTTCAAACGCAGCTTGACAAGTCTCAGACCACTGAATAGTTTGTCCTTTACCACTTGCCTGCGTGTGGAGTGGGGCTAAAATTCCAGCTACGTGTGGTATAAAGCGATGGTAGTAGTTCATCATCCCAAGGAATTTTTGTAGGCCTGTGCGATCAGTGGGGGCAGGGCAGTCTTGAAGAGCAGCAACACGATCTGGGAGTGGACGAATTCCTTGTGTAGTGACTCGATGGCCAAGAAAATCCAACTCTGAAACACCAAAGACACACTTGGCCTTGTTGATAACCAGTCCATTGGTGGAGAGGAGCTCGAAAAGCTGTCTGAGGTGTTCACGGTGTTCTTCCTGTGAGTGACTGGCCACAAGGATGTCGTCAATGTAGACGAAAATGAACGGTATATCTCGAAGAATGCCATCCATCAATCGTTGAAATGCCTGAGCAGCGTTCTTGAGGCCAAAAGGCATGCGGAGGAATTCCCAGAGTCCAAAAGGCGTGATGATGGCTGTTTTGGCAACAGAAGATGACGCCATAGGAATCTGGTGGTAGCCTCTGACCAGATCAATTTTGGAGAAGACTTCACATCCTGTGAGGATATTGTTGAAATCTTGAATATGAGGCAAGGGATAGCGATCATCTTTGGTAGCAGCGTTCAGATGTCTGTAATCGCCACAAGGTCGCCATTGGCCTCCGGCTTTTGGGACTACATGAAGAGGTGAAGACCAGGATGAGTTGGACCGGCGGATGATGCCCATTTCTTCCATTTTCAAGAACTCAGCTTTTGCAGCTGCTAACTTTTCTGGATTCAGGCGTCGAGCACGAGCATATACTGGAGGTCCCTGTGTCTCAATGTGATGTTCTACGCCATGTTTATTGATAGTGGAGTCAAAACGTGGAGTGAGTAGCTCTGGAAATTGATAGAGAAGGTCAGAGTACTCATTATGTGGATGAAGCGACAAACCTGCAAGAGTCATGGGAGACCCAGTGCTGTTAAGGAAAGTAGAAGTCTTATCAAAAGACAGGAGACGCTTGCCCTTAAGGTCGATGACAAGGTTATGAGCAATGAAAAAATCAGCACCCAGAATGGGGCGGATAACATCAGCGAGATAAAACTTGTGTGTGTACACATGTGTGGGTGTGATCTTCAAGGAGATGTTGCGTGTACCCCAGGTCTTGATGGACGTTCCATTTGCAGCAGAGAGTGGAATGGAAGGTGAATCGTTCTTGCGATCCTGTGGAGAGGCTGGAAAAACTGACACGTCAGCCCCAGTGTCAATCAAGAAAGATTGGCCAGAGTGTCGGTCATAAACTGAAAACGTGTTCGAATCAAAAACGCCAGCCGTTGACACGTTCAACGGCTGGCACTGGTGTTTCCCGAGCATGATGTGCCTTGCTGGCTTCCTTTGGTGAGTAGCGATGCGAATTTGCAACCAGGCAGACAGCGACGAGCGTCAGGTCCGAATCTCTGATGGTAAAAACACACAGAGGCTGAACTGTTCGTGCCACGTTGTTGAGGGCGAGGAGGACGTCTACCTTTGTTGATGGCTGAGACGTTCTCATTTAATGATGGCGTGACCACATTCAGTTCATTGTGTGATTCTGTTGGAGCCATGAAGCCCTCCGGGGGTTGCAACCTTGCCGTGGTCGGAGGGCTTGCGTGGTCCAGTGATCTTTTAGGCTTTGCTGACGGGGGCATCAATACTCGACTAGATGGTTAGCTGTTGTCAATGCTTCTAGGCCTGTATAGCCAAGCTGCTGACTGGCCAAGCATTACGTGGTAGGAATTGATGCCCCTGGTAGGGTCTCCCATGTCAGAAAGGTTAGGAGTGAGGGCCCAGACAAATAGTAACCCACCTTTTTCCTATTCTGTCTTCTGCCTTTCTTAACGGTTCTTTTCTTTCTTCGTCTCCCTTTCAAGCCTTCTTTTGCACACTCTTTTTCTCTCTGTGGTCTTCTTAAGATCCGCCGCGTTTGCCGTGCGGTGCGACCTGTGACGGAGGGGGATGAGATCCTGGTGATTGAGAGGGCCAACGCCCTCAACACATCACTTTGGCTCGGACCTCTCCTAGACAGGAGGTACACTCTGGCCCGGGTGTATCAATCGGCTTCCCCTTCGTGGGGCTGGGTCAAGACAGGCAGTTCTCCGACTGGCCAAGGTAACCCCTGCAGTGCTCAGCTCTCTGTTCCCGGGAGTTGGGCATGATCAGGGGGGATAGGGTCAGTAGGCTTCTGTTTGTCGTATATCTCTCCTGAAGCCTGGAAGGGGTCAAGACAATGAGTTCTTGGCCCTGGCCCCTTAGTTGGACTCCATGGTGGGTGGGTAAGGGAGAGACGAAATTTCTAAACATAAATCATGGCTTTATCCAAAATCACACCCCCCATAAAGAAGAGGAAGGCAGTGGACCCCATTTCTAGTCATAACGATTCCGACAGTGACTCGGATATGGAGACGAGACAGAGGACAGGTTTTTGGGTTTCCTGGCTTGTGGTTGAAGGGACAGAGCAGGAAAAGCCTATTTCTGCTCTGAGTCCTTTTGCTATTCAGAAGGGCTTTCAGGGTCTAGCAGGTGACCCTCAGTCAGTGAAAAGGCTACGGAATGGCACTTTCCTCGTCCAGTGCAGATCAAAGAGGCAATCGGAGCAGCTGCTGAGGGCAACAAAACTCGTGGACAGAGAGATCCGGGTGACCCCCCATAAGCAGTTAAATTCGACCAAAGGGGTTATCCGGTGCCCGGATTTGAAAGGTGTCTCGGAAGCGGAGATCAAGACAGAACTTGCGTCCCAAGGTGTGACAGAGGTGCATAGGGTGACAGTCAAAAAAGGTGCAGAAAGAGTGCCCACCAACACCCTCTTTCTGACATTCTGCAACCCTGTGCTGCCTCCGGTCATTAAAGTCGGGTACTTAAATGTACGTGTCCAACTGTATGTCCCATCCCCGTTGAGGTGTTTCAAATGCCAGAAGTTTGGACATGTCAGAGACCGCTGTTCTGGGCAGGAGGTGTGTGGTGTTTGTTGCAAGGCAACCCATGATGGGCCGTGTAAAGACCCGGCTCATTGTGCGAACTGCGGTGGCGACCACCCCTCCTCTTCACGCAACTGCCCTGTTTGGGTTCAGGAGTCCACCATCCAAAGAGTGAAGACTGAAAAGAAAATTTCGTTTTTTGAGGCCCGCAAACAGGTTGTTGGCAGTCAGACGTCAACAATGTCTTCTTATGCTTCCGTTACAAAGAAAGTTTCCACCCGTTCAGTCTGCTGCCAGACTGACAATTTTACTTTCACCAAGACATTGCAAGAAAGACCGTTAAGCTCTGGTGGAAGCAAGTCCACCGCCTCCCAACCCAAAGTGGGTGCCCCTGGTGGAGGCAAAAAATCCGCCACCCCTCAGACTGCCCAGCAGTCTACTCCATCTGCTGCTGGGCAGATGAAAAAGCCAGGCCTCCCGCCTCGAACTTCCTCGAGCAGTGCCCGTGCGGGCAAGGGAGTTCAACCAAGTGTGGAGATGGTGGAGATGAGGAAGAAACCTCCACCATCTCCAAAATCCAGACCTTCTTCACCTGTGGGAAAGTCTGCCAGCAGGTCTGAAGACCCAAACAGTCCAGTGAAACTAAGCAATAAATTTGTTCCACTGAACGCAGACGATGACGAGGAGATGACCTGACTTCTCTCCTGTTCATCCTCTGCACCATGGATAGTAGTAAACTAATCCATTGGAATATCCGTGGCCTAAATTCAAATTTTGAGGAGCTGCAACTTCTGTGTCAAACTGTAAAACCTTCCGTCGTGGCTCTTCAGGAAACTAAAATTCAAAGCCAGAAGACCATCACTCTTTCTGGCTTTAATATTCTTTCTAAACCTGCACAACCATCCACATTGGGACTGTCAGGCGGTGTTGCCCTTCTTTTACACAAAACTTTGCTGTTTAGTCCTGTCACTCTGACTACCTCCCTTCAGGCTGTAGCTGCGAGAGTCACTCTCCACAAGACTGTTACAATCTGCTCACTGTATCTGCCACCTTCTGTCCCGGTTTGTCGTCAGGACCTTGTCAGTCTGATTGGAGAACTTCCTCGACCTTTTTTGCTGTTGGGTGACTTTAATGGTCACAATCCTCTTTGGGGTAGTGTCAGTTCGTCATCCAGAGGTCTGCTTCTTGAGGATGTCCTTTCAGACTTTGATTTGTGTTGTCTGAACGATGGAGCTCCAACTTACCTCCACTCTTCCACAGGTTCACTTTCGTGTTTAGATTTGTCGATTTGTGACCCCTCGCTGGTCCTGGACTATGAGTGGTCTGTCCATGACGATCTGCATGGAAGTGACCATTTCCCTGTTCTTTTAAACCCTTATTGACTGAAAACATCTCTGTCTCACAACATCTTAATTATAAGAAGGCCAACTGGAATCTTTTTGCCACCAATATTTTGAAAGAATTCCAGGACACTGATTTTCTTCAGAGTCCAGACCCAGCTGAATCTCTGACTAACACTGTGATAAAGTGTGCTAAAACCTGTATTCCAATGTCTTCCAATAAACTCCAAATGCCCAAAACACCCTGGTTTAATTTAGACTGCCAACAAATTTCAAAAGTTCGCAAACGGGCTCAGCGTCGGGTATACCAACGACCTTCAGGTCCCAACGCTCGAGCCCATCAGAAACTCCGCGCCAAATCGAGACACACTTTCAAAATCAGTAAACGTCAGTCTTGGAGAAACTTTTGCTCCGGGCTGACATCAAAAACTTCAAAGAAAAAAGTCTGGAACATCATCAGAAAAATCAAAGGGAAAAACACCAACCCCTCCATTCATCACTTGAAACTTGCCGATGCTCTGATCACTGACAAAGAAGCTGTTGCCAATCTGTTGGCCTCCACCATCCAACAGAACTCCTCATCTTCAAATAAATCTGCAGCCTTTTTAAAAAACAAACAACTCAGAGAGAAATCTTTATACAATTTCACATCAGACAACTCTGAAGCCTACAATCTCCCTTTTTCAATCAATGAACTGAAAACAGCTTTACAAACCTGCACTGATTCTGCCCCTGGTCTGGATGATATTCATTATCAGGTTTTGAAGCATTTTCCAGAAAGCTGTCTCCAGACCCTTCTTAAAGTATACAACCATATCTGGACCACAGGGTACTTTCCGCCCTCCTGGCGGAAAGCCCTGATCATTCCAATTCCAAAGCCTGGAAAGGACCCTACCAACCCTTCCAACTATCGTCCAATAGCTCTGACTAGCTGCCTCTGTAAGCTGATGGAAAAGATGGTCAACTCCGTCTGATGTGGAAGCTGGAAACTGATGGCCTTTTGGCCAGTGAACAGTGCGGTTTCCGGAAGTACCACTCGACAGTAGACCATCTAATCCGTCTGGAAACCACCGTCCGCAACGCCTTTGTCAATAAGCAGCATGTGGTCGCTATCTTTTTTGATCTAGAAAAAGCGTACGACACCACATGGAAGTCAGGAATTCTTCTGGACCTGCACAGACTTGGTTTCCGTGGTCACCTGCCTCTGTTCATACAGAACTTTTTGGCTGATCGACAGTTCCAGGTGCGTGTTGGCACCACACTCTCTGACATCCATGGGCAGGAGTTGGGTGTCCCTCAAGGGAGCATCCTTTCTCCTCTTTTCAGCATTAAAATCAACGACATTGTGAAATCGGTAAGCCAGGGCTCTGAGTCCTCTCTGTTCGTTGACGACTTTGCGCTGTACGCAGTGGGAGCTTCTTACCCCAGCGTACAGCGTCGACTCCAACTTTGTGTCAACAAGATCCAGCAGTGGGCCGAGGAAAACGGGTTTACCTTCTCACGTACCAAAACTCAGTCAATCCATTTTCACAACTTTCGTCAATTTTTTGCTGATCCTGAAATTCGTCTGGACAAGTCCACCATTCCAGCTGTAAAAGAAGCCAAATTCCTTGGAGTTATTTTTGATCAAAAACTCAACTTTCTCAGCCACATTAAAAATCTCAAAACCTCTTGCCAGAAAGCTCTGAATATTCTGTGGGTCGTAGCACACACTGACTGGGGCGCTGATAAGAAAACTTTGCTGCATCTCTACAGAGCCCTGGTCCTCTCCAAACTGGACTATGGTTGTGCTGTGTACGGCTCTGCAAGACCCTCTTATCTGAAACTCTTGGACCCTATCCACCATCAAGGGCTTCGTCTCTGTCTTGGAGCATTCCGCACCACCCATGTGTACAGCCTGTACGCAGAGGCAGGTGAACCCTCACTGTCCAACCGCAGGCTGAAAATGTCTCTAAATTACTATATCAGACTGTTCTCAGAACCGCAGAATCCTGCCTATGACTGTGTCTTTGACCCCCAGTTTCAAAACAAATTCGAAAACAACCCAAACTGTATTCCGCCGTTTGGTGTTCGTATGCAGCCTCTCGCGCGGAATGCAGGTCTAGACCTAGGAGTTGTGTCTGATTTTTCCAAGTTTCCGGATCAGCCTCCGTGGACCTTTTTCACACCAGAGATTCGTTTTGATCTTGCAGCTTTTCGTAAAGAGTCCACCAGCTCTCAGGCATACAAGGCATTGTATGCTGACCTCTGTTCAAAATTTCCATCCTGTCAGAAAATTTTCACTGACGGTTCCAAGTCTGAGGATGGAGTGGCCTGTGCAGCCTATTGCCCTGGTGCTCCTTCTCAGATACTGTTAAAACATATACCTCCAGATGCCTCTGTCTATTCTGCTGAACTTACTGCTCTGGTTCTGGCATTGAAAATAATTTCACAATCTACCAAGAGGGACTTTCTGGTTCTGTCGGATTCGCTGTCAGCTTTGGCGGCCATAGCTGGCCGCAACCTTCAGCATCCAGAACTTTTATATTTCTTTGAGCTTTTTAGCAAGTTGAAAGCGGATGGTTACAACATTATTCTAGCTTGGGTTCCTGGTCATGTTGGCATCGGAGGGAACGAAATGGTTGATCGTTTAGCCAAGAATGCCACAAGAGAGAAATTGTCCAATATTTATATCCCTTGCTCAGATCTGAAACCCAAAATTAACGATTATGTGAGAGACCTCTGGCAGGAGGATTGGAACACACAGACGGATAACAAACTCTTTCAGATCCGTCCAAACCTTAAGGAGTTCCTCCCATCTACGTCTGGTGGTCGTAAAGAGGAAACGGTTCTGTGCCGGCTGCACACCGGCCATTCGTATTTTACTGATTCCTACCTTTTAAAGAGTGAAGAAGCTCCGTGGTGCATTCCATGTCATGTGCCACTCACAATGAAACATATTCTTTTAGAGTGTTGGGACTTGCACGATGTGAGACTCAAACATTTTACAGCGGAGTCCATGAAGATCCTGTTCAGGGATGTCCCGCCTGACGTGATCCTTGAATTTTTGAGAGAGATTAACATTTTTCATCTGATTTAAGATTTTACGGAAGAAAGATTTTTAACGAAGTTTCTGGTGCGTTTCTAGAAGATGTCATTTAAAGAGATGTGTGAAAGGTTTTTTTTTTTTTTTTTTTTAATGACTTGTGAGTTGATTTTAACGTGGTGACAGCCCTGATGTGGCCCCTTGCGGTCGGCTGGGCTATAAGCAACATTATCTTATCTTATCTGGAGCCATGAAGACCTGCTGTACGCCAGAAGTTCGTGCTTCCCAAATGCGGTCTGCTGCCTCAGCGAGTGTGTCTGTGTCTGCGAAGTCATGTCCGGCCAAAATACCTCGTACATCAGAAGGGAGATTTGCAGGAACAGCGCACGTTTGAGTGTTTGTGGATCATCATTAAGGGAGTTGATCTTGCGCAAGAGAGCAGTTGGGCGTTTCTCACCAAGTCCATTAAGACTTAGAAGTTCTGCATCTTTTGGGCTTGAGATTTGCCAAACGTCTTGATCAGAGACTTCTTCAGAGTGTTGTATTTGTTCTCAGCTGGTGGGTTGGTGAGAATGGATTGAACTTCTTCGGCTGTGTTGATGTCCAGCGCACTGACAACGTAGTCATATTTCGTCTGGTCTTGGGTAATGCCTTTGGTTCCAAACTGTGCTTCAACCCTAGCAAACCACACCTCTGGCGACTTTATCCAAAATTCTGGAAGTTTGACAGACACTGTGTTGACCTGGCTGGTTTGAGCGTTGAAAGCTTCCAGTTGAGTGGCTAAGTTCGTTAGGATTTCTTCAGCCATATTTGCGTTGTTCAGCGTCAGGGGTCACCAATTTAGTGGTTAATAAAATAATACACAAAAACTCAAAGACCTTGAGTACAGTTTCTGAGTTTTTAATAACTCTAGAATGTCTGTATAGGCCAACCAAGAAAACCAAGACTCATCAGTCGTTAACCACAACAACAAGCGCAGGAACTCTCCGTTCCTTAACAACAGAAAAAGAAAGATAACTCTCAAAACAAACATGAACGAACTGTGCTTCGTGGAAGCCGATGTAGTCGCTACAATATGTCAAGAAGAAAATGCTACATAATCGGTTTCATAGTCTGTTAGATCACTCTAGTTACTTTGCACTCTGTTTCATGCGTTTGTTTATTTGTTTTGGGCCTTTACAACACTTTTGTAAGTTTTCTTTTTTTTTTATGGTAGGTTGAGGTTTAATTTTTTTGTTTTTTGTTTTAATCAGGCAATTTTGCAGCAAGTTGAGGCTTTGGCATGGGCATAAGCTGTCCATTCTCCAGAGCTCTTTACTGACGTGGGATTGTTATGCAATTTTCATTACTGAGAAACGTTTCTTTATAAAAATGATCTAATTAAAAAAAAGAACAACAACCTGTGAGTGATGAATCAAGCGGAAAGGCTAGTGTCCCTTGCACTACCTGTTGGCTGTTTGCTTTAACCCTATTGTTGCCAGCTATCCCCACGTTACTGGCAGTGGAAGTCAGGCTCTGCAGCAGGGCTGCTGGGGGCACCAGATTTAGACATTTGAACCACCAAACTAATTGTTATTATGCATACACTGCCTTAAAGATTATGTAACTCCAACTTGTTCCATGCGCTATTCAGATATGAGAGAAAACTGGAGAAAAAAAAAACACACCACCAAACGCACATTTAAGAATTGAATCACAGCTTGCTTGTCAAGAGACGTCAGAATTATCTTTATTGAAGGTTAAAGAATAAGCTGTACTGCTTTTTTTTTTTTCCATCCTGCCTTTACAAAAAGAGAAAATCTAATGAAACACAGCACATGGAAAAAAGAAGAATTAAGGAGAAACGAGCAGAAAGAAGGCATCCAACTGGTACCATATGGTAATATGTGCATAGTTCATGAAAGTACATAGTGATATAATAATTGTTGGTTAATCTATTTCAACACACACACACTACACACACACAAAGAACTAGCGGCTACTGTGGTGTTCTGACTCCAAGTAGCTGTTCAGCTACTGTTGTGAGGAGAGGGTTAAGGATAGCAATTATTGATCCATCAGTTTGTATACATTTTGTAGAGGTCCTTTATGCGTTTCTGAGGAAAGAAGCTTCCTCCACTGTGCACAGTGCTGAACAATAGGATTGATCTTTATCCAGTTTTACGCTGTCATGTATAGGGTCAGTGGCACCAAGTGATTTTGCTGTCTCTCGCGTATCAGTCTCCAGACGCAAATTGCATGTTGTTATGGGAATGTGTTTATTGTCTATTATATTCCTTGTTTCTTCTTACAATTAACAGTTTTATGCCTGCTTGTTTTTAGTTTGATGCTTGTCCGACTACTCTTCACACGTTTATCTTTGCGTATCTTTTACTTGTCCGAGTATTGTAATTTGAAATTACACGCATCGTTGCTGTTCACCACTGATAGTGATAGCAACATTACCGTTATTTCATCTTCTTCATTAACAATCCTTAAGTCATCATCATCACCATTGCTTTCTTCTTTTACCCTTTTTCTCCTGCATGCTATTGCTGCTTAGGTGAATGTAACTCTCCTTTTATCTTCAGTTTGCCTGTACAGCTTTTCATCTTCATGTAGGAGGACGTGGTTAAGCAGGCGTCTGTTGGTTTGTCCGTCTGTGAGTAGGATTACATAGAAACTTGTGCACTGAAATTAACTGAACATGGTGGAAAGTTGGAAAGTGGCCCTTGGATGAACTCATGATGTTTTGAGGCAGACCTGTGGTGCAGATCCCGATCAAACCAGGGATCTAGGAGGGTTCAGCAAGGTCAGTGTACAAAAGGGGAGCAACTTCTTCTGACACGACTAACTATTACTTCCCCTGGTATGGAAAAGTGGATCCAGGGGCTGCTCACATTACTGGTAAGATTTACAAACTTTCCTCAGAACATGAACGCTGTGAAGTTTCCATCTTGATTTGATATCCATCTATGAAGTGATACATTTTCATGGAATGTGTTCCCACTTTGAAAGATACAGACGATATTTTCCGGTTTTGTTGTTGTTGAATACTACGTTTCAAAGAAAAAGTACATTGGGGATAGCTCAAACAGTTATTCCCCAGGAGAGAAAAAATTTGTTTTCACTTATGAAATCAATTGGAAGGGCGGATCCAAAATTTGTTTGACCTTAACAGGGGTCTGAGCTCTCCTGAGTGCTTTCTCATTATGCATGATTTTGTTGCATTCAAACCCTACTTTTAATTTCATTGAACAAAGTGAAGTGGCAGGTACTCTTAAGGATGGTCGAGGTTTATGTCTTAAGGATGTCATTAGTGCCGCTGCCATGTTACTATTGGATGTAAATATGATATTTGTTTGTATCTTCCTTTCTTTTTTTAGGATGGGATTTCCCTCCCCTATCTCCATTTTTTGATGGCCCTTAAAAGGCAATGTGTGTTGGGCTATTACAATAACGAGAGAACCATCACTTTATCACTGCAGCAACCATCAGACTGTGTTCATTCCCGCTATCATTACAAAGGTTAGTGATGCTACGTTTCACAGAGGGGACGGGGTCTTTGGGCTTTCTCCATTATGGTGTGTTAGAACATCTCTATGGTGTTCGCTTGACCAGCGAGTTACACTGAAGATGTATACACACAGTGCATGATTTGAAGGAAGGAGAATTCAGATTTGTTTGATACTTTTCTCCATTAATTCCCCTTAGCATCACAAATTCTTGCTTTTCGTAGTCCATCAACTAAAGGCTGTCTGACACAGGAGGCAGTTTCTAATTGTGGCTTCAATGTGTAAGCATGATGTCCCCTTGTTTGCAAAACCATGCAAATTAAAATGTTGTCGTCGCAGCCATCATTCAGGGACTTGATGCCCTTGGTCCTTAGCCAGAAATTCTAAAATGAATTCTGCGACTACGAAACCATCTCTGCGGAGGGCTGTGTTGTGGAGGTACTAACACAGATGACCTTGTTCACTCTTCCTGCGATGGGTAGCCAGCCAGAAGAGAAAGGTCATGTTGAATGTCACAGGGCGATAAAACTTAGTCTTGGTGTCCATATAGAGGTGCATGAAGTATGTCAAGAACCAGGGACAGGTTCCTGGCGGGAAATGGCAGGGCATCTTTCATTACCATCCTGTCCCCTGGATCCCTTAGCTATGTGATCACAGTGCCAGTGGTAAGTCCATGATCTCTCACTTGAGGACTAGCTTTACTCAGTCAGACTGGTGAGCAATTATGTCGGCTATTGTGGACATCCTTAATGTACTTTCCTGACAAGTAAGTGAATTGTTGTTTTCATGAGAACGAGATGTACATTGATTGTGCCGTATGCCAAAATCCTACCAGTTTTCTTTGAGAAACCTTTTTTTATTATTAGTTTAAGGAGACATGAGCATAAATGTCTGTGTGTGAGTAACATCATATCATTTTGACCTTGACCGGACATGATTTGAAAGCCGAACGAGAGCAAGAAAGAACTGTTGATGAACAAAGGTAGCAGCAAATCCTTCAGGTTCACATCAAATTCCTTTCCTCTCTGTCCCCATTGTGTTCTGGTCTTTTTATGATGATTTTGAAGTCATTTGAGTTTGTATGCATGAAGGCTTTTTGATAGCTTTCTGTCGGATCAGGGCAAGGTAAGGTAATGTTGCTTATAGCCCAGCTGATGGCAAAGGGTCATCATATCAGGGCTGTCGGTCAGGTGTTAATGTGTTCAAGACAACATCCTCTCTCACCTCCAGATACTGCAATAGAAATATACACAACCATATACTCATGTCATTTTTATTGGTGACACGACTAGTAAAAACATTTTGATATAAAATAATAGATTACAAATTTCACATTTCTTGTTCTTCATTATACAAACCTTGAAGTTAAGTCCATTCAAGAAGGTAATAATTCGCACATAATATCAAGTCATGATCACATTTCTCTCTCCCACAATTCACAACCAAGGGACGACTGAATGTTAATGCCAACTTTCACATATAAACAGCATTTACAATGTCGATGATATGCAGTTGGACACACATACAACAAGGGTGGGACGGGTTCAAAATGGCAAAGCCTCCACACCTCAAATGTGACAATCATTTCTTCCACCAACAGGAGCTGAATAGGGGAGAAATGAAGAGACACCTGCTTCACAAGCATCTGTATTCTTACTGACCTTGAAATGAACACTGTGTTCATGATCTAAATTTGAACTGAACATTCAACATTTTCCTGTTTGTATTGTCCTCTTCCAAAAAAACACAGAGTCTTGCAAAGGAAAAAATGTCATGCATTCAGTGTAATCCAGTTTACAAACAGCAGCGTGCTCAAGGGCCTCTAAATATGACTTGCGCATTATAACATTTTACGTTCATTCAACGTCGCCTGGTCACCACCAAGTCAAACTTTACCATGTCCAAAAAAACGACCACCCCGCCCCACCCTCATCAATTAGGGAAGAACCTGGAAGAGAAAATGAGGCAGTACAATCACCACATTAAAGCTGAAATAAACACAGAATATACCTTTCATTTCATGCCGACAATCAGATAGGTTGCCAGGATCATAAATTCTGAACAAGAGCATAACCACGGCCAGGATCAGAAATTCTCACAAAAACATAACCAAGAAAACTTCCACGCCAACCTGGTAACTCTCCTATTTCCTGGGCACCACAAAGCACCATGAATAAGACACAAGGATACAAGAGAAAAGAAAAACATCGATGAATCATTCACATTGGAAGCTAGGAAAGAGAGAAATTCAGGCAGGGGAAGGGAGGGGCGGGCGGGGACAGGGCAGAGCTGTCAGCTTTTTATATAAAACTGGAAAGTGCTCAAGAGATTTTCAGATACTGTTTTAGAGCTGTCTGCTTTTTATATAAAACTGGAAAGTGCTCAAGAGATTTTCAGATACTGTTTTAGAGCTGTCAGCTTTTTATATAAAACTGGAAAGTGCTCAAGAGATTTTCAGATACTGTTTTAGAGCTGTCCGCTTTTTATATAAAACTGGAAAGTGCTCAAGAGATTTTCAGATACTGTTTTAGAGCTGTCCGCTTTTTATATAAAACTGGAAAGTGCTCAAGAGATTTTCAGATAGTGTTTTCAATGTTTTTAACACAAAAACCATATTCACATAAAATAATATGGAATGCACTCTTGCAGGCATATTTTTGTGGTTCAGAATGGGGCGAAGAGGAAGGTGGAATGTACGGGGTATTCTGGACCCCCATCCTCTCCCACCTGTGTCATATCCGAGACTGAGGCTGCTGTCCATCACCGATCATCTGGGAGTCATCGTCACTGTTTCCGCACAGTATGTGACTTGATTACTACTTCACATGTGGCTAAACTGCTCGCTAGCTCGATAGGCTTTGAGCTTTAGGCTTCATGTTTTCTTTTCTTTCTTTTTCTTCTCAAAAATCAAGACCTTTGTTTAAAGCGAGCCTAAAGCTCAAAGCCTATCATCTGCATGGCGAGTGCACTTTCTGAATGTTGTATTAGATGTATCTTTGAATAACCGTTTCATAGACAAAGGCTTTCCACATGTACTTATTTCTTGATAACTGTTTCACAGACAAAAGCTTTCCACCTATTTTCTCTACACGTCTAAAGAAAAACGTGAAACATTAAAACCTTACCTAAGTGTAAGCTATAATCATAACACTATGATCGAAAATCTTGATTTCACGGAGGCAGTTTGCTAAACAATTATTCAAAGCAAACATACTGTCACATTCGGCACCATTATGGACACAAACCAAGAGCTAACGACAACACAAGTTGCAAATGATCTGCTGATCTAAACACTGAACAAGGCCCAGTAAAAGGAATGTCTGTCGTTGTACAGACAGTATCAAAGACATGACCAGCCTGTCACTGCAGGTACTGGCATATATGCTGGGAAAAATTAGCCACCAGATAAATGGACTTTCAATTGAGATGCTTGCTGGATTCACTCTCTCTCTCTCCCCCCCTAACAGTGCATGGCGAATGATGGTAGAAGCTGGATATTTCTGTCCTCACATCCATATGTATGCAAATCAGAAAACATGTCAATGCTTTACAGATCTTTACAGGGTTAAGGAAACTGCGCAGGACCTCGTGCAACCACTAAGGAGAATACCCCGTTGCCCTCTGAAATGAAGACTGGGCAATAGCCGTTGCACTGTAAATATCTGTTGTTATACCTTTCAGAAAACTAAATTATTCATCGTCGATTTTCATCTGAAATTACTGAATTGATTCACCGATTGTGTTGATTCAATTAAGCTTTTCATATTCATCAAGTGCTAGGTGAAAGAACATGTTCCAGTACACTGAGACAAGGAAAAAAACTGATGTGAACAAATCACAATTCCGGTGTATCTATTGTAATGAACATTTTGCACATTATTTTTCAATAATGGCAAGGACATACACAAGGCACAGTTGACTTCTAGTCATACAATCTATTGTGCATCAATAACTAACATTTCATTTTCAAAAAATCTTCCTGTTAGTATTTAAAATGTCAAAGAACATGATGCTGGCGCAATCCAATAATGTTAACACTAACCTAACCCACAAACATTTCAACAATAATCAACACTGTAACAGATGACGAATGATCTGAAAGGATGCATTCAACTTACAACTAATGTAAATATATCCAGTTCAGAGGCGCCACACAAATATCTAACAAATATAACTGGCTCCAAGGTGCCACATTAAACATGTAACAAGCTTTTTGGTCACCATGTATATACATATGTATGTTGCATACTTTTAAACACAAATATTTGATATGTCAGTCGGGCATATGCATATAAAGTTTTGATATGTTGATTGCACACAAAAGCACTTCAATCTTACATCCACATTTACCTCCAAATCTCTTTCTACACAGCAAGCAAACCAACATGCAACCTTTCGTGATATTCCTTTCATTGGGGAAAAAAAAAAAAAAAAAAAAAATGGATAGGAAGGAATCAAGAATAAGTTACTAAACATGCCTATGTTCTGAAAAAATGGTTGTGTGAATTCATTTTTTTTTCTCTAGGAAAAAGTGAGAAGGGCAGTTGAAAATGAAAAATGAAACCAATCAACACCTAGCAGGTTTTAGTTTTAGGAGGAGGTAAACCAATCAACACCTAGCAGGTTTTAGTTTTAGGAGGAGGTAAACCAATCAACACCTAGCAGGTTTTAGTTTTAGGAGGAAGTTTTGTACAGCATACCCTTGTCATTAACAAGCAAAGAGACCTGACACCACCCCCCCCCCCCCCCCCCCACTTTTTTTTTCTGTTTTCTTTCTCTGTGCCACCTCTATGGCACAGCGCCAAGGCTGCTCAATCCCTCTCCCCATCCACAGCCACAGCCACACTTGTCCTGCCACAGCCCCAGCACTGACAAGCCATGGGGAGCAGTCAATGCCGTCACGAGGCTACCCATCCAAGGAGACACTGCAATGCAGCTGCGTAACTTTGGTGGTGGTCAGTAGCGCCTGTTCCGATCCAACAGAAGGACACCATCTACTAAGCCCTTTACTGACAACAATAACTGCTTAGTCTAGGAACCAGTTTGAGCGAGCTCTCCCTCCGGTGAGCGTCACCATGTTCCTCCGATGACAGACCTCATGAATTTGCTGACAACAGTGACCAAACAGAACCTAAAACAGCGCAGACGTGGAGAGGAAACTGAAAACAAGGTTATCATGACATCTGGGCATGAAGGATCACAGAATATCATCACACATTTTTCTATGAGCAGGATGAAGATGATGCTATGGATTTCAATTTTGGTCCGAGACTGCATGACGAAGCTGTATTCACGTTTTTTTTTCCAGAAAACACCCTGTCATCAACCAGGCCTGAGAGATACAGACACCTGCAGTGTTTGGTCAGGAAATTTGAGCAACTCTCAGAGACGCATCCATTAAGTGGATGCGATTCAACTGCGTGGTCCCTGTCTTCCCAACTACGCCCATAGCAAACTCAACTCCAGGTAGGACCTGGTGGAGGCTGAAAAGTCCCACAAATACATGGCTCCGATGGAAATGAACCCACGACCTCCCAGTAGGGAATCCGCATAACTAACCACTTAGCCACGTTGGCTGGTAGCAAAGAAAGACTTTATGAAAGGAGATCCCACTTCCACCAGAGGAATCGAAGTCAAGGCACTTCTCGCCGCAGTATGGACGGACATGATCTGCATGCTCTTGGCTGGAATGACTTCAACTGTACCACTGAAGATCAGGGTAAAACGTAAAATCACATGGAATGGTTTGCTGAAAACAGCTACAGTTAAAAAACTGCATTTCTGTGATATGTTATAAGAAAGGCTGACAATGTACAATGCCGAACCTTCCAGCTGAATTATTGTATTTCAATATATAAACTGAACTGTTAGTCTGACTTTTGAATACATCACATACACAATAGCCGACAGGAGTTCGTCTTAAGGTTTGGCGCTTTCATTCTTGCCTCTTGTGGGGGAACAATTTAGGTATGAAAACACTGGCACATCATCGCACTAACCCTCTGGCATTTACCTACTGTAAACTATCCCATATCATTTGTATTTCTTTTCAATTCTGAACTGAAAAATACTGTTCATCAGATCATATGGGGAGAAAAAAATTGGTACACATGTGTCATTGTATTTTGGTTCGCCGGAAATGGAACTGTTTATCAATAAAAGTGAAGCATATGGCATCAACTGGATTTCTCAAACAAAGAAGAAATGATGCGATACTTCATAAGCTCCTATCATATCAATAACAGCAGACTGTGTTTGATGATGACTGACCAAAAATGAGAGTGCCACCACGACAGTCACCTGAACGATGCCATCTTCAGAGGCTAAAACAGAACACTCTATCCACCGTTTGTGTACAGCAAAGTTCTTTACCTTGCTTTCCAGATGCCTAGCACTCCAGAGAGTGACTATTAGAAACTGCAGGTGTCAAACCCAGGTCCAGCCTATCACCTCGACATTCACCGCGACAGTAATAGGAATGCAGGCTGTAAACTCTTACCACACCACCCACCACAAAGAACTGCGAATTCATAGCCTTGTAGGACTTGTCAAAGTGTATATGATCATTCAAAAACATTGCGTAGTTTTCATTCAATTTTAACGCATTTCATGCAAAATATCCAACCTGTTAGGCACCTCTGAAATGATCACAATATGAACAGATATGTATCATTTAAGTTTAGTGACAGCCCACTCACATCAGTAAACAAATGGAGGCTGCCGCATCTGTTCACTCACAATTAGACAACAGCCAGCCATGTTCTCCGCTGTCACATACACCACTGGGCACGCTCATTTCTTGGGCAAGCTAATTTCTCGCAGAAAATAAAACGCCAAACATCTGCTGCTCTTCAAATACTATACACAGACAAAAAAAGGATCCAGATTAAAATAACAATTTGCACTCGTCGCTTCCCTTGACAAAAAAAAGCCAACACTCGAAAGAACATTATTTAAAACCAACAAACCAAAACGCACACACTAAATACAACTGTATACACAGGCATGATATAATGCTGTTCTCTCTAAAGGCCACAATGTCTCCAAACTGTTCCCTAAGGAATGCAGCACTTCGCAACTTGCACAGTGAACATTCAACATGTATTCATGGTTGTCCCATCAGCAGTTTTTGAAGCTATGGAGGAATTGTTTCTACCGTTTTGTGTGTTTATACCACAGGCTTATGACAGAGTTACCTTCTTCAAGGCAGCTTGCAGGGTGACACCAACTGCCTGAAGAGAAGCTAACCTGAAGACCGATGATCAGCCAGGCTGAGCTGGATTAAAACGCATCAATCACCCAAACCTTGATGGCAGGGCGCAGTCAGCATCTCCTGAAAGATGCCTTCAAAGACTTCACTTCCCTGGTTCTTTTTAACTTCAATATCTTTATTTAAAAAAAAAAAACCCACACATTTCTTAACAAAATTGTTGAAACAAAGATGCCAAAATCTGTCGGCATTCTGCATATCTATTAAAGGTGGACTAGATGATGGAATCCATCTTCAGGTAACTCTGAAACAGACTGACAAACGCTTTTTTTGTAACAGTCGGTGGGAACCCCCACCCCCGAAATGGTGTAAAAGAGAAATGGAAAGGGCGATTGAAGAGGCCACATTTCTGATGATTTAGTAACAGAAAAAAGAACTTGAGCATTTAAATATCGATATTTACGTAGTTTAATCTAAATGTCTTATTAAAAAAAAAAGGACAAATGGGAAATAAAACATCAAATCTCTTATAAAATTTACAGTTACAATGAGAAGAAATGAAAGTGCATTATATTCCTTTGTTCTGTGCACATTTTTCTTCTTGACAGAAACCCTGAAAACTGTTTCAACTTTTCTTGTACATGCAGTTAACTACACTGCACACACAAACATACGCACACACACGCTGCACAAACACTTACATGCGTACGCTAATTATCAGCGCACATGCCCACAGTCCTCGAAATCGATCAATGTATCATACAAATCAAACTTGTCACACTATTTCACACTCTGTACAACCTTTGCCCTTCAGAAAACACATTTAACCAGTCAACGAGATAAAGCTTACAGGCACACACTTTCAAACACATCTGCTTAACAATCCAGTGTCCAGAATACATTTCATCTAAAATCATACACTGCGGTGTGGCTCGACTCTTTCCAACTTTCATCAAGACCACAAACTGCCATGCATACCTCACCTGTGATGACAGCACATGACATCATCTGCTCCAAGGCATTCATCCGTGTAATGTACATTTGATGTTGGAATCTGGAAGACCCAAAAGGGGCTGCGGTGGCTTTTCTTTTGAAGGGGTGGGGGTTGATCTAAAACAACCAGGGGGAAAAAAAATCAAAGCCATTGTCTCTCACCACAGCCAGCACATATATACTTTGGTGGAGAGGAAGAAGTTCCTTCCAGTCGATCTGACCTTCCCCTGGGCAACCCTAACAACATCCGTAGCTGCCAACCTTCTGAAGTCAGAATCCAGACACCAGACAAAAAGGGCCAAGTTCAGCTTTGAACTGTAAATATTTTTGCCCTTTCTCCATCCCAGCTTGACTGCTGCAGCAGATCGACCAAGGGTTCACAGGTAACAAAACCTCGACGCCTGTGGTTCCTGATGAACGCTGAAGCATTATGACTCCACCTGGCAACATTTTGCCTTGCCATTCAAATAAAATGCAGCCTAACCCCATTTGCCTGGACAAAGTTAGTGCAATTCTAGGATTGTCCGCCTGATTACCAATCATGGAAGTACCTTCTGAAGCAGAGAAATAACTGGAAATTCACCAGAGTTCATTTATGCAAGATTCACCAACACCACAGATTCCTGCCAGCAGAATCACTACAGAACATTGCACAGACTTTGTTACTTCATAAGTCCATACTTTTTAGCACACCTGGTACTACCTTCTGAGACTTTTTTGTGATGGTAAGGTTGACAGTTTTTTGTGTGTGCTTCCCCTGTCATAACCTGATGCGTGTTCAATATGCGTTCACATAAATACAGACCATTACTGCTACAAACATCCTTTTGAGATTTGAAACATCAATTTTCACTAGCAGTAAAATCAAGAATTACAGTTCTCCCTGTCAACAATCTCATTATGCATTTTGTGTCCCCGGATATTGGCATCAGCCAGTCTTTCAAAAAACAACCCCTCCTCTCCCCCAAGATCTTGCAGTAGCTGCATTCTTCAAACTCTTCCGCCCTGCTTCTTAGTGCTGTGGAGTGGAGAGTTTGTTGAACATCTTTCTACCACCAAGTCTTGAATGAAAACCAGGCCTTTTGTTTGTTCAAAGTCATTGTCAGGGGGTGTTCATATCAAGCGCTCTTCTGGTGGTTTCTTCAAGACGTTGCCCAGCTCCACGCGTGCCCCAGCAGTTTCCTGTCGGCTAGGACTGTAGGCTCCGTGGGTGGCCCGCTTCTTTCGGGCCACCATGATGAAGACGATGACACCTGCAGACACGCCACAGTGATCACAGTTACCTTGTAGCACTCCTCTGCTTTACATTGCATTTTTTTTCATATTTCATTCACTAGACAGGTTGCCTGGTTCATTCACTCTCATGAATATTCCATCATTCTCTCAAACACAGAGGTATACATGTGTACATACAAATGCTTCTCCATCTGATTTTTTTTTTTTTAGACAAAATGACAACACTGTCTAGGCAAGAAAATGTCAAAATTCCTAAACAATGTTCTCTCCGTCAGATACTTCTGAATTTTCGTTTCACTCCCCTTTCTCCCTCCTTGATACATTCACAGAGCTATCAGTCTGAACCCCTCCCAAACACGCAAACCCCTTCCCCCACCCCCACTCCTTTTCATCCTAATGTACCATTTGTACCTGTAAATAATGAAAGGGCCAGTCCCTCTCCAGATCCTGAATCAGCTTGATCTATCTCATGGCCCACCACACTGAACATTATGTCTGTATTATTTGAAACTCTTCTGAAGTCAACCGAGGTCATTTATATCCTTCCCT
This sequence comes from Conus canariensis, assembly GCA_033310375.1. NCBI lineage: Eukaryota > Metazoa > Mollusca > Gastropoda > Neogastropoda > Conidae > Conus > Conus canariensis. The sequence continues at coordinate 35,034,791 of CM065735.1, forward strand.
CCTCCCTCCCCTCAAAAAACAAACCCCAAAAACCCTTAGGAAAAAATCTGAAAGGAAGGAGAGAATGTGGCTAAGCGGAGAGGGGGAAGCTGAATGACGGCGACACAGACTGAATGGCGTCTCTTCCACTCATGGTGAATTAAAAATTCAAAAATACTCCCTAAAGTCAACTTAAAGATCGACACTCTAAAAGAAATCCTGAACAATCAGATTCGATCGAGCTGAACAGTTGGAATGGTGGACATAACTTCAGAAATCACACGCCAGACAGCTGGAATAGCGCACATAACTTCAGAAATCATGAGCTGGACAGCTGGAATACTGCACACAACTTCAGAAATCACGAGCTGGACAGCTAGACCAGTGCACATAACTTCAGAAATCACATGCCAGACAGCTAGACCAGTGCACATAACATCAGAAATCACACGCCGGACAGCTAGACCAGTGCACATAACTTCAGAAATTACAAGCTGGACAGCTAGACCAGTGCACATAACATCAGAAAGAGAACATAACTTCAGAAATCACACGCCGGACAGCTAGACCAGTGCACATAATATCAGAAAGAGAACTTAACTTCAGAAATCATACGCCGGACAGCTAGACCAGTGCACATAACATCAGAAAGAGAACTTAACTTCAGAAATCACACGCCGGACAGCTAGACCAGTGCACATAACTTCAGAAATCACGAGCTGGACAGCTGGAATACTGCACATAACTTCAGAAATCATGAGCTGGACAGCTGGAATACTGCACATAACTTCAGAACTCACAAGCCAGACAGCTGGAATACTGCACATAACTTCAGAAATCATGAGCTGGACAGCTGGAATACTGCACATAACTTCAGAAATCACAAGCCAGACAGCTGGAATAGTGGACATAACTTCAGAAATCACACGCCAGACAGCTGGAATACTGCACATAACTTCAGAAATCACAAGCCAGACAGCTGCAATAGTGGACATGACTTAAGAAATCACACGCCAGACAGCTGGAATACTGAACATAACTTCAGAAATCACAAGCCAGACAGCTGGAATACTGCACATAACTTCAGAAATCACAAGCCAGACAGCTGGAATAGTGGACATGACTTTAGAAATCACAAGCCAGACAGCTGGAATACTGAACATTAACTTCCGAAATCAGACGCCGGACTGCTTGGGTAGTGAACATAATTTCAGAAAACTCAAGCTGGATAGCTGGGATGGTGAATGTAACCTACTTCAGAAAACACAACTGCTGACTGGAAACCCTCTTTCTTCAAATCTCACAGCTTAGTCATAATTTCATTCGTCCATCAGCTATAAATCATGTGCAGTGTGGTCTCGAAACTTAGTTGATGTAATGTAGCGTACATGGACTAGTCCGCACACAGAGACACTTCCTTGCTGAATCCGACACTCGGAAAATACAAACTGTATTTTCACATAAGTGAACATAAGTTACATCAGAAAACACAGTAACTTACTGATGATGATGATTAGGAGAATGGCAGCAACCACTGGGCCGATGATGACAATAAGGTTAAGGTCATCGTCTTCTGTCTGCGGACTCTGGAATGTTTTGGATCATGGCATGAACTGGAGGAAAATCTGACAAAATTACAACTTAAAAAAAAAGAAAAACTCAACAAAAAAAACTGACTAGGATCAATGTAATTAATGGGATAATTAGGATTCTATGACATGGAAAAACAATCTGTATCAATAAAGAAAATGCACCTCTATAAAAATCGTAATTATGAAAAATTTGGAACACTAAAATTAGTGCAAATGTACTTTTAAAGAATATGCAAAAACATGACCTGGAAAGGTATTTCCTTTCACAGAAAGCCAATACACACCTAAATATTTCCAGACTTCATTTATCTTTTTCATACTTACAAAAATAAAAATAAAAACAACAAAAACAAAAAAGAAAAACAATGCAGCCCATCTGAAACTACCAATGTACGTACATTCATCATTTTCCTTCATTTAGCATATGAGTGGGATCCAAAAAGGATTTATGTCAGACTTCTTTGTTTTGTTTTGTTTGAAGAACTGACTTTGACCTCAAGAACACTTTTACTGGCTATTACACACAAACACACACACACACAGAGCTAACCCAAGCCTATCGTGTCCATGCAAACAATATTTTTTAGCAGTTTTTCTGATGGCAAAATCTAGGAGATGACCCGAGTGAGAAAAAACACAATGAAGCAGTGTTATCTGTAGTGCTCAACAATGTCTGTGGATTCCGCATACTGGACCCCTCTTGAAAGACTATAAAAGCTCAGTCTGGGAACGGCATTGAGTATCTCTTCTTAACTAGCTAACTGTACTCAGATCATGTTGTTTATTGGCAAACATGGAGACCACATCAGGACTATATTCACCTGTCGTAAATGGACGGATGAACACGGAATCAACAGCAATAAAATAACCTGAGAAGATAACTTACAGACCAGGCATTTATATGCCAAGGCCCTGGGCACTATTCTATACAACACAGATGGCTACAACTGCAATGTGTTCAGACTCTTCTGAAAGTTGATTTTCTCCTCTTTACTTCAAAATACACATCAAGATACAGGGTTCCGGGTTCCATGTAGACATATCAAAACTGAATGGGACGGAACTACTAGAGATGACCAGCTAGTACAAAGATGACGTCACTGGTGATATCTCTGGACACTGTTCACTGATGTACGTGCATGACAGTTCATGCATTTTTTTAACTGTCAAAACATTAAATGACTGGTGGGGTGGCTGTTCTGTGAAAGCCGATACTTGATTTCAATTCTTGTTTCGTTTTAATAATTCAGCAAGGTCTCAAAATGTCGACATGGACTATGTAGCACTCTGCTGCAAATTCCTGATAATAGTGTGTGACCACAATCCTGTGAAGTAAAGAGATATCCTCCTTAAGTCAAACTGTACACATCTCTTTGACACTATCTTTCAGTTTCCCCCCAATCCCTTTTGAAATAAGAGGCCTTCAATGCAGTTGCTCACAAATACTGACCCTACAAATGCCTGATAAAACTGGATGAATACCCGCGTCTTAAATCTGTCTGGTGGGGAGAGAGAGGGAGAGAGATACAGATACTTATTTCACTAATAGGCCATTGCCCCTCATGAAGGGGTGCAGCTGAACAATCATTCCAAACTTTATTTCCAATTGTTCAAAATCAATACATCAAGATAACAAAACAGATTGTAACTTAAACACTTTATGTAAGAAAATGGATAGGTTTCTAATTGTTTGTTCATTATTTGATGCAAAAATGCATATATCGCACTGTTAAATCATCAAGTGCAGGTCAACATAAGACAAAATGCAGCTCGTCTTCTTTCACTTGTTTACGTAATGGACAAATCAAATAGACTGGACTGTGTTGTTCGTATCCATATCAATGTACAGCAGTATCTGAAATGCCAAGTATAAATCGTGTTGTTACAAGACAGAAAGAAAGAGAGAGAGAAGAAGAATGAAAATGATGCTTTACAGACTACCTACGCATGCGCAGTAATGACCAGCAAATGAAACAGGTTAACAGGAAACACTTGTAGACCCTTACCTGCTCGCAGCGACTGCCACTGTAACCGTTGATGCAGGAGCACTGAGCCAGGTAACTGTCCTGCTCCTGGTTCCAGGTGTGGTTGCAGGATCCCCCATTCTGGCACACAGTCAGGCTGCAGGGGTTCTGGTGCTCACACCTGTCCCCCAGGTACTGAGCCCCACACTCACAGGTGAAAGAGCCTGGAGAGTTGGTGCAGGTGTTGTTGTTCTGGCATGGTACAAACCGCTCGCATTCATCGATGTCGTCTAAGCAGACCTCTCCTTCATAACCTGCAGAAGTGGATTCAACTGTTTGTAATGCCTCCATTTCAGCTTTTACCTACTGTCATCTTTTCTTCTTCCTACTTCCCAATCCAGCTTCAAAGCTGACTCAAAATTTCCTTTCCATACGGGGGCTATTTGGGAAGGTCACATTAAGCCCTGGAGTTCTGAGCTGTCTGTTCCAACTCTAGCGGCCATTCTTTGTGATGGGCTTCAATCTGAGCCACAACCCATTTCATTTCTTCTTCTTCTGCGTACACTGGCTGATACTCCTGCGGACACTCCCTATATGGACAGACAAGTATTAATCCCATCTACCCAACGAAGGGAGTGGAGTTTTGTGTGTATGACAGTTTTTTACCCCGTCATTAAGGCAGCCATACTCCATCTTCGGGGACGGTGCATGCTATGTGTAATGTGTCATCCATACCAACAGCCGAAACTGGCCTTCTCTTCTGAAAGTTGGTAATGGGATTTTATGTGTGTGCAAGATGTTATGCGTGCGTTCACATACGGAACCTCAGTTTATAGTCTCATTTGAAGGACTGTATGGGAAATGGAGTCAGAACTAATGCTAACTCTGAGGGAAAAATCCCCCTGCACCGAAACGGCATGGCGGAGATTCAAATTTCATTTCTTTTTTCACCTGGAGTCAAGCATGACTGGAAATGCCACTGAGATAGTGGACAATCCACTGTAACATGACCGTGGATGATTTGATCAGAATAGTATTTGTACAGCGCTTTCGCTTATGCAAAAAAAAAACCCCCAACATTTCAAAGCACTTCCACATGTCATTCATAAACATGCATACCGTAAAGCAGAAAGAACAGTTGCCTGCACAGCCCTAAACCAAGTAAGGGGAAAATCAAACAAGTGTAGGACTTTGGGGAGGGGGAGGGATCAGACAGAGAAAAGGTCACCTTTAAAAGATTCTAGTGCTGTTCCTTTTTCACAAAAAGGAAGAGGACAGTCTTTCCAGGTGGACCAGAGAATGAGAAAGAGCAGCAAGAGTGTAGACATGTGAAATGGACAGAACAGTATTTGGGTAAAGAGGTTAAAACAGCCACAGAGGTAGAGAGGAGCTTAGTTGTGGGTAATCTATTGCTCAGAGTATTGATCTCATACTCATCCTATATAAAACAGACAGCCAATGAAAAGGCTGCGAGAGAGGAGTGAAACGATCAGATTTTTTCTTTCTCAGGTGCCTCAGAAACCAATGACAGATGGCTAAAATAACAGAGTGAATGGCACAAATGTGCTTGAAATCCTGTCAAATTTCTTAATGTCCAAGAAGTGAGTCACTGTAAAGACCCCTTCCGGATTTTCCCATGACAGGTGACTGATCACAGTGTCAGTTATGACCATCACAACACACAGACCCACACTTGTGGGTAAAACTGTATTTTTATGCTAGATTTGGTGGGACTTCCTCTTGCAGGTGTTCAGAGTAATCTTTCTACAAACAGTACTCCTATTCCTCAACTTTGCTGGGTTCTTTACCATGTGAGCTTGGTAACTAGTAACCTTAAATAATTGTTCAAAAAAAAAAAAGAAAATCTGTTTCTCCCCATGTCTCATACACACCTAAATTTATTAATTTTAACATTTTTTTCTCATGTATATCACATTTGCCTCTCTCAGTGACTCGCTTTCACCCTTGTCTCTCTGCCCATGTTGTCCCACACCTCTGACAGCATAAACAAAAATCAAACACACTAAGTGTGCAATATTCATTTCCAGATGAACCATGAGAGAACAAAAACAGGCAGAATACACAAATTCTTCTATGAGAAGGAAACGGTAGGGCAGTAAGATTGATAGAATAGTGAGAGACAGTATGAACAGGAAAGCTGTCACCTGTGTCTGTTCAAACTGAAAAGGACAGCAACAAAAGAGACATAGCTGATACAAAAATATTCACCTTTACACAGAAGAAAAGCAGGACAAAATGAAAACATGATAGTCAGCACCTTCACAAAATCAAGACTAAAAATAGGAACGTCTAAACCAACGTTTACCTGTCCCTGAACAGTTACAGGTGAATGTTCCAATATCCTGCGTACAGACGCCTTGGTTTTGACACGGGTTTGAAGCACACTCATCAATGTCGATTTCACACCTGGTTCCATTATAGCCCTTGGTGCAGTTGCACTCAAATGAACCTGGCAGATTTTCACACGACGCTCCATGCTGGCATATGTCCAGACCACATTCATCAATGTCCTCCGAGCACACGTCCCCTTCCCATCCTGGAAAGAACACAACAAAGGTGTGGATAATATTAAAACGTGTTGCCTCAAGTTCATGAACCGAGCAGCTGAACGTTCAGTCTGGCTGAGATTTCACAGCCAGTGCAATGAACGATAACCCTTCGTTTTTTTGACAGAGTCAGACAAGATGTCGCTTTTTTCTTGTATTCTGACCGAGAGATGTTTGTTTGTGTAGTAGCCTGTATATGGCTGAATCAATGCTGACGCTAAGCTGTGTTGGCAGCCTGTGCACATGAGCTGCAATGATGGCCAGGGTCAGAGTGTAAGCAGCTGAAAGCATTGATCATCCAGTGCGCACATCATCAATCCAGCACACGCACCACACCTTGTTTCAGCTCCATGTGCGCAGTTTTGATTACATGTACATATCCACGATATCATGTGACTCGAGTTATATGCAATGTAATGCAACAGATGTTAGCAGCGTAATGTTACAACATCAATCCATAGTAGCTAGAACAGACACCCCCCTCCCCAGAACACACTGTCATAATTTTCAAAGAAAGGAAGGAATTCTGAATAATCACATCACCTTGCAGAATGTAAAAATGACTTTGCATCGTAGAGGAAAAGTGTAAAAGGATGAATGAATGAATGAACTAGGACTGTGACTTTCAGTTGTTAAGCCAACGTCTTGTGTTTTCTTTCACTCTCTTTCATTTCACTCCAATGAAAAAAAAAAAAAGCAAACAGAAATTCCCAGTCGTTCATTTACACCAGCTGCAGCCCGCTGCCTGACACTTGGGTCAATGGGGATTGTCCATAACACAGAGCTAGCCTGTACATTTTGACTGAAAATGAAACTTCCTATTACAGCCAAGGTGAAGTCGGTGAAAGAATGGTGCTACTGCACTCGGGTGTACTCGAAAGGTAATAAAAAAAAAAAACCAACCCTTTCAAATAGTAGCAAAAGCTGCCCAGTAAATTACAGGTTAAAGCTAGAAGGTTAACACTCAACTTTAACAGAAAAAAAAACCCTCAATTTTACTCACCTTCCTTACAGGAACAGGTGTAGTTGGCATTGATATGATCAGAAGAGTTGAAGACACTGTCGTCTTGTTGACAGGCGATGGTATTGGTGGCGTTACAGGGGTCGGACACACAGGGCCCTGGTATGTCACACCTCTTGCCTGCACACCATTCACAAAGTGGTCAGCTTTATTTTTCAGCTGCTCAACATGAAAAACAAAAATTATATGAGGAACATGGCTTTGGGGCGAGAGTTGAAACTGAACCTCAAAACATGAATGATGGCGTCGAACAGGGCCGTCTGCTCTCCCTGACCCTCTTCGACCTGTACTTGGAGATTGTTATGCGCGAGGCCATCGAAAACTTCAGTACTACCATCTCAGTAGGGGGGCAGGCCCATGTGCAGTCTGTGCTTCGACGACAGAAGCAATGATGAACTCAGGGCATTATGGGATGGAAATCAGTGCAGAAAAGAGCAAGGCACCCCCTACGACCACTTAGGTCACGGGAATGAGATGATGATGATGGTTGATAAGTTCTCCTCAGCCTTGTGACAGATAACACTGGCAACAGCGGAGGGCAGGGGAAGGGGTGTGCCTGTGTACATTCAAACAAAAGGTGATGACCCCATAACAAATGCCTAAAGCTGAAACTGTACATCTTTAGAATTCATACAGACAAAGAATTATGCATGAGAGGGACTCTCTCTGTTTCTGCCCGTCTATATGCCTGTCACGATCTCTTTCTCCTTTAAAATCCTGTCACTCTGTCTCCGGCCAATGAAGAAAGTACACGAGATGCACACAAAGAGAAATAAATGGAAACGTGCTTCGTGGGCTCACATGCAACTGAGGCCATCAACCTTTTCCTCTAAAAAAAAAACCAAACAAACAAACAAAAAAAACCCCAGCAGAAGCAACTCCTTCATCAGACTTGGAAATGTCAGTAAACATTCTTTGAAACAATATTCACACATTTCTTCTTTACATAAAACAAGCAGAAGAAAGCGCGCGCGCACGCACACACACACACCGTGCACCAATAACCTCAGAACTTTGCGTTGCTGTTCCTGAAACAGTAATTTCATCTCAACTCTTCCCAAAGAATGTAATCAGAAATGAACAACACTAAGGTGAAGTATTTCGAATGTTCTCACAAGCCCTCAACCACTCACACATTTTCTCAATTGCATTTCAGCATTTCTGACATCTTTAGAGAAGTCCTGACATCACTTCCAACTTGCCTCCTCCCCCCCTCCCCATACCTCCCACTCCCCATCCTCGCACGCCTTCCCTCCCCCATGCTAGATACATCATCAAATATTTTTCACACACCTTTAGTCACCGTCACTTATCCTAAACTTTTCTTCCCATTTCCCCCACTGTCTCCCCAAACACCATTACCTCCGAAGTATTCCCGACAGACACACTCCCAGTCTGTCCCCCAGGAAGCACCGACGATCTGACAGGTGCTGCCATTCTTGCACTGTCCTTCGTCACACGTGGCCTCCGAGCAGTTTTTACCCACGAATCCCAACAGGCAGTGCACTCGTAGCTTCCCTCCTGGTTGGTGCAGTTGGACGATGTTTCCCTCACGCAAAAGTGATGGTCGCACTCGTTCAATTCCAAGCTGCAGTTGGGCCCTTGAGAAAAACATGGATGCATTTCAGTTTCCAGTAAAAAAAAAAGCCAAAGAGACGAACAAAGTAAAGAGGAGTCCTGAGCTGGGCTTTCCATTGGGCCAGTAGCAGATTTAGAGCCTGGCAACCCTGTAGGAGCAGATGCTCCCTGTAGGAGCAGATGCTCCATACACTAACAGTGTCATTGTCAACCGAGAACACCATGACCCACACGACTATGTGCAGCGACTGTTAACAGTTGATAACCGTTTCAATACTGGGAGAGGGGTGGAGTGGCAATGAACAGAAACGGGTTGTTAGATCATCCTTCAAACAGTTCAGTCTGGCACGGAGAGTGAGGAAAACATCTCACAGCGCTGGAGGATAAACTAACTAAAGTCATGACAGTAATGGCAATGACAATGCTGGCAGGATGCAGGAGATGGACGGACGCACAGGGGAATGGTGCAGCCTTTGATGCTGGTGAAACAGGGCGACCAATGGTAACCATGATGTCGTGACGACAGTGACATAGACCAGGCAGTTGGCACAGAGTATCAAGATGCAGGTCTCTGGTGTCACAACTCTGACTGCTTGTATGGAACATATGAAGAAAGGACTATCACTCCCAGATACTTTCCCCACTCCTGAACCTTCTCAATTTTGATCACAGCTCTATTCTGTGATGCACTTGCCGTGTGCTGGTTTGAACTGCAAGTGAACGTGTCACTGCCAGGCATAGTGATAGTCGCCATCTACTCAGGCAATGTTATCAGGCTGTAAATCCCCTACTGGCTCATCACAAATACTTACCCAGCAGTTCTCAATATTCTTCTTAATATTTTTTTCCCTCACTGTTTATTGTATGTCTTCCTCTCTAACTTGATTTCTCCAATCACAGGCGATCCAACGCATACAGCAAAATTGGCATATACAGCGTTCTTTCAAGACAGAACTAACTCTAATACTGCACTGTGTTTACAATATGTCACCTTTCTATGACCTGGCTGAAAACAAACAATGGTAGACTTTCATTTCAGCTTTAGCAGAAAAGAAACTATTATTAACAAAGAAAAAAAAAAGACAACACCAAGAAAGGAAGAGAAAAAGAAACAAACTACATGACTCACAAGAAAAGACAGAACAGAGGGCAAACATGATTCCTGGCATTCTGTCAATGTTTCACTTTCACTTCAAATCTCTCTTGCTTCTTTGATAGTAAATGTGTACATTCTTTTGAAATCAGTGGTGCTGGCTATAACCTAACAAAAGAAGCAACTGACTATTTCTGTCAGTTTATCTAACAATTTGTTTTTGTTGACGCCAAAGAAATCTTACCAATGTATCCAGTGTTTGCGCAATCGCAGAAGTAACCCGGTGATCGGTCATCGCAAACACCGTGTTGGCAAACATTCTGGTCACATTCATTGATGTTTTCGGTACAGTTCTGCCCTTCCCAGCCTGAAACGCAAACACAAACACAAGTACAGACAGCCTCTTCCATGGCACCCTCCTCAGTATCACTCTCAAACACTTTGACACTGATTTATCCCACTCTTGAGAGACACAATAGCTGTCAGACTCGAACGCAAAGCCACTGTATGATGTTCACGACTTCTATCCTGTCATCAAGACAGGTGTTTTTCTGTGCACGAGAAAGTCAACACAACTAAGCGCATCTCTGCACTGCCCAAGTTGCACACGCCTGCATTGCCTTAGTATCTTTGGGTGTCGCGAAGCAGGAGATCACACACTGATGCTAAAATAACAGAATTCGTGTCTCTTCTTTCACTGGGTTATGACAGCATAGCTAGTGCACACTGGCACCAAAAGCAGAGCATCATTCATTATGCCCATCGCTCCCGGTGGAGCATAGGCCATCGATGACCCTTCGCCATCACACTCTGTTCTGGGCTGTTCTGGCCATTCCAGTCCAGTTGGTCCCTTGTTGAAAAGCAGAGCATGGCTGGACTGAATGGCATGATTAAAAACAGCGCCATATATTTTTGTATGAAACCCTGAGCATCTCATTGTTGAAATGGGTCACCTTGGAAAAAAAACCCTGTGAAATGGGCATCAGATCATATTACAGATTACCAAATAGATAAGCCAAGTAACAGGAGGAATAAATGTTTCACAACTGAAATCTTAATTTCTTCACATTATACTTATAGTTGTGATTACCATAATGTGACAGAATTTTCTGTAAGATTGCTGTACTCTAGAAAGCATGAAAATATACACTGCAGCTTAAAATGATGGCACTCCAGGTAACTTCCTTCAGCAAACATTTCAAATGACAAAACGGTATTCCCCACACTGTCTCTGATGTTAGCTTTGTGTAAATACTTAAAATACCTTGCATACTGTTACCTGCCACTAGACCAGCGCTTTCATCATATCAGTCAACAACACCCCTCTCTTTCCCTTTTCAAGAACAGCCTCTCATCTACCGATTCCCTCTCCTCCCTTCAAAAAGAGTAATCTCCCTCAGTTGATAACCACAGTAGCATCCACTGCTCTGAACATGGAAGTATACACTCTCCCTCCCTACAAACGCTCCTTGCATGAGAAAATACAAACAGATAAGCAGAAAAACTTACAATTGCATACTCTGGAGATGGGCAAAAGGAGGGCAAAGGGGAGGGTTTTGGGAGTGGATAGTGAAATGGAATTATACCAAATAAAAAAAAATTACAATAGCGACCTGGAACTATACCAAAATAAACAAAAATTACAAGATGAAGCCATAACCACCACAAAAGCTGCTGAAGACATCAGTGACAGCAAAAAGCATGCAACAGAATCTCTTTTCTCCTTAAACATTCCCACCTGACACACAGTCGCAGGAGTAATGGTTGATCCCAACGACGCATGCTCCTCCATTCTTACAAGGGTTGCCAACACAGTCGTCGTCATTGGTTTGGCACACATCCCCAGAAAAGCCTGCGACATCGCGTAAGTTACTAATGCTGCAATCTTTGTTCCTGTCTGTGTTCATCTCTCATTTGAAGAGTGTGTGTGCTCATCCTTTGTGTGAGAGACAGTGTGCTTGAGGTGCAGGTGTGTGTGTGTGTGTGTGTGTGTGTGTGTGTGTGGCATGCTTGAGAGAATACTGGATCAGGGTTTTTTTTTTTCTTTCCTAATGTTAGCTTCAAAGTATGGTGCCTGCAAGCAGAAATTGAAACGAACTTGAAAGTGAAATTACTGTACAGCTGAACCAAAGTGACAAATTTCCCAAGACAAAACATGACAGGTTTCGACATCTTTGGTCTTCAGGCAAGACATACAACACTGAAGACAAGGAAAACGAAGAACGAACGATCACTTATCTCTTCACACTGGACACAAAATGAATACTCACTTATTTGTCTCACACTGGGCACAAAATAGATGTGGTGGTACTCTGGAATTTACCACCTTTCCATCTACATCATGCCCCATCCCTTCCAACTTACAAATTTGCACTTAAAATTTATCTGTTTAAACGATAGTAGCAGAATACCACCTGAAATATAACTAAATTACTACATGTCACTTGCACATTTTGCTTGTGTATGAATCAGCTGTTGTTTAAACGCTAGTAGCAGAATACCACCTGAAATATAACTAAATTACTACATGTCACTTGCACATTTTGCTTGTGTACGAATCAGCTGTTGTTTAAACGCTAGTAGCAGAATACCACCTGAAATATAACTAAATTACTACATGTCACTTGCACATTTTGCTTGTGTACGAATCAGCTGTTCACCATGTTATATAGTGCAAGTGTTTATGTATGCACACTGTGTCCCAGTGTGTGTGTGCGTGTGTATGTGGTTGTGCATGTGCTATGTGCGTGTTCGTGTGTGTGTATGTGTGTGTGTGTCTGTCTGTGTGTATGTACGTGCGTGTATGTGAGTGAGTACATGCGTGCGTGTGTGTGTGTGTGTGTGTGTGCGCATGCGTGTGCGTGTCTCCTGCGTATATTTTAGATGTTGAATTGTTAAAACTTGTAAAGCGCCCTGTAGCTTACATTGTTAAGATGGGCGCTATAGAAATTGTCCTCTTTAAAATCATTATTATTATAAGTGATTGGTTGTTCTTCATTTTCATTGTATTCAATGTTGTTTGTCTTGCCTGAAGAGGACCAAAGAGAAACATGTGTTTTGTCATGTAATTTCTTTGTCTCTTTCGTTCCGTGGTAAACTAATTTTTCTTTTTAAGTTTTCCTCGTGTGTTTGAAGAATGATGGATTAAAAAAACAAAACTCTGAATAATGTATTTTGTTGTATAAGTCTGCATTGTCAGGGTGCACAAGTCATAACAACCACTATGCAAAATCACACATTCATATGAATACGCATGTCTCCCCATGTGTTGATGTGCATCAGTGAACAGACCAGAAGAGAGACTGTTAACTTTTCAAACAGATGACCAAGGAGGAAGAAAGCCAACATCGGCTTTTCCTTGTTAAAGGGTTCTTTCCCTTTGTGACACTTCCTTTCACTTTCTACAAACAAATAACTTTTTTCCCCATGAAATAAAACGCAAAGTATAACACGAACATTAATAAAAAAAATTTCACATTAACAAAAACATCATACCAACCAAATGCAACGTATACAATGGACACAAATGATTTCACATACACACCGAGCATACCAACCAAGTTTTCAGATATTGCTAAATATACACAAGCAACCTGAGACGATCCTTTTTAACATCAACTAAAGTGAAAATGTGAATATGTTGGGAGTTTTAGCTCTATACATCAGGACAGTCACTCCTACTCTGAGTCTAAACTTTACCCTACCTTCCTGTACTCCCCTCGCCCCCCCCCCCCCTCTCTCTCTTTCTGTGTAAGCTTCCTCACTTCTCCCTCCCTTTCCTCAACCTCTTCACTCTCCTCCTCCTCTCTATCACATCATCTTCCCACAGATACAAACGCAAACATACAGCTTGCTTCCCTCCCCACTAAACCCATCTCCTAAATCGGTCTTTCATTTTGATCCATGTGTTTCATGATATGAGACAAACTACTGAAACAAAACAAAGGAAATATTCTACCTTCCAAACTAAAAGAAACAAACAGAAGCAGTAGTTACGTACAGGAATTTTTGCATGTTTTCTATAATTCAAAAGTAATGATGATACAGGCACACAACTTCAGTTCAGTTTGTCATATTTTCCTGAAGGACAAAAACACAAAAAGTAAAAGTGTTGTTCTATTCTGAATGATTAATTTCATGCAATGTCAACTAACCTTATCCCTGTTAGCTTTCATTGCCTCAAAGTAAGCAAACTTCAATAACTTAATGACTAAATATTAAGTCTGATGTAGACCAAAGACTACTGGTACATATGGTTGAAAAAAAAAACAACCACACACAAGGCACCCTTGCAAATACTAATGCACACAAAATCACACATGTACATGCATAAACATGTGTACACACACACACACACACACACACACAGAGCTCAGTTACACGTTCTTGCTTTTTGTCCAGCTCCCAAACACTGAAATCACGCTGCATAATTCCCATTCCTTTCCCCCCTGATCTGACAAGGCCCCAGACAACAGTCACAGTAAGTGATTTCCTGACGACATCAGCAAGACGTGGCTCCCCCAACAATGCCGACAGAACATGGAGACACAAAACACAAAGGGGGAGAAGAGAGGGGAGGGCAGCCAGAGGGGGTGTGGGTGGAGAGGGGAGGGGGGTGGGGGGTTCATGTAGGTGTCTGTCCCGTTACAAGTGTGGTTGACGGTGAGTCACCAGTCTGATTTATTGCCGACAAAAGACCCTGAGAAGGTCTCTGGTGGAAGAAGTATTTCAGTGCGGGAATCAAGGGGCATGGGGAGGAGCACTAAGCCTTCAAATCGCAGAGGGGGTGGGAAAATGATGTTTCTTTTTACTTGGGGTCATGTGAAGAGTGTGTGTGTTATGTGTGTTGTGTGTGCGCGAGTGTGTGTGTAGGTGTAAGTGTGTGTGTGTGTATGTGAGTGTGTGTTGTGTGTGAGTGTGTGAGTGTGTATGTGGTGTGTGTGTGTGTGTGTGTGATATGTGTTGTGTGCGAGTGTGTGTGTAGTGTATGTGTGTGTGTGTGTGTATGTGAGTGTGTGTGTGTGTGTATTGTGTGTGTGTGAGTGTGTGTGAGTGCGGTGTGTGTGTGTGTGTGTGTGTGTGTGTGGTGTGCATGCGTGTGTGTGTGTGTGTGCTGTGTGTGGTGTGTGGGGGCATGTGTGTGTGATCGTTGTGTTGTGTGTGTGTGCACATGTGTGATGTGTTGTGTGTGCGTGTGTGTATGCGGTTTGTTTGTCTTTAAGTCCGCATGAGGACGTGTGCCACATATACATTCTCCTTCTTCCATTACATATTCAACATCAAACACGCCGATAATTCTGACATTTACACGGAGGTTTGCAAATCAGAGCCCAGTTAGAGGAAAAAAACAAGACGGGAGTGTGTGTGTGTGTGTGTATGTGTGAGTGTGTGTGTGGGTGTGTGAGAGTGTGTGTGTGTGTGTGTGTGTGTGTGTGTGTGTGTGTGTGTGTGTGTGTGTTGTGTGTGTGAGTGTGTGTGTGTGTGTAAGTGTGTGTACACACACACTGCGTTTATGTATGTATGCAAGATCACATTCAGGTTTAATGTCCAAATTCATTACTTAGGATACGGTACGGTGCATCTGGGTGTGTGCATATGTGTGAGGGGCATGCATGCCTGTCAGTGTACATTCACTAGCAAAACAGGAGTTCAGGACTCTGCACTCTGAACAATTACTGGCCTTTAAAGATAACTACTCTCCGATGTGCTTTCTTACCATAAATGATCAAAATCAATTTTGACTGGTAAACACTAAACGTTCTACAAATGCCAATAAACACGCAAGCTGGCCCACGTCAACTCATATTTGATGAAAAGAAACTCTCTTTCAAAAGAAAATACCTAGGGGGCCCCTCAAACGCAGAAATTGCCCATTCATTCACCTGTGTTACACTGGCAGGTATAATTCTGCTGTGCAGCATTTGACAAACAGGTTCCGTTGTTACAGGGCAAGTCCACACAGTAGTTGATGGAGGACTCACACAGGCTGCCTGTGTAGCCTGGGGCGCAGGTACAGGTAAACGAGGAGCCATTCTAAAAAAAAGAAAAAAAAAAAAATTCAAACAATAAACCACACCAGCCTATACATATACACAGCCTACAAAGTGTACTACTTACACTGTTCAAGGGCAGGATGACACTATTCTCTTTCTTTTCCTGTTTCAATCCCCTTCCCACTCCTCTCTTTCCCTTTGCCTCTTCCTCCCCACCCCACCTTTGCCCCATCTCCCCTTCCAACTCCTCCCAGCAACTCACACAGACCGTTTTGTTTCTGGACTGACAAACTCCCAAGTTCTCATTTTCCGTCAGGTATTCAGTCAGCCTGGCAGCCCATGACAGTGAAGAAGATGTTTCTCTCAATGTTCAGTACTGATACAGGTCTAAACTGGTTGATGACTCTCGAGTTGTGCTCTTCAGAAAATGTACGCTCCATCAGCGATCATCGACTCTGATCGTCCAGCTCCTCCATGCTGGTCTGATCATCTTGTGGAGCCAATCAAAGACACTGAAACATTTCCTACACAGCAGACAGGGGTACCCTGCCAGGTCCAGGTGAAGATCTGGCTCTGGTTTTTCCTAACTGCTTTCGTTACCTCAGCCAGCGTGGCTGGTTTGTCACTGAACTTTTTCTCTGGCACTGCAGGCTGTACAAGCCCTGGATTAGACTCCGAGCAGTGCTTTACTCTGAGGGTCAGTTTTTTTCTTGAGACGCTGCTGAAGTCTCATTGTCCACTGTGAGTGTCCCTGATTTGGGCTCTCAACTGGCAGAGCGCTGGACTCGTGATCCTGAGGTTTACGGGTTCGAATTTCGGTACAGGGGGATTTTTCCCTCGGAGTTAACATTCGTTCCGACTCCATTCCGCATACAGTCCTTCGAATGAGGCTATAAACCGAGGTTCCGTGTGTGAATGCACACACATCATCTTGCACACACGTCAAATCCCATCACGAACTTTCGGAAGAGAAGGCCAGTTTGGCCGTTGGTATGGATGACACGTTACACATAGCATGCACCTTCCCTGAAGCTGGAGTATGGCTGCCTTAATGGCGGGATAAAAAACGGTCATACACACAAAAGTGTCAGAATCTTCAACTCGATGAAGGTGGACACTCAAAGAAAGAAGAAGAATGGTTTCATGGAGAACAGAAAGGCTTCTCTACAGAAGTAACCTTTTCTTCTTTTTGCTTCTTCTCTTTTCTCATTCTGTGTTGCTGAAGGCGCTGTGTGGTACTTTCAGGTCTTCCCAGAGCTTCTCCCGCTCTTTCTTCTCAACTCCTGAGGCAGCCTTCATCTATTCCTTCAGACCCCCTTTTCTCAATTGGATGTGATCCATCTCTCGCTGTAGTACATTGTTTTATTCTCGCTGTTCAGTTTTGTTCACTGATTTCATCAATTTACATCATCATATCAAGTACATCAATTTTACATCATCATATCAAATACATCAATCTTACATCATCATATCAAATACATCAATATTACATCAACATATCAAATACATCAATTCTACATCATCATATCAAATACAAATTACACTGATTACAGGAATCTGAATAGGTGGAAGATGCTGACAGTTTTGTGGTATCTCATGGCATTCAATGATCAATAAAAAAAAATCTTTGTGTAAATCTTTTCGTTTTATTCAGCAAAGATTAGGTATCATGCTTCTCAAAACACAATTCAAAACAAAAAATGAACGTAAATAAAGAGCACTCTAACTCCCTCTCTTCTCTCTCTCTCTCTCTCTCACACACACACACACACACACACACACACACACAAACATAGCACTTACTTGACCATCTGTACATGTCCCTGAATTCTGACACAGATTGTCAGCACAGCTTTTATTTTCCTGCACACACACACACATTTATGGCTGATCTGAATCTAATCTTGACAAAACCTTTGGTAATTATCGTCAATATTCCACATCTGATGAATAATTTTGGGAGTCAGACAGCAATATTCCTCAGTGTACCTGCTAAGAGAAATGGTTTGTATCCTTGGAAAACTCCCAACTGCTGCGTATAACAATATTCACTCTACATTCATTAACATCGTCTCAAACATTTTCTCATCATGACGTACAGAACAGGAAAGTTGAATCAGGACTTAAAACTGTTTGTTCATTCAGTTTTCCTTCTTTTCCTAATTTTCCTTATTCCTTTCAAGACATGTAAACTTCATGATGAGAACCACATCCATTCTCAATGAATTTTGATTAGCATTGCAAAACTGTCATTCTTGAAAGAAAACAAAACAAAAAACCTACATAAAAAAGGACAGAATTTTGACAATAATTCTCTGATAAAACTTAACCATCATTCAAAGTAATAATATAATCAAAAGTATAAACAGTGACAGGTGGTGGGAACACCGCAACAATGTCAAAAATGAAGTTTTCTATTCACCTCTAAAACATGAAACAAATCTGATTAGTAATGCATACATATTCAGACTGAATCTGCATTAAAAAAAAAACACAGGTCTCCACAATTCAGATTTAATTTTTTTTCTCTTAACATAAAAGAACTACACCAGTAAACTATGGCACACAATCCTTAAGCTTCTAAAATGTGATTTCTAATCATAAATCAGCTGCAAGTGCTGCTGTTCATTTTTCAAAAATCTTTTTCCTTTTTTTTTTTCCCCGAATCTTACAAACCCAAGATTTACATACATAATCATTCCATAAAACAGTTTTTCCCACATAGCTTTAAGTTTTACTTGTTGCTGCGTCTCCTGTTCAACTGAAAGTTTGTTCTTCAACTTCAGAAAAGAAGAAGACTGTATTTTCTCTGTCCTCTCTTCCTCTTTTCTTCCCTTATTCTTACTGTGTGTGTGTGTGTGTGTGTGTGTGTGTTGTGTGTGTGTGTGTGTGTGCGTGTGTGTGTGTGCACGTGCGTGCGTGTTTGTGTATGTGAGTGTGTGTGTGTGTGCGCGTGAGTGAGAGAGAGAGAGAGAGAGAGAGAGAGAGAGAGAAAGAGAATATGTGTGTGTGTGTGTGTGTGTGTGTGTGTGTGTGTGCATGTGTGTGTGTGTGTGTGTGAGAGAGAGAGAGACAGACAGACAGACAGAGACAGACAGAGAGACGAGAGCGAGTGTGTGTGTGGTGTGTGTGTGTGTGTGTGTGTGTGTGTGTGTGTGTGTGTCTAAACACTGTAGTGACAAGACAGGACACTGAACTGGGCCATCTGCCCATGGCAAATATTTACACTGGACAGGACAGAGACAGAGTGGGAGAGAGGGAGAGACAGACAGAAAGAGATATAGAGACTGACAGACAGACATACAAACAGACAGACAGACAGAGAGAGCGAGCGTGTTTGTTGGTTTGTTTTAAAGTAAAGCTTCTAGAATTACGACTGTGCACATGCAAAGTTACAGGGATAGCTAACATAGTTCTGGAACATTTAAAAGATAAGAGGGAGGGAGAGAGAGAGAGAGAGAGAGAGAGAGAGAGAGAGGAGGGAGGGAGGGAGGGAGGGAGGGAGAGATGGTTTAGACTAACTGCAAGAGTGACTGACAATCATCGCAGTGTGCATACCAGGAATATTTCAGACATAGCTTCTGCAAGGAGAGAACAAACGAACGAACTACGAGAGAGAGAGAGAGAGAGAGAGAGAGAGAGAGAAAGAGAACATGAATATGCATGTGCAGCTTGTATACTATTATATCCCAGAAAAAGAAAAATATAAAAACCCCACTCTCATCATGTTAATGGTGTGTGTGTGTGTGTGTGTGTGTGTGTGTGTGTGTGTGTGTGTGTGTACACATGCCCGCATATGCCTGCGCACACTCCTTTGTGCATTCATGGGGGGGGGTGTGTACGCATATCCATTTTTATGCCTTAGTTATACAAGTCCATGCATACGTTCTTTATCAAGCATTGATGATCCTTCACTTTTTGTCACATTCTGGCGATGGATCTTTTTGTGTTTTTTTTTAATGAAAAAAAAAAAAAAGAACTTGCTGGAACTTACAATGTTCACATCGCACAAATCCCCGCTGTAGTTGGCGTCAGCACACTGGCAGACATAGCCCCGTGCAACGGCGGGGTCCACAGAGCAGTTGCTGCCGTTGGCGCAGGAATGGTTGGCACAGGCATTGAATGGCGTCTCACACCTGCAACATCAGGTCAGAGAAAATGCTATTTAAAGTACATTAGCACACAGTCCCAGTCTTCCACAATTTCTGGTTAAAAAAAAAAAGTAACCAGTTACTGGTTGTAATACTACTGTGTAAGATCAGCCAACAATGGACAAGTGCAAACGCACAAAACGGATGTGAAACACACACACATTTAGAAAGTTACATACACATATGCATGTACAAGCAAATACACACACAAGTAGCTGCCAGTGTACACATACACCACACACACACACACAGACCCTTGTGTGCGAATAGACACAGATTTTTCCTTGAAGAAAAGAAAGAAGAAGAAAACACCTGAACATATCAAACATTCACAACTTGTATGTACAGCCGTTTGATTACTGCCAGTGTTCACATCTGCTAGAAAATCTTCATAAAGGAGACCTCTGAAAAACCTGGATGGCCGCAGAGCTTGTTTATCATACAAAACATGCAGCATGGAAATTATCAATATGATTCCTATATCCACATACATACACAGACGCACCAACAACACCACCACACACAGACACACACACACCAACACACACACACACACACCACTTCACACACACACACACACACACACACACACACACACACACACACACACACAACCAATGACTGAATGAGGGCACACACGGAAAAGAGCAAATACAGGAATTGTACATGTGCACAAATCTATGCACAATTTGATCACTTTCCAAGGTAAGGGTAAACAAAGAACAAGACTTCTTTGGGTAAGGGTTACAGACTTCTTTGGGTGTTGAGTGTGACACAAAGAGCTACAGCTCTGAACAGCAGATGATGGCAATTTACTGACTTTTGCCACTGAACTGCTGGTAACTGTGACTTGCTGACTACTATCACTGAGCAGAAGATAATGGTGATATGTTAACTTCTGTCACTTAACAGACGATAATGGTGACTTGCTGATTATTCTGTCAATGAACAGAAGATAATGGTGACATGCTAACTGTTGTCACTGAACAGAAGACAAGTGGTGATGTGTTAACTATTGTCACTGAAGAGAAGATAACATAACTTGCTGTTTATTGTCATTGAACAGAAGACAATGGTGACTTGCTGGCTATTGTCGCTGAACAGTAGATACTGGTGAGCTGCTGACTATTGTCCTTGTTTTGTGATGAAATTAGTGTCCTGGGTTACTCTACAGTGTCTTTCAAACAGAGCCTGGTTTTTCCTGCTTCACTGGCCAGTAATTACAAAAAAAAAAGGCAGGCCTACGTAACGCTCCCCTCATCTCTCTTTTCTTCCCTTCTCCCACGCTTTATCATCAACATGACAGTTCATCACCAAAATAGTTCTCCCGTAGTCCCAACTGAATAGTTAATTTCAAAGAATGCAATCAATCAAATGTGAATTTCAAAGAATGCAATCAATCAAAGTGTAATTTACAAAGAATGCAATCAATCAAATGGCTTAGTTTGTCAACTAATTCACATGTTACAAATCTGTATGAGTTGGTGGTGGGAGGTAGGGGTGTTGAGATTGAAACTTAAGTGGTTGTGAGACTTAGGGTGTGTGTACATGCACCCAAATTATGTATGCAAAGAAGTATGGATAGAAGAATACAAATCACTTGCTTGTGGAAACACACAATCTCTCTCTCTCTCTCTTGATCTCACACGCACTGTCTGAAGTGAAACACGGAAACACACCTGACAGGCCCAGCACACAGAAAGCATACAGGTAGGCCCAGCAGGCCGCCGCCACCACGGGCCTCCACAACCTCCATGTCCGCCGCGGAGGGTGGCTGTGGCGCTTCCCTCTCCCCTGAGGTTGCCACAGCTGGTGAGAAATCTCCATGAACGCCCACATTCACAGTTGTCAACTCATTATCGGCAAGGTATTTCTGTCCTTTTGAAGGCAAGCACACGTCCCAACACACTGGGGATTCACCAATAATCCTGGATTGCTGTCCCGACAAGCTGGTTATCAACACATTCCTGTCATTTTTTTTTCTTCTTTGGGGCAGCTCAGATAGGGCTCACATATTCTGCTGCGGGTGACTGTCAAAAAACGCACTCTGCCCACACTATCTTCAAGTGAGTAATCAATACGAATCTGAAGCGCTGCTATTTCACTTAACTGCACGTGTCATCCTTGCCCGGCCTTTCACTTGTTTGCCACATACTGAAAGGATTCTTCAGTCATTCTGGTCACATCGGAAGTATATTGTTCACTGAAGATGAGAGGCTGTCGAATGGCTGGGGTAGAAGGCAGCTGAACTGGATGGGGGGAAAATATATTTCACTGCTGATTCTACACAGATTCTCTCACAGCTACAATCTGGAAGCGAGTTTACGTTTGACTATGGTCTGTAAGTTTAGATAAGACAGGTACAAAAGTTACAAAGTTTAAAGAAAACTTTAAGGTCTATGGCTTGGAAGCACATATTTTGCCAAACCCCTAATCACATTTTATATCCACATACATGCAAATTCACACAGCCTTCATGTCCGACACTAAAATAATGCACAATATGTAAAACATGTATTTGCTATTGTAAAAAAAAAAAAAAAAAATCCTCAGTTAAAAAAAAAGGTTATTTTTAGATTGAATTATCAAAATCAACATTTACAAAAATCTTGAAATTAGCAGTGAAACAGAAACAACAGTTGCTGTAACATCTGATCAAATGACCTCTTAGAGACGTTAGATTTGATCAAACCTATTTTCATCCTGCTTCCTTTTTTTTTTATTAGTAAAAAAACAAGACTAGAATGTCTGCCTGCCTATTTCTGCCAACTCTCTCTCCGAGTATGTTTGTGTTTGCGTGAGTGTGCAGGTGCATGTTTGTGTATGCGCATGCACACACAGTGGTGTGTGTTCCCATGCGGACACCCATAAGCAAATATGTGTGTGTGGCCATGTCAAGAATTAGTGTGCGCATATATGCATGCGTCTACAGTATACTGTGTTTGAATCTTTCTATGACTGTGTTTGCATCTAATATGCAGATTTGTGTTCCCTCTGAAATGAAGAATATCACTTACTGGGCAAGTCAAATCAATTTTCTGTAGTGTTGACCAGAAACGAAAGCATTGTCACAAATAAACATACAGAAAAAAAACACACCAAAAAACAAAAGAAACACAAAGAAAAAGAAAAAAAGAAAGAAACTAAAACAATAAGCTGCTATCTACCGACCCTCTGAAAAAGAATATTCACCACCACACTGGGGCACACACTGTGTGAACAGGACTTTCTAAGAAACCAGTGTACTCGAGCCTGCCTGCCACAGGAGGTATACATCACTCATGACACACACAACACAACCACCCTCTCTGGCTTGGATACCGTCAAGGTCAGACTGTTTTCAAAAAATCTACTTCTCATCCCCACTATGACCCCCAAGTCAGCAAGCTATTTCTCTTCAAGCTGGGGCTGGGGTGGGGGGGGGGGTGGGGGATGGAAAAGGTGAGGTATCAGGGGGGACAGGCGGAGAAAGAGGGACCAGAGGGAGAGGACATGAGAGGAGAAGAATGTTCACTTAGTTAACGTTTGCATGTGTATTAGGATCTCGTGTGTGCATGCGTGTGTGTGTGTGCGTGCGTGTGCGCGGTGTGTGTGTGTGTGCGTGCGTATGGCATGCATGCATGCGTGCGTGCATGCGTGTGTGTTCTTCTTCTTACTAGAGTGTGAGTATGTCTGCATATTTGTATGCATGTGCAGGCATTTAGCTCATTTATGTCCCACCTTGTGCAAATTTGCATGAAGCTGTTTACAGAGGAAGCAAAAATCGATGAGCTCTCGTACAGAAAATAAACAGATTTCTGAACAGTGAAACTATAGAAAAGTTTCAAGGCAATATACACAATATGTATGCACACAAAGTTTATAGAGCATAGCATCAGGAGCAAATGGGCAAGAACAGCGACTGTGGAAAGTAAAATTAATTCAAGGTCAATGAGGGAGTGTGAAGGAAGAATGAGGGGGGGGGGGGGGGGGGGGGGCT
Source organism: Conus canariensis (assembly GCA_033310375.1). Lineage (NCBI taxonomy): Eukaryota > Metazoa > Mollusca > Gastropoda > Neogastropoda > Conidae > Conus > Conus canariensis. The sequence continues at coordinate 35,058,708 of CM065735.1, forward strand.
GCTAGACAAAGACAAAAAAAAAGAAACCAGAGAGAAAGAGCAACAGAGACAGAGAGAGATTGAGAGAGACAGACAAAGAGAGAGAGAGAGACAGACAGAGAGATTGACACAGAGAGAGACAGAGACGGAGTGAGACAGACAGACAGATAGACAGACAGACAGAGGGACAGAGAGTCCAAACTGTACAGCACAGTGAAGTAAGACTCTGATTCCCTTCCTCTCAAATTACAATTCAGGTGACACTAATCTCTCTTCACAAACCAACTGTACCATCCCACGTGTAATCAATTAGCGGGACCGAACAGGTGAACCCTTTCGTCTCAAAGCACGGCAGGCCATTAAGTTGAACAATCCTTCGCTCCAATCCATGATAATTTCTATAACTGTACAATGATTGAGCAACACAACAATAGTCGACTAATACTGATAGTGATTGTGTACTGACCCACCCAGGGTGGGATTCAACACTGTGGGGGGTGTTTGATGAATGATGAAAGTTCGTCTTTGAAATTATCATAGGAATTGGATTTCATTCTCTCTGTCCGTCTGTCTCTCTTTGTCACAGACAGACAGACAGAAACAGAGTGACACACATGCTTTAAATTCACATTCATGTATATATTCAGACCATGCAGGTTTCAAGGTTACAATCATATGATTGAAACCATCAAAGTACAGGCCTTGCATAATGACCAATGTCAACGACCTGGTGAATTCAGCTTAACTCTCAAACAAGGAAAAACACTCTATTCTTTCTAAGCAGATTATTTGGTTAATACTGGGCGGTTCTTACCTAATGTCCAACAGCTATCGCATACAGGAAGAAAAACACTGGACATACTCCATTAGGCCGATATTCTGTGAAAAGCAGTCAGCAGATAAAATGGTTTCATATTCACAATGGCAGGCTGGACTTTATTAGAAATTAAGATTTTGTTGAATTTTGTCAATTCATTTTGAACTGTCCAGCCTTTTTTGTGCTGACATCCCTGTTTCCTGACTCAAACATATGAAAATGTCATTATCTACCGATTTAAGCATTGGGTTTTCCAAAAATATAGTTTAGCTCCCAAACTGTAGCTTCATGCTGGAATACACTGCTACCCCACAATCTTTAAAACTGTATTTGCATGTGTGTGCGTGTGTGTGTGTGTGTGTGTGTGTGTGTGTATGTGTGGGTGTATGCGTATGTGTGTGCAGGTGTGTGTGGGGTGTGTGTGTGGGGGGGGGGGGGGGGGGGGGGGGGAGAGGGGGTGTGAGTGTTGATGTATATACAAATTTTATACATATACTAACACAGGCTTTTATGTAACGATTCATAGTCTTTTTGTAATGTCTTATGTACTTGTGAAATGATGTGGAGCAGAAGAAATATTTCCAATGGACAATAAAGCTGATTGAATTGAATTTTATTGTTTATGGCAGAGCATAAAAGTTTTCAGTCACACATTGTGAGTTTAATCCCCAACCTGTCCAATGTAAAAAACTGGGATCATTTGCTATTCATCTGGACAATGTTGTCATTTCGATACGTAAATGTCACCTGACGTGATTTGTCATCTGACGTGATGTTAAATAGTCCCCTCCCTCCCACTCCCTCCCTCTAACCCCGCTACTGTTTCCTGGGATTTTTACTTTATCCCAGCAGGCCAATCATCTGAGATGGGTGTGGACATCTAAATTGATTAAAACAACGATAGCAGGCCTATTCCTAAAACATTGAAATCTAACACCAGAGATAGGAGGCCTATCCCTAAAACATTGAAATTTAACACCAGAGCTCTACTTCTAATTGTGTGAACATGTTTAAATAATCACACTACATCGAGTTAAGTAGACAAAAAGACACGCATTTTGTGTAAACACTCAAAAAACACTAGACTGGCAGATGGATCATTTGAAAAGAAAGGAGGATAGGCCTACACACTGACAGTGACACTGACATGTATATTTGCTGTCATTAATTAAGTGGTTCAGGCAGTGTGGATAAATATGCATGGTATTACTGCTGCTAGGCTGTTTCATACTATTAACAGTTTATGGTTTAGAAGGTTGAACTGAGGGAGGGAGAGAGAGAAAGTGAGAGAGAGAGGGAGACAGAGGGACAGAGAGAGAGACAGAGAGAGAGACAGAGACAGAGAGAGAGAAATACTAAGACACGTATATATGACAGAACCAAGAGCTCTGGAACAGAACAAAGCAGACATCCATCGACCAAGAGATCAGAAAAAGGAAATGGGGATGGATTGGCCACACGTTGCGAAAGCCCACATCCAACATCACAAGGCAGTCGCTGGAATGGAACCCCCAGGGCAAACGCACAGTTGGGCGACCAAGACAGACGTGGCGGAGAAGTACAAACACTGAAGCCAAGGCCACCGGAATGACATGGGCCGAGCTGAAGAGGGCGTCCCAGAACAGAGTGCGCTGGAGGAGTGTGGTTGCGGCCCTATGTTCCCCGAGGAACCAAGAGGATTAAGTCAAGTAAGTCAATATATGACAGACACAGTTGCATTTAAATGTTTTGGGAGTAGATGAACTGGCATAAAAAGGCCACAAGCTGTCTGAATGAAACGGTTATACAGTGGCATATTCCTCTGGAGACAATCTGTGGGCATTAAACACTTCACCCTATAGTATCGTGTAGTTGGTCACTGGCTCACCATTTAACGTATTCTGTACATTGCTGGATTCTCATCCCATTAAACACTTCACCCTATAGTGTCGTGTAGTTGGTCGTTGGCTCACCATTAACACGTTCTGTACACTGCTGGATTCTCATTCCTAGCACACAACCCTTTTCTTTTCACGCACTGCAAAACGTTACCTGCCATGACCAGGCATTCAAGCTTTTAATACCTGTGTGGGTTCAGGTGTAGGATCACATTAACAAACTGGTACTAGACATTCCAGCTGAGACATTCACCTTAAGATGACCTGCCAGAGAGCTGCGACAGCCCACACGATTCAAAATTGCGCAGACCATGATTTTACACACATGCATGCTCCCAACCATGCAAGCATACATTAACCGAGACCAGCTTCTAATGATGCACACACACGCAACAACTGTTTGCCTCTGATCTGCTGTTAGCCTTTTTTTTACACGTCAGCTCACTAAACCCTTCGCAAACATTCCTGGAGTCCAAATCACATATGTCTTTAAGTTCTAACACTACACAGCAACGAATTTGCCCGAGGGAAGAAGGAAAACCAAAAAGAAAATCCACTTACTTCAAAGCTGTTACTTTACGTAGTGACAACAGCGCCAACAGTCTAGTCATCAGTACAGCCAACGACCCAAGATTTTCTGCCCTTGACAGTATATTAAACTCTCTTCAGCTCTTGAAGTTAACACATTACATTTACACTGTTTAAAGTTAAGCCATATGCCACTGCAAGACATTCAAGCTATGAACAAAAATGTTACTTGTACTAATATTCTCAGTATGTTTGTTTGTTTGTTTTTCCACAACGAACACTTATTTAAACCTGAACTACTAGCACTTGCACTGACATTCTTCATCTGTTTTTTTCCACATCAAACACTTGTTTAAACCTAAACTATGATATAAAGACATATCACATTTTAACATTGTTTATGTTTGTGCTCATTTACGAACCCCCCCCCCCCAAAAAAAAAAAACAAAACAAAAAAAAACAACAACAACAAAACAACAACCAACCAAACAACAAAGAAAACCTTAAATCTTTGATGTTCAATTCACATTTTTAGTCCATTATATCCTTAGATGCCGATATCTTGAAACTAAAGTGATATCCTGTTTTGTCACTGCGCAAACTTTTCTTCATATCTGCCACTCCCAGTCTTCCCCACATCACTGCAGATAAACTGTGTCAGATTTGGTGCAACTTCACAAGGATAATCACCCAGCATTTCCTTCCCCCTCTTGGGGTTTTTTTTTGTTGGTCTCTTTCTTCTTATCAGAACAAACAACCTCAGTGCAATGGACAACACTGACTGCAACATGTGAAACTTGCAACTCCATCTTGCTGGTTTTCTCACTTGTTAATACGCATGTGTGTGTGTGTGTGTGTGTGTGTGTATGTGTATGTGTGTGTGTGTGCGTGTGTGTGCGCGCGCACGTGAGTGCATGTATGTGTATGTGCGTGTGTGTGCATGTCTATGTGTGTGTGTGTCTCTCTCTCTCACTTTGTGTGTGCGTGAGCGCACAAGTGGGTGCATGTATGTGCATGTGTGTTTGTGTGTGTGTGCGTGTGTGTGTGTGTGTTTGTGTGTGTGTGTGTGTGTGTGCTGGTGTCTATATGTGTGTGCGTGCATGTGATGTGCGTGTGTGTGCGAGTGTTTTTGTGTTGTGTGTAAGCAACTACAGTCCTTTATATCTAGGCATACACCAAACAACCGACAGAGAATAGATATATACAACTGGTAGTTGTCCGTCACCACCTAAACTATAAGCAGCCAAGATGCTCAAATAAACGTTTTACAGTAAAATCCTGTTTTTCTATCTCATTGTGGATCATGAAATGCTGAGCCATTACAACACACACACACACGCACACGCACACACACACACCACACACACACTCACACACACACACACACACACAGTGATACCCGTCCTCTCCCACTTGGTATTTTTTCCTGTTCAAGGAGATCTTTGAAAGTTCAATATTGCTAGCTCTGTTAACATAATGCATGGGTTGTGCTCTCCAGGTCGGTGCAGTTCTGTCGCTAGATCTAGAACACGCTGATATTTAAGAATACTAGTCCTTGAATAATCCACAAATAGTCTGTGGCATTCCTTGTACTCACAGCTTCTTTAAAAAAAAAGGTCAGTTTGGTTGCAAAACACGTATCAGGAATGCTTTAAAATGCGATGGGAACATTCAAAGGCATCATATTTCAACACGAACTGTAATATTAAGCGAAAAGCAGCACGTGTACTTGGGATGGGGGAACGAAAGGAAAACTTCGATGTTGTCCATGCCCAATTTGGTTGATCAACTCGAGTCCGTGGGGATGAGTGGGAGGGTGGGGGTAAATTGCTCACCGTTGTAGATCATTCAAACACACACACACTATCCCCCCCCCCCCCCTTTTTTTTTTTTTTTTTAAAGGACTGATGTTGACAGCAGTCTAGCTTTTCAAAAAAAATTAAGCGATCTTGGCGACGTACCACTCAAAGCTATAGGCTTCAGAGTCAATGACAATGACGGAACGAACAAGCCACACACGATAAGCACAATCGACTGAGTAGGACGAAGAGCAGTCTTTCGATCGCTGAGACACTCGTTCTTGACGACTGATCAATCCAATCAAGTTTGTAACGACGATACAATGCACACACACACACACACACACACAAAATTATTCTGTGATCTTCCGCACACGAAGGAACGCTCTGTGAATCATCCAACCTGTGGATTGCACGAAACTTCGATTCACTACGGTTTACTTTGACTGATTAGATCACTCGCCAAGCCCACACGACAGTCGTCAACAAACTAGGCCCGTCTTGACCTCTCACGTAAAAACATTTCCTCCCTTTTCAATAGGCCAGCCACGGCCGACTCGCACACTGGCTGCTCCCAAGATCCGCTTTTTGCTTTGGCACATTATCGCTTCGTTTCCTCCGCCTTGCTCCCAATTTATGTGTCGTCTGCTTTCCGACTTTGAAGAATGCGTCGTCTGCTCCAGTCGGACGGCTTGTCACACCTGAGAACATGGCACGGACACACGCACGCACTCACGGTACACACAGTTGTATCCCTGACAGGGCCTCAAGCAATTTGGGCAACGTGTGTCACGCCGTGTCGTGAAAAGGTGTGTTAAAGAAAAAGCTACGAGGCCTAGCGTGGGTACAATTTTTTTTTTTTTTTTAAAGAAACTCGCCATGTATGCGTAGTCAGTCGTTCACGAAATACCTGCGGCTCACCTGTATTGCACGCACACAAACTTCTGGATTCCAAGGGGCTGGAGGGGGAGGGCGTGGGGTAGGGGAGAGAAAACAAATAAAACAGACGAGCTTTCAGTGAGCAGCAATCATACAATAAATTATTCACATCAAAAACGCTCACCTGTCAAAGCGGTGTGTGTGTGTGTGTGTGTGTGTGTGTGTGTAGAGAGAGAGAGAGAGAGAGAGAGTGAGCGAGCGAGCGAGCGTATTACATATCAAGTCAACTAAACTTCAATCAGGGTTAGTGTACTTTATGGTAAGGTTGGAAATGCCTAAGAATGAGATGCCACTGATCGCGGCTGATTCGTCTGACTGTAGATGTTGGCTGCCTAAATACAAGAAGAAGATATAATATGATCAAAATGGAGTATATTACAAAGAAAACAAAAATAACGGAAGCACATGAAACAAATTTTTCTAAAGCATCCACATTTTACCGCACATGCATCATTCCAGTTTTGTTTAAACAAATTTTGAATGGAACTTAAAATAAACCCGCTAGTTATCATGGACAAACAAATTACATGACATTATGTTTGTCCGTGTTAGCTGGCGGATTTACTTTAAATTCCTTTTAACATTTGTTTCAGTTTCTGCCTGCAGTCACCTCACTTTCAAACTAGTTTTGTTAAGTTTTTATTATTATAGAACTGAACAGAAATGAATAGCAGTAAGGCTGTTGGCTAAAAGCCTTTTGCCCTCTTCAATCTAAACCATAAAAAAGAATCTGTTTAAGGAAACATTTATCTCATTGCCCTCAGACAATCTTATGCATCAGTGTACGCTATAAATTATTCACATCTTCTCAATTGCTGTTGAAAACACATTGCTTTTGAAATGTTTGTCTGACTGATTTTTAAAAGTGTTTTACTGAAGGAGCAATGACAATTTCAAAACTCCAGGCTATTCCACAAGTTAACTCTGTTATAAAAAAAAAAATCTGAAAATGGCATGAGTATCTTTAATCTTTAATCCTGACATTGTGACCACAAGAACTTTAATCAAAATCAGCAAAAAAGGTGCAAACAGAAGATGTGGTGAAAGGATCATTAATACCACGCTTCATTCATATACTTTCTCTATACTTCAATCCAATCTCCTCTCCACCTCTGATGCTCCTTTCTGGGACCCTGAGGCCAGTCCCACCTTTCCTCAGAGCTCAAACCATCTGCTCCAACAATCCGTCCATACATTATGTAAAACTCCTCTTAAATTCAATTCATGTGCTTTGGCAAGAAAGGACACCGCACTGGATGTCTATACTCCCAATACGGATTGAACCAAAGCTTCATACAATCTAATATGATATTCTATAATATCCATAGCTCATATGTTACAATTCTCATAAGGATATACGTTACAGGTCTCACAAGATTTCCAAATTTCAGATTTGCTTTCCTTCTTCTTCTCCTTTTTTTCCCCAATACTGATAATATGGTTGTCAAATTTCATCTGTGGGTCCATTATCACACCCAAGGCTTTCACAACACCAGTGATGTCCAGCCGACTTGGTTGAGTCACTTCCATAAACAAAATACTCATATGAAGGATCCTTTTCACCAAAATGTCCTATTTTACATGTCCAGTATTGAAATGAAGCAACCAGCTGAACGTGCAGGACCTTTACAGGGCTGACAAATTCACAGGAGCAAAAAAAAAGTCATATCCTGAATAAAGGTGAAGAATTTCTTTAGACGTGACCATACTTTTGTCTCCAACAGGGCAAGGTCTTGCTTCTGCTTTCTGTCAGTTAAGTGTGTTTTGTGAAGAAATTGAGGACATTCATGTTAAGTGTTTAGTCCATTTGATCTTTAGTTGAGAAGTGTGTCTCATATCGAATTGTGTTCCTGTGCCATCCAGACATGATGTATAAAGAACTGAGGTCTCACAGAAGTGTTATTCGTGGTAAAGCCATGCGTAAACGTCATCTTGTTGGAGAAAGGTCGCAGAAGAAAAGGAGTTTACATATTAATACAGCAGGTGGCACAGAGACGACAAGGTTTTTTTGTTTGTTTGTTTTTTTTGCTGTCTGCCAGACACTGTGGCCTGAAAAGGAAGAAACAGTTGCAATTTTCATGAGAGGAAAGAGAGTGAGAGAGAAAGAAAAACTAGAAAGTGAGAAAGAAGAAAGGGAAGAAAGACTTCAGAGACGGGATGAGAGCGAGACTCAAGAAAGAATGGGAGGCTCTGGAGTACAAAGACATCATGAACTGGAGCTTGGTGTTCCTGTCCAAAGAACACGTAATGATGGTGATGGCCTACCAGCACCAAACTGCCATCCTCAGCAGCTTCTTCCAGAGGATTGAACATTTTGCTACAGGGCTGGGTGGACCCAAAACAGATGGGCAGCAAATTTGTGAGCCACATTATCTGGCAGAGTGCTTGATGTCTAAGGATATCTTTCATGTAAAGAGACTGGCTGTAGACTACATCCTCCTGCAGGAAGCATTACACAGAAATAGGACTTCAACGTTGAAGGTTAACATCACCATTTTCATGACCTCTGACCCATTGCTGGAGAGAGCCCACAGCAGATCACCGCCAGCGTCACATTCAAGGCCTACCTCAAATGCTGAGTACAACTGTCCGGCATTTGCACAAGGTTTTAAAGACTGACAGGTCTCATCATCAGTGGGCTGTTTATCCATGCTTGTTCAAAAGATGCTGCGGTTCATCTCTGACAGCATGAATCTCAGAAACTGACGAGGCATAGCTCAGGCGGGAGAACACAGCCCGCCTTCCATCCAAACATCATCAAGGCGGAAATCAAACAATCTAAGCCTGACAAAATAAACACAAAAAAACCACCTAAAGTGAAACTAGATAAATAGGTTAACTGCCACCGCGTGTCAAGCTTTTCCTGCTCCTGGAAATAGAACATCACGACAAGGACACTGGAACATGAAGGCTTGATAATCGACCAGATGGAGATAACAGAGCACCAGTGAGGCCTAGCATATCTGCAGCAAAGACTGATAGTCAAACATGAGCTGGCATGTTGTAAAGTCCTCAATGAAGGAAACCAGCTCTTCTGATGAAATAGAATCCTCCCTGGAGGATGGACAGATTCCTCAACGTGTGGAAAGAAGATTCCTGTCGCAGACAGTGCAGCTGTTGAGCCACAAAAGAGTGAAGAATAACAATCACTCAGTAACAAATGGACATGCAGCTGAAGAGACTGTGAATGTTCAGCAAAGACACTGGCTGCAATGGAGTCGTCATGACGCAGTCACTGGTCGGTTCAGAACAGTACACTGGGCGTCATCACACTTTTCTCCCATCAGCGGGCAGTGTGGTGAACAGAGCAAACCGCAGCTCTGATCACTGCTGACACACCTGCTGACACACCTGCTGACACACCTGCTGACACACCCTACTTTTCTGACCAGACTGAAGCCCTGGACCTGTCTCCACCCATTGATGATCTCATCACGGGCAACACTGAGGGAGCTTCAGCTCCACACACCTCCAACCCAGCATGGAAAGGGACTACGTCCAATCAGGGGGGAACAGGGGGCGTCATCAGATAAGGTTGTTATCTAATCGTTTGTGATAAAACAGACAAACCAAGAACTGAAGAACTGAAGTGGCCCAGCCTCCAGGACAGACGACATACAGCACGCCTATCCATGCTGTACAAGATCCACAACAACCTGGTCTGCACAGAAGGCATCAAAGCCAGCCTGCACCCTGCACCGACATGATCAGCAGTTCACCATTCTGCAGTGCAGTACAGACAGCAGGCATTCCTTCCCTGTACCATCAAGGATTGGAACGAGCTACCCCAGGACATCGTAGAGGCCAAGACCATCGACACCTTCGTGTCAAGGGCCTCCCATCTCCATTAAAAGCCACGCCCAGTTTGTTTTTGTTTTTTTTTGCTGCGAGTGCAGACCCCTTGCATAAGTGACGGAATAATCAACTAGCTGATTGTGGTCGCTGCCAAGGAAGAAGAAGGGACCAAGGAAGGAAGCATCACTTCAATCGCACTTGGAATCTTCATGCGAGGCGTGTGACACCAAGGACAGCTCTGGCAACAAAAGATGGGGAAGCTGTGAAACTGAAGCTAGATGACAGCGCCAAGGTGGCCACAGTTGGTAAGGAGAGACTGGGTTAAAAAAAAAAAAAAACCTTCTTCAACTCACCAGAAAAAAACTTCAGGATGGCTTCTTGACGAAAGTGAAGAAATAGGCACGTCACACCACAAAGCAGCAAATCCAGTCTTCCATGGACTTGGCTGGATACTACAAAGAGTTCATCCTGAATTTTTCTGCAATATCTGTATCTCTAAAAAAAAAAAAAAACCTGAAGAAAAGCAAACCTGCCAAAGTGCAACCACACACATAAGAAGATGTACAAGGACATCAAGGGCCTCCTAATTAGCAATCCAGTCCTGCGTCTTCCTGACCCATCCTAGAGCTACATCCTGAGGATGAACACATCTGCTGTCAGAACTGGAGCACTCCTGATGCAATAACATGATGGAAAGCTGCTCTCCATTGGCTATGCCAGCAAGAAGCTGTGTTCAGAGGAACAGAGCATTCTACATTTGAGAAGGAAGCCTTCTCAGTGTGTGGAGAGTGAAGAACTCCACTTTGTATGAAATCTGTGTTGGAGACAGACCACTGCCCACTCATGTATTGTGTTGGAGACAGACCATTGTCCACTCATGTACTGTGTTGGAGACAGACCATTGTCCACTCATGTATTGTGTTGGAGACAGACCATTGCCCACTCATGTATTGTGTTGGAGACAGACCATTGTCCACTCATGTATTGTGTTGGAGACAGACCATTGTCCACTCATGTATTGTGTTGGAGACAGACCATTGCCCACTCATGTATTGTGTTGGAGACAGACCATTGCCCACTCATGTATTGTGTTGGAGACAGACCATTGTCCACTCATGTATTGTGTTGGAGACAGACCATTGCCCACTCATGTATTGTGTTGGAGACAGACCATTGCCCACTCATGTACTGTGTTGGAGACAGACCATTGCCACTCATGTATTGTGTTGGAGACAGACCATTGCCCACTCATGTATTTGAACTGAGCTACGCTTATCAACGTCAGGGTGACTTGATGGGCGGTGTATTAGGAAAAAAAACAACTTCCTAATGAAAATCCAGTCCATTATGGGATGTGGCAATGATGGTGTTCAGTGCATGAGCCACATGGTAGAGTGAAATTACATTTGACTGGACACTGGCAACGGTTGCCATGTTAGATTTTATAACTGAACATAATCTTTTTGCTTTTAAACAAACTGTCCAAAAATTGTACTAATTAGGGGCTACGAAAGGTCTCAGCTCTAGAGGACTTTGGTTTTGCTTTGTGCAAGTTTCATGTGATTTTTGTTTATTCAATGACAACTGCTTTAACTGCATAACAGTTCCAGAGGTCTCTTTAGAGAACCAGAAAAGGGATGAAAGAAACAAAATGCTTCCAGAAATTGTTTCTTTTTTAAATGTCCCAAACATTTTGACTGGCTTTACTACATGACTCCTGACTTTTCTAGAAAGTCCCATGCATTCTGATTGGCTGTGCTATGTCATACATCTCAAACAGTCTAGAATATTCCATGATTGCTGATGAACTGTCAAGAACCATGTTTCTCCAGCTTTCCATTTGACGAGTTATAAATAATCTGGGTTTGGTGGGTTGAGAATGTGATGTAAAGGATTGAAAGTGAGCGCGTTTGAGGAGGACACACCCTTATCATGGAATTGCTGCAATGGTCATGTAAATATCGATTTGTGAATCTTCTGCTGTAATACTAGACTTTAAGAACATGTCACCAGAGCTGACCTTTCTTCTGTCTAAATTGATTCAACAAGAGATCAGCACTAACTTTTTTACGCTGACTGAGGTCTCAAAGCACATGAGCTTGATTTCTCTTCATTGTAACACACACACACACACACACACACACACACACACACACACACACACATTTAAGAAGTACATACTGTCACATGCTACAAGGATGGGATTTTGTTTTTCTTTAAGTGTGTGTGTGTGTGTGTGTGTGTGTGTGTGTGTGTGTGTGTGTGTGTGTGTGTTGTGTGCACGCGTGTGTGCGCATGCGCGCTTAGTGCATGTGTAAAATTCAGTCATATGTGTTTTCAGAATGATCATTCCTGCAGCCTGACCCGTCTGGCCAACTGCCTGCTACAAGCTCATCACAGCATGTAGCCATGTGATGAGTCCCCAACTGCCAGAATCTTCATAGCATGTTGTTACAAAAAAGTTAAAACAAAGGGGGGGGGGGGGGGGGGGGAGGGCAGGGGGGGGGGGGGGGAGTTGGTATGGCAGTCTGCGAATGGAAGCTCATGAAGAAAGCCACAAAAGAAAAAAAATTTTTTTTTTCCAAAGCATTTTGAACTGATTACAGAAACTTTCAATGCTTGCTGGTCACAGGATCAGCATAGTTCCCGCTACAGTTTGTAGCCAAGTGATTCAGCCAGCAAGACATCAAAGGGTTTGGTTTGGCGTTGAAGGGCATAGTGCACATCTTTGCTCTGAATGCAGGCTGCAAAGGACAAACAGGAAAAGGACTGCAAGAGAAGAATGATGCAGTTTTCTCTTTTTTGATTTTTACACAGTTACAGACAAGCTGAGCAGCAGAGATCCACACCTTCAGTGGCCAATCAAGGAGAGAGTGAGCACAACTAGCTGAACAACTTATGTCACTGATGTAACCTTGGTAAGGCTGTAGCAGAGACTTTGCCCCCTTGGCTGGAGTGAACAGGAGGTCAAGGACAGACTTGAATTCTCCATGGCGGGAAAACTGGGTACCAACGACAAAGCTGGAGGAACCTGATGAACTGTGCTTCAGTGCCGTGCCCAGATGACTATCCATGAGGTTCTGGGAGAAGCAGAAGAAGCTGGACATTATCCTACCTGGGTGCGTTCTGCGCCCTGTGGGTTGGGCACAGAACAGACCCACTGCCCTGCCATGCATGTCGTAAGAGGCCACTAAGGCAGGACCACCTCACCCCGAGGATAAAGGGGTTTGCGTAGGGCTAACAACCCTACCTGTAAAAAAAGACTAGTTACAGAAGCATCGACGGCAACAAACCAAAACATTCACCTGGGCAAGGAAGGGTCTCCATCCTGGAGACTTATGACAGGCGGAGCTGAAACATTTAAGGGACCAACTGGACTGGAATGGCCAGAACAGCCCAGAACAGAGTGCGATGGCGAAGGGTCGTCGATGGCCTATGCTCCAGCAGGAGCGATGGGCATAATGAATGAATGAACGAGGTGCGTTCTGAAGCTATTTCCATCGCAATTTTCTCACAAGATGGGGAAATGAAACAAGATATGCCAAAAGCTACTGTTACATGAACCACTCGGTGAAAGCCAAGGTTGCCATCGCGCCTTTGCCCATGAAATGAAAGTCGATTCGAGCCAGGTGCAACAGATGGTTGCTCCCATGGGGCAGAATTGAGTGAATCCTGTGGGTTGTATGTGAAAGATTTACACCTTTTTTTTTTCCCCCTTCCGTCCTCATCTTAACAACAAAAGATCTGTACAAAAATAACTCATAATAACAGAGGAATTATTCCCTTGGGCATACACATTTTCTTCCAGTGTGTGTGTGTGTGTGTGTGTGTGTGTGTGTGTGTGCGTGTGTGTATGCATGCTCATCTGTATCATTCTGTGTGTTGTGTGTGTGTGTGTGTGTGTGTGTGTGTGTGTGTGTGTGTGTGTGTGTGTGTGTGAGAGAGAGAGAGAGAGAGAGAGACAGACAGAGACAGAGACAGAGAGACAGACAGACAGAAAGAGAGAGAGAGAGACAGAGAGGGAGAGTTTTATTTACGGTTTAACTGTAAAAAAAAAAAAAAATACCAGGCCTCGCCTATCACAATGTGTTTTCATATCACAATGTAACAAAAGTCATGATAATTACCTTTTTAATTTCTGATGTGAAACATAAAGAGATAACTCTTTACATTAAACCTGTCTCTGTACTAGACCCTCACACACACCATTGTGTGTGTGTGTGCGTGCGTGCATGCGTGTGTGTGTATCAGTATGTGTGCGTGTGTGTGTGTGTGCGCGCATGTGTGTGTGAGCGTGTGCGTGTGTGCATGCCTGCTGAAAGGCAGCCCAGTACACTGCCAAATGGCCCAGGACGAGCCAAGATCCTGGGCCCCTAATTCAGGTCTCAAACTGCTTACTTCTTTATCTCCCTTTCCAGTGTGCTGTAAGCAGTGATCTGAGCGCTAGTCTTTCAGATCTGATGATAACCTCAAGTTCAGTCTTCTGCATGTGTTCTGCACACAGTAGAAACCCAAGACCAACAAAGGAGCTGTCTCTGGCAAAATTCTACAGGCAAACCCCAGTTGATCTTTGCTTAACAGAAATCTACATGGATTGAAAAAAAAAAAAAAAAAAAAAAGGTACAATGTACTACAGTAACACACTCTCCCCAGGAAGTGCAACCTCCTAAAATTTCACACACAGACAGGAGCCCTGTCTGGCCTACTTGAGTAAGCTGGGAAGACTCTTGTTTCGTGATCAGGGGTTTTCGATTTCCAATTCCACTGGAGACAACGAGATTGGGAGAGATTTCATTCTCCACAGCTGACACTGTGCAGACTCAGGTCCCCTCCTAGTTTTTCAGGTGAGACTGTAACCCTAGCTCCTATATGTGAACACATGCTTAGTGGCCCTTGTGCACTGGTCAGATGGATGACACAAAATTACAACTCATGTGCTCTGATATTATGCTTCAAAGGCTGCACACCATAAAATTAATGCGCTAAGGTCTTGCTTTAGAAGTCAAGTATTTATAGACAGACAAAAGTAGATAGTTAAAAAATGTCTTTTATTGTGTCTGAAAGTTGATTTACCTTCTTCTCTTTCATATGCCCATCAAGGCACATGCCAGGTGGTTCTAAGCCTACAGATTAAAATGAAAGGAATGGGTCTGTTTGGGAGGAACCAGCAGGCGCAAAGACAAGGTCACGGGTGAGTGAGAAGACCTGAAATGTGACAAATCAGCCAAGGGAAAGGTCATGTATTTGAAAATTGTAAATGATGTCATCAGTAGAAATAAAAAGAAATGATTGGGGGGGGGGGGGGGGGGGGGTTGTTCTTTTGATCAATAGATCAACTGAATATCCAATGCTGACTCAAACACATGCTACGCCTCAAAACGTTTACATGGATTATATCGCCATTTACTTGAGCATAAAATCCTAACTGTGGCGTGTGGCCACATCATACCCTAAGATAGAACATGGCTGCCTTAACCGTGTGATTGATTGAAAATATCAAGTACGCAAAAAAATCTAACTCATGGCATAACTCAAGAGCTGTAGCCATGAAACAAGCAAAGCAATACCAAAAAAAAAAAAAATCTCTTTCTGAGGAAGATGCTCTTCCATACCATATACACCACCAGACAAATTCCTCCAATCATAGGCAGACAATCCTCTAGACCCCCTCCCCCTCCTCCCTGCCTTCCACAAACCATCCCTCTCCCCCTTTTTCTTCTCTGGACTCCCCCAGCCCCCTCCTCTGTCCCTGTCTGAGTTAGCTTGAAGCCTAAGCTGCTTAGGTGGACAGCCAGCCTTTTTGGGCACAACTAAGCCCCTAGAACCCCCCCCCCCCCCCCCCCCCCCCCCAGCGGATCAATAACATCACTGCTGTCAGCATGGCCTCCTGTAAACAGCAGACCAAACTCATCCACATCTCTTCCCTCAAAACACACCGACACACACAGTTGGTGCAAGTGTTCGTAAACACAGTACATACACACAAATTTACAAGCATGCATTGCAAATTATGCATGCGCACATGACACACACACATATCTGCTTTTGTATGAAGAGTGCATGCACACCACACACACACACACACACACACACACACACACACATCACACACCACACACACACACACAAACCACCTTTCTTGTTCACTTATTTTTATCTGTTCTGCTCCCATGCATTTTTTTTTCAAATCCATTCTACAACGTCATGAAAAAATACCAGTTTTCTTCTCTTAAGGAAATGTACTATGGTACACATGGCAACAGCTGCAAAACAAAAGGAATGCTGGTGTTGTTATTCTAAGTAGGATTTTTCTGAACAAAAACTGCAGCAGGTTTCCGGTTCAGCCACGCAACTGTCCAACATCATTTCTTTGTGTCTTCCCTCCGCAAAGACAAGGACGTTAATATTTCCATCAGCGACTGCTGGGTGGTTTGACAGTCTGTCATCAAGACAGACTAGGCGAAAACTACTCAGAATGATTTCAACACAACTTTTGTGGAGTGATGGAAAGTGGCCTGGCCAGGACCTGTCTGATCTTGTGGAAGGTCTTCCCTCCCCTGAGAACCTCTCTGGTTTTCCACGAATGCACAGAGTTGACAATCAGACCTCATACATCAACTATACTTCTGTATTTAAATCCCAGCCGGATGGGAAGCAAAACTTGTTTGTTTTAATATCACTTGCTTGCAAAGCGAGGCGACTGCAGCCGGAAATCTAAACAAATCTTAAAAAGTGTTTGAAATCACTCCGCCAATTGACATGGACAAACGAATCACAAGATAAAACACAACGCTTTTCGACCTCTTAGGACCTTCACTCATCTTGCGCCGATTGTGAATAGATAAGCAATTGCTCGTTCTTCATTTTCATTGTCCTGAGTGTTGTGTATCTTGCCTGAAGAAGACCTAGGAGGTTGAAATGCGTCGTGTTGTCTTGTGGTTTGTTTGTTCGTGTTGTTTAGGGATATTATTTCAAGCACTTTTTAAGATTAATATCATTTGTTTTTTTTCTCTTCCTCTCTGTGAGAGGCTGTCCACTGTGATATTAATCTGCACACTGGTGCATTTTCACTTGCTGGCCACCCTAATAAGGCTGTAGTCGGCTGGTCAATTCCAACATGACATCATTCGATGATGGATTGTATATTACTCAAAAGGTACACTACAATTCTGTTTCCTTTGCATATATGTTAAAGGGAAAAAAAAAAATCTTTCATATCTAATAATTATACTGACACCAGAATTTTGTACGGAGCATGAACATTCATCTGAAAACTCAAATATTGTGTGTGTGTGTGTGTGTGTGTGTGTGTGCGCGCGCGCACATGAAGACAGAGAAGAGAGAGAGAGAGGGAGGGAGACAGACAGTGGATGTGAGAGAGACAGTAGGTGTGTGTTCATGCGCAGTTGCATGCAACAGGCACATGCTACAAACACACACAGTTTTAAAATTCAAAACCATGCACAAAAATTGTATCAGCTGCCTGCTATTCACATTCCTACTGGAGTTGAGAGCTTTTGGCAATATTGCACTGGACGCATAAAACCACCAAGCAGACAGCTAAAACGCCAAACATCACCACAGCCACACCAGAACACGTTCCAATGTGTAAACAAAGTTATGTTTCAGCATGAATGGACTGCAGTTCAAGTGTGTGTTATTTAAACTTGAAGTTAGTATATTTTCAGATCCATAATGACACAGACTTTAACATCTTCTCAACGTCTTTCCCTTAAATCAATAGGGCACATCACATCCCCATTTCACCATGTGCCTCCAACAGAAACTCTCGGAATCCAGACCGTCTTCTTTCACTTGTCAGAACTAAGCATTGTTTCCATACTTTCGATAAATTCACTGACGCCATCTTTTCACTAGTCAGAGCTAAGCAATGTTTCCAAAATTTGGATAAATTCACTGATGCTATCTTCTTTCACTTGTCAGAGCTAAGCAGTGTTTCCATATTGGAAAAAATTCACTGATACTATATTCTTTCACTTGTCAGAACTAAGCAATGTTTCCATACTTTGGATAAATTCACTGACGCTATCTTCTTTCACTTCTCAGAACAAAGCGTTGTTTCCATACTGGAAAAATTCACAGATGCTATCTTCTTTCACTTGTCAGAACTACGCATTGTTTCCATACTGGAAAAAATTCACTGATGCTATATTCTTTCACTTGTCAGAGCTAAGCATTGTTTCCATATTGGATAAATTCACTGATGCTATATTCTTTCACTTGTCAGAGCTAAGCATTGTTTCCATATTGGATAAATTCACTGATGCTATATTCTTTCACTTGTCAGAGCTAAGCATTGTTTCCATATTGGACAAACTCACTGACGCTATCTTCTTTCACTTGTCAGAACTAAGTAATGTTTCCACACATGGGGTAGCTTCACTGGTGATAGTCCTGCAGCCGGTCACTGACTCAGGCACATGGGGTCAGAACATGTTTCCCTCTAGGGGCAATCAGCGGCACTTCTTGCTGAACACAGCCTCTACTTCTTCATACCATCATTTGATGATGGATTGCACTGATCTGTGATCATTCAAAAAAAAAAAAAAAAAAAAGAAAAAAACCCACAAAATGATGGCAATTTCATGACGCTGTCCTTTTATGTCCTGATTACACACATCTGTTGAAAAACGATCAGCCCCTAGGAGAGTTGCTGTTGAAGTTCATGCGTCGAGTTCTATGTATGCTGAAATGCGTGCAATATCTCGTGTTATTTTTTTTTGGTGTATGTATGCAGCCCTGTAAACCTTCTGTTCTGGTTTTGAAGAGAGAGAGAGAGAGAGAGAGTTATCTAAAATGAAAAAGGAAGCCACGATGAACAACTGAAATCAATTCACAAAAAAAAAAAAAAAAAAAAAAAAAAAAAAAATTAGCATGAGAAGCTTCTAGTGAGATTATCATGCTGAAGAAGCCATTCTTCATCACAGAAGATAGTAATGTTTGCGATAGCAACGTTCTAATAACACGCTATGCATCTTGCTAAGTGCTTTAAGCCACTTTGTAGATGGAGCCAGCCCTGTCTTTGTAATCTTCCTTCTGCGGCCAACTTACTGCTGAAAACCCAATCGACTTTCCTCATCTTCGCTGAGCACATGTCTGAACATTCAATGGAAGATGGAAGTTAACAAATGTGATATTCATGTAAAGGGAAACAATTCAAGCTTCAGGCAGGGAGTGTGATAATCTCTTCAGCTTTGTCCAGGCAGTCAACGAATGTCAGCATTTTCTTTCCCCCTACCTCCCCTCGATTTTTTTGTTTTAGCATACACTTACTTTTACTGACTTGAAACCAATATTACATTCAACAGCTTTTGGAAAATTCAGGACTTCTTCAGGACTTCTTTTTTTTTTTTTTTTGCCTGTGCTCTCTCTCAAGCCCTTTTCAAGCTCTGCAAAAATGACTTTCCCCCAAGACTCTCCGAGGCCTTCATGCAATATGAACCCTTGAAATACTACACAGGAAAATTTTCCCCCATCACTTAACCAAACACCACTCACATTTTCGATGCACTCGGAAGCTTGTCAGCTTCTGTTAAATAAATTTGCAAGTTCATACACTGCACACCTGAAACCGGCTTAGCAAGTGAAGTGAAACCTTGACATCATGATGGACTTCAGTCACTGTAATTCTTTCTTCTCTCTTTTGCATTCATTCCACACACATACCCCCACCCCCCCCCCCCCCTTTTACCCCCCGCCCCCTCCACCCCCCACCCAATTTCCCCTCTCACTTTCAATGCTGTTGTGGTGCCAGAATTACGACGATTGGAGTAAAGTGGATCAGAATTGAAGAGCAACTTTGTGACGACTAAAAAAAAAATCTTGGGCAGTTAAAAAAGCTCTTTGGCAATGCGGTGGATCTTTGATGTGCAAAGTATATTTATACAGTCCAAAGTATGCGTTCAGTTTCAGTAAACAATGAGGAAAACCTTGCAATTCATTGCTCACCCATGGTGGGAGGACATGGTATGCTTTGAAATCAAACCTCAAAGAACTGTGATGACATTAAAGTGCTGAGATACATCACAGTTGGGCCAAACACACATATTCACACACACACAACATACTCATGCACACACACATATGCACAAATACACACACGACTCACAGTCACCCACACACACACACACACACACACACACACACACACCAGACTCACTCAGATACACATGCTGTCATATACTAATACACACACACACACACACACACACACACACACTGAATAATACATATTCATGTATGCACAAAAATCAGTGATTTTCTGGGCAAGAATTCATCAGTTTGTGGTGGATCTATGTGTATTCCCGTGTGAGTGTGAGTGTGTGTGTGTGTGTGTGTGTGTGTGTGTGTGTGTGTGTGTGTGTGTGTGTGTGAGTGTGTTTGTGTGTATGTGTGCCTGCCTGCCTGCCTGTCCACATGCATGCCTGTGCGTGAGCATGTGTGTGTGTATCTGCATCTCTGTTCTTCACATTAGGAATGCCTACTGTGGGCATGTGTGACATCATATGTGTGTGTGTGTGTGTGTGTGTGTGTGTGTGTGTGTGTGTGCGGAGTGAAAGAGAGAGAGAGAGAGAGAGAGAGAGAGAGAGAGAGAGAGAGAGAGAGAGAGAGAAAGAGAGAGTCTCACTGTCTGTATGTATTATGCGTGTGTGTTTGTGTTTGTGTGTGTGTGTGTGTGTGTGTGTGTGTGTGTGTGTGTTGTGAGTGTGTGGTGTGTGTGTGTGTGTGTGTGTGTGTGTGTGTGTGTGTGTGTGTGTGTGTGTGTGTGTGTGTGTGTGTGTGTGTGTGTGTGTGTGTGTGTGTGTGTGATCTCTGTAGGGTGTTGCATCTGTGTGTGTGTGTGTGTGTGTGTGTGTGTGTGTGTGTGTGTGTGTGTGTGTGTGATCTATATGTGTCGCATCTGTGTACGTGTGTGGTTGTGCGTGAATGGATGGATCTGTGCACAAGTGTATGCTTGTCTACAATACATAATTTCATTCATTCAGCAGACATTTTCTCTACCACCCTGCAGATGTCACCAGGTACTCATCTCTTCAAGGGCTTATGATCGATCATATGGCATACATGCATACTAGTCTTTTGTTTGCTTTTCACACAAAGAATACATTATGGTAGGACAACAACAGCAGCTGTGAACTGAAAGAAACTGCACTCACAAGTACAGTGTGACAGGGGGCCGGAATAGCCTAGTGGTAGAGCGCCAGACTCATAATCTTGGGGTTGTGGGTTTGAATCTCTGCTGGGCCGTTTCAGTACAGGGGAATTTTTCCCTCGGAGTTACCATTGGTTCGGACTCCATTTCCCATACAGTCCTTCGAATAAGACTATAAACCGAGGTTCCGTGTGTGAACGCACGCATAACATCTTGCACACATGTAAAATCCCATCACCAACTTTCGGAAGAGAAGGCCAGTTTGGCCGTTGGTATGGATGACATGCTATACACAGCATGCACCTTCCCCGAAGTTGGATATGGCTGCCTTAATGGCGGGATAAAAACGGTCATACACACAGAACTCCACTCCCTTTGTTGGGCAGATGGGATTAATCCCTGCCCGTCTATACAGGGAGTGTCTGCAGGAGTATCAGCCAGCATACGTGAAGAAAAAAGAAGTACAGTATGACAGAACAGTAACAGCAGCAGTGCAGAGGTGAACTGATGGATTCTGCACTC
The DNA here is from genome assembly GCA_033310375.1 of Conus canariensis. Classification (NCBI taxonomy): domain Eukaryota; kingdom Metazoa; phylum Mollusca; class Gastropoda; order Neogastropoda; family Conidae; genus Conus; species Conus canariensis. The sequence continues at coordinate 35,080,137 of CM065735.1, forward strand.
ACACAGAATGCAGGAACACATCCATGGCTGTCGCTCTAGTTCGCTCATGACAGGTTTGTCTTTTTGTACTCCCAGTTCCTATAGAACAGGGAGTACTTTACAATGGGAACGAAGAAATGCTGTCTGTGTGTCTGTCTGTGGTCAAAATGTGTTCCACTCGCTCCAGACAAAACTTCTGGGCCGATCTTTCTGAAAATTTGTAGGTATGTTCATTATGGGTCACGGATGATGCCTGATGTTATATTTTACCAGAATAGCTGTTACTAACAGCTATAATGGCCCAAAACAGTTTTTCTTCTTTATGGAATATCTCAGAAAGTACTTGGCCGATTTATAAGCGGTTTGGATGATCTTGTGACAAATCAGAGCCTCTTTCCATATGTAAGTGATGTAATGCTGAAAATCGATTAAACGACTGTTAAAATCCATTATTTTGCCATTATTTCTTGTATATTTCTTATATATAGGTGGATTTTAATGCAATTTGGTATATAAAAAAGTTATCACACACAAATGGCACTTCTATATAGTGTTTCAAAATTTGACTGTTAAAAAGTACTTGTATTTGACGGATTTTAAAATAGCTTTAGATCTAATAACTGACTGGTAGATCATGGCTATTTTCATAGTAAACATGCTCTTGGCATGTACACATGTATTCAAGATAAACTGGGAGTATGTTTATACGCTTTGCATCTTTTTTTCTCTCTCTTCCTCTCAACCTGACCTCGACTTTTTACCAGCAAATCTGCCCATCTGCCATTTTCCGTTAACAATCAACCTGCCCGTCAAGGGTCACTCTACATCTCATGTCCATGGATACAAGTCGTTTGGGACAAGTTGGGTACTAAGATGTAGCGTTCTGATTTGTCCGTACCAGCATGTTTTAATCAGAGGTGAATAAAAGTTCCCTCCCCTGCCCCCCCCTCCCCCCACCCCACCCACACATTGTATGAATGTTAATACCACAAGCAAAAAGTGACAGAGAAAACAGGATAATCCATTATAACATGACTGTCGATGAAGTGGCAGGGGAAATGCTTGGACATAAGTGTGGATTGCACAATTGTGCTTTAAACTGATTCAAGCTTCAGTGACAGTGACCTGGTGACCAAGACATGGGGGGGGGGGGGGGGGGGGGGGGTCAGCATCAACATACAGATCAATTCCGAATCTACAAAGATCAGGGGAGTGGCCAAAGTCAGCTTCGATGTATGGGTCATTTCTGGATCTTCAAAGAACATGCGAGTGGCAAAAGTAAGCTTTGACATACTTATGGATCAGTTCTCCATCTTTAAAGAACAGGTGAGTGGCCAAAGCTTTGATGTATGGGTCAATTCTGGATCTACAAAGAACAGGTGAGTGGCCAATGTTAGCTTTGACATAATGGATCAGCTCTAGATCTTCAAGGAACTGGTAAGTGGCCAAAGTTAGCTTTGATGTACCGATCAGTTCTGGATCTTCAAGGAACAGGTGAGTGGCCAAAGTTAGCTTTGATGTACGGATCAATTCTGGATCTTCAAAGAACAGAGCAGTGGCCACAATGATTGGTCATAACACAGGCACATGCACATTAAATTATATCCACTGTCACCAGATTTTTCTATTTTCAAAAGATGGTGTAATTTGGACTTGAAGTTTTACATTTTTTTTCCCAAACCTTATTCCAGTTTCAGGAGTTTATGTGATGCGGTAGTGAATTATTCTTGTAGTTAGGTACAAGTTACATCAGGAAAAACAGGTTGCTAATGGGTAACAGACAAAAATTCTGATTGCCACTCTTTTGGATGATCCATGCACTAAGGCCCTCCATGCAATGCCTTTTCCTTTCATCTCCCCTCCCAGGGCAGGAAGGGGTCAGAGTTCCATGCAGATGCTTGGGCTGTCTCAGATCACCAGAGTTCTCCCTCCTTGGTCATGTGCCACAGGGTAGAGGAGCGGTATCCAGTCTGGTCCTTCATGTTGTCTGTCCAGGAGTTCTGTGGTCTGTCCCTGGGATGTCCACTCTTCATTGCAGAATGGTTGCTGACCGGGGGTCAAGGCAAGGTACATGCCTGTCACAGGCAAGCTGTCAGTGCTCCCGACAGTCACATGGGGAGGTCTCGTCTGCCAGAGTGTATGCTGATCTGCTGCCTGAGAATTCACTGTCAGTTGTCCGATGCAGAGAATCTGTTTGGATCATTTAAAACGATCTGCACGTTGCAATAAAGATCTGCTGTCACTCTGTCGGTATCCCAACTCTCACACAGGAGAGATGCCATCAGTGAGTTTCATCTTCATTGGAAAGGAGGCCTGATTTTTCGGAGGATGTTGAGGTTCATCATCACCACAAAGCTCTCCCTGGAGTAACAGCTTGAGTTTCACAAGCATGTGTTGTCTTGCAATCTGTTTGTTCCTTTTGTCCGGCAGCACAGTAATTTTTCTTCTTTTTTTTTTTTTATGTCTTGTGACAATAAAATTCCACCATACAGTACAATCCAATTCAAACGTGTACTTACCTCGTGCCGGTGTAAGCTGGGGGACACACACAGCTGTAGGTGCCCATGCCGTCCAGACACAGCGCCCCGTTCCTGCAGCCGCCCGCCTCGCATTCATTCACCTCCCGCTCACACAGCTTTCCTTCGTATCCGGGCCTGCACTGGCAGCTGTAGTCGTTCCAATCGTCCTGGCACTGGCCCCCATTCACGCACAGGTTCCTCCGGCACACGTCTGCTCCATGGCAGTCAGGGTGGATCCGGGATAGCGCCGTTGCAGAGAACTTCTGAACTGCAGTGTTCTGGTTCATGCTGTCGTCCAGAATGAACGGCAGGAGGACCCCGCCCACGCGTAACTCTTCCAGACAACCCTCAAATGCTTGCTCCTTCCTGTCCGCCACGTCCCCGACTTGGATGGATCCCGAAGTGACGAGACTTGTCAAGTCAGTGACAGTGTCCTCTAGTGGCTCGGGCCCCTCCTCTTCGATGATGGTGTCGTTTCGACTCAGTCTTAGACTCATGGCGTTGCTGGCATCGATCTCCATCTCAACGTAATACCACTCCCCGTCGTTGACCGGCTCTAGCATGCGCATGGAAGAGGAGAAACCAGAAGCCTTGAGGAGGTAGTTTACTTCAAGAGAGCCATCACGCACTCGGATCTTGATGAAGTTGTGGCCCTGAGAAGCCCGCACCTCGATGATGGCACCGTGGAAAGACCGTGTGCGCATGAAGAAGGTGATGCGCTGGGAGGGCAGTCCACTGGGAAGGGTGTGTCTGTAGGTTGCCACGCTGTTCACGCCGTCAAATGAGGCAACGCTTATACCTGTAATCAAACACATTCACGCATGCAACAAGCACGCACACACGTGCACGCACATACACACACATGCACGCATACACACACAAACACACACACATGTGCGCATGCACATACACACACACACACACACACATCCACGCACACAAACACACACACACATGCATGCACACAAACCAAGTAAATGAAATGCTACAAATCAAAACACACAAAAAGCAGAAACTTAACAATGCAGGAGGAGGGGGAAGCAGGGACAGACAACTAGCATCACATTAGAGGTAACATTAGCATCACATTAGAGGTAACATTAGCATCACATTAGAGGTAACATTAGCATCACATTAGAGGTAACATTAGCATCACATTAGAGGTAACATTAGCATCACATTAGAGGTAACATTAGCATCACATTAGAGGTAACATTAGCATCACATTAGAGGTAACATTAGCATCACATTAGAGGTAACATTAGCATCACATTAGAGTACATTAGGGTAACATTAGCATCACATTAGAGGTAACATTAGCATCACATTAGAGGTAACTTAGCATTAATTAGAGGTAACATTAGCATCAATTAGAGGTAACATTAGCATCACATTAGAGGTAACATTAGCATCACATTAGAGGTAACATTAGCATCACATTAGAGGTAACATTCACATTAGAGGTAACATTAGCATCACATTAGAGGTAATACATTAGGGTAACATTAGCACCCATTAGAGGTAACATTAGCATCACATTAGGGTAATCATTAGCATCACATTAGAGGAACATTAGCATCACATTAGAGGTAAATTAGCATCACATTAGAGGTAATATTAGCAAACATCAGAGTAACCATTCACATCACATTTAGTAAATTAGCATCAAATAGACTTGGCGAAACATATAGCACAAAATTAGTGGGTAACAGCTTCACATAAGAAGGAACTAAATTCAACAGCACAATTATAGGCATATAGTTCCTACATTAAAGGTAACATTAGCATCATGTTAGAGGTAATAATAGCATCACATTAGCGGTAATATTAGCATCACATTAGAGGTAATACTAGCATCACATTAGAGGTAATATTAGCATCACATTAGAGGTAATATTCAAAAACACAGAATAACCATTTCACACTTGATCATTCTACTAAATTGATTGAACAAAGTAGTACTTGAAGCGTATGAACAAATATGGGCACGAGAAATAACAGTGGGTAAACAGCACATTTCTTGATGGCCCAAAAAACAGAACTGAATTCAACAGCACAAAATGTATTATACAGGCAACTGACGTTTCCTGACGCCAGTGACAGGCAGAACCGAATCTATTCACATGTCCAAGCAGAGACAACCAGAGAGACAAAAACCTCAGGAGTCAGCAGAAGCCAAAAGATGAAAAGACCAGCAACGTGACCACAAGAAAAGACATTTCTAGCACAGATTTTTCAGAAGGTGGGAACATTCTCTACACCAGTTTCAAGGCCATTTTTCATTAAAAGACAGTTACAGATAGCAAACTGAACTCGTTTAGCTGCGTGATCTGACAATCCTTGTCTTTGTTCTTAATCTCTCGCTCATTTGACTCAGATTGTACTCCAAGACGGTGGAGTTGGGCCTAATGCAGCAATCCTAGGTTCTTTTCCCTGGGAGAGGAAAAGTTCTACACCATGTAGGAATGCACTGGGTTCAAGATAAGGGAAATAACTACACGAAATTCAGTATGTTTGGACAAATCAGATGTGACTGGTTGATCTAAATTTGCACTGGTCATAATTTTCAAGCCATATTAACCTGGAATTGATACTTTGCTAAAAACTGAGTTTGCACTTTGCATGATCTCAGGAGGTGTTCTCTCCCTTGAGACTACAAATTCTTTCAACTTCTGACAATTTGCAGATGGTTGCAACACACAATGGTCTGCACAAACAGCATTGCCGAGTTCAATTCAGGAAAGACACAACCGGTCACCATAAATCTGCAATGTAGTTAAAACTATAAAAGCAAACTGACAGTTTGTTCAATCCAGAACTGCCTCTCCTGGCTGGCTTTTCCCATGTCCACTTGATTTGTTGTTTTGTGCGTGCGTGCGTGCGTGCGTGTGCGTGTGTGACTACGATGACATTAGGGGAACCCTGCGGATGGACAGGAGGGAGACCATACAGTCACTGACTCACATTCAAATCCCTGCTGCAGACTCTGGCAGCGAGAACCACTGGGGCAGCTGGTGGGTTTGCAGAAGTCGGGCCGACTACAGTTCTTGCCCAGGTAGCCGTCTGGACACTCACACCTGGCAGACATTGGACAGACAGTTCAGACCCCACACAGACTGACAACTCATATACCTCAGACACACACAGACATTGCACAGACTGACAATCATATTCCTCAGACACATACATACATCACACAGACTGACAATCATATTCCTCAGACACATACGTACATCACACAGACAAATCATATACCTCAGACACACACATACATCACACAGACTGACAAATCATATACCTCAGACACACACAGACATCAGACAGACTGACAATCATATACCTAAGACACACACATACATCACACAGACTTGACAAATCATGTACCTCAGACACACACATGCAACACACACCGACATTCATTTCATACCTCAGACATTCAATTTTACACCTATTACATGAAAAGTCAGTAACATTCATTTTACGCCCCAGACAAATACATTAAATGGTAAGACACTGATTTCATATCTTAGACATGCACACACATCAGACAGACTAACATCCATTTATATCTCAGACACACATCAGACACACTGATATTTCAGACAGCTACCTCAGTCAGATCGACATGTCGGACACACTGACACTTCAGACAGATACATCAGTTGATTTTTGTTTGATACTATCCCACAATAGCTTTCTCAAGTTTCTTTTAAATAATGAAGCAGACAGCGCAGCTAAGAGGGAGGTGAAGAGTGCTTCACTCTCAGGTGGTAGTCAGAACCAATTACCCACTGTCATACAAAGAAATGACTAAATACACAGGAAAGGGACTTTTCTCGGTTCTTCAATTCATCTTCCAAACCTCACTGAAGGATTCACTTAGACTTTGTTTCAACCTGCGGACTTACTTCAAGTCTAACTCAGATCTTCATGCGATACGTTGCGGACCGGATATATTGCCCAAATATCCAGTGTTTCTGCCTTACAGATGGCGCTGTTCACCATCACATTTTTGACTGTTCATGAAGACTTTCTTCAAATATTTTTTTTTTTTTCAAGGAATCCATACTGATGTATTGATTTTTAAGATTATCGTTTGTTTCCCTTGCTAAATTAATCATGATTCATTGTTGTCTTTTAATTTGTATATATCAGATCACTTCCGATGCTCATCTCTGGTCCCTTCTCCTGTCTATCTTTTTCCTCCTACACACTATCCAACTGTCCCCCTCCTCTCCCCTTCCCACTTGTTTTTCTTTACACTAAACTTCTGACATTTTGAAAATTATCTTCTGTTATCAACTTATGACAGGACACTGCCTTGAATTTCTCTCTGCATTCCCTTCATCACATATCAGACAGACATTTCTGACGAATGCTCTGTTGTTGGTGCGTGCGTGCGTGCGTGCGTGCGTGTGTGTGTGTGTGTGTCAGTCTTCTTATTATTTGAGCATGATATAATATTTCCCAGGAAACCCATGAATCTTATCCACATTCTCCATACAGCTCTAAATCACAGGCAAAATAGGCATTCTATTTCACCCTTCTGAAGGACTCACTCGAAATCGTTGAAGAAGACATCACTGCAGGTCCCTCCGTTCTCGCAAGGCTGACTGGTGTTGCACACATTGACCGTCGACACAGCCCCAAGGGTCACGTTGGACTCGGCGGACAAAGCCACAAAATACTCGGCACCTGCACGGGGCTCGAAATCCAACGTGTGATTTTGCATCCAAACGTCTGTGAGGATACCATTGAAGGGGGGTAACTGGACGACAAGCGGGGGTGTCGACATGGCCTGCCGACGATGTCTAGTTGCATGGGTTTCTGGAACTTTCCCAAAATACGCCACGTTTGCCCGAAACGGGCAGGACTCCTGAGGCACGGTTTCATTGATACAGAGAGTTTCATTGATCCTCATCTGCAGTGTGTTGTCTTGAAGAGTCACATGCACAAAATTCGAAGAGCCCAGGTCTACAATGCCTTTGCTTTCCGAGTAATAGCTCTCGTTTCCGCACAGACTGATCCGCGTGGCCAGGCAGCCGTTTTGCAGCTCCATGGTGAGGAAGGTGTTGGTGCTGGCGGTGGTGTCCTCATTGGTCAGGTACATGATGATGCTGCTCCTCTGACGAGTTCGCAGGAAGAGGGAGAGGTCCAGGCCGCTGGCAAAGGTGCCGGCCAGGCTGTCCAGCCGGAACATGGCCATGCTGGGCACGCCGTCTCTGTAGAACGTGGCTTTGGTGTACTCTGCAAACCACAGCCAGGGAAAAACAACAGTACTGACAGGAAGAATGGGTGTTCAACACAGGCGGTGAACTACTGCATCGAAGAAGATGATAATTATGACATTTCTGATACATTTGAAGCTGAACAATCACAGCCGACAGAATATTTTGGGATCTGACAGCTGTTGACATATTTCTGAATTTTATTTCATCGTTCTTGCTGCCACTACAGTCCTGTTGAAAATGTAAACAGCATATGCTGAGGAAAGATCCTGAATTGACCACACACAAAGATAAATCAATTCCGACTGCCAATCCTGAAAATCACACATGAAGATCTGCCAGAAAATAGGACACAATTTCTTTTTGGCTGTAGACTATCCTATTTCCTGCTGGATAATTTGAGCAAAGTATCAATGATCTACAAACCCTGTTTCACACGACTATTCTGTACAATTTTCCATGGTGTCTGCACTATTAAAAGACCATGGAGGCCACACAACAGGTCTGGTACTGGAGTCACCTCATGCTAAGTTCCCCCCATCATCATCAAAAGCCGTGTGTGCATGTTAACCAGGCTAATGCACACTTCTACCAGTCTTACCTTTCTCACACAGCGTTCCCCAGAAGGGCCGATCGCAGTCACACTGGAATCTATCCCACAGATCTGTGCAGCTGCCGTGGCGGTTGCAGGTGTACGCCTCGCACTGCACGGAACGAGGACACCGCTGCGTCAGGTTGAAATACTCTCCTTCCGGCTGTCCAGGGAACAGGTAGGTGCCATCAAAAACGATGTCCTCCAGGCAGCCGACGTACATCCTCTGGCTCAGAGTCTGGCTGAGGAACGTGGGCGTCATCTTCCCGAAGTACAGGTTGGGGGAGGACACCTGGGGCTTGCCCCGGGGGTAGGCAAACTGGACGACACACTGCTCCCTTCCGCAGGCGTCCGACACGAGGGTGAGGGACACGTTGCTCTGGAGGTGCAGGAAAGCGTGGTGCCACTTGGCATTGCTGACCCGCTCCTGGCTCTCCACGCCCAGAGGGAACTGGGACACGTCGTCACGGTACATCACCAGCAGCATCCCGTCGTCGATCTCCACGGAGACGATTTTGTTGTGAGCAAAGGCGTACACCACCAGCACTGTGTGTGTCAGCGTGGTGCGGAACCGGAACGACAGCACATCGTCCCTGTCCTGCTGGCTGGAGGAGGGAGAGAACCGGATAAGACTGCCATTACTGCTGAAGGTGACTGTGGTGGGGACGTCACAGTAGCGACCTCTGAACCCTTGCTCACAGCGACACAGGTAATCATGCCGCAAAGGGGCTTCACTCACCAGTACGGGAATGCACTGGCCGTTCCGACAGTTGTCTCCCTGATCACAGCCGCTCAGACGCACAGAGCAGTTCTTGCCCCCGTAGTTCTGTCGCGAGGGAGAGAACTCCTGGCACGCACAGGAGTAATCTGCCACCAGATCTTTGCAGGTGGCACCGTTCTGGCATGGCGTGTAGCGGTCACACTCATTGATCTCTGTCTCGCAGAACTTCCCTTCATAACCCGGGGCACAGCGGCAGGAAAATGCATTGATGCCATCCACGCAGGTGGCGTTGTTCTGGCATGCTCCTGCCACGCAGTCGTTGATGTTGATTTCACAGTTGACCCCTGAGACAAAGTCAAACACAAGATTTTATTTAATTTTTCTTCGTTTCATGTTTTCCTAAAAACTGTCTATTAATTTAGAATAGCTATTTTATTACAGTTTTTAAATGGCATTTTTAACATCAGTTTCTTTGGCGTAATAAACACAAACAAATTTTGGTAGTTTGAAGGTAAATTAGAAGTATGAACATTTGACATTCATACCCCCTCCCGCCCTCTGTTTTTTTTTTCTTTTCAAATGCCTCAACACCTATAAACTGCTTCATCTATTTTCATCTCATATGAACAGATTCATGGAAATCATAATTATGCCATGCCATGATCTGTGTACTTGAGTGTGAGTTTTAATTTTTTGTTTGCACAGAGTTTGATAATGGAGAAATCTTTGAAAACTTTACACGGAACATCTTTCATGATACTGGACTGGATTAACTAAAATGAAAATCAATTACACGGGATTTATAAAGTTAAAAGAAAAGGAATCCTAGTGTTCAGCTCCTTTCTGCAAAATTATTTAAACTATCTAATAAGGTAAGGTAAGGTAATGTTGCTCATAGCCCAGCTGACTGCAAAGGGCCATATCAGAGCTGTCACCATGTTAAAATCAACTCACAAGTCATCAAAAAAAAAAAAAAAAAAAAAAAGCCCTGTCACACATCTCTTCAAAATACATCTTCTAAAAGCGTACCAGAAATTAGTTAAAAATCTTTCTTCCGTAAAATCTTAAATCAGATGAAAAATGTTGATCTCTTTCAGAAACTCAAAGATCACGTCAGGCGGGACATCTCTGAACAGGGTTTTCATGAAGTCTGCAGTAAAGCGTTTATGTTTCAAGTCGTGCAAGTTCCAACACTCTAAAAGAACAGGTTTCATTGTGTTATATATGTTTATATTATCTAATAAACTTTGGCAACAGGTAACAAATCCACCACAGCAGGAACAAAACAAAGTGTATTATGAAATATACTGAAACAAGCGTCCACCATAGCATTCTGAGACAGCCTCAACTCTTTCAACCCTACAACCCGGTTTTCCAGTTTGCAGAAATCACACCTTTCCTTCCTGCAGCCCGGAAAACCGGCAGCACAAAATCCCTCCCTTCCTTCCCGGAAAATCGGTTCTTGCGGTACGCGCTTTGAACTTCGCGTGAGTCGCGTCATCAGTATACATCATCATGACCAGGTTGCTTTCGGGGCAGTGTTCATTGGATGGAATGGATACCAGACGGCCCCTACAGCATGGGAAAGTGGTCGCCGCTCTATACTGGCTGGTTTGCTACTGCATACGTTCTCACTTTACACTTCTTCTTTTTTTTTTTCTCTAAACCCAGGAATGAAGGGAATACTCTTATCATAAGAATCTAGGAACAAGAGGAAGTAATGGTTCATAGAAAAGCAGGCATGAAAGAGTTAAAAGAACATCACTGCTGATCAGCTGCTTCTTTTCAGATGTCACAATGGCAAATTTCATTCCTTGTCATTTTGGAGAGCTGTGGTAGTGTTTTTCTTTGCCAACACAGCCTGCATGCACCATCCCACTGCGACAGTTTGCCCCACTAGTGGATGACCATAGTCCCTATGAATGAATGGGTTTTACATCAGTGAGAAGTTTGCATCACATTCCTTGCCTGTTACACTCCCGGCAATCAACGCTGAACAAGGCAAGACAAACATCTGTACACCGCTAGCCAAATTTCAGGGGTAGTCTTCAGACCCTCAGAGGCTCTCCCACAGCCTCAGCCAATGAAGGCTTCTCACTGCTTTCAGTGCGGAAGGTACACACAATCCTATCACTTCACAATAAATCATGCCAATTCTTCTTTCTGCTATTCTGTTTCCTCTGCCCTCTTAACCCTCTTCTTCCCATCGCGCCTGCCAGCACCTGGTAAAGGTCACAGTGGCTGTGTACACGGCACCCGCAAACGCCCGGTAAAACACGTGGCAACAATGGGCGCCGCCATGTTTCTCATAGAAAAGGAAGTCTTGCGAAAATGCGACTTCGTTTTTCCTTTTACAATCCACTTCCATTTGCAAAAAAAATGTGACTCGATACATGCCTTAGTTCTTGAGTTATGATCTTTTAAAGTTTTGTGGTCGAAGTGCTGTTTTTCACCATGGCAAACCTTGATTTCTGGCATTCTATCATGGGATTTAGTGATGAAGATGAGCTGATTTGTAGGATTTACGGCATAAGACTTAGTGAAAGTGCAGGGTAATGAAGCTGAGAGTGACCTAAATTTTGATTGGGATGAGGTTATAGATATGATGAACAACGATTCAGAAGAAAGTTCTGAAGAAGAAGATCCCCCCCCCCCACCGAGTAAATGGCTCATGTGACATTCTTCAAACTTATCATATAGCAACACATATATTCACAGGAATTTTAAAAATTATTTTCATTTCATTATTTTCTTTCCTCTCTTTTAAATTAATTTCTAAATTGGGTAATCATGTTCAAATTATGGAGTTACTTCTCTTGCCGTTGGTTTTCGGCGCAAGTATGTGCATGCAGAATTCCTTCCAACTCACACTCGTCATTACCATCATCATCAATATGAACAATACTGTAATCATGAAGAAACATAATGATGCACTGTCACACTGGACAACTTCCCATCACCCCCCACCCCCATCATCCTTTGCTTGTCCAGCGGGGACCACAGCAGCGGCGCCTCACCTTCAATGCCGTCGATGCAGTCGCACAGGTAGCCGGCAGCTGTGGCGTAGGAGAAGTGCGAGAACTCTGGCCGCCCCTGGCCGTACAGCGACTGGTCAGAGAACTCCAGGCAGGTGCCGTTGTACTGGCAGGGGCTGGAGGCACACTCCAGGATGTCGGTCTCACAGTTGGCACCTGTGTAGGCCTCCAGGCACTCGCAGGTGTAGTTCTGTCCACCCAAAGAACCAGGGTCAACATTCTGTCCTTCCCTCCCTCACACACACACTATCTACCATTCAGCTGCCTTACATCCCCAAAGAAAGTATTTCTAAAAAGACTGGCAAGAACTGAAGGGCAAAGGAGTTTATAGATATTCACAGGCATTGTAGCTTTAAGAACAAAGGGAGGATAATGTTCCAACCTCTCTCTCAATACCCCCAAGGCAAAAAATAAAGAAGTGGAAAATCTGACAGTTTAGTGGAAGGAAAAGAGAGAGGGGAAGGAAGTGGAGACAGTGAAACACACACACACACACACACACACACACACACACACTCTCACACACACACACACACACACACACACACACACACTCACACACACACAAATCCCATGCAAATACACACTTTCGCTTAAATCCTATCCTGACAAGTGCGTGCACACACACAAACACACATATACACGCACACACTGCTTTACTCACTTTAACACCATCTCGGCAAGAACCGTTATGCTGACAGATCCCTGGCAGACAGTCGTCGATGTTCACCTCACAGTTCCTTCCCCTGAACCCTGTGTCTGTGCAGTTGCACTCGTAGCTGCAACAGAAATAAATCATCAATTCTGAACGCCACCTCATTACAAGTAAATGCAAAAGAAAAAAAAACAAAGACAAAGAAAAAATTTACACACATACACAAGCACATACAACTTTGACTCGTATGAATATGCTTGAACATGTAACCTTCCCCTGGGCCCTGTGCTATACTGGGCTCATATACCAACTATACACCACTGGAAGAATAATTTCATGACCCTAAATATATAATAAAAAAAAAACAAAAAACTTGCAAACTCTGAAAGCGCACCACTGAGCCCTTTCACACTGACCCCTGTATGCACATGACCTTTTCTTCTACCCTCATCTCCCCTCCCATCCCCCCTGTCTGCACGTGGCACACACAACGCACCTACACACACACACACACACATATGCACACACAAATCCCATCATGAATTATAAACTAAATAAGCGACCCTAGCCAACTTAAAAAAAAAAAAAGAGAGAGAGTAATGCTACATTTATGCATATAAAGAATTCCAAGAAAATAAGACATTAAATAAAATTTCAAAACCAAACTGAAGTGTAATATATATATATATATATTATATATATATATATATAATATATATAAAATGGATATTATAACAGAAGGAAAATAAAATGACATAAATGAAAAAAAAAAAAAAAGCAGACAAACATCAACACACCCCCTTAAAAATGTTTTGAACAAAACCAGTCACTCCTATTATTTACAACACAGCTCCACTTGGGGAAACTGTTCATGAGCATTTACTGTTACAAACAATGGCACATCCACCAAATAAAAGCATATCGTGCTTAATTCACAAGGAAAAAAACGGTGCAAGAGTATTCATATGTTCATGCGATGGTGCAGCCAGTGCTAATTCCACAAGAAGATCTTACTACTGACCAGTGAAACAAATTTCAGCCACATCAAATCACACAGGATCTGAACAGCATTTACACCTTTGGAATCAGCTCCCTTGACCGGAAACTAATCCAGGAACCTCATGCAAATATTCTTATCAAGCTGACGACATAAGTGAGTTAACTCCTTTTCCCATAAGCTGCCCCCCGGAACACTGATCTTTTCCAGTTTGACTTTGGCAAGGTTTGAACACATTCTAGAGTGGCCGCAACGATGAAACCCAAAATAGATCTAGTTGCAAAGTGAGACGACTGAAGGCGGAAATCTAAACGAATCTTAAATGAACGTTAGCGAACCGCCAAGAGGAACGTGGACAAACGAGTCA
>CM065735.1:35096729-35164229 GCA_033310375.1 Conus canariensis
AGCCCAGTCGATCACCAAGGCCATATCAAAGCTGAGGGTGTTCCAAAACAGAGTGAGGTACAAAGTCACAAAATCTCAGGTTGAAATACAAAATTGAAGTCGAGTCTTCAAACATAAAAAAAGTGACTGTTCTTTGCTATTTTTTTCCACCTATAAATGGCGTGTCCCAAATAAACAGGAAGAAAAAAAATTGTTCACAAACATCTATGTGGTGGATCATGTAGATCCAGGTCTTGAGGAGGCTCCTGTATCATTCACTTTCACACTTCGACCTAACGCTGTATCAACCCCCAAACTCTAAGATACGGAGTCTCAATGAGTTTCAGTTTCAGTTTCATCAACGAGGCGTCACTGTGTGTGGACTAGTCCATATACGCTACACCACATCCGCTAAGTTTTGACACCACACTACACATGATTTGAAGCTGATGGATAAACGAATTAACAACTAAGATGAGAGAACTGAAGAAGAGGGTCGTCTCGTGGCTACGACTTAGCCGATGTCTGACCTGCGCATTAGCCCAGTGCGCTGGTCAGGCCTTGAGTGCCCACCTAACATCGGTTGTCTTTTTTTTTTAAAGTCTCAATGAGTGAGTCATCACAAAGCATACGCCACTGCTCCCAACCTTTTCCAGTCAAAAATCAGGAGCTGCAGGATGAAGAGGAGTGTTGGACTGCAGTCTGCCAGAACTAACACAGCACTCAAAAGAAAAAAGAAAAATACACCTCCCAACTGCATGTACTGGATGGTATTCCAAGATCACTGACAGACCCCCGACTCTATTCAACAATATTTCATGAGGCATTTCCAAACATGATCAAGCCCTTCTTGTTCCCTTCACCTGAAATACTCCCATCTGCTTTTTTTTAAATTTTAAATCATATATCAAAATTCCTTTTTTTTTTTTTTAATCATATATCAAAATTCTTTTTTTTTCTTTCTTTTTTCTTTTTTTTTTTTGCCAGCAAGTTCCAGAACTGGGAACTGATCTTTAAAGCAGGGACACTCCGGAAAAATTCTGGCGACCTGGCAGCTGTTGAACACTGTTAATCTTCAGAACTCTTTTGAAAGATCAGATGGGGTTTAATAACAACAACAACAACAAAAAAGCATTATTCCCACCTGTTTGTAACCTGATTAACACAGCTCTCTGCTTTGCTCATGCAGACTCACTGATAGCAACAGCCATGACCCAACTAGCGCAACAGATCGTCTTGAAAGACGGAACAAAACCCAATCCTGGAGACGGGTATACGCAGGGTGCGTGACACGGGAATGGGGGACAGGGTGGGGATTTCTACGTTTCACTACAGGGTAAAAAAAAAAGTTCTAGGGAGAATTGAACATGACACGGTGAGAGGAACGGATGAGGGAAGGGGGGTGGGGTGGGGGGGAGGAGGGAGGTGGTCGTAACTCGACAGACAGCGACAGAAAGTCAGCAACAAGACGGTGACTTAAGAGACACAGCATTCTGGGGGAGAAACAGCTACTTCATAAGATCAAAAACAACAAGACACACATTACACGAGAGATAGATGGGATAATAAAAGACAGACAAGACATCCAGATCAAACCAAAAACAAAACAAAAAAATGCACATGCATTCGATGGAAAGACTCTGGCACAGAAAGAAAGAAATTAGAGCATGATCCGAGTGACATTAAATAGATGGGAAGATGGGGGGGGGGGGGGGGGGGGGGTGATATGAAAACAACAATAAAGCAAAGCACTCAGAAAACTGTTAGTAAGACACAGGTAAATGTCAGTCCACAGCATTACTCATGCACTGCAAAGCAAAAAAAAAAAAAAAGGCTCAGAAATACCGAAAGCACCGCGACCCCATACACTGTTCAGAGGAACTGTTATCGGCTGCAGCAAAGCTACCGGGAAAAGAAACGAAAAGAAAAAAGTATTTGGCAGGTGAACAAACAGAAAAGAACAATGTAAAAAAAATAAATAAATAAAATAAAACCAACACCACACAAAAGCAAAGGAATGATAACAACAAAACGTTTGTGAAATAAGACAGACATCAACCCATATCCACATAAAGCCATGGGAGGAGACAGTCACAAGAGAAAGGGAAAAGAAACAAGTTAGTCAAGCCATATAAGTGATCTCCAGTTCTTGTCATCTCTTGTAAGTTGGATGACACTATCAGTGCAGGAAAAACCTTAACTCTCAACAATTTTTGAGATTTTGCATTTTGCTTGATGGATGTTCTTTTTTTTCATAACATTCTGTGCATTATTTCTAAAATAATATTTTTGTGATGAATGTGTCTATTTCGTTTTTTTTTAGGCCATTTATCGCTTCAGACAACAAAAATGTTGTTTTACATACCATAATTCCGGGAAGAAAACTGTCGATCACCGGTGATCGAAATTCGAGGGAAAGAACTGAAGAGAGTTACGATTTCCTTGTCTCTCAGAATGCTGTGCTATCAGCATGAATAATTCCAAGACACACGTACGCTTCTGCTGTTGGTACTAACTGATGATCTAATTTCGCTGTCAGTGTATTTGCTTCCTCAGAAACACATTCTGATCATGCATTTGCATTTTCAAGGGCAATTTGAACAGATCTGTTGCTGTGGATCTTGGTATTCTTTGATGTCTGTTCTTTGATGATCTAAACTCACAGTCACATTAAAAAGCCATGTCATTTTCGAGTCAGTTTAAGCTAAGCATGATTTCCCAACAGGTATTTCTGACAGTGACTGATGAACTTGCTTATCTGCTTCTATTTCACGCACAGAAACACACACACACACAACACACACACACACACACACACACACACACACACCACACACACACACACTTCCGCCTCCTTTCCTCTTTCTGTCACAGCAAAATTATTGTACATGCACGTCTCTATCAGCTTCCTCTTGCACACAAAGAAAACATAAAAACAGGCTTACATAAACACAAGATGACAGATCCACAAATGCGCAAGAGCATCCACACACACACACACACACACACACACAGAGAGTTAACCTGAATCTAATCATCACCTCGCTTTCCACCATAGCCGCACATCTTAATTCAGTTCTACTTTTCCTACTGTGAGAGCAGAACATGTAAATTAGCATACAAAAGGTTAATCTAAAGCGGGTTTGTTTTCATTATACAAGAGCAAGGGGAAAATGAGGTACACGACACAACGATCCAACTTTTTGAGCAGCAAATGCAAATGCATTTAACAACGACAACAATGAAACATGAAAAGTGACCAGAACACCCCAGCAATGAGCATTTCTGTCGACTGTCAGAGGCTTTAACATCATGTTGAACAGCGTTTGCATACAAGAGGCCATCTTCTGTTTGATGTCCCTAGCAACACATTCATGCAACTTTTTCTAATGGATTACATACAAAAAATTATAAACTGAAACAGATTTAAATATAGAAAAAACAAAACGGGGGGGAAGAAAACTCCTTCAGTAAAAATACAAAAAGTAGAACATGAAAATTAAAAAAAAAAAAACTGCATAATTTTTTTTTCTTCTAAAAGAAAGGTTTCTATCCTTGGATTTTAAACAGTTTTATGTAATGTGATGTAGGCTGTTCGAACTTTTCCATTGCAGTATCTTTCATGCTCCGTATTTTGTTTGGTTACTCTGGTGTGTGTCTACCGCACCACTTACCCCATCTTCCCCCACATCACAAAGCCACATCCAGTGTCAGTCCCAACACCAGCAATTTACATAGAGCTCTGTCTGTTGTTGCTGTCTCATTCATCATTTGTCAGATGGATTCCCCCGTCTCCTCGACAAAGGCGGCAGTACGTCACAGGTCCTCCAGTCCTCTGTAGAGCTTCCGGGCCACTGGGATTGGGTCGGGCCAGGTTTTCTCTCGGAGCGCTTGGTGGAGCGGGCAGGACTGCAGCAGATGTTCTGTTGTTTGGCTGCCTGTTCTGCAAAGGGCACTGCTCTGAGTTGCCGATGCGGAGTTTAGTGAACAGGTGGTGTGTTTCAGGCGGTTGTGGCCTGTCCTGAGCCTGAAAATGGCTACCTGCTCTCCACGAGTCAGCAGGTTAGTACAGGTCTGCTCTGTTGTGGCGTGGATGCTGCTGCTTCCACTTGTTCTGCAGCTTGGCCTTAATGATGGTCCTGAATTCAGAACAGCTGGTAGATTTGTCAATCTGCTCCTTCGTAGTGCCTTCCTTTGCCAAGGAGTCAGCAGTCTCATTGCCAAGCATATCTCTGTCTGTCAGATGGCTGTGTACATGGCCTCCACATGAGACACCACCCTACACTGTTTGCCTGGTCACTTTGACCATGTTTCATTCTGATTTAACACATGCAGATTTGACTGGGTGGATTAATATTAAAAAAAAAAAATCCTGCTCCGAGCTTCTCGTATCAGTCCGTTTAGTCCATGACCCTTAGAATTAAACCCCAAGACCTACTGTGTCCCTGTTTTGATGACAGGAACCGCTGAGCAACACGGCAATTTTTTTCCCCACAGAGCAACAGTAAATCCTATACACACATACTCGTGTATATTTATCATCCCCCATTAACTGTTGTGTGTCCTGTCAGACATGGATTGCGCTAGGTTTTTGTCGGTTGCCTACGTCATACGCAGACCGGCTGAAAAAATGCGTACGACTGGCCAGATTTTGCGTCCGCACAAAAGTCATAGACATACATGAACTGGGAAAAAAAAAACAAAAAAACAAAAAAAACTGATCTTGTCAAGGTCAAACAAACCCTGAATGCTCCACTTCTGCTGTAGATGTGGAAGGTTCGACTTCTGAGGAAGGAGGAGTTGATGATTCTGAAACACTCTGAGCCAGTGGCCTTTTCTGCGAAAAGAAATGCGAAAGGGATTGCTGCTTTTTTTCTGCAGGCCATTGTTTTCCATAAACTGGGGCGATGGCGGGAAAGAATGATGGCAGATTCGCGGGATCTAAACTGACGACATGCGTGACGTCACAGCCTGCACGTCCGACACTATCTTTAGTCTGTTTTATGATCGCTACACAGCGCACTACTAGCTGTCGCAGTATCCAGATTCTTCTTTGCCAGTGGGCGCAAAAAAACAAAAAAACGAAATGGGACATAGTGAGGCAGGTGAGAGAGTCACTGCTTCAGACGCTGACGCCTGTTTCTTTCTTTCGGTGCACTGCCTGTAGACCAAGGCTTTTTGCGTACGACTTAAGCATTGCAAGTCAAAAATTGCGTACGCAGGTCAGTGAAATGCGTGAAATACGGGTGATTTTTGCATTAGCGCGATCCCTGGTCAGAGCGTTCGTCGCAGCATTTCAGTGGGCAAGGGAAAATGCTCGGCACTGTTCTTTTCCTTTCAAAGTATCCTGGAGCATGCTGGGTATTTTTACACTTCTGTATGTAACCCATCAAACGCAGCTATGGTTTACAAACTCTGTCACTTGCATTTCTGATCTCTGTAAACCCACAAAATACTGATATGGTTTACAAACTCTGTCACTTGTTTCTCTGATCAATGTAACCCACAAAATACTGATATGGTTTACAAACTCTCTCACTTGTTTATCTGATCTGTGTACCCCCCACATTATACTGATCTGGTTTACAAACTCTCTCACTTGTTTATCTGATCTCTGTAACCCTAACATACTGATATGGTTTACAAACTCTCTTGCTTGTTTATCTGATCTCTGTAACCCATAACATACTGATATGGTTTACAAACTCTCTCGCTTGTTTATCTGATCTTTGTAACCCACAAAATACTGATATGGTTTACAAACTCTCACTTGTTTATCTGATCTCTGTAACCCATAACATACTCATATGGTTTACAAACTCTCTCGCTTGTTTATCTGATCTTTGTAACAAAATACTGATATGGTTTACAAACTCTGTCACTCGTTTATCTGATCTCGGTAACCCACAAAATACTGACATGGTTTACAAACTTTGTCACTCATTTATCTGATCTCGGTAACCCACAAAATACTGATATGGTTTACAAACTCTCTCACTTGTTTATCTGATCTCTGTAAACCCACATAATACTCATATGGTTTACAAACTCTCTCACTTGTTTCTCCGATACATGTAACCCACCGAATGCTGTTATGGGGTACAAATTCTTTCACTTGTCTATCTAACCAAGTGTGTATGTATCCACACACAGAGTGAGTGCGACCCACAAGGAGGTCTGCATATATATATATATATATATATATATATATATATATATATATATATATGTCGGAAACCTGCAAGACTGGACACATCCTCCACAAGTCATTCATCACAACTTTCTGGGGATCAAACCTTTGACTCTTAAGATGGGAAAAATCAAGAGTTCACACGACTCAGTACGTCACACCTGTCCTACAGCAGAAAGAAAACGAAACGGGTTTAGTGAAGAATTCCCCGAGATGGGGGATCCACCTCTGTTCCTTGCACGTTTTCAGTTCTTACAGCCAACGTTTATTCCGTCATCTTCCCTCGAACCCCAACTGCTGTTTTGAAAAGAAGGAAGACAGCCAGCACACTGTCACAGGTTCTGCAAGGTGGCTGTTACACACACACACACACACACACACACACACACACACACACACACACACACACACACACACCACCTTTTCGCGCTGACAGAGGAAACAATCTTCCAGAAATGCTCATTGTGTTAGTTTATAGTATTCTGAAAAAGTAGGCTGAAGAGAAAGAGAGTTAGAGCAAGAGCATCTACAGGCCAAAGGGTAGCAATATGTACATCTACAGGCCAAATAATAGTAATCTATACATCTACAGGCCAATCAATAGTAAAGAGAGTTAGAGCAAGAGCATCTACAGGCCAACGGGTAGTAATATGTACATCTACAGGCCAAATAATAGTAATCTATACATCTACAGGCCAAATAGTAGTAATCTATACATCTACAGGCCAAATAGTAGTAATATATACATCTACAGGCCAAATAGTAGTAATCAAAACATCTACAGGCCAAATCATAGTAATCTATACATCTACAGGCCAAACTGTAGTAATCTATACATCTACAGGCCAAATAGCAGTAATCTATACATCTACACGCCAAATCATAGTAATCTATACATCTACAGGCCAAGAGTATCTATACTCTCAGCCAAACAGTAGTAATCTATACATCTACAGGCCAAACAGTAGTAATCTATACATCTACAGGCCAAACAGTAGTAATTATCATTACACAACATACTACAGGCCAAACAGTAGTAATCTATACACCTACAGGCCAAACAGTAGTGATCTACCAGGTCTAACAAAGAGGTTACAGGTGACTGCACATGGTCTGCATGTCTGTGGCAATGCATCCAAGTGCAGAGCGGTACCAGCAGGACCTACCGCCTTCCCTGTCAACACCCTCCTAATAAAGATCCTCCCCAATAAAGACCCTTACCTGAAAGACCCTCCTCACAGAGATCCTCCCTCTAAAGACCCTTATCTTAAGGACCTAGTAAAGATCCTCCCAATACAGACCCTTCCCCTAGAAACCCTCCTAATAAAGATCTTTCCCATAAACACCTTTCCCCTCAAGACCTTCTTAATGAAGATCCTCCTGTCAAAGATCCTTCCCACAAAGATCCTTACCACAAAAACCTTCCCAAACCAGAGATCCTTCAAGTAGGCACTCTCCTATCGCGAACGTCCCAACAAGACCCTTAAACAGAGTGTCTCCACTTCCAAGACCCTGACCTCGACAGGCATCCTCCCAGTAAAGGCACTCTAAAAAAGGATCTTTCCAATAAAGCCCATCCAAATAGAACTATTCTCAATAAGACCCCGTCCCAATAAAACCCCTCCAGATAAAGCCTTTTCAGTAACGACCTTAACAAAACATGAAAAGAAAAAAAAAAAAAGGGGGGGGGGGGGGGGGATATAATGAGAACATGAAAACAAAATAAAAACAATTATTCAATTCACTGAAATCCTGTGAACAAGAGCTCAAAAAGTGAAACAAGGGCGATACAATGGCACTGATAGATATCAGCCCCTTTCTCTACTTTAAGGTACTCACAAGCGCAAACACAAACACACACACACACACACGCATACATATACACACACACACTGCTCTCACAGACACACACACACATATAAACACACACACACACACACACACACTATCTCTCTCTTACTCATTGATCTTGTCCTGGCAGGTGCCCTCGCCGCAGGGATTGTCGGCGCAGTCGTCGATGTTGGTTTCACAGTTAGGACCAGTGATGCCGGGAATACAGGAACAGTTGTAGCCGTTGACGCGGTCAATGCAGCTGCCGTTGTACTGGCATGGCGACGAGAGGCACTCGTTGATGTCCGTGGAACAGTTTTTGTCTGTACATTGGAACAGAAAGCCATTGGCTTTTCTGACGAAATGCGAAAAGCGGCAAGATAAAGGGATGTGAGTGAGTGAGTGAGTGAGTGCATGAGTGAATGTATGAGGAAAAGAATGAGTTGGTATGTGTGCAAGAAATCCTTACATCTGTGAAAGTGAATATGTCTATGTGGACATGAAGATGGACATCAAGCACGCTGATTGTGTGCATGCGTGCGTGCATGCGTGCGTGCGTGTGTGTGTGTGTGAGCACGTATATGTGCCTGTGTGTGTGTGTGAGGATGTGAGGATGGGCATGCAAGCACGTTTTGTGTGTGTGCGTGCGTGTGTGTGTGTGTGTGTGTGTGTCTGTGAGAGCAGTATGTGTGTGTGTGTGTGTTTGTTGTGTGTGTGGTGTGTTGTGTGTATGTGTGTGTGTTTGCTGTGTGTGGTGTGTGTTGTGTGTATGTTTGTGTGTTTGCTCTGTGTGTGTGTGTGTGTGTGTGTGTGTGTGTGTGGTGTGCGTGCGTACGTGCCCGCACCAACAAAGATCCTTCCCATACAGACCCCCCTAATAAAGATTTTCACCGAGATCCACAGCCCAAAGCCAGATTCCATGCCTCGGAGCGCTGAATATGGGGCAACCTCTGAAGTCCACTCCCCCATCACACCCCTCCCCTCATCCTCCCCTTCCCCCTCCACGTTTTTTTTGTGTTTTTGTTTGTTTTTAATCTCCCATTTTCTTTCCCCTTGCGGCTCAGCAAATGGCTCAGCAAATGACTCACCAGTGTAGCCAGGCAAGCAGTCGCAGGCGTAGGTTCCAAAGACGTTTCGACAGGTGGCGCCATTCCGACAGGGGTTGCCGCCACTCACCCGACAGTACGAGGTAATTACCTGACAGTTCAATCCTGAAATAAAGACAATGCAGACAGGAGGTTGGTGTTGCATCAGTGATGCTATAAAGCACACTCTGCTATGTCCGGTTTAAAGAAAGAAAACACTCACAGCTTTTTAGCGAAATGGAATAACATCACAAATTTTTCACGATTTTTTTTTTTTCACACTTCCTAACTGTGAGAAAAAAACGTTATTTCCATTATCAGAACAAGACCATAATTTACTGCCTATGTTCAACATCTTTTTTATTTTTACCTTCTTTACCATACTTGTGTGAAGAGCTACTAATCTGAGACTGTTTTTCTCATACTTATTTAACCAAATTTAGCATGGTCTCCTTATTTGGGTAGAGATGACTAGAAAGATGGATCTAAAAAAAAAAAATCTTGATCAATCACAGTTATCCTCCTCAACTTCCTGAGGAGTGAGCTCCCCTAGACAGGCATGACACCGACACATCCTGAATTGTCTTCCTGGTTGGGGACTTTGTCTTTCACTTTCAGAAAAAAGACGAGCGTGCATGATGCTTATGATAATACTGGACACCTGTTGTGTTCCAATCTGACAGTATCACCATGTGACTGTTCCAATCAGTTCTTGTTGTCGAACCCTGGCTAAAAGACTCCGGGGATCATCCGGACAGCCGAAGTACTTGAACACTATGGTACAAATGCATCAGCTGGGGATGAGAACATGACGTGTGTGACCGTTTTGATTACCCCACCACATGGGCAGCCACACCCCAACTTCGG
Organism: Conus canariensis; assembly: GCA_033310375.1. Taxonomy (NCBI): domain Eukaryota; kingdom Metazoa; phylum Mollusca; class Gastropoda; order Neogastropoda; family Conidae; genus Conus; species Conus canariensis. The sequence goes on from CM065735.1 coordinate 35,106,681, forward strand.
GGGAGTTCCAAACAGTGACTCCCATAAAAGTCGCTTCATGCATCTATTCAAGTTAATCGCCAACAACAAAAAGACAACAACAACAAAAAAAAAACTCACCCAGCCAAATACACCCAACAAGATAACATCACAGTTGACACATTCTAATTGTCAACTGCAGCACGCACGTGCAACACACACACTTACACACACACACATTTAACACACACACACATACATTTACACACACACACACACACACTTACACACACACACATTTACACACACACACTCACTCACACACACACACACATACATTTACACACACACACCACACACACACACACACAAAAACATTTCCGTCTCCACATGTCCAGTTACTTTCCTCATCTTCCCAAGACATCAGGTTATGGGGATGCCATGACAAATGTTTAAGTGGTAAGGTAAGATAATGTTGTTTATAACCCAGCCGACCGCAAAGGGCCATATCAGGGCGGTCACCGCGTTGAAGTCAACTCACAAGTCATTAAAAAAAAAAAAAAAAAAGCATTCACGCAACCTTTTCAAATACACCTTCTAAAAACACACTTGAAACTTCCTTAAAAATCTTTCTTCCGTAAAAATCTTAGATCAGATGAAAAATGTTCATCTCTTTCAGAAATTCAAAGATCATGTCAGGTGGGGCATCTCTGAACAGGGTTTTCACGGACTCTGCTGTGAAGTGTTTCTGTCTGACATCAGCTTCCTGTCCTAAACCATGTGCAACAGGTCGGACGTAGCCTGAACAGCAAATCCTTCACGCTATCCATCCAGGGATCTCTGGTCATCCTCTCCCAACACCCCACTCTCTACTGAGCCTTACAGAATGGTCTTGACACAGAGTCACAGCGAGACATGCACAAGCATCAGCCAAACTCTTGGTGCTTGATAACTGCAAGGGGAAGTTCCTGTTTCCCCGACATGACATAGCTGCTCACTTTGTTCCCGACTCTTCTTCTTCTGCGTACACAGGCTGATACTCCTGCGGACACTCCCTATATGGACAGACAAGTATTAATCCCATCTACCCAACAAAGGGAGTGGAGTTTTGTGTGTATGACCGTTTTTTTTTATCCTGCCATTAAGGCAGCCATACTCCATCTTCAGGGAAGGTGCATGCTATGTGTAACGTGTCATCCATACCAACGGCCAAACTGGCCTTCTCTTCCAAAAGTTGGTGATGGGATTTGACATGTGTGCAAGATGCTATGCGTGCATTCACACACGGAACCTCGGTTTATAGTCTCATTCGAAGGACTTTATGATGTTAACTCCGAGGGAAAAATCCCCCTGTACCGAAACAGCCCTGCGGAGATTTGAACCCCGCAACCCTTTGATTACGAGTCTGGCGCTCTACCGACAGAGCTATTCCGGCCCCATGTTCCTGACTCAACTATTTGTCTTAGATTTCTCATGCGAGTCTTGGAGATGCCATGTGGAATAATTTTTTCTCAAATGCCTGGATTGTCCCCTCAAGATAATGCTGTTAACAATCCAGGTGTCACAGCTGAACAGAAGAACAGGTGTCACAGTGTTGACTTTTTATGTGATCCACACCAACACATACAACAGTGATATACACCTAACAACAAACATTACTCGCTGATGAATCAGATCAACAGTGAGGAGAACGACGACTTCTCTGGCTTCAGCAACAAAGTACCTTGACCTACAAATCCTGTTACGTTTGCTTAACATTTACAAAACCCATGATAATCAGCCAGACAAACGATAACATCTCCGACCATCACTTCCAGTATCATTATCACCATCATCACCAGCACCACCCATCAAATTTACCTGACATTTACAAAAACTACAATATGTAATTAATGGTAACCCTCCCCCCCCCCCCCCCCTCCCTTCCCCTCACACTATCACTTCAATCGTCATTATTATGACCACCATCACCACCACCACCACAACAACAGTCACAACAAGATGTACCTGTAATAAGCTCCCCCGTAGGAGTCTGCCCCAAACAGCGACACTCATAGGAGCCGTTGAGGTTGGTACAGGTACCCCTGTTTTGGCAGATTGGTGGATCGTAGGCGCACTCGTCTATGTCCTCATCACAGTTCAGTCCTTAACAACGAATACATCAGCAGCATTACATAGGGAACAACAGAAAACACTGCTGATAGGTCTTTTTTCTTTCCCAACAGCTAACCTGAACAACTTTTTTTTTCAAAATCCTTGCTTGTAAAGAAGGGCTAGTTTCTAACAGCAGAAAACACTGCTGATAGGTTTTTTTTTTTTCCCGTTGGAGTCTGCCCCAAGCAGAGACACTGATAGGAGCCATTGAGGTGGCACAGATACTCCCCATTTTGGCAGATTGGTGGATCGTAGGCGCACTCGTCTATGTCCTCATCAAAGTTCGGTCCTTAACAGTGAATACATCAGCAGCATTACACTGGGGACTAAAGGGACTAGACAGGCTAGTTTCTAACAGCAGAAAACACTGCTGATAGGTCTTCTTTTTTTTTTCCAACAGCTAGCCTGAACAACTTCTGTTCAAAGTGCTTGGTTGTAAAGCGGAGCTACTGCAAGTTTCTTTCTTGTTTCAAGGCAGATCATTCAAAGCATTGCTGTCAAAAGCATTGCTGTCAAAAGCATTGCTGTCAAAAGCACTGCTGTCAAAGGCATTGCTGTCAAAAGCTTTGTGGGCCTTAGAAGAGCAGCTCCTATCACTTGGATGTGCCCAAGATTTGCTCAAAAGCTGTGGTGTTTATGCAGATGTCACACACTCTTGCTAGCTGTAAACCTTGCGCCGCTGCTATCATTGAAAGATGTGGTCCAGGTCAGCTCCAACGCTGTTGTGTTTGTGCCTCTGCACGCTTGCAAGTTGTTAGCCTTGTGTAAACTGAAAATTTGTTCGAAACAATTTCCGAGCTGACTCTTAACGAAGTTGATTTTTAACCTCTTTCTCATTTGAATTCTATGTCCTTTTTATTATTATAATCCTCTGTGATCAAAGCAGACATGGGGCACAGATCTTTTCACTGTGCAAAAAAAAAAAAAAAGTCCAGCTGATATTAAAAAAAACCCTTTTAAATGAATAAGAAATTTGTGGTACAGGCCACATCAAAACTTGGCAGATTCATAACTTGTGGTACTAAAAACATTTTGTCAGAAAACTGTTCAAAACATTTACTTTTCACTTCTGTTTCCTTCAAACTTACTGCTTAATCCTGTTTCCTTTCTTTTGAACCGACTGAAAACACATCAGTTCCAGAATATCCTTTAATAAAGCTTTCAGCTATGTTTCCTTCCATGTTGATTAAAAAATTATTTGATACTTATTTCTATTTCAAAACACTGGCGGAAATAAGTTGAATAGAGCAAAACTGTTACACACACACACATGCAAAGTGCAGCACAGAATGCACTCACACAGAGCAAATGTACACACACAAAAGGGCACACATTGAAAACAAGAATAAACCCATACCCATACGCACATACACACAAATATCATTCCTACACACAACATTAGTCTCGTAATACACAGACATGCACGCATGCACTCACTCACACACACACACACACACACACACACACACACACACACACACACACACACACACACACGCATGCACACACACAAACGCGCACGCACACACACATGCATAGCACAGTACAGCACAACATGTACTAATAGTACACACACACACACACACACACACACACACACTCACACACACACACACACACACACACAGCAAAGCATAGCAAACGCTGAAAAGAACGCATACTGATAAGACAGTTCACACACACACACACACACACACACACACACACAGACGTACACACACACATGTGCATACACACACACACACACACACATACACAAACATGCATATGCCGATGTCCAACCTTTATAGCCAGTATCATATTTGTATTTATTGATGAAGCGCTGTGGGCAGGTGCAGTTGTAGAAGCCAACATAGTCGTTACAGGTCCCTTCATTCTGACAAGGATTAGGCTCGCACTCATTAATTTCGTCACCACATCGTTCACCCTCGAAACCTGTAACATGCAGACACAGTTCCTCCCTGCTGAACTGTTAAAAAAAAGAAACAATTTGGCTGTAATGAAACACTTTCAGCTGAACTCATTTGTGTTTTTTTACCTTTACCTTTACCTATCCCTTGACATCGTCTGCTGTCGTTGGGGCACCCCTGATCATCCGGCGCCACCACCTCCTCCATCCGTCCCTGTCCTCCACCGCTCGCTGAGATTCCGCCAGGCTCATTCCAGTCCACTCTCGGATATTGTCTTCCCACCTTTTCCCTTTTTGGTCTTCCTCTGTTGCGACTTCCTCTGACTGTTCCTTGCAGGACTGTCTTTGCAAGGCCTGCTGAACGGGACACATGTCCGTACCACTTCATTCTCCGCTTTTTGACGATTGTGAGTAGGTCTTCGTGGGGTCCAACTGCCTGCTGAATTATTCTGCGGACTTCTTCATTTGTCACGTGGTCTGTGTAATGGATGCCCAAGGTCTTTCTGTAGCATCTCATTTCAGTTGCCAGAATTCTTCTTTGTAGCTCTGCGGTGAGTGTCCAAGTTTCACACGCATAGTTGAAAAACTGAGAGGGCCAAGGAGTGCATTAGATGGATCTTGGAGCGAAGACGAGGTTTTTGTCTCTCCATTTTGCTTCACCAAACTCAAATGCCATTCTGCTTGTGGGAACTGTTGAAAAATGGTTACTGATTTGGGATGCTAATTCAGTCGGAAAACTCTTAACCTTTGAAAATGTTCTGGCCTAAAACTGACCAGCTGACTTTACTTTTGCACAGACTAGATGGCTAGTTCTTCTGTTTCTTCCAATCTTCTCCCCTCCTCTCCTCGTCTTTCTTCTTACCTCACATGTTGTGTGTGTGTGTGTGTGTGTGTGTGTGTGTGTGTGTGTGTGTGTGTGTGTGTGTGTGTGTGCGCGCGTGGTATGTGTGTGTATGTGTATGTGTGCACACATGCACAAGTGTGTGTGTGTGTGTGTGTGTGTGTGTGTGTGTGTTGTGGGTACGAGTGCGCGTGTTCTTCATCAACACTTCACATAAAGCGGTTAAGAGCTTCTTAAAAGCCTTAGATATGCTCCGCTATAGAACCTCTCCTTCTGATAACAAACCACACTCACCTATAGGACAGGCGCAGGTGTAGGTGCCGATTCCATCAAAACAGTCCTCAAACTCCTGACAGGTGTTGCCCACACAGTCGTCGATGTTGTTCTTGCAGTTGGTGCCATTAAAGCCGGGCACACAGGTGCAGGTGTACTGCCGCTGCGGAACGGTGGTGCTGCAGGTGGCGTTGTTCTGGCAGGGCTGGAAGGAGCAGGCGTCGTAGGGCTTTGCTGCAGTTCTTCCCCATCCAGGCAGACGCGCACTGACACGTGTAGTCGTTCACGCCGTCTTCGCACGACGCCCCGTTCTCACAGGGATCGGGGCTGCAGTCGTTGATGTTGGTCTCACAATGATAGCCTTTAAAACAACAAGAATATACACACACTATAACCTTCTTCTTCTTCAGTGTTCCAGTATCTGGCAGCGTGTGAACTCGTTTTACCCTGTTGGGATACTCACACTATACTCGAGACTATAGTCAGTTCACTCCGACTTCGTTGAGTGCAGAAATTTGTGGGAAGAGGTTGTGGGAAAAGATAGATAAAAGATATGGTAGACAGAAAGGACAGTAGACAGACAGTACAGCAAAGGAGGAGACAGAGTTACTGAGAGCGAAAGGAAAAATGGACGTTACCAGCACAGAATGTACAGGAGGGGGAACTATTTGCACAAAAGTATGCCCAAGTATCCCCACGGGGGAAACTATAACCAACTTCCAGAATAAGAGAAATTCAGTTGGTTTTCAACAAGACATGTACATCAATCAATCGCAGTCTGATATACCCCACAAGATTTCAAGCTACTGAGTTGCAATAAAGCTTTTGAAGCATGCAACATCCACACACACAGAGCAGTACGCTTGGACACAATTGTGACAGAGCGTTCATTCAAATGTGAGACATGGAACATCAGGACACAAAGCATTTTCCTCAGACATGACTATATAAAAAAGCAAGTAGTTAGATATGAAGTGTGAAACATCAACACATACACTGTTCTTCTCAAAACGACAAGAACGTAAGTGAAAGGGAAAGGGTCAGTGTTGAGACAGGAAATGCTAATGTTGAAAGGGGGGGGGGGGGGGGGGGGTCAAAGTGAGGGTGGGAGAGAGGTGGATGGTGACCACACGGGAAGGATTCAGGTTGGTCTGGGAGGGAAGGGGTGGCGTACACACTCCGGCACAACATATATAATCTAATGCATAAAGCAAATGCTCTTGTGTCTGTCTGCATGTCTTACGGTGTTCTTCCTCCTTCTGCAAATCCACAGAATGAATATTTTTCGTTCTTTCTTCCTGCGTATGCAGGCTGATACTCCTGCGGATACTGCCTGTATAGACAGGCAGTGGAGTTTTGTGTGTATGACCGTTTTTTTCATCCCAGAATGAATATAATCTTCTCCAGCTTTGGCATGAACTCCACATCAGCATACCAAGCAGACCAAAAGTTAATAAATTTGGTACCAGACAGCTGCGTCAGTCAGCATTCAAAGTACAACAGGGTGAGGTAAAACTGTAAGAATTGCAAGCAGGTCTGGAAGAAAGGAGGGCAGGGAAGAGGGAAGGAGGAGAGAATAGGGACGAGGGGGGAAGCAGAGGTGGGAGAGGGTGTGGAGGGAAAGAGGGGGGGGGGGGGACTGGGGGAAGACGGGGAATGGGAAGGAGGAGGGGACAGTTAGTCAGACATTAAAACCTACACAGCCAGAGGGCAGGGCAAACACAACGCATATACAGTGAGAGAGAGAAAACAATCACTCAGACAAGACAAAGAGCGCCGCTTGACGCCTGAAACTGCTCATCCCTACCTTCGTAGCCAGGTAAACAGGTGCAGGTGTAGTTGGCCACCAGGTCGTTGCATCGGGCCTCGTTGCGGCAAAGGTTGTTGGCGCAGTCGTCGATGTTGTCGCCGCACCTGTCCCCTGCCCATCCTTCCACACAGTCGCAGCGGTAGCCATTCACCTGCCCGAGGCATGGAGTATGGACATTGTTTCAAGATGTAGGTGGAGTCGTATGATAGTCAGCATGACGTGGTGCCAGGCACGAGTATTACAAGGTGTGTGACAATGGTACAGTGAGGTGTGTGACACAGTACAGTGAGGTGTGTGATAATGGTACAGTGAGGTGTGTGACATGGTACAGTGAGGTGTGGTACAATGGTACAGTGAGGTGTGGTACAATGGTACAGTGAGGTGTGGTACAATGGTACAGTGAGGTGTGTGACAATGGTACAGTGAGGTGTGGTACAATGGTACAGTGAGGTGTGGTACAATGGTACAGTGAGGTGTGTGACACGGTACAGTGAGGTATGTGACATGGTACAGTGAGGTGTGTGACATGGTACAGTGAGGTGTGTGACATGGTACAGTGAGGCGTGTGACATGGTACAGCGAGGTATGTGACATGGTACAGTGAGGTGTGTGACATGGTACAGTGAGGTGTGACATGGTACAGTGAGGTATGTGACATGGTACACAGTAAGGTATGTGACATGGTACAGCGAGGTGTGTGACATGGTACAGTGAGGTGTGTGACATGGTACAGTGAGGTGTGTGACATGGTACACAGTAAGGTATGTGACATGGTACAGTGAGGTGTGTGACATGGTACAGTGAGGTGTGTGACATGGTACAGCGAGGTATGTGACATGGTACAGCGAGGTATGTGACATGGTACAGCGAGGTGTGTGACATGGTACAGTGAGGTGTGTGACATGGTACAGCGAGGTATGTGACATGGTACAGCGAGGTATGTGACATGGTACAGCGAGGTATGTGACATGGTACAGTGAGGTGTGTGACATGGTACAGTGAGGTATGTGACATGGTACAGTGAGGTATGTGACATGGTACAGCGAGGTATGTGACATGGTACAGTGAGGTGTGTGACATGGTACAGCGAGGTATGTGACATGGTACAGCGAGGTATGTGACATGGTACAGTGAGGTGTGTGACATGGTACAGCGAGGTGTGTGACATGGTACAGCGAGGTGTGTGACATGGTACAGCAGGTATGTGACATGGTACAGTGAGGTGGTGTGACATGGTACAGCGAGGTGTGTGACATGGTACAGCAGGTATGTGACATGGTACAGGAGTGTGTGACATGGTACAGGGAGGTGTGTGACATGGTACAGGGAGGTGTGTGAAGGTACAGCGAGGTGTGTGACATGGTACAGGAGGTGTGTGACATGGTACAGCGAGGTGTGTGACATGGTACAGCGAGGTGTGTGACATGGTACAGCGAGGTGTGTGACATGGTACAGTGAGTGTGTGACATGGTACGCGAGGTGTGTGACATGGTACAGGAGGTGTGTGACATGGTACAGTGAGGTGTGTGACATGGTACAGTGAGGTGGTGACTGTACAGCGAGTGTGACATGGTACAGTGAGGTGTGAATGTACAGGAGGTGTGTGACATGGTACAGCGAGGTGTGTGACATGGTAACAGTAGGTGTGTGACATGGTACAGCGAGTGTGGACATGGACAGTGAGGTGTGTGACATGGTAACAGTAGGTGTGTGACATGGTACAGCGAGGTGTGTGACATGGTACAGTGAGGGTGTGACATGGTAACAGTGAGGTGTGTGACATGGTACACAGTAGGTGTGTGACATGGTACACAGTAAGGTGTGTGACATGGCACAGTGAGGTGTGTGACATGGTACAGTGAGGTGTGTGACATGGTACAGCGAGGTGTGTGACATGGTACAGTGAGGTGTGTGACATGGTACACAGTGAGGTGTGTGACATGGTACACAGTGAGGTGTGTGACATGGTACACAGTAAGTGTGTGACATGGACAGTGAGGTGTGTGACATGGTACAGTGAGGTGTGTGACATGGTACACAGTAGGTGTGTGACATGGTACAGTGAGGTGTGTGACATGGTACAGTGAGGTGTGTGACATGGTACAGTGAGGTGTGTGACATGGTACACAGTAGGTGTGTGACATGGTACAGTGAGGTGTGTGACATGGTACAGTGAGGTGTGTGACATGGTACACAGTGAGGTGTGTGACATGGTACAGTGAGGTGTGTGACATGGTACAGTGAGGTGTGTGACATGGTACACAGTGAGGTGTGTGACATGGTACACGTAGGTGTGTGACATGGTACACAGTAAGGTGTGTGACATGGCACAGTGAGGTGTGTGACATGGTACACAGTGAGGTGTGTGACATGGTACACATGGGCAGACAGTGAGTGTGTGACATGGTACAGTGAGGTGTGTGACATGGTACACAGTGAGGTGTGTGACATGGTACAGTGGAGTGTGATGGTGACATGGGTGACTACAGTGAGGTGTGTGACATGGTAACAGTGCAAGGTGTGAAGGCAGTGGTGTGTGACATGGTACAGTGAGGTGTGTGACATGGTACACAGTAAGGTGTGTGACATGGTACAGTGAGGTTGGCATGGACTGAGGTGTGACATGGTACAGTGAGGTGTGTGACATGGTACACATGTGAGGTGTGTGACATGGTACACAGTGAGGTGTGTGACATGGTACAGTGAGGTGTGTGACATGGTACAGTGAGGTGTGTGACATGGTACACAGTGAGGTGTGTGACATGGTCACAGTGAGGTGTGTGACATGGTACAGTGAGGTGTGTGACATGGTACACAGTAGGTGTGTGACATGGTACAGTGAGGTGTGTGACATGGTACACAGTGAGTGTGTGACATGGTACAGTGAGGTGTGTGACATGGTACACGTGAGGTGTGTGACATGGTACAGTGAGGTGTGTGACATGGTACACAGTGAGGTGTGTGACATGGTACAGTGAGGTGTGTGACATGGTACAGTGAGGTGTGTGACATGGTACAGTGAGGTGTGTGACATGGTACACAGTAAGGTGTGTGACATGGTACAGTGAGGTGTGTGACATGGTACACAGTGAGGTGTGTGACATGGTACAGTGAGGTGTGTGACATGGTACACAGTAAGGTGTGTGACATGGTACAGTGAGGTGTGTGACATGGTACAGTGAGGGTGTGTGACATGGTACACAGTAAGGTGTGTGACATGGTACAGTGAGGTGTGTGACATGGTACAGTGAGGTGTGTGACATGGTACACAGTAAGGTGTGTGACATGGTACAGTGAGGTGTGTGACATGGTACAGTGAGGTGTGTGACATGGTACACAGTGAGGTGTGTGACATGGTACACAGTGAGGTGTGTGACATGGTACAGTGAGGTGTGTGACATGGTACACAGTAAGGTGTGTGACATGGTACAGTGAGGTGTGTGACATGGTACAGTGAGGTGTGTGACATGGTACAGTGAGGTGTGTGACATGGTACACAGTGAGGTGTGTGACATGGTACAGTGAGGTGTGTGACATGGTACACAGTGAGGTGTGTGACATGGTACAGTGAGGTGTGTGACATGGTACACAGTAAGGTGTGTGACATGGCACAGTGAGGTGTGTGACATGGTACAGTGAGGTGTGTGACATGGTACACAGTAAGGTGTGTGACATGGCACAGTGAGGTGTGTGACATGGTACACAGTGAGGTGTGGTACACTGATAACGCCGTGTGCTGTCATACCGTGTGGTAAGCCGTGACTTGTGGTAATAGTGTGCTGTGGTGTGTGGCATGGTAGGTGCAGAGTAGAGTCTGCTGTGGAGTAGTATGGTGTATTCTGTGGTAGGCTGTGGAGTAGTATGGTGTATTCTGTGGTAGGCTGTGGCGAGTGTGGTGTCCTTTGGTTGATGTGTGGTGTATCTACACCTGGAGTGTACTGTAGCCTTTCATATGGCATGGTGTTTATGTGTTCTATGGTATGGTGTGGTGTTTATTGTATTTTATCTTGTGGTGCGCGCAGCACTCAATCGTATGGTGCAGAGTGCGAGGTATTCCACTGCAGGGTGGCGTGTCTGATATTCTTAGGTATGGTGTGGTGTCTGTGGTATTCCATTGTACGGTGGTGTATATGATGTTCTTTTGGTATGGTGCAGCGGCGTCTGTGGTATTCTTTTGCAGTGTGGTGTGTGTGGTGTTTTTCGATGTGGAGTTATGTGTGTGATAGTCCACTGTACAATGTGGCGTGTATGGTTTTCCGAGCTATGCTGTGGTGTGTGCAGACTTATGTGCATCTGTTAACGATACATATACCAAAACACTTTTTAACTAACGTCAAAATATCAAAATCAGCGTGTGAGTGTCCATCAATGGTGAAAAAGAGACACAACGTACGGTGAGTAAGATCAGTAAAAAAAAAAAAAAAAAAAAAAAAAAACAACCACCAAAAAATAGAAAAAGAAAGAGTGGAGAAAAAAACAGGATGTAGATCCCACTCACAAAAAAAAAGTTAAAGGACCCTGTATCAAAAAAAAAGAAAAAAAAAAGAAAAAGAAAAGGAAGACAAACAATCCAACCAAAGCTTAAAAAAAAAACCAAAAAAAAACCCAACATTGCCTACAGGCCAACACCAAGACCCTCACCAGATCCACACAGCTGGCGCCATTGCGACACTGGTGATCCTCGCAGTCGTTGATGTTGGTCCCACAGGTGTCGCCGGTGTAGCCTGTCAGGCATGTGCAGGTGAAGCCGTTGACCCCGTCCTGACACCTGCAACAAGCATCGCCCGCATGGATGGCACCTGACGCTGGTGACTACGAACATTACTGCCGTCAACATCAAGACACCCTGTGTAACCACCACCTGTTATCATCATCATCATCATCATCATCAGATCCCCTGTCATCCCATGGCTGGTTGGCTCGTTCCTTTATTGTTCATCTATGTTGGTACTTTCAGACTCTAAATGAACTTGAACAACATACAGTTTCACATCCATGTTGATACTTTCAGACTCTAAATGAACTTGAACAACATATAGTTTCACATCTATGTTGATACTTTCAGACTCTAAATGAACTCGAACAACATATAGTTTCACATCTATGTTGACACTTTCAGACTCTAAATAAACTTGAACAACATATAGTTTCAGACTCTAAATGAACCTGAATAACATATAGTTTCAGACTCTAAATGAACTTGAACAACATATAGTTTCAGGCTCTAAATGAACCCGAACAACATACAGTTTCGGACTCTAAATGAACTTGAACAACATATAGTTCCAGCCTCTAAATAAACTTGAACAACATGTAGTTTCAGACTCTAAATGAACTTGAACAACATATAGTTTCAGACTCTAAATGAACTTGAACAACATATAGTTTCAGCCTCTAAATAAACTTGAACAACATATAGTTTCAGACTCTAAATGAACCTGAACAACATATAGTTTCAGACTCTAAATGAACCCGAACAACATATAGTTTCAGACTCTAAATGAACCCGAACAACATATAGTTTCAGACTCTAAATGAACCTGAACAACATATAGTTTCAGACTCTAAATGAACCCGAACAACATATAGTTTCACATCTATGTTGACACTTTCAGACTCTAAATAAACTTGAACAACATACAGTTTCAGACTCTAAATGAACCTGAATAACATATAGTTTCAGACTCTAAATGAACCTGAACAACATATAGTTTCAGACTCTAAATGAACCCGAACAACATATAGTTTCAGCCTCTAAATGAACTTGAACAACATATAGTTTCAGCCTCTAAATAAACTTGAACAACATGTAGTTTCAGACTCTAAATGAACTTGAACAACATATAGTTTCGGACTCTAAATGAACTTGAACAACATATAGTTTCAGCCTCTAAATAAACTTGAACAACATATAGTTTCAGACTCTAAATGAACCTGAACAACATATAGTTTCAGACTCTAAATGAACCCGAACAACATATAGTTTCAGACTCTAAATGAACTGGAACAACACATAGTTTCAGACTCTAAAGGAACCTGAACAACATATAGTTTCAGACTCTACATGAACCTGAACAACATACAGTTTCAGACTCTAAATGAACTTGAACATATAGTTTCAGACTCTAAATGAACCTGAACAACATATAGTTTCAGACTCTAAATGAACCTGAACAACATATAGTTTCAGACTCTAAATGAACTTGAACATATAGTTTCAGACTCTAAATGAACCTGAACAACATACAGTTTCAGGCTCATTATCGTGATGGGAACATCATAAAAAAAAAGTGTCATATGCGAGCCTGCAAGTATACATGTCTCTGTCCATAAAAAAAAAACCCAGCCTATTTTCTTGCCAGCTGTTAGAGGATTTCCAAAGCCGCTTGGAGCAATGACCACACACTTCAATGCTTATTATGAATACTCCTTCATATCATGTTTTCCTCTCCTCTAAAAGACAAACCAACACCCAACTCACGAGCCATTGTTCTGACAGGGGCCGTTGGCACACTCGTCAATGTTGACCTGGCAGTTGTCTCCCTCGTAGCCAGGCAGGCAGTCGCAGTGATAAGCGTTGATCTGATTCAGACAGCTGCCATTGTTCAGGCAAGGATTGGACTGGCATTCATCGATCTCCACACACACGCCCATCTTGTTCTCTGTGAATTGAAAAAAAAGGAAAAAAAAAAAAAAAAATTACAACCCATTCACAGGCCTGCCAACCCCCTAAGAGACCAATGAGTAAGAATTGAAGCTCAGTGAGGCAGAAATGTGTAATTTCTGAGAGCTAAGAGTAATCAAGCGCGACACTTACCTTTTTTCGAACAAACACGATGCGATGAAATCGTTCGCACAATTTTTGTGAACTTTACTTTTCTTCAAAAACAAGCTTTTCTTTTAAGTGTCACAAGAAATCTTTACAAATTATGAAAATGTAGAATACACTGGAAACACACATACTGTTGAGTATGTATGCGTTTGTTTGCATGAGTATTCTCCCTCCCTCCCTCTCTCTCTCTCTCTTGTGTGAAGTCTATATGTTTTTCTCCCTTCCTGATTACTCCCCCCTCTCACTCTTCCTCAGTAAGATAAGATAAGATAATGTTGCTTATAGCCCAGCCGACCGCAAGGGGCCACATCAGGGCTGTCACCACGTTAAAATCAACTCACAAGTCATTTAAAAAAAATTTAAAAAAAAACACCTTTCACACATCTCTTTAAATGACATCGTCTAGAAACGCACCAGAAACTTCGTTAAAAATCTTTCATCCGTAAAATCTTAAATCAGATGAAAAATGTTAATCTCTCTCAAAAACTCAAAGATCACGTCAGGCGGGACATCTCTGAACAGGATTTTCATGGACTCTGCTGTAAAATGTTTGTGTCTCACATCGTGCAAGTCCCAACACTCTAAAAGAATATGTTTCATTGTGAGTGGCACATGACATGGAATGCACTACGGAGCTTCCTCATTCTTCAAAAGGTACGAATGGGTAAAATACGAATGGCCGGTGTGCAGCCGGCACAGAACTGTTTCTTCTTTACGACCACCAGACGTAGATGGGAGGAACTCCTTAAGGTCTGGACGGATCTGAAAGAGTTTGTTATCCATCTGTGTGTTCCAATCCTCCTGCCAGAGGTCTCTCACATAATCATTAATTTTGGGTTTCAGATCTGAGCAGGGGATATATATGTTGGACAATTTCTCTCTTGTGGCATTCTTGGCTAAACGATCAGCCATTTCGTTCCCTCCGATGCCAACATGACCAGGAACCCAAGCTAGAATAATATTGTAACCATCCACTTTCAACTTGCTAAAAAGTTCAAAGAAATGTAAAAGTTCTGGATGCTGAAGGTTGCGGCCAGCTATGGCCTCCAAAGCTGACAGCGAATCCGACAGAACCAGAAAGTCCCTCTTCTTAGATTGTGAAATTATCTTCAATGCCAGAACCAGAGCAGTAAGTTCAGCAGAATAGACAGAGGCATCTGGAGGTATATGTTTTAACAGTATCTGAGAAGGAGTACCAGGGCAATAGGCTGCACAGGCCACTCCATCTTCAGACTTGGAACCATCAGTGAAAATTTTCTGGTAAGATGGGAATTTTGAACAGAGGTCAGCATACAAGGCCTTGTATGCCAGAGAGCTGGTAGACTCTTTACGAAAAGCTGCAAGATCAAAACGAATCTCTGGTGTGAAAAAGGTCCACGGAGGCTGATCTGGAAATTTTGAAAAATCCGACACAACTCCTAGGTCTAGACCTGCATTCCGCGCATGAGGCTGCATACGAACACCAAACGGCGGAATACAGTTAGGGTTGTTTTCGAATTTGCTTTGAAACTGGGGGTCAAAGACACAGTCATAGGCAGGATTCTGCGGTTCTGAGAACAGTCTGATATAGTAATTTAGAGACATTTTCAGCCTGCGGTTGGACATTGAGGGTTCACCTGCCTCTGCGTACAGGCTGTACACAGGGGTGGTGCGGAATGCTCCAAGACAGAGACGAAGCCCTTGATGATGGATAGGGTCCAAGAGTTTTAGGTAAGAGGGTCTTGAAGAGCCGTACACAGCACAACCATAGTCCAGTTTGGAACGGACCAAGGCTCTGTAGAGGTGCAGCAAAGTTTTCTTATCAGCGCCCCAGTCAGTGTGTGCTACGACCCGCAGAATATTCAGAGCTTTCTGGCAAGAGGTTTTGAGGTTTTTGATGTGGCTGAGAAAGTTGAGTTTTTGATCAAAAATAACTCCTAGGAATTTGGCTTCTTTTACAGCTGGAATGGTGGACTTATCCAGACAAATTTCAGGATCAGCAAAGAATTGACGAAAATTGTGAAAATGGATTGACTGAGTTTTGGTACGTGAGAAGGTAAACCCGTTTTCCTCGGCCCACTGTTGGATCTTGTTGACACAAAGTTGGAGTCGACGCTGTACACTGGCGTAAGAAGCTCCAACTGCGTACAGCGCAAAATCGTCGACAAACAGTGAGGACTCAGAACCCTGGCTTACAGATTTCACAATGTCATTGATTTTAATGCTGAAAAGAGCAGGAGAAAGGATGCTCCCTTGAGGGACACCCAACTCCTGCCTATGGATGTCAGAGAGTGTGGTGCCAACACGCACCTGGAACTGTCGATCAGCCAAAAAGTTCTGTATGAACAGAGGCAGGTGACCACGGAAACCAAGTCTGTGCAGGTCCAGAACAATTCCTGATTTCCATGTGGTATCATACGCTTTTTCGAGGTCGAAAAAGATAGCGACCACATGCTGTTTATTGACAAAGGCATTGCGGATGGTGGTTTCCAGACGGATTAGATGGTCAACTGTCGAGTGGTATTTCCGGAAACCGCACTGTTCACTGGCCAAAAGGCCAACTCTTCCTCAGTATATATATATAATATATATATATGTGTGTGTGTGTGTGTGTGTGTGTGTGTGTGTGTTAGAGTGTGTGTGTATGTGTGTGTGTGTGTGTGTGTGTGTGTGTGTGTGTGTGTGTGTGCGTTAGAGTGTGTGTGTGTGTGTGTGTGTGTGTGTGTGTGTGTGTGTGTGTGTGTGTGTGTGTGTGTGTGTTAGTGTTAGTGTGTGTGTGTGTGTGTGTGTGTGTGTGTGTGTGTGTGTGTGTGTGTGTGTGTGTGTTGCTGGAAGAATTCGGCGAGTCAGAGGAATCGATGTGCTTGCGTGACTCAAGGTGATGCTTCACATCCACCATCCCGCCATGGAAAATTGTGAAGTCTGACTCGCAAGTGGTACACCGTGCACAATTTACACCTTTAGCCGAAGGTCGTATGCAGGGGAACTTTTCGGAGTATTTTTTATGGAACTTTTCACCAAGTTTTTTTTCTTTTTCGCATCTTGTCCAGAACTTTCTGCTCCATGTCTCGACATTTTCGCAGCTAAAACTTCAAAAGGAAGCCAGCTTCGCTGAATGGTAAAGATGGTGAAACGAACTGCGCATGACCGGAAACACTTCTTGAAGATTACTGGTTATACGCACGGCGCAGTACATGTCTGTACATAAGCCAATTTTTTCGTCCGTTTTTTTTTTTTTTTTTTTTTGAAAACTTTCAATGCGTAATTTTTTGGCTAAATGCGTAAGGGCATAAGAATTATCACTTGGGCGTAATAAATTATGCGAAATGCGTAATGGTTGGCAGGTCTGCATTCAGTCTTCGTCCACATTAACTCTCTTGACAAGCGTGCACCCGCTAGCGCCCAACCGGAAATCACACAGCCAAAAGGCTGGGCACCTGCCAGCGCCCGGTAAAACACGTGGCAACAATGGGCGCCACCATGTTTCTTGTAGAAAAGGAAGTCTCGCAAGAACGTGACTTCCTTCTTCCTGTAGCCATTCACTTCCGTTTGCAAAAAACCGCGAGTCGATACATGCCGTAGTTCTCGAGTTACGAATTTTTAAAGTTTTGTGGTCGAAATGCTGTTTTTCACCATGGCTAACCTTGATTTCTGCCGTTCTATAATGAGATTTAGTAATGAAGATACTGTGATTTGTGGGATTTACGGCATAAGACTTAGTGAAAGTGCTGCGTGATGAAGCTTACAGTGACCTAGATTTCGACTGGGATTCCAGATATGATAAACAACGATTCGGAAGAAAGTTCTGAAGAAGAAGATTTTTTTTCCCCGAGTAAATGGCTCATGTGACATTCTTCAAACTTATGATATAGCAACATACATATTCGTAGGAATTTTTTTTAATGATTTTCATTTCAATATTTCCTTTCCTCTCTTTTAAATTAATTTGTAAATTAGGTAACCATTTTCAAATTACGGAGTTACTTATCTTGCCGATGGTTTTCGGCGTAACTAAGCTCAGGTAAGTGCATACTGAAGAGGGTTAAGAGCAATGAATCTACCAACCACCATGGCGAAGTGGTTAGTGTTGCGGACTCCTGGCTGGAAGGTCGTGGGTTCGATTCCCATCAGAACCATTTATCTGTGGGATTTTTCTGCCCCTACCAAGCTCCTACCCAGAGCTGAGTTTGCTACGGGCTTGGTTAGGAAAACTGAGACCACGCAGTCGAGTTTCATCCCTATAATGCGATTTTCTTCCTCTCTTTATCGAACTTGGCCATTTTCCGACAAAATCAAGTCTACTGTCTACAGATTTACATTGATTCAGCCATGTTTCAACCATTGGAGGTCTATGAAATCTTTTCTTTTCTTTAGTAAGTTCTAGTGTAGCACCACAGCATTGCTAACAAAATCACAGCATATTACGCCAAAAGCCTAACACTTCACAGCTCTGAGGGAGGGAGCAATGGATGCTGGGGGGGGGGGGGGGGGGGGAACAGACTGCAAACAGAGCGGCGGGGGTTTGGGATGGATGGGGGTAAAGGGTTGGGCACTGAGAACATGGTTCCAGTGGAAGAATTCATCCAAACCGTGGAGGATTTTTTCAGTCTTGCTCTCTGTCAACCCGCTCTATGTAGACTCCTTCCCTTTCACCACATGGACTTCTATTTCCCTTCTTTTTTTTTCTAGAACATCTTCATTTTCTTCTTAAGTTCCTAAATGTTAAATGTATCCCCTCTGTCGTTTCTGTCTGGCGGCCCTTTTATTTGGGTGCCGAATACATGGAAAGATAAGTGACTTTACGTTCTTTGTTCGTACTGTCCTAAATGTTAGATGTTATTTATTTCTGCCTGAAGAAGACCCAAGAGATCGAAATGCATTGTGTCTTATCCCGAGCTTTGTCTGTCTATGTCCTTGGCGGTAACTAACCCCCTCTCTTTCTAAATTCTCTTCTTAACTTGCATCATTAGGGGCAGACCTGTTCACACCTCAGTGGATGCTCATGAAGCCGACACACTTCCAATAATGACACTGGCCCCAAAGACACCCTCATTTTCATTTCAAGTTGAAGAGCTGCGTCTTATCGATGTCGTCCATCAACTCTTGCCTGTGAGCTCAGCTGCAATGTCACCGCCACGTTTTTCACTTTGTTATTGCGGGATCAACTCCAGTGTGGTAAACAAAAACATCTCCAGAATCCTTTTTTTTTTTCTAATTCATTGCTTTCTTTTCAACCGTTTGAAAATAGCAACAAACAGTGAGGAGCTTCAGGCAGGGTTTAAATGACTAGAAACGGCCTCAGAATGTTGTCCTCTCCAATGAAAAGCATTATTACATTATTATTCTAACAATACAACTGTAAAAACGAGGCTGCAGGGGGCCAGGATTTTCAGCTAATCATGAACTCAGCACGCTTTCCATTGTGAAGCTTGATACCTGCTGAAAAACAAATGGGGCAATGTCTTTAAAACCTGCCCTGTTAAAACACTGGTGGGCCAGTGGAATGTATAATGCATCAGCCCAGCTTGTCAACAACAACAATTTCAAAACCTCTCTAGCCTTGACTGCATTTATCTCCAAAAGGTGGCCCAGTGGATAACACACTCACCTAAGAAGTTTGAGAATTCCAGGTCCCTAGCTCGAATCCCTTATTGGACAGATTTTTGTTCTCCCCCTTGTTCCACTATACCTTTAAGAGTGGTCTGAAAGCTAGCAATACCCAACCCTCGCATACTACCTTCATCATACTTCCCCTTCCACATCACCACATTCACCTCACAGCCACTCACCCCGACCTCACAGCCACTCACCCCGACACAAACCTGACGATAACTCACCATAGCCATCCAGACAGACACACTGGTAAGACAACACTCCATCGACGCATTGCGTGTAGGCACCAGGACATGTGACATTAGCGCAGTCGTTGATGTTGTTCTCGCAGTTGATACCGTCAAAGCCTCGTGGGCAGGCACACGTGTAGTTGTTGACGCCTTGGCTGCAGGTGGCGTTGTTCTTGCATGGAAAGGACGCACACTCGTCTATGTCCTGCAACGGAGCGGAATTCACCTTCATTAATACTCTGTCACATAGCAGACATTGAAATATGAGTGATTAAATGGTATTATTAGTGATAATTAACAGAAGTTAATGAAACTAAAGCAGACCCAGATCATACTCTGATACTTTACGTGCTATATCTGTTTGATTTTTAAGGGGATTCAATGTTAATTGAAACAACAACAACAACAACAACAACAATGAATACTTATATAGTGCCTATCCTCGGCTAGAGACCAAGCTCTAAGCGCTTCACAATCAACACTCGTTTACACAACAGGCTGCCTACCTCGGTAGTGCCGACTGAAGAGCTGCCAGCTGGCGCTTCATTCAGTCGTTTCCCATGTCATCCAGTCAATATCGTTCACTCAATTTCCTTACTTCCTTCATTCTTTCCATTTCTCACGCAGGGTGCATGCTATGTGTAACGTTTCATCCATACCAACGGCCAAACTGACCTACTCTTCCGAAACTTGGTGATGGGATTTGACGTGTGTGCAAGATATTATGCGTGCGCTCACACACGGAACCTTGGTTTATAGTCTCATTCGAAGGACTGTATGGGAAATGGAGTCAGAACCAATGTTCACTCCCAGGGCAAAAATCCCCTCTGTACCGAAACGCCCCGGCGGAGATTCGAACCCGCAACCCCAGGATCACCAAGATCACGAGTCCGGCGCTCTACCAAAGGAGCTATTCCAGGCTCAGACCGATGGAATGCTCTCCCCTCTACATGTTTTCTCCCTTCCCCCACTCTCCTCTTCTTACCTCATCCACCCCTTCTCTACCAGATCTCTATTGTCTCCCCTCCCCGCATAAACGTCCAATTCAAACAAAAACATTGAATGTTTCATCGCAAGAAGGACGTACAAAGACACCTGATATCATACGAACAAAAACGTCCAACAGGCAAAGAACAAAAAAAAAAACATGTGACCCAAATTAACTGGTGACAGATTCATGTTCAACATCACCTGGTAACCTGCCAATAAAGCTGACATTGTCTGCATAAAATTCTTGAACTTCGGTGCGTTGACAGTCTTAGTGTGTATCACAAAAGAACGGTTACATCAACTGAATGATTGACTTTGTGGGCTGCAAAGCATAACCAGTATGTATGCTGCACCTGCCAATTTCTTTTTTTTTTAATTCCATACAAAAAAACATACTAGCTGCAACTTGTTGATTAGCTGCAAGAAAACAGCAGTGAAAATCAAGAAATCAAGAAAGCACTTTAATATTCTGAGCAATGAGAGGCACCAGTTGTGTCCCTTGGCATCGATGGACCCATTCTGATATGGGGGTTGTCCAGATTAACAGCAGACATCAATTTGATTGAACAGTTTTCCAAGGAAAACAAACCAGTTTTCACACATGGTGAACACTGAAGTGTCATCAAGCAATACAGCAGCAAAATCCGCATAAATCAAACTTAAAGATTAGCTTATCTTGCAAACATAACTAGTGACAAGAGATGACTCATTATGACTTTTGTATGAAAAAATAATTCATCTATGAAAAAGAGAACTGTAGATATTGACATCTTGTGTCAAGTTGAAATTCTTTGTCACTTGTCAACTCTTGAACTTTTTAACAAAAACCATATGGATTTAAATGCGATATCACAGACTAAAATGGAAAAGCAGTCGAATTTCAAACACTGGGTCTCTGTTTCAGAAAAATCCATGAATAGTAGGATGCTAGCAAGCTAGTCTGCAGAGGTTGAGAGGTGAGAGACAAATTAAAAGTACGCTTACAGCCCTGAATTTATGAGACATTCACACCACTCTTGATGCCCAAACCTGTTTCATGTGTATGTGAAAATCAAAAATGAGAAGTCAAGAATATACATGCATTTCTCAAGTGCCAAGACCTTTGCATGCGCGCGCGCGCGCGTGCACACACACACACACACACACACACAACACTCAAGGAAACATCAACAGTACACATCCATATATATTACATTTACAGTCAAAACCTATGAGTGTAGGCACACACGAAAGATAATGCTCAACAACATATGTACACACCACTTCTTTGGCGCCTAAACACTCTGTGTGTTGTGTGTGTGCATACACACAACAATCAGACCTTTCAATAAAAACTCTCCCATGAGCCCCCCCCCCCCTTCTCTCCCCTGCCCTCCCTGCCCCCATCGCATTCCTCCACACCTGCCCCTCCCCTGACAATTTCAGCTTTTCTAGAACAAAATGTCCTGCACCAGTCTGACCTCACAGTGATGACTCAATGTCAATGTGAATTACAATCAGCTTTTTTCAATGAAAGGAAATCTCCGGTGGGGTGGGGCAGAAGTAAACAATAAAAGTTCCAGTGCTTTCAATCATTCCAGTTTGATCTCAAGAGGTAACTGCCGAGAGGATCCTTTGTACACACATCTCTGATGCTATGATTCTTGTAAGAGTTGGTTATGAAACCCTGAAGACATCCGCCATGCATCATTAAACACACCACACACACAGAGGTACACACACACACAGAGGTACACACACACACCACACACACACACACACCACACACACACAAACACACACCACACACACAAACACAAACACACACACACTGAGATCAGCCTGAATGCTGCAGTGAATTCTGAACAGACAGACAGACAGACACTCCTTTGACAGATCATGCACGCTTGAGCAGCCGCCCATGAATGTTAATGACAGGGTTGGACTGGCCGCCTTGCACACAGCCGCCCATGAATGTTAATGACAGGGTTGGACTGGCCGCCTTGCACGCAGCCGCCCATGAATGTTAATGACAGGGTTGGACTGGCCGCCTTGCACGCAGCCGCCCATGAATGTTAATGACAGGGTTGGACTGGCCGCCTTGCACGCAGCCGCCCATGAATGTTAATGACAGGGTTGGACTGGCCGCCTTGCACGCAGCCGCCCATGAATGTTAATGACAGGGTTGGACTGGCCGCCTAACAACTTGCACGCAGCCGCCCATGAATGTTAATGACAGGGTTGGACTGGCCGCCTTGCACGCAGCCGCCCATGAATGTTAATGACAGGGTTGGACTGGCCGCCTTGCACGCAGCCGCCCATGAATGTTAATGACAGGGTTGGACTGGCCGCCTTGCACGCAGCCGCCCATGAATGTTAATGACAGGGTTGGACTGGCCGCCTTGCACGCAGCCGCCCATGAATGTTAATGACAGGGTTGGACTGGCCGCCTTGCACGCAGCCGCCCATGAATGTTAATGACAGGGTTGGACTGGCCGCCTTGCACGCAGCCGCCCATGAATGTTAATGACAGGGTTGGACTGGCCGCCTTGATGCCCGCCTGCTATTCAACATCGTGTTCAAGTGCATTTGTGTTTCTGGTGTGGATGTGTTTCTGTATACATGTCTGTGTGTGTGCGTTTGTGCGTCTGGTGCCTATGTGTTTGTATGTACATGTCTGTGTCTGTGCGTTTGTGTGTCTGGTCATATGCTAACAGTGTGATGCAACCAAATGCATTACATTGTACAGCAGAGCAGACTACTGTGGTACCTTTGCATACATGTGTAAGCACATCATATGTCAGTCTCTATAAGTACATGTGACACTGTGTGTGTACGTGTGTGAGCAACTACACTTATGTATGTGTGTTTATCTCTGTGTGTGTGTGTGTACACAAGAGCTGCATGTGCATTTATGCATGTCCATGATTTGATTTGTGTCTAATTGCATCGTTATATAACCATATGCTTGCACATAAATGCATGCATACAAAATGCACGTATCTAGTGCAGCAAAAGCATTCGTACCTATGGTAATGCTTCCAGTTCAAGTACCATGAAAGCACTGGCACAAACTTATCTCCATATTCAAACATCTATCTCCATATTCAAACATCTATCTCCATATTCAAACATCTATAAGTTAACACTCAACATATTTGGTACATACATACTCGGCTGTCATTTTCACACATCCATGTAAACATGCATGTATGAAGATGCGAAGGCATGTACTCACATGTCAACATCCACAAATCTCTATGTGCATGAGCAAAATCCAAGATGCTTTCACACACACAGACACACATACACATGCATGCATGTAAGCACGCATGTGTGTACACACCAAAACGCACACATACACACATGCACACACACGCACACACACACACCCCTGCACCATATCTGTCTCTATGTGTATTTTCAATAAGACTCAGTGCAGTTTACATTAAAAAAAAAAAACATACACGCTGCCTTCTCAAAAAATACTTTAACTACACACACCCCAAACGTATATGCACACACTTAAGATACCCACACCTGCATTCCCTCTCATGCAGCCTTCACAGGAACCAGCCAAGCAAATGGCTGAGACTTTGGAGTGAGGATGCTCACATCTAGAGTCCTAACTCTACAATTCTACAAAGTTCATTCGATTCTTGCAAATTCAGAGCATATCATTAGAAAAACAAACAAACAAACAAACAAAAACCCTCCCCCAAAACAAGAATGAAAAAAAAAAAGGAAAAGGAAATCAAAATGTTTTTCTTATTCAAGAAGTGCTGAATTATTTTTTTTTCTTTTTTTTTTTTCTTTTTTTTTGCGTACGCAGGCTGATACTCCTGCGGACCGATACTCCCTGTACAGACAGGCAAGAATTAATCTCATCTACCCAACAAAAGGGAGTGGAGTTTCATGTGTATGACCGTTTTTTTTAATCCCGCCATTAAGGCAGCCATACTCCATCTTCGGGGAAGGTGCATGCTATGTGTAACGTGTCATCCATACCAACGGCCAAACTGGTCTTCTCTTCCGAAAGTTGGCGATGGGATTTGACGTGTGTGCAAGATGTTATGCGTGCGTTCACGCACAGAACCTCGGTTTATAGTCTCATACAAAAGGACTGTATGAGAAATGGAGTCCGAACCAATGTTAACTCTGAGGGAAAAAATCCCCCCTGTACCGAAACGGCCCGGCAGAGATTCGAACCCGCAACCCCAAGATTACGAGTCCGGCGCTCTACCACTGAGCTATTCCGGCCCCCAAAATGACTGTTTAAAGGTTACTCCCAAACCACAACTTGAAAATTTCTCCGAGTGCCATTTGTGCTCACAACCTGCAGTCTGACCGCCCTTGAGCTTTAAGCTCACAGTTCCATTGAACAAACAAGAAAAGCATTCCAGTAATGGCCACGACCAGTGTGTCCTGTACACCATTCCCCACAGCCCGTCACATCTGTTGCTAAAGGCCTCAGTCTCTCACGGGGGGGGGGGGGGGGGACTTATGATTTTTCATACTGTTTAATCTTTTTTTCCCAACATGAAGGAGAATGTGTCTTAACTCTTATTTGATCAGATATAACGTGAGATTACATCTCCAAGCCTCAGGCCTGCTGCCCTGGTATTCAAGTGTCAGAACGATTCAAATTTCAAGTGCAAAGGACAGTGTCAGTAGCATGTTTAAAAACGACGGAAAGATAACTTCAGATCTTGGTCCAAACACTACAAACGGGTATGGCTGAAGACGTGACGATTTGTCGACACTTCCATTGTCAATGGAATTTGGTAACTACCTGGCCAAACACGATAAAAATAATGTATCTAGGTGTTTAATCCCCATGTACACAAAGCTGCATCCAAAAAAATATAGATTATAAACCAGCATGTACTGAACAGATACTAAACTGATGAGAATGCCCCCCACCCTCCACATCCACACAGCACAATGTACACTGACAGCTTAACAGAGAGAGAGAGGGGCCTGCACAATGTACACTGACAGGTGAACAGAGAGAGGCCTACACAATGTACACTAACAGGTGAACAGAGAGAGAGGCCTGCACAATGTACACTGACAGGTGAACAGAGGGAGAGGCCTGCACAATGTACACTGACAGGTGAACAGAGAGAGAGGCCTGCACAATGTACACTGACAGGTGAACAGAGAGAGGCCTGCACAATGTACACTGACAGGTGAACAGAGAGAGGCCTGCACGAATGTACACTGATAGGTGAACAGAGAGAGGCCTGCACACTGTACACTGACCGGTGAACAGACAGATCTTGCACACTGTACACTGACAGGTGAACAGACAGAGAGGCCTGCACAATGTACTCTGACAGGTGAACAGAGAGGCCTGCACAATGTACACTGACAGGTGAACAGACAGATCCTGCACAATGTACACTGACAGGTGAACAGAGAGGCCTCCACACTGTACACTGACAGGTGAACAGACATATCCTGCACAATGTACACTGACAGGTGAACAGAGAGAGGCCTGCACAATGTACACTGACAGGTGAACAGAGAGGCCTGCACACTGTACACTGACAGGTGAACAGACAGATCCTGCACAATGTACACTGACAGGTGAACAGAGAGGCCTGCACAATGTACACTGACAGGTGAACAGAGAGGCCTGCACAATGTACACTGACAGGTGAACAGACAGATCCTGCGCAATGTACACTGACAGGTGAACAGAGAGAGGCCTGCACAATGTACACTGACAGGTGAACAGAGAGAGGCCTGCACAATGTACACTGACAGGTGAACAGAGAGAGGCCTGCACAATGTACACTGACAGGTGAACAGAGAGAGGCCTGCACACTGTACACTGACAGGTGAACAGAGAGAGAGGCCTGCACAATGTACACTGACAGGTGAACAGAGAGAGGCCTGCACAATGTACACTGACAGGTGAACAGAGAGAGGCCTGCACAATGTACACTGACAGGTGAACAGAGAGAGGCCTGCACACTGTACACTGACAGGTGAACAGAGAGAGAGGCCTGCACAATGTACACTGACAGGTGAACAGAGAGAGGCCTGCACAATGTACACTGACAGGTGAACAGAGACAGGCCTGCACAATGTACACTGACAGTTGAACAGACAGATCCTGCACACTGTACACTGACAGGTGAACAGAGAGAGAGGCCTGCACAATGTACACTGACAGGTGAACAGAGAGAGAGGCCTGCACAATGTACACTGACAGATGAACAGAGAGAGAGGCCTGCACAATGTACACTGACAGGTGAACAGAGAGAGAGGCCTGCATAATGTACACTGACAGGTGAACAGAGAGCGGCCTGCACAATGTACACTGACAGGTGAACAGACAGATCCTGCGCAATGTACACTGACAGGTGAACAGAGAGGCCTGCACAATGTACACTGACAGGTGAACAGAGAGAGGCCTGCACAATGTACACTGACAGGTGAACAGACAGAGAGGCCTGCACAATGTACACTGACAGGTGAACAGAGAGAGGCCTGCACAATGTACACTGACAGGTGAACAGAGAGAGAGGCCTGCACAACGTACACTGACAGGTAAACAGAGAGAGAGGCCTGCACAATGTACACTGACAGGTGAACACACAGAGAGGCCTGCACACTGTACACTGACAGGTGAA
Source organism: Conus canariensis (assembly GCA_033310375.1). Classification (NCBI taxonomy): domain Eukaryota; kingdom Metazoa; phylum Mollusca; class Gastropoda; order Neogastropoda; family Conidae; genus Conus; species Conus canariensis. The sequence goes on from CM065735.1 coordinate 35,133,893, forward strand.
CAGAGAGGCCTGCACAATGTACACTGACAGGTGAACAGAGAGAGAGGCCTGCACAATGTACACAAACAGGTGAACAGAGAGAGAGGCCTGCACAATGTACACTGACAGCTGAACAGACAGATCCTGCACAATGTACACTGACAGGTGTACAGACAGATCCTGCACACTGTACCTGACACAGGGGTCCATCAAATCCTGAAGGGCACTGACAGCTGAAGGTGCCGGGGATGTTGAAGCACTGCCCGGTGGTACAGAAGCTGCCGTCCTCACACTCGTCGATGTCCTCGCTGCAGTTTCTCCCTCGGAAACCTGCCAACATAGCAGGACCACAACACGGGCATGGGAACACTGTCTGGGACACGGTGAGTGCGACAACCACCTTCTGCAAAGAACCGTACTGATGGTCTCTAAATTTTCAAAAAATTTCTTTCAAGTTTCCTGCAGCCTCTCAGTTCAAGTGGTATCCTAAATCTTTTACAGTCCCACCTCTGTTTGCTAAATTTCTTTCAATTTTCCCACTGATTCACAATAAGATCGCTTTACTAACATTGAATGCCTTTCAATTAATGATCTCACTGACTCGCAATAAGATTACCTTACTAATACATTTCTCTCATGTTCCCACTGACTCACGGTAAGATTACCTTATTAATGTTGAATACAGTTCATTCAATTCATGCTGAATACATTTCACTCAATGTTCCCACTGACTCACGGTAAGATTACCTTATTAATGTTGAATACAGTTCATTCAATTCATGCTGAATACATTTCACTCAATGTTCCCACTGACTCATGGTAAGATTACCTTATTAATGTTGAATACAGTTCATTCAATTCATGTTGAACACATTTCATGCCATTTGCCCACTGACTCAAAAGTCAGATTAGCCCATTAAATGCTGAATGCATTTCAATCCATTTCCCCCCTGACTCACAGTTAAGATGATCTTGTTAATGTGTTGGACACGTTTCATTCAACGTCTCCATTAATTTGCAGTAATGTTATCTTATCTTTTTTTTTTTTGCGCCGAATATGAGAAGACAAGTGGTTGCTGGTTCTTCCGTTTTCATTGTCCTGAATGTTGTGTGTTTTTGCCTGAAGAAGACCCAAGAGGTCGAACGAAATGCATTGCGTTTTGTCCTGTCATCTGTTTTGTCTGTATAGTCTGCAGAAATACTATCTTTGCCTTTTTAAAAAAAAAAAAATCATCTTATCAATGTGAGATACATTTCATTCAAGTTTTCTACAGACCCACAGTTCAAGCAGCATTCTCAGTTCCCTACGACCTTCACTGACGGTTAAAGCATGTGGCAGAACAGTCCATTTCATGTGGACAGGTCGGGCTGCAGGTGGTTCCAAACATCCTCCCTAACCACAACGCTAACAGCGGCGTCCTACGCTAGTACACATACCTGTTCCTGTGCAGTTGCAGGTGTAGGAATTGACGTTGCTGGTGCAGACTCCATGTTTGCAAGGGTTAGGGGTCATTTCGCACTGGTTCAGCAACGTTTCGCAGTTCACCCCGGCAAAACCTGCACCACAACAGCCCTCCCCCCATCAGCAAATGTGATGCTGCCACATCTTGCAGTCATCGGCAGATTATTGACTTACTGATAGTTCAACACATGGTGAAACTTGTCAGTGGAGAACTTCCAACCCCCCCCCCCCCCTTTCATTTTTAGACTAGTTCCTAACATCTTTGGGATAGGGTGGGGACAGGCACCATTCATTGTCTGACGTGTCCTGTTTCCCATGGGATATTGCACGATGACAGAGCTGCAGCTACTCTCATCATTTCTGGGCGATATAAGCTGAAAGTTTCTTCCACGATTCTGGACCCTGCTGCTACTATTCCTAAAGCAGGCCACTTATGGAATTTTTCATGACTGAAAGAACCAATGTTGAAAATTTCATGACTTGTCCTTCATCAGTCTGCAATTTCACAGCCGAATCACCGCAGCTTCTTCACCAGATACAGAAATCATGAACCGACAAATTTTAAACTCGACCAACTGGCTTCCATCAATACTGATCTGCATGAGTCTCTTTTTTTTTTTTTTTTTGCTATTTCATTTTTCTGTCATACGTAAAGTCAAAATAAGTAATGTCTGCAATTTTGTCATTATTTATTTTTTTAAAAAAAATTAACTGCCACATCTGTGAAATTAGTGCGGCACTTGCCTTTCATCTATGGACACAGCCCCACGCTGACAGCCCCACACACAGTCCTTTTATGCAAGACAAGTTATAATTAGAATGGGGGCTGGAACAGCTCAGTTGGTAGAGCGCCGGACTCTTTATCCTGGGGTTGCGGGTTCGAATTTCGGTACAGGGCGATTTTTCCCTCAGGAGTTAACATTGGTTCGGACTCCATTCCCCATACAGTCCTTCGAAGGAGACTATAAACCGAGGTTCCGTGTGTGAACGCATGCACAACATCTTGCACACACACGTCAAATCCCATCACCAACTTTCGGAAGAGAAGGCCAGTTTGGCCGCTGCTATGGATGACACGTTACACATAGCATGCACCTTCCCCGAAGATGGAGTATGGCTGCCTTAATGGCGGGATAAAAAAACGGTCATACACACAAAACTCCACTGCCTGTCTATACAGGCAGTGTCCGCAGGAGTATCAGCCTGCGTACGCAGAAAGAAAGAAAGGAAATTATGAATTAGTTTTAAAATGACTGCAGGTGGACACTGGAACAAACTTAAAGGACAAATTACTACGTCGCTGATGGCAACCAAGGAACAAATTACAAGACAAACACGAAGCGTTTTTAAGCGCTTTACTCTTCTTCAGGCAAAACACACAACCTTGGAGATAACAATAACGAAGAACCAACACTTCTTTCCTCAAAAAAAAAATAACTGGTTTGATTTGGGGCCCAGTTTGAGGAGAGAAGTGACTGTCGGTTCGTTCTTCGTTTTCTTTGTCTTGCATGTTGTTATGTCTTGCCTGAAGAAGAAAGTTTCTTTTGTTTGGAGGCATGGCAATCTTTCTTTTAAGTTTGAAATCGGAATTCCAAAGTTCAGTGATGCGCCAGACTTACAACAGCAAAATGGCGAAACTGAATTAATGGCTGACACATTAGTGACATTATTCCGATACTCCATGATGACTCCTTACAAAATTACTTTGGGTCAGGCGATTGCCTTAAAAACAATTGCCAAAGAGATCTGCTCAAAAACAATTGCCAGAAAGATCTGCTCAAAAACAATTGCCAGAGAGATCTGCTCAAGAACAATTGCCAGAAAGATCTGCTCAAAAACAATTGCCAGAGAGATCTGCTCAATGCTGCAAGAACAATTGCCAGAGAGATCTGCTCAATGCTGCAAGAACAACTGCCAGAGAGATCTGCTCAAGAACAATTGCCAGAGAGATCTGCTCAATGCTGCAAGAACAACTGCCAGAGAGATCTGCTCAAGAACAACTGCCAGAGAGATCTGCTCAAGAACAACTGCCAGAGAGATCTGCTCAAAACAATTGCCAGAGAGATCTGCTCGAGAACAATTGCCAGAGAGATCTGCTCAAAAACAATTGCCAGAGAGATCTGCTCAAAAACAATTGCCAGAGAGATCTGCTCAAGAACAATTGCCAGAAAAATCTGCTCAAAAACCATTTTACCAGAGAGATCTGCTCAAAAACAATTGCCAGAGAGATCTGCTCAAAAACAATTGCCAGAGAGATCTGCTCAAAAACAATTGCCAGCGAGATCTGCTCAAGAACAACTGCCAGAGAGATCTGCTCAAAAACAATTGCCAGAGAGATCTGCTCAAAAACAATTGCCAGAGAGATCTGCTCAAAAACAATTGCCACAAAAATCTGCTCAAAAACCATTTTACCAGAGAGATCTGCTCAAAAACAATTGCCAGAGAGATCTGCTCAAAAACAATTGCCAGAAAGATCTGCTCAAAAACAATTGCCAGGGAGGTCTCTGTTGTTTCACTACTTCTGACTGTGCTGAGAGAAGGTTGGGAGAGGTCCACACCTGTTTGCAGTAAGATACTAACAACAACAAAGTAATCCACACACACACACACACACACACACATACATACACAAAAACGCTGTTACCTTCCCTGCAGTCGCAGCGGTATGGCAAGGCTACGGGGGAGGCACCAGACAGAGTGACGCAGGTGCCGTTGTTCTCACAGGGGTCCACAGCACAGCCAAACTCCCCTGAAATCACACCCTATGTAGTCTGGGTATCTGTTGTGCTGCCGCCCCCCCCTCCCCCTCCCCCCCCCAACCAAGAGTCCCTCTGTGTGTGTTGTGTGTGTGTGTGTGTGTGTGTGTGTGTGTGTGTGTGTGTGTGTGTGTGTGTGTGTGCGTGCGTGCGTGCGTGCATGTGTGCGTGCGTGCGTGTGTGTGTGTATGTGTGTATGTATGTAAATATGTGTGTGTGTGTGTGTGTGTGTGTGTGTGTGTGTGTGTGTGTGTGTGTGTGTGTGTGCGTGTATATGTGAGTGTGTGTGTGTGTGTGTGTGTGTGTGTGTGTGTGTGTGTGTGTGTGTGTGTGTGTGGGGTTTGTACACGTGCGCATGCGTGCGCATATTTCACATGGGAACATATCCGGGAAAATCACCTTTCTACCAGAAGAAATGTAAGTAGTACAGACTGCTGTTATTTCCCTTTATTTCTTCTTTTTTTCTCTCTCTCTCCAGCATATGAAAAAAAATACCAAACATCAACATTTCCATCATTGGAACGCTTCATTTATTCCAAGGAAAAGTCAAAGCTACACCGACATAAACTGATCTCGTGGCAGAACAGTACTTCCACCGAGTTCATGTTCAGAACCACTCTGACAATCATCTCTGGCAGGACACCTTCTGGACAGCCATTTGGACTGGATCCACATAAGCATCCACACCAACATATAACTAACTCAGTCCTTGTGCACGCTGGTGGAACTCGTCCTTCCGATCGCTAAGGTTGTACTTAAACATTCCTTACCTAAGGTTGTACAAGCATTCTTTACCTAAGGTTGTACAAACATTCCTTACCTAAGGTTGTACAAACATTCTTTACCTAAGGGTTGTACTTAAACATTCCTTACCTAAGGTTGTACAAGCATTCTTTACCTAAGGTTGTACAAACATTCCTTACCTAAGGTTGTACAAACATTCTTTACCTAAGGGTTGTACTTAAACATTCCTTACCTAAGGGTTGTACAAACATTCCTTACATAAGGTTGTACAAACATTCCTTACCTAAGGTTGTACAAACATTCCTTACCTAAGGGTTGTACTTAAACATTCCTTACCTAAGGGTTGTACAAACATTCCTTACATAAGGTTGTACAAACATTCCTTACCTAAGGTTGTATAAACATTCCTTACCTAAGGGTTGTACAAACATTCCTTACCTAAGGTTGTACAAACATTCCTTACCTAAGGTTGTACAAATATTCCTTACCTGAGGTTGTACAAACATTCCTTACCTAAGGTTGTACAAATATTCCTTACCTGAGGTTGTACAAACATTCCTTACCTAAGGTTGTACAAATATTCCTTACCTGAGGTTGTACAAACATTCCTTACCTCCTCCCATGTTCAGCCTTTTTTTTTCCTTTTTTTTCTTCTTCCAAATTTCTGTGTCAGATCTGTCATCTAGTCTGATAATCAGTTCCCCGTGGGGATACCGGAGGTCTTTTGTACAAATAGTCCCCCCTCCTTCTGGACATTCTGTGCTAGTAACATCCCCTTTTCCTTTCGCTCTCAGTAACTCTGTCTCCTCCTTTGCTGTACTGTCGTCTACTGTCCTTTCTGTCTACCATATCTTTTATCTGTCTTTTTCCCACAACCTCTTCCCACAAATTTCTGCACCCAATGAAGTCGGAGTGAACTGACGATACTTTCAAGTATAGTGTGAGTATCCCAACAGGGTAAAACGAGTTCACACGCTATCAGATACTGGAACGCTGAAGAAGAAGATAATCAGCGATTTTAATAAGACAGATTCAAACTGATACCTAAAATCAGTTTCAGATTTAGATTTTTTTTGGGGAAAAAAAAAAGACAACGGTTTTTCTGCTACGCTGTGCACTCAGATGGGCCAGCCAGTGTTGGGCGACGACATATTCTGAACAGAGCATTGCGCCAGACATGAGACCCCAGCAAGCAGAAAAAGCCTAAAAAAATTTTCAGAAGATCCAGGAGCCTGCATCAGCAACCCCCCCCCCCTTTCCTCCCCTCCTCCAAGGATTCCAGGGGCAATGGCATCAAGGGGTCAGGGGTTCAGGGGGTGAAGCACCCTGAGATCTGTTTCCTCCCCAAACTTGTCAACTATTGTGAGTTTTGATGCTATACTCAAGCTGTCCTGCATTCCAGCAACTGAGGGCTATACTCAAGCTGTCCTGCATTCCAGCAATTGAGGGCTATACTCAAGCTGTCCTGCATTCCAGCAATTGAGGGCTATACTCAAGCTGTCCTGCATTCCAGCAATTGAGGGCTATACTCAAGCTGTACTGCATTCCAGCAATTGAGGGCTATACTCAAGCTGTCCTGCATTCCAGCAACTGAGAGCTATACCAAGCTGTCCTGCATTCCAGCAATTCTTGAGGCCTGCAGTCATGGTGTCCGAGGTTTATTTGCTAGTTCTTCCTTTTCTCATCTCCAGAAGCATTTTCAGCCCACACACTCTTTTACCAAACCAGTCTGAAGAATCCTGCTAAAGTCCTGACAAACCCAACTGGAATCAAATGATGGACCATATTGTGGACACCTGAAACCTGAGAGTCTTTATCTTACATCATCCCCTCCTCAACCCCCTCCCCTTCCTTGTCTCCACCCCCCCTCACCCCCCACCCCACCCCCACCCCTGAATTCAGGCTAAAAGCTGAAAGGTCTCATGTCTGATTATGCCCTACCCAGATGGGGGTGATCTGTAGGGAAAAGGTCAAAAGGTTTGTCCCATGGGCGACATCCCATCATTCCTCCCAAAGGTTTGTCCCATGGGCGACATCCCATTATTCCTCCCGAGTCTGGCTACAGCTGGGTTCAGTACTTTCTGTACATTCTCCTGGACAGACACACAGACAGACAGACACTGGCAGAAATTCAAACCTCCTACGCTGAGTTCACTAGACAAGGGGAGTCCAGCAATTTAAGTCTGCACCTCAGTTCATTAACCCAGTATTTGAACACACACACATGCACGCAAGCACGCACTCACGCATGCACACACACACACACACACACACACACACACACACACACACACAGAAAGGACACACACACACAGTCACACACACAGACACACACACACAGTGACACACATACACAGTGACACACACACACACACACACACACACACACAGTGACACACACACACACACAGTGACATACACACACACAGTGACACCCCCCCCCCCCCCCACAACACACACACACACACACAGTGACACACACACACACAGTGACATACGCACACACAGTGACCCCCCCCCCTCTCCCGCCCCCAACACACACACACACGCTAACAGATGGACCACTCTCTCCCTCAAACCCTAAATTAAGTACAACCCAGCATGGTTACTGAATTCATCCCCTGGCTCAACAACACCACCCCAGTTCACCCAGCTGTAAAACAAAAACAAAAAGAAAAGGTGGGGGGGAGGGGGGGAGCGGGGGCTGCTCTGTCCCTCTGTAGGGACCAGGAAGGTAGGGAAGGCAAAGCAGCAAGTGAAGAAAGGACACAGGCTCACTGTTCACATTTTGCTTTCAACAACTCCCCAAGTTTAACCTTTACCGTGCTTCCTGGGTCTTCCATGACCCAGTGACTCGATAAAAACATCACATCTTATGAACGGATAGAGCCATGCTCACAACACTTTAGGAGTTCCTCAACGATCTTAACAGCCCTTGCTCACAGAAATTTCATGTATGGGCACAATCAATTATCAGTCAAATTAGTCGCAGTTCCCCCAGGAGCTACACATTTTAATGGGTCGCACATGACCCACGCCATCGGGTGTGGAATAATAAGCTGCTGAACCACCTTTTATCAGGTGTGGGTCTTACAAGACCCGCATGATCTGAATAGGGATAAGCCATCTAGGGAAAAACCTCTACAAAATGTGTGGGTCTTGGCCGACCCGCATGATCGGGTCTGTGTAGTCAAAAACGTCATCCGGTAAAGGTTAACAGGAACATCCTTCAATCACCAAGTCAGCAGTTAAAAACAACAACAACAAAAGCAGAAACCGAGAAAAAAGAACCACCAAGTCTGGAGTTTATGGATGCCCTTCATTCCTACATCACTTCATGGCTTCTCCTCTAACGTGGTCCTGGACATGTATTCTTTCTGTTATAAATTAAGACAGTTTTTTTTTTTTTTTTAAACACTCTAAAGTGCTGGACATGTATTCTTTCTGTTACAAATGAAGACAAATGTTTTTAAATCACTCTAAAGTCCTGGACATGTAAACTTTGTTATAAATGAAGACAATTGTTTTTAAATTACTCTAAAGTCCTGGAAGGTATTCTTTCTGTTATAAATGAATGACAAATTATTTCAAAACACTCTTAAGTCCTAGACATGTATTTTTTCTGTTATAAATGAATAAGACAAATGTTTTTAAAACACTCTAAAGTCCTGGACATGCATTCTTTCTCTTATAAACGAAGACAAATTTTTCTTTAAAACACTCTGAAGTCCTGGACATGGATTCTCTCTGTTATCAATGACGACAAAATGTTTCTTTAAAACACTCTAAAGTCCTGGACATGTATTCTTTCAGTTATAAATTGACACCATTTTCTTTTCAATGCTCTAAAAATGCTCAAGAAACATGAAAGCTAAAGTATTTAAATTAATCAATCTAACAGATTTTAACTTGTCTCGCAAACGGATATTACTAAAAAAAAAAAAAAATGGTGGATTTCAGTATCTGTACTTCAACTCCAGTTTTACCACCACCCTCCAAAAAACCTAAACATGAAAAACCTATTAAACACAAAAATGTACCAGGAATACTGTAAGGGAACGTGGACCCATCCATCTCCATTTGCGCCATGTTCTAAATTTGCAGATCAATCATTCTATTCAGTGAGAAAGCCTGGCTGGCAAATGATCCACCCCCCCCCCCCCCCCCCCCCTTTCAAATCTACGTCATTCAGTCTCCTGGTCTTTCAGGACACTGCCTCAAGCAAGGGAAGGGAGACAACTTTTATGGTCTGGGCATCAATCAAGAATATGGCCCTTAAGAACTAAGATTTTTACTTTTATTCATTTATTAAGATCAGACCACTACCCTGAAAGACTTTTTCCATTTCATTTACTAGTATGTGAATATCGACCTAAAATATGTTGTTATTTTTTAATACAATTTTTTTTATGGATGGAGTCTGAATGTTTGAAATTTTTACCCTTCCTCACTTCTGGTATATATATAAGTGAATTTCAACTGGATGCTTGAAATGTTTGCCTTTTCTTACTTCTCTGCCACAGTATGTTTCTGTGGGATTCTGAAATTTTGTCAATGAGATTTTGAAATTTCAGCTCGATCCTTGAAAATGTTGCACCCTCTCACTTCTTACCCCTTTCAGATCTCTGTTGGATGTTAGAAATTTCTCATCTTACCAAACACCACGGCGCAGTGATTAGCTTCACAGATTCCCAGCTGTGAGGCTGTGGGTTCGATTCCTATCACAGCCGTTGATATTGGTGCGATTTTTTTTTTCGGCCTATGACCAGCTCCAACCTAGAGCTGATGGAGTTTACTGTTGAGAAGACTGGAACCGCACAGTCCGTCCAGTTTCATCCACTTCATGGGTGCGTCTTCATTTCCTAACGCTGCAGATGTCGGTGTTTCTCTGGCTTGGTCGACGCTGAGGTGCACTGTGAAAGTAAGCGTAGAATACAGCCCTGTCATGCATTCTTAAAACAGAATATAGTGAACGAGTGAACGATACTGACTGGATGCCACAGGAAACGACTGAATGAAGCGCCAGCTGGCAGCTCTTCAGTCGGCACTACCCAGGTAGGCAGCCCGTTGTGTAAACGGGCGTGGCTTGTAAAGCGCTTACAGCTTGGTCTCTAGCCGAGAACAGGCGGCTACATAAGTATTCATTATCATTATTAACAGAAATCCGTAGCATCATCTTCAACATCCTGATCCTCATAGTTCACCATTAAAAAAAAAACCCTCTCAAATTCTGTGGCCCTTCATGCCCTGCTCTCATGGTGACCGTGGTTTCCTTCGTCTCTCCAGGTCTAAGGTCTTGGTTTGATTCTGTCAGGGTTACTGGTGGGGACAGCAAATTCACGGGGACTGTCGTTGGACAGACATGGTGGCGTCCTCCGGATGGAGAGCTCATTCACACCAGCTCCACCACTAATGGGGGCTTAGTAGGCGGTGTCCTGCATATGCTGGATCATCAGAAGCATGACAGAACACCACCGAAGTGACCTGACAGCATTGCAGTGTCTCCTCTGGTGGGTTGCCTCATGACGACTTGACCCTGTGGATTGCTAATACCCAGGCTGTGGAGGGCTGGGCTGGGCTGGGCTGTGGCTGTGGCTGAGGAGTTGGAATAATCTGGATGGATGCAATGTCACAGAGGTGGTGCAGAAGATGGGGCAGCAAAGAAGAAGAAAAAAAAAAAAATTGCAGAAAAAAGAAAGACAGAAAGAAAAAAAAATTGCAGGAAAAAAAAATTGCAGAAAAAAAAAAATTCAACGATTAAAAAATAAAATAAAAAAACCCTGACAGATACGAAGAGGATGAAATAGTAATACGCTTACAAATCAGAATCAAGTTTCAGTCTGAACACAGCAACACTAACAGTTATTGCTCAAAGTGTATGTGCGCATTTTGAAGTGCTGTGCCCTTTCTTACTCTCTTAATTTTGAGATGTTGTTTTGCTCGTCTTTTCAAACCTGTTGCTTTGCTCACGTCTTCACACCTAACTGTGCTAATGATTTTATGAAAACTAAACCATTTTAAGTGTGCAATCATCATGTTATCAGTTGCACAAGCGTCGTCTGTACTCATCGTGTTTATCAGTTGTACAAGCGTCGTCTGCATCTTCCTGACTGAACCAGTCACACTGTAAAGCAGATGAGATACTCACTGGCCAAATCGTGTTCACAGTTGGTGCCGTTGAAGTTGCGAGGACACTCGCAGCGATAACTCTGAAACATGTCCACGCAGGTGCCGCCATTCTGACAGGGCTGGCGATAGCAGTCGTTCTGATCAGCTGCAACACACACACACACACACACACACACACACACACACACACACACACACACACACACACACATCAACTTGATCAGCAAACACTCGGCTGAATTCAGACATGGGTCAATTTCACTCCTGGAAGCTTCACACACTGAATGCACTACTTACTGACAAGTAGTATACTTTCAAACCAGCAAGCCGCACTCAAACCAGTATGCCTGACGATGCTTAGTTAAACGGAACAGTAGTTTTACTTCAATGTCTGTTATAACCTTTGTGTGATGAGGCACCGTACATCTTCTCTAAGGGAGGTAACAGTGAGCGTCACAGCCCACGACTTTTCATTATACTAGCAGGGTTGGGAAAATAAGAAAAAACATCAAAGCATCACTGAAAATTTTTTCACTTCATGAAAATTTGGCACTTCATATATACATACATATATATATACTTTAGTCCTTCCTGACAGCCATTTGGCAATGTTCACAGTGGCAGTGGACATTTTGTCACTACATGTACTTTAGCCGTTCCTAACAGCCATTTCAGTTCACACTGTTCATGTGCAAGGGGAAATTTGTCACATCACATGCTTTAGCCATTCCTAACATTTCCTTCACAGTGTTTATTGTATAGTGAAAATTTTTTCACTTTATACATTTCCACCATTCCTAATGTTCAGCCATTTCACATATGTTCAAGTGAGGTGCCAAAAAAAAAAAAATAGTCACTCCATGTACTTCAGCCATTCCTAACCCCCATTTCATGGTATTCAGGTGTTGTGGAAAATTTGTCAAGTCATTTACTTCAGCCATTCCTAGCAGTCATTTCACACTGTTGATGCGCAGTAAGCACTAGACAATGTGTCCTGATCTTGCTGGGCAGATTCTTCATGCACTGTATAATTAATCCGGATCAGCTCCACCAACAGAATCGAACAGGTTTGTCCTTGGATTACTATCCCCCTCGCTTGGTTCAAGTAGGTTCAGTGTAATCCTGCTGACAGGCCTGTAAACAAACCAACCAACGAACCAACCAACAAACCTGCCAACCAACCAACCAACAAACCTGCTAACAAACCAACCAACAAACCAACCGACAAACCTGCCAACAAACCAACCAACAAACCTGCCAACAAACCAACCAACAAACCTGCCAACCAACAAACCAACCAACAAACTTGCCAACAACAACCTGCCAACAACAAAACCAACCAACAAACCTGCCAACCAACAAACTTGCCAACAAACCAACCAACCAACCAACAAACCTGCCAACAAACCAACCAACAAACCTGCCAACAAACCAACAAACCTGCCAACAAAACACAACAAACCTGCCAACAAACTTGCCAACAAACCAACCAACAAACCTGCCAACAAACCAACCAACAAACCTGCCAACCAACAAACCAACCAACAAACCTGCCAACCAACAAACCAACCAACAAACTTGCCAACAAACCAACCAACAAACCAACCAACCAACAAACCTGCCAACAAACCAACCAACAAACCTGCCAACAAACCAGCCAACCAACAAACCAACCAACCTACAAACCAACCAACAAACCTGCCAACCAACAAACCAACCAACAAACCTGCCAACCAACAAACCAACCAACAAACCTGCCAACAAACCAACAAACAAACCTGCCAACCCACAAACCAACCAACAAACCTGCCAACAAACCAACCAACCAACAAACCAACCAACAAACCTGCCAACAAACCAATCAACCAACAAACCTGCCAACAAACCAACCAACAACAAACCTGCCCACAAATGTGAGTGAAAACATATTATAACCTGTTGGGCAGATGCTCTGAAGCTGGCAATACAAACAAGGGAAGCTGTTGTTATCATTAACCTTTGATGATTAGGATAATTAACTGTTAGTGGGACAAGCCTATCTCTCCCCCCCCCCCTTCCCCTTTTCAATTATAACCCTCACCCTTGACCCTTCCCTACCACCCTCCCCTGGATCACCATACCCCCCCCCCTCCCCCCTCTTCGCTCTCCACCTATGTGTTGTCAGTGTCCCATTGGGGCTGTTATGCACAGCCCTGACCACACTATCAGGCTGTGAGGGTCACTGCCAAAACAAACATGAGGCTGGTGTGGCCAACACCAGCCGGCCAGCAGTGGACTGATTGACCCTCCCCCCCCCCTCCCTCCTCCTCCCCCAAAGGTCAGCTCTGCACCTGGGCAGGCTGACTGGTCAACTGGTCAGTCAGTCAGTCAGCCTGTGTCCACACTGCCTGAACTGGGGGGTTGATGTCCACATGATCAATGACATGTCAACAGCAGACCAGAAGAGCCTGTGGGTGCTAGTGCTGCATCATAGGTTGTTAAACTCTCTCTCTCTCTCTGAAGAGAGAGAGAGAGAGAAAGAGAGAGGGAGAGAGAGAAGAAGAGAGAGAGAGAGAGAAGAGAGAGAGAGACTGTGGTATGTGTGTGAGAGAGAGCGAGCAAGAGCGAGAGAGAGAGAGACAGACAGAGAAAGAGAGAGAGAGAGAAAACGCACGTGCACATCAGCAATGCATTATAAATAGATATCAATTCCATTCGACTAATGATAAAGATTAAGGAACAAAACCTGCTTTACACTGATTGCACAGCCATCCAAACTCAATCGAAATATATATATATATGTCAACATATCGTCAGCCGTACATGCCCACCAGTCCAAACCTTCTTTACTTTTTTGTCTCCATTAGTTTTACAGAAAGGGCCATTTACATCCCCCCCCCCCCCCCCCCCACCTCCACCCCCAATCAACACTCCGTTTCCGTTCTCCATACAAGTGTTCAGGTTATGTCCATTTTTTTTTATGTCATCACATATTTTTCTACCATGATCATCATCGGCCGGCATTCTAAACGAGCGCTCTTACTAAAGGGTTATTTTCTGGTAAACTTTGGTGAGGAATGGGACAAACTTCTGCTGGTTCGGACATTTAATGCAAGAGAAGATAACTGTTAGTGCGCACTTGGCACCTGCATCAGAATGTGAGTGTATATATATATCAGTCTGGCTCTGAGAGAAGTCCCATTTTATAGTCAAACATGAGCACCGTTCGTCTACTGTTCATACAGTCGTTGGTCGGCATACTTCCCCGTCTTCGGAATACGATGGTATAGCATCATTATTCGCTCAGTACTCGGAAGACAATGGTATAGCATCAGTATTCGCACAGTACTCGGAAGACAATATTCGCACAGTACTCGGAAGACGATGACAATGGTATAGTATCATTATTCGCTCAGTACTCGGAAGACGATGACAATGGTATAGTATCATTATTCGCACAGTACTCGGAAGACGATGACAATGGTATAGTATCATTATTCGCTCAGTACTCAGAAGACAATGGTATAGCATCAGTATTCGCACAGTACTCGGAAGGAGATGGCATCGCATCAGTATTCGCACAGTACTCGGAAGACGATGGCATAGCATCAGTATTCGCACAGTACTCGGAAGGAGATGGCATCGCATCAGTATTCGCACAGTACTCGGAAGACGATGGCATAGCATCAGTATTCGCACAGTACTCGGAAGGAGATGGCATCGCATCAGTATTCGCACAGTACTCGGAAGACGATGGCATAGCATCAGTATTCGCACAGTACTCGGAAGAAGATGGCATAGCATCAGTATTCGCACAGTACTCGGAAGACGATGGACTATGGTCATAGTTCATTATGCGGCTCAGTATCGCAAGTACAATGGTATAGCATCAGTATTCGCACAGTACTCGGAAGGCGATGGCATAGCATCAGTATTCGCACAGTACTCGGAAGGTGATGGCATAGCATCAGTATTCGCACAGTACTCGGAAGACGATGGCATAGCATCAGTATTCGCACAGTACTCGGAAGACGATGGCATAGCATCAGTATTCGCACAGTACTCGGAAGGAGATGGCATAGCATCAGTATTCGCACAGTACTCGGAAGACGATAGTATAGCATCAGTATTCGCACAGTACTCAGAAGACGATGGCATAGCATCAGTATTCGCACAGTACTCGGAAGACGATGGCATAGCATCAGTATTCGCACGTACTCGGAAGGACGATGGCATAGCATCAGTATTCGCACGGGACTCGGAAGGAGATGGCATAGCATCAGTATTCGCACAGTACTCGGAAGACGATAGTATAGCATCAGTATTCGCACAGTACTCGGAAGGAGATGGCAAGCATCAGTATTCACACAGTACTCGGAAGACGATAGTATAGCATCAGTATTCGCACAGTACTCGGAAGACGATGGCATAGCATCAGTATTCCACAGTACTCGGAAGACGATAGTATAGCATCAGTATTCGCACAGTACTCAGAAGACGATGGCATAGCATCAGTATTCGCACAGTACTCAGAAGACGATGGCATAGCATCAGTATTCACACAGTACTCAGAAGACGATGGCATAGCATCAGTATTCGCACAGTACTCAGAAGACGATGGCATAGCATCAGTATTCGCACGGTACTCGGAAGGAGATGGCATAGCATCAGTATTCGCACAGTACTCGGAAGACGATAGTATAGCATCAGTATTCGCACAGTACTCAGAAGGAGATGGCATAGCATCAGTATTCGCACAGTACTCAGAAGGAGATGGCATAGCATCAGTATTCGCACAGTACTCGGAAGGCGATGGCATAGCATCAGTATTCACACAGTACTCGGAAGACGATGGCATAGCATCAGTATTCGCACAGTACTCGGAAGGCGATGGCATAGCATCAGTATTCACACAGTACTCGAGAACGATGGCATAGCATCAGTATTCGCTCAGTACTCGGAAGACAATGGCATAGCATCAGTATTCGCACAGTACTCGGAAGGCGATGGCATAGCATCAGTATTCACACAGTACTCGGAAGGCGATGGCATAGCATCAGTATTCGCACAGTACTCGGAAGACGATAGTATAGCATCAGTATTGGCATAGCATCAGTATTCGCACAGTACTCGGAAGACGATGGCATAGCATCAGTATTCGCACGGTACTCGGAAGACGATAGTATAGCATCAGTATTCACACAGTACTCAGAAGACGATGGCATAGCATCAGTATTCGCACGGTACTCGGAAGACGATAGTATAGCATCAGTATTCGCACAGTACTCAGAAGACGATGGCATAGCATCAGTATTCGCACAGTACTCGGAAGACGATGGCATAGCATCAGTATTCGCACGGTACTCGGAAGGAGATGGCATAGCATCAGTATTCGCACAGTACTCGGAAGGAGATGGCATAGCATCAGTATTCGCACAGTACTCGGAAGGAGATGGTATAGCATCAGTATTCGCACGGTACTCGGAAGGAGATGGTATAGCATCAGTATTCGCACAGTACTCGGAAGGAGATGGTATAGCATCAGTATTCGCACAGTACTCGGAAGGAGATGGCATAGCATCAGTATTCGCACGGTACTCGGAAGGAGATGGCATAGCATCAGTATTCGCACGGTACTCGGAAGGAGATGGCATAGCATCAGTATTCGCACGGTACTCAAGAGCGAAGCCCCAGGTTCCGACCACTGTCTTATCAACCACCACGGAACAAGTTTCCTTCAAAGTGAGGTGACTGCAGGCAGAAATTGAATCAAACTCCACAAGAAACATTACTGTACCGCCGAACGAAAGAGACAAACAAACAACAAGACAAAACACGATGCGTTTCGACCTCTGTGGTCTTCTTCAGGGAAGACGAACGACGTTCAAGACAGATTTTCACCACAGTACAAGTTATTTCTGCAGGGTTCATCTCAGCTCACAAACTGCAACTGACTGATGAAAAAAGAAAACATAAGACAAGAGTTTAAAAGTAACACCTCTTTAATACACGACAGAAACGGACGATAAACGCAAGACCGAGTTTAAAAATAACACCTCTTTAATAGGCGACAAGACCTGACAGATACATACAAGACAAAGCTTAAAGTAACGCCTCAACACGAAACACAGACAAGCGAATTTTCAAACATGCAGTGGCTGTCATAGTCACAGATAATTGATGAGAAAGAAACTCGACGAAAAAAGAAAACATTAGAAGACAACTAACTGACAAAAAGACGTTTTCGAATTATTCTTTTTTCCCTCAATCATCTTCCCTTAATAATGCCTTAAAAAACAAAGAAAGAAAGAAACAAACAAACACACATGCACCAAAAAAAAGGTTTCGTTTACAGCTGTCACAAACAATTTACACACACGCACGCACGCACGCAAGCACGCACACACGCACGCACGCACGCACGCACACACACACACACACACACACACTGTCTCTCTCTCACACACACAAACACACACTCACTCTCTCTCTCACACACACACACACACACACACACACACACACACACACACACACACACACACACAGCTCATTACTTCCCTGATGGCAGCCACCACCATGAGTTTCAGCCCCACCCCCTGCCATCCCCCCTTTTTCCTTTTTTTTTCTCTTTTTTCCCTAAATTCTTTCATTTGACAAAAACGAAGAAAACAGGGTTATCACCTTGAAAGGCTCGCAACTGATATACTGTTTTTTTTCCCCGTCTCCAGGAAGACGGTAATCTTCGACAAGAAACCTAAGACGAACAAGAAATGAACACTGGTGCCGTTTTTTTTTTTTTCTTTTTCTTCAAATTTGCTTTCTTGCTTCTCGAAATTCTGTGGTGGTTTTTCATGTTGTGCTCACCATAACACAGACAACAATCACGACTTCCACCGATCCACGAAAACACAGTCACTAGGACCCACGTTCATTATGTTTGATCTGGGCAATAGCGCGCGCTCCGTGGAGAACAGGCTTTGATTGCCGGCGGAAATTAATACTAGGTAATTGTTTTCACTGCTTAGTGTGTGTGTGTGTGTTTCACTGCTTAGTGTGTGTGTGTGTGTGTGTGTGTGTGTGTGTGTGTGTGTGTGTGTGTGTGTGTGTGTGTGTGTTGTAGTACTTGTAGTTTGTTTTCCTTCCGGATAGACCCACATGGCTCCACGGTGAAAATTGTTTTCTCATCTGGATTGTCTCGTAACAACAACAACTTGGCTCTCTGTGAAACTGCCGGTGCCGAGATTACGGCAGGGACTAGCTTGGGTGTGGCTGTGTAGTTGGAGAGCTGGAAAGAGCTGGCGTGGGAGTGATGATGTAATGGGGGGTTGAGGTGGACCATGATAGCATCAACAATACAGATCAATAATTGACGTGGAAATTACACACACACACACACCCCTCTGCCCCCCCCCCCCCACCTCCCCCCCCCCCCCACCTCTTTTTCCCCCTGATGAATAAGATGTTCCTATCTTGCCTTAATTAAAGTGATTATCACTTCTCTTCAGGCACAATACTAAATGCTGTGAAAAAAAAACACACACACACAACTCGTGAGACTCCTATATTTAGGAGGATTGATTAATTACTAAGATCCCATAAAAGTTTTTTTGTTTGTTTTGTTTTTTGGGGGGAAAAGGTTGGTGGTGGTGGTGTTCTGGGTCCATGTTGTGTGTGTGTGTGTGTGTTGTGTGTGTGTGTGGTGTGTGTGTGTGTGTGATGTATGTGTGTGTATGTAATGTGTGTGTGTGTGTGTGTGTGTGTGGTGTGTGTGTGTGTGGTGTGCTGTGTGTGTGTGTGTGTGTGTGTGTGTGTGTGTTGTGGTGTGTGTGTGTGTGTGTGTGTGTGTGTGTGTGTGTGTGTGTGTGTGTGTGCAGTGGTGTGTGTGTGTGTGTGTGTGTGTGTGTGTGTGGGGTGTGTGTGTGTGTGTGTGTGTGTGTGAGGTGTGTAAGGTAAGATAATGTTACTTATAGCCCGTGTGTATGTGTGTGTGTGTGTGTGTGTGTGTGTGTGTGAGTGAGAGAGAGTTCTGTGTGTGTGTGTGTGTGTGTGTGTGTGTGTGTGTGTGTGTGTGTGTGGGTGTGTGTGTGTGCATGTGTGCGTGCGTGTTTGCGTGCGCATACACGTCAATATATGTGGTGTGTGTGGTGTGTGTGTGTGTGGTGTGTGTGTGTGTGTGTGTGTGTGTGTCTGCATACCATACAGAGCATTCAGAGAGGAGTGTTCAAGAGGCCAGCAGGCCGGTAACCCAATCCCCACATTGTCTGTAATCTGGGATGGCCTGTCTCTGCACTTCCTCAGCCTGGGTTTCCTCCCTTACCTGCACCCCTCGCCCTGTACATGGCAGGTCAGGCTGGGGTCACCAGCCCCCCTGTCTGGGCCTGTGGAATGTGTCCCTTCCTAGTTCATCCCTTCACTCTCTCTCTCTCTCTCTTTCTCTCTCTCTCCTCTCTTTGTCTTGGCAAGCACTCTCACACAAGTGAGAATCTCTACTCTCCCTCTCCCCTCTTTGTCTTGGCACATGCTTTCATACAAGTGTGAATCTGTCTCTGTCTCTCTTTTTCCTCTTTGTCTTGGCAAGTGCTCTCATACAAGCGTGAATCTCTCTCTCTGTCTCTGTCTGTCTTTCTCTCTCCTCTTTGTCTCAAAGTGGCAAGTGCTCTCATACAAGTGAGAATCTCTGTCTCTCTCTCTCTCTCTCCACTTAGGTCTTGGCAACTACTCTCACAAGTGAGAATCAATCTCTCTCTCTGCCACTCTTCAAAGTTAATGTTTTTCCTTCTTTCCCACTTCCTTTGAGGTGAGAGGCTGGAGCAAAAAAGCTGTTTAGCATATCCACTTTACCCTCAAGAAATGAATACTCGTTTTCATATTCTCTCTCTCTCTCTCTCTCAGTTCTTCCCATGCAAACAAACAAATTTACACATTGATACCTGAACACAAGTGTGCAAACGACCATGATGGCACATATACACACACACGTATGCCACACACACACACACACACACAAACACGCACCACACACACACACCACACACATCAAGCACGAATCCAGTACAAACGAACAGTGTACTTGTAAAGACAAGTCAACCTGACCTCACAACTGCCACTGCTGACACAGACAGACAGACACACCCACCCAGTGTCAGGGTCCACTACTTACTCGTGCTCTCCTGGGCCTGCAGCAGCCGGGCACACCCCCAGCACACCACACACACCACTGTCCACCGAACTGGCCACCACATCTTGCTGGACACACCTCCTCCACTTACACACACACACACACACGCACGATCTGTCCAGCAAGCTTTCACATGCCTACTGCTGCTGAACGCTTCGCTCCGAAGCGGACGGGAAACATGAGGGACTGGCACCACCAAAGAAGAGTCTGGGACCAGCGTCTTGGCTCACACACCATCCATCAATGTTGAACCTTCCAGGGTGGTTATCCACTGAATACACCTGGGCTGCTTTTTCACGTGGGAGTGCCCACGCTCTTAACTATTTGCACACGAATGACAACGCCAGCTTGAAGCCGAGTTGAGGAATGTGTGATTTCGACGCAGCGTTGCCTACGTTTTTTTCTTTTTTCTTTTTCTTTTTTTTTTTTTTTTGGGGGGGGGGACTCTATTCACAAATCACACACAGCAGCTTTAAGCTGATTTGTAGGAGTGTGTGATTTCAACGCAGCGTTGCCTATGTTTTTGGGAGGGGACTCTATTCACAAATCACACACACTTCTGCTGGTTGGAGCTGAAGTACTCTCAGAGCAGCGTTGCCCACGTTCGGGGAGAAATTCCTCGTTCACTGGGTTCCAACGTAACGTTGTCCACTCTGTATCTTGTTTGCGTTCCCCGGTCACTTACTACTTCATCGTGCTGAGCCGTCGACACCGCCTGACTGCCATGTCGGAAGAGGTATTTTTTAATCCAAGAACACCGCGCACACGCACGGTAAACCCGCCCGCCTTTGTGTCACGAGTAACAACACACGCACGGTTAACCCGTCCTCCTTCGTGTCACTGTTGATCGAACCTCTCGCGAAAGACTGCAAGTCCTCGGATATCCCAGAACTGTAGTAGTTCTCCAAAGACAACGTCGGCTCTACCCCTGGCTGATCAGTGTTGTGCACCACCACGAGTGTCTGTTCATTAAGCGGGTCACTGTTTTGTGCCACTCACACGAACACGTACACTATTTGTAGGTGACCTGCTCTTTCCCGCTCATCCGCTGCTAACGAGATGGGGTGGTGGTGGTGGTGATGACTCCGGCAGCTGGAAGCAGACACAGGAACACACGGGGTGGAATCAATCAATAATATCATGACAGACTCCCGGAACAGGTGGAAAGCGACGTTGGAGCCGAACAGGGTTGACACGCCTTAGCTGTGACGAACAGTGATGGGGGGGGGGGGGGGGGGGGGGGGGGGGGGGGGAGAGAACGTGTTTCCACTGAAGATCTTTATAGTCTATAACTCGCACACTCGTGCCAAGCAACAAAACGACGGTTGTAGGACCACCCGGAATTCACACCGCTCTGCCATTCAAACTCCAGGTCCTCAAAGAGAGTAAAAATAAAAAAAAAGAAAAAAGACTACTTCACTCTAAACCGGACGATATATTCTGGAATTTTCTGTCAGACAGCTAGGAATCAACTATCGGACTTGTTGCTGAAGTATTCTACGGACGGTCCGCGCGTTTCTACAGATGTCTTTTTTTTCATTTTCATTTTTTTTCTTTTCAGGACTAACAAAGCTAGGTAACTCTGATCCCCACCACAAGCAAGCTGTTATGAGGCCATGCGGGCACATGCCTGACGTATTTCAAGGATCATTTTATTCACAACACGCACGCAACGCACGCACGCACGCACGCACGCACACACACACACACACACACACACACACACACACACACACACACACACACACACACACACACACACACACACAGAAAGTATGAGGACAGCCAGGCTGAGAGAGACACGGTAAGGTAATGTCGCCAATAGCCCAGCCGACTGCAAAGGGCCATATCAGGGAGGGGAGAAAGACGCATTCTGAGGACAGAGCAGGAGACAACAGGCAGAGGCAGGGAGACCCATCACAGAAAAGAGGGAAAGAGAGACAGTGAGAGAAAGAGTGAGGAAGAGTAGCCAGAGAGACAGATCAGACAGAGAGACCTGACAGACAGAGACGCTAGGGAAAACAGATGGAAAAACCATAGAGCGAGACAAACAGGAAACACACAGACCGAGACAGACTGGGAAAACACGGACGGACAGACTGGAAAACACACGGGTATAAATAAATTGTGTGTGTGTGTGTGTGTGTGTGTGTGTGTGTGTGTGTGTGTGTGTGTGTGTGTGACAGAGAAAGAGAGAGAGAGAGATTTACGACTGCAGTTGGAAGGGAAGACGCGATGGAAAGAGGAACACACACACACACACACACACACACAAAAAAAAAGGGGGGGGGGGGGGGGGGGGGCAGTAGTCTACAGCATCTGACTCACATCGCAAACAACAGATATGCTGCCTTGAATTCAGATTCAGGTTTTCATCCAAGTTTTCCTTCAAATTTTGCATTATTAGAGAGAAAAGTACACAACTATCAGGGAGTGGGGATGGGGTTTGAAGGTTCTTGCAGCAAAACGGAGGAAATCATCTGAAAAGAAAGACACTTGACATGCCCCCTCCCCCCCCCCCCCCCCACACACACACACACAACCACACTCCCCCATGCACGCACGCACACACGCGCGCGCACACACACACACACACGCGCGCGCGCGCACACACACACACACACACACACATACTCACAAACACACACGCGTGCGCGCGCGCACACACACACACACATACAGCGATACAGCAATCACCACATACTAGCTCAACAAGCAATTGAAACATGCCCAGTCTGATGGAAGTTTACAGAACACGTCACTCAGGTTTAACCTGCCAACCTTGTTATTCTTCTAAGCTGTGCAAATGTTTGATATCTCTCTCTCTCTCTCTCTCTCTCTCTCTCTCTCTCACACACACACACACACACACACGCACGCACACACACACACAGAGGCTCGCGCGCGCGCGCGCGCACACACACACACACACACACACAAACCAACACACACATCATTACACGCACGCACCCAAACACATTCAAACACACATATGAGAGAGAGAGGGGGTGGGGTGGGGAGGGAGGGAGGGGAGAGAGAGAGAGAGACAGACAGACAGACAGACAGAGAGAAAGAGAGAGAGAGGGGGGGGCGGGGTGAAAGAGAGAGAGAGACATACAGAGAGACAGAGACAGGCAGTCAGACAGACAGACAGACAGAGACATACAGAGAGACAGAGACAGACAGTCAGACAGACGGACAGACAAACAGACAGACAGAGCACTGCGAGTCAGGTCCGGCAAGCAGGTAACGCCAGTATACATACACAGGCAAACCATGCTCACGGTCTAGTCGCCGCACCCCTCTCCACGCCCTCCCCCATCATCGACACTAATTACGCCGAATTGTGCCCCCCCCCCCCCCTCACCCCTCCACTCCACCCACACGCCCAGTGAGTCCCGTGAGAACCCTCTTCTGCCAGGTGGTGGGTGGTGACACACACAGCCTGATTTTAAAAAAAAAAAAAAAAAAAAAAAACCTCCAAGTGACTGACCTCTGTTGGAGGTCCAACAGGACCCCTACCTGGCGCTTCAACACTCTTTGCCTTTCTTACACAAGAGCGTACGTACTGTGTGGGAGTTTTTACAGTTCTAAACGATCACAGTTACTGTCTTCACGGTGAAAACGATAATCATGATCCTGAAAATGGTTCTACTCATCATTTTCAAGAACTTGTCACTGTAGTAAAAAAAAAAAAAAAAAAAAAAAAAAAAAAAAAAAGTCGTTCTCACGTGAAAACAGTATTCTTCCAAGAGCGCACTGTACGGGAATTTTACAGTTCCAAAAGATCACAGTTACAGTCTTCACGGTGAAAACGATAATCATGATCCAGAAAATGGTTCTACTCATCATCATTTTCAAGACCTTGTCATTGTTTAAAAAAAAAAATAAATAAAAAAGTCGTTCTGACGTGAAAACAGTACTTTTCACGTGAGAACACTAAATCATTTCTTTCGGTTGGTTTTGACAGCGTGACGTCGAAGTAAATGAAACAACCTTACGACCCAGGGACGGATTTTTAAAATGGAAAGAAGTTGAATTATACCTCTTGCCCTTTAAAAAAAAAGACAACATTCATTTTTTTAATTTTAAAAAAAAATATTTTGTACGGAAGATGTGACGGGTTTCAATCGGAAAGAAGTTGTATTACAGCTCTTGCCCTCTAAAAAGGCAACATTCATGACAGCTTTGAAACGGAAAGAAGTTGAACTGCCCTCAATATTCATCTCTTCTTTTTTTTTTTTATCTTACATGGAAGATGTGACGGATTTCAAACGGAAAGAAATTGTATTCTACCTCTTACCCTCTATCTAAAAAGACAACATTCTTTTTTTTCTTTTTCTTTTTAAAAAATAACTTTTATACGGAAGATGAGGCTGATTTAAAAGGGGAAGAAACTGAAAAACACTTCTCGCCCTTTAAGACAACATTCCTCTTTCTTTTATTTCACGGATGCAAGATGTGACGGATTTCAAACGGAAAGGAGCTGCACAGCTCTTGCCCTTTCAAAACGACAACACTCATCTTTTCTACGCTTTTAATGGAAGGCGAGACAGGTTTCAAGCGGAAAGAAACCGTGTCTGCTCTCCAGCCCCTTCCTACCACATTCGTCTTCATCACAGGGGTGACGACGAGATGGGAGATTATCTACAGAGAAACTGAATCCGCGTCTGTTTATATTCCGTCTTCGTGTTTTTCATCTCCGTCTCTTTCATAAACATCCTTAAACGTTATCGTATGTTCTACCGGCTACACGATTCGCCCAGTCCTGTTAACCCCACTGCGGTTGGGGGAAAAAGAGATTTCACCGTCCACTTGCTGGTCTTTTGAAAGCTCCACTTTCAACACAATGATACCAGTGACACCAGTGCGCATGCCCATGAGTCCTAACCACCTGTTTTCAAGATTAACAATAATCTGTTATCATAAGCCATAATTAACAATTTCCGTGGTGATCGCGCCTGCCAACCGAATCAGAGTTAGTTTTAAAGTGAGGCGACTGCTGGCGGAAATTGAAACAGATTTTAAACAAAGAATTATCATGAGTAAGCCCGCCGAACAACACGGACAAACAAACCACAAGACAAAATACCGAATCAGTAAAAGAATGAAAATGAGTGAGTCTGACGCAGTATCACCCACATATATCGTTTTGTATGAAAATAACAACGAAAACAATAACAACAAAACCATACATAACTGAAAATTCAGAAAGTATCTTTAAGGCTCCGCCGAAAAACCGTAGACAAAATGAATCACAAGACAAAAACACGACGCGTTTCGACCTCTTAGGCCTCCTTTAGGCAAGATGTATCTTGCCTGAAGGAGACCTACGAGGCCGAAACGCGTCGTGTTTTGTCACGCATCTTGCCTGAAGAGGGCCTACGAGGTCGAAACGTGTGTTTTGTCTTTACATCTTGCCTGAAGGAGACCTAAGAGGTCCAAACGCGTCGTGTTTTGTCTTTACATCTTGCCTGAAGGAGACCTAAGAGGTCCAAACGCGTCGTGTTTTGTCTTTACATCTTGCCTGAAGGAGACCTAAGAGGTCCAAACGCGTCGTGTTTTGTCTCTGTGATTCGTTTGTCTACGTTTTTTTCGGCGAAGCTTTAAAAAATACTTAAAAAAAAAATTAATGTAGATTACCGCTTGCAGTTCGCCCCCACTTTGCGACTACACGTAATATATCTCGTGAGGTTTACGATGCCACCAGGTAGGTCCCCCACAGCCCTGGCCCGTCGTCTTCGTGGCTTAGCCTGCATCAGCATCAGCAGCAGCAGCAACACAACCGATGCTCAGATGTCAGAGTTGAGAAGTAGAACTATTGATTAGTTCTCCCTAGTATCACGGCATTGCCCAGGGCGGAGGCAACAAGGTGTGGATATGACAAAGGCGTACGTTTGCATTTTCATTCGCTGCTGACTGCTGCTGCTTCAACAAAAAGTGAACAGTATCTGTTTTTGTTTAAACTGGTTTTGTATTGGTTTGTATCAATGTATGTCATTGCTTTGGTGGTGTAGAAATTGTTACCGCCCAAAAAAAAAAAAAAAAAAAAGAGAGAGAGAGAATAGCCATATTAAATCTGTGTTGTATTATATCAGAATGAGAGAGAGAGAGACAGACAGACAGACAGAGACAGCTGCAGAGAGAAACAGAGACAGACAGACAGAGCAGGGCACGGAGACAGAGAGAGATAGAGACAGACAGATACAGAGAGAGAGAGAGAGAGAGAGAGAGAGAGAGAGAGAGGAGAGAGAGAGAGAAGAGAGAGAGGGCAGACAGACTGACAGACAGACTGACAGACAGAGATTGGTGATGGGAGTGGAGCTTAGGGGAAGGGGGGGGGGGGGTCAGGCAAGAACACGTCGCTACATTTTAGCGCCACTCATATTCGTCCCCCCCCCCCCCCCCCCTCACACACACACACACATACCCACACACACCACTGTCTCCCACCATCTCTCCACTCCCCACCCCCTCCCTGGTGACTCATTCCCAGTATTGGAGTAGTGGGGGTGGGTATGAAAAAAAAATTTAAAAAAAAACCTCTGAAGATGGCGCAAGAGATTGAGAAAATGGTGAAAGGCTTTTTTTTTTTTTTTTTTTTTTTTTGTCGTAGATTCTCTTCCGCCTTCAACACAGCCTTAAAGGGACAACAACTTCAAACTTTTTTTTTTTTTTAAAGGGAGAGGAGAAAAATAAAAAAGAAAAAAAAAAAGAGATCGAGACCGAACAGCAGGTCGCCAATACCTCCACACACACACACACACAAATCACTGACGAGGAGGAAGGGGGGCGAGGGGGGGGGGGGGGGGGAGGAGGAGGACAACAAAGAAAGAAAGAAAGAAAAAAAAGCAAAAAATCTTTCACAGTTCGCGTCACCTCGTGACGACGGGCCCAGAGCTCTTTGAACGCAGGCCAGGCCAAACAGCACACACATCAACAACACGTACAACATGGAGTCACACAGTCACCACCACCACAATACCCTGTCTTTTCCTCAAAGTCATCTAAGGAGAATTGTTCAGCGGGGTTTTTTTTTTCTGTCTTTTTTTTTTTTTGTTTTGTTTTTTTGTTTTTGTTTGTTTTGTTATGAGTGAGGACAGAAGAAGATCTGACTGTTTGACAACTCGCTTTGTTTTTTTCAGTACTGGCTGTTTGTTAAACAGGCGGGTACTTTTTTTAACAACCTTGTTCTGTGTGTTCGTTGGAATGTTCCCTTCTTTTTTTTTTTTTTTTTTTTTCTTTGTTTGTTTGTTTGTTGTTGTTGTTGTTGTTGTTTGTTGTTGTTTTTTTAAATAGCTAATGCTGTAGTCCGCTTCACTCTCCCTGTTGAACACAACTCTTCACTGGTCGGTCATGTCACCCTTCCTCATCCCCCCCTCCCCTCCTGCTCCTGTGCCCCCCATCCCCCCCCCCCCCCCCCCCCTTCCTTTTTCGCACCCTCTTTCTCTCGCGTTCACACACACTTATGTACGCACGCACACGTGGGGCACTGACTCAAGCACTCACACACACACAATTGTTGTTGTCGACATTCTTAAATATCTTCAGACTCAACGAGACTTCCATAAAAAGTTTTCGGGATTAACCCCTGTTTGCACGTTAAGTCTGGATTTTAATGCACACAGCATTTCTGCTTTTTAACGGCGTTTTAAGACCCCGAGGTGGGTCTTGGTCAAAATGAGTTCATCTCACACAAAAGTAATGTTAACAGATGTCGTATCAAATATCTGAAGGAAGAAAAAACAAACAACAACAACAACAACAAAAAAAAACCCGAACGTGGCAAAAGTTTTGTGTGAGGGTCCCCGTTTTCCATATGCAATTCCTTGTCGTATATGACCTCATCAGCGAGACACTACTGCACGGAGCAGCCACCACGGAACCGGGTGAGCCCCAGCAGCTAGCTACACACATCCTCTTCATCTGTCTGACCTTCGTCTGAGGATGACGTCAAAATGACGTCAAAGGTCACCAGAGCTACACTGCAACTGCTCCAAGATGGGTCTCAGGCATGCAGAGCGAGTAGAGAAACCGATCACCACACACGTGAGATCAATGAAACATCAAGGATATAATTATATGCGGATCACACCGAGTGAAATACATTCCTAAAAAAAAAAAAAACATTGCACGCCAACCACAGTACAGAGAGAGACCATGGACCCTAACGGTTAAGTTAAAACTGGCTGGAAGTGTGAACACGGAGTTTTCTTTTAAAAAAAAAAAAAAAGAAAAAAAAAAGAAAAAAAAAGAAAAGAAAAGAAAGAAAGAAAAGAAAAGACAAGAAAAAGATGGGCACTTCAAACAAATTATACAAAACAGCCGCGAAAAAATCATTACAGAGAAACAGTCCATTCTCCATTTGTCGTATGACATCTCAATGAAGCGCTGGTTCACATCATAACGCTTCACGTCGTGTGGGACGTCTCTGAACAGGATTTTCACGGAGTCTGCGGTAAAGCGTTTAATACGTCTGACACCACGTTAAGTCCCAACACTCTTGTTAGAACCTGTTTTATAGTGGAAAGGGACGCACTACGGATCTCTTCACCTTTTTCAAAAGACATGACTTGGTGTAAAATGGAGTGTCCTTTGTGCAAATGGCACAAGACTGTTTCCTCTTTACGGACGGTTAAAAACTCTGTTAAGGTGTGGACGGGTTTGGAAGAATTTGTTTCCTGTCCGTCGACGAGCAAAAACTATGTTGTCCGATTTCAGACAGAGGCGCAGTTCAAATTCGACAGTTGAGGGTGCTTCGGGTTAGGAGGGTCAGTCAAGGCCTCCACAGCAGAAAAGGGAGTTAAGAGAGAATGAGGAAAATCAAAGCTGTTTTGATTTAGAGATGATTTGAAAGGCCATCACCAAGGCTATGAGCTCAGCTGGCTGTGCAGATGGAACTGTCTGTGGGAACGTGTTTGGAACATCTCGGTGAGGGAATTGTTAGGCAATACGCAGCAGATGCTGACTTGTGTGTGTGTGTGTGTGTGTGTGTGTGTGTGTGTGTGTGTGTGTGTGTGTGTGTGTGTGTGTGTGTGTGAGCGAGCGAGAGAGCGTGCGTGCGTGCGTGCGTGTGTGTGAAAGGTGAGAGAGAGTGCGAGATTCGATCCACTGATCAGTCAACGGAACTTATAATTAGACATAGAAGCTCTCTCTCTCTCTCTCTCTCTCTGATTAGTCAACGGAACATATTGGATGCAGAAGCAAATTCTCTCTCTCTCTCTCTCTCTCTCTGATCAGTCAACGGAACATAAACACAGAATACTCTCTCTCTCTCTCTCTCTCTCTCTCTCTCTCTCTCTCTCTCTCTCGTGCGCCCCCCAGCCATTACACGTATTACAAGCGGACGGTTTTTCTACAGAGAACTGCTCACAGGCATAACTATGATTTCAGTTCAGAATCAAAGCAGTCCAGTAAAGAGCATTCCACGCGAAGTAAAAGAAACGGATTTTTCTTATTCTAAGGGAAAGCGGAACAAAGGACACACTGAAGGAAAGAAGAAAGAAAATGGCCATGGACGCAATGTAAAGAACATACAAGTGTACGCACAACAAACAAAAAAAAACACTTAAAAAAAAAAAAAAAATGAAAACGATCAGCGGGGGCCGGAATAGCCCAGTGCTGGAGCGCCGGACTCCTAATCTTGGTGATCCTGGGGTTGCGGGTTCGAATCTCTGCCGGGCCGTTTCGGTACAGGGGGATTTTTCCCTCGGAGTTACCATTAGTTCTGACTCCATTTCCCATAAAATCCTTCGAATGAGAGACTGTAAATGGAGGTTCCGTGTGTGAACGCACGCATAACATCTTGCACACACGTCAAATCCCATCACCAACTTTCGGAAGAGAAGGCCAGTTTGGCCGTTGGTATGGATGACACGTTACACATAGCATGCACCTTCCCCGAAGAAGGAGTATGGCTGCCTTAATGGCGGGATTTAAAAAAAAACGTCATACACACAAAACTCCACTCCCTTTGTTGGGTAGATGGGATTAATCCTTGCCTGTCTATACAGGGAGTGTCCGCAGGAGTATCAGCCTGCGTACACAAAAGCAGAAGAAGAAGAAACGATCTGCAACTAAAAGTTTCTGAAATTAAAAAGAACTATT
>CM065735.1:35171729-35176729 GCA_033310375.1 Conus canariensis
CATTACCTATGTACAATGGGTAACTGAACGCACATTACCTCATTTACAATCGATGACTGAACGCACATTACCTCAGTACAATCGGTGACTGAACGCACATTACCTAGTACAATCGATGACTGAACGCACATTACCTCTGTACAATCGATGGCTGAACGCACATTACCTTGTACAATGTGACGAACGCACATTACTCATGTACAATCGATGACTGAACGCACATTACCTTGTACAATCGATGACTGACGCACATTACCTTGTACAATCGACGACTATTACTTCAGTACAATCGGTGACTGAACGCACATTACCTCTGTACAATCGATGACTGAACGCACATTACCTTGTACAATGGGTGACAGAACATATTACTTCAGTACAATCGGTGACTGAACGCACATCACCTATGTACAATCGGTAACTGAACGCACATTACCTGTGTACAATCGATGACTGAATGGACATTACCTCAGTAAAATCGCCTCGCCACTGACCTTTACTGACGGCTATTCTCAAAATACCGAGGGCAAAGTCACACGAAGTCGACCACTGACCTACACCCTAAACCCTCGACCGCTATTTTGGTTTTTGAGTAACGAATTCTATACCTCGAGGCTCTAACAGAGTCCCGATAAACCAGAATAGTTGTTACACAAACTTCATCCCGTTGTGTGTGGATGAAGCATCCCATTCGCGGTTGGATGAAGCAAATACAAGCTCTACAAACTACGCACGTCCCATTTTCCATCAAACATAACTTTTTTTTGTAGGTTTTTAGAGTTAAATTATTCCACAGCCTATTCTGATGTTCATGACCTATATACTGTAGGGACTAGCTCCCAATTCTTTGTAATTTTTTTTTCTCCAAACCGTTGAAATCAAAGCACGTATGGATCCATTCACCATGAGTCACCGGCAACGACTTGGTGCACACACTAAAATTTCAACAACTTCAAAAAACAAAAAAAAAATCATAGGCCAAAAACGACCCCATGTCGGAAGAAATAACGACTGAAAAAAACATAAATGAAGAAAACGAAAAATGAAATTTTAAAGAAAAAATAAGCTGAAAACCCAGCAGATTCACAGGGGGCTCCTCACAGCACGTGTACGTTTGAACTAAACTCTTTTTCCCCCAATCCGTGTCAACCCTGCATCCAACGAGGCTCCACCACACACAACTTCACAGAAAAAAAAAAGAAAAAAGAAAAACAAATCACCACAAATGTCACTTCTGTCCTTCTCCATGGTATCGGTGTCCAAACATCGTGATCCAACCATCAAACACGAGTTCTGAAAACAACAGCGAAACGACTGGCCACACACACGCGCAGACGACACACACGACCCATGCCGCCCGCCTCTCTCTTTCAAACCTGAACACGATCTAGGAGTGACGAACTCGTGCACAGCAACACACACACATAGGCACACACTACGCTGGAAGGTTTGAACAGTCACGGTCTGGTATGGCCGGCCAGACGACAGCGACACATGCAGCCCTGAAAATCCCCCCGCCAACTAAAGCCTGAGCCTTTACCAAGTCGCGCCCCCCTCGCGCCCCGTCTCGGTGAAGCGCGACCGATGTGGGTTGCCCCCAGTCAAATCGGTTCCACTAGGCAGTTAATGCGTCACTTTCCTGATGACCTGCTGGTGGGTGACACTGTTACGACCTCACCACGTTGATCGTGCCCCTTGCTTGGCCTGGCAAACCCCCTACAGGATGCGACATTTGGAAGGGGGGGAGGGGGAGGGAGGAAGGGGAAGAAGAAGACGATCAAGAGAAGAAAGATGAGGAAGAGTGAAGGAAAAACCAAAAGCCTAAAAGCTGAACCGGAACAGATCGAAAGTTTTAATCGGAGTTGGATTGGTTGAATGAGCTTAGATGGGCTGGAAAGATGGAAGCTCATATTCGCGTTAATTTATAAATCATATTTACGTTCGACTGGCTACCTCCGTTTTCCCACCACCACCCATCCTAGCCAGTAACATCCGACTTCTTCTTCTTCTTCTCTTCTTTTTTAAATAACAAGAGCGAAGCAGCCTACCAGTATTATTCTGAGATGTTAGCAAGCTTCACTCAGCAAACGAAGGTCTTTGCTCTTTTTCACCTCGTAGAATTTGTAACATTCAAACTCTCTCTCTCTCTCTCTGTGAGTGTGTGTGCGTGCGTGCGTGCGCGCGCATGTGTGTGTGTGTGTGTGTGTGTGTGTGTGTGTGTGGTGTGTGTGTGTGTGTGTGTGTGTGTGCGCGCGCGCGTGTGTTGTAATCTGGAAAGTAAGAAGTGAACTGTGTACATGGTCCAGAGTGGACAGGCTTCTAGCTGTCAACTCTGCAGTGCTTCCCATAGGACCGTTTTGCAGCATACTGCAGCGCTGATTTGTTGTTGTTGTTGTTGTTGTTGCTGTTGTTGTTGTTGTTAATCTAGGGGTGATAAGTCAAGGGGAATGCCTGGCATTCTCAGCGCCGCTTAGTTCAAGAGATACGTTCTGCTGTAACTCAAACGTATAGGATTTATTACCTGTAGTTTGCTTCTTTCTTTTGTTTTGTTGGAGTACAGCATCTTTTCGCTGTGCGGAGACTTCCCTGAAAAGGCGCTGCGTGGTCGGCTGGGCTGATGTCACAGATCTTCCTCAGCAACACTCGGACCTGTTGTCAGTCCTCCCCCGTTTCTCTTCCTCCTTTTTCCTTCCTCCTCTTCCTCCATCTCCTTTCTTCTCTTGCGCTTTCTTTTATCATTTATATTGTCTTCCTACAGGCTTTGCCAGTCAAAGTTTTCAAACCATTCTCTTTGTCTTTCTCTCTCTCATGTCTGACTTGATACTGTTACTTCCCCTAACCCCAGCCTCCTAACCTTCTGAGGTTTTTTTTTTTTTATCTTTCAAATCAATGAGGATCCCACCTATATTCTTGCGGCCCTTTTTTTTCAAAGAACTCACTATGTAAGTACTCCTACAAAGAATTCACTATGTAAGTATTCCTTCCAAATAACTCACTATGTACGCATTCCTTTCAAAGAAGTCCCTTTGTATTTTTGTCTTCTAAAAAACCATGTACCTTTTCCTTAAAAAAAAAAAAAAATTCTATGTACCTGTTCCTCCAAAAGAACTTACTACGTGCCTGTTCCTTAAAAAAAAAAACAAAAAAAACACTATGTACGTATTCCTTAAAAAAAAACAAAAAAAAAACCACACTTGGCACCTTTTTCCCCCAAAGAACTAGCAGTGTATCTGTTCGCTTGAAAGAAATCACTCAGTACTTGTTAATTGCAGAGCAACCACTATGTGCCTTTTCCTTCAAAAGAATTCACTATGTATTTATTTCTTCAAAAGAAATCACTATGTATCTTTTCCTTCAAAAGAATTCACCATGTATTTATTTCTTCCAAAGAAATCACTATGTATCTTTTCCTTCAAAAGAACTCACCATGTATTTACTTCTTCCGAAGAAATCACTATGTATCTTTTCCTTCAAAAGAACTCACCATGTATTTATTTCTTCCGAAGAAATCACTATGTATCTTTTCCTTCAAAAGAACTCACCATGTATTTATTTCTTCCAAAGAAATCACTATGTGCCTTTTCCTTCAAAAGAACTCACCATGTATTTATTTCTTCCAAAGAAATCACTATGTATCTTTTCCTTCAAAAGAACTCACCATGTATTTACTTCTTCCAAAGAAATCACTATGTATCTTTTCCTTCAAAAGAACTCACCATGTATTTACTTCTTCCAAAGAAATCACTATGTATCTTTTCCTTCAAAAGAACTCACCATGTTTTTATTTCTTCCAAAGAAATCACTATGTATCTTTTCCTTCAAAAGAACTCACCATGTTTTTATTTCTTCCAAAGAAATCACTATGTATCTTTTCCTTCAAAAGAACTCACCATGTATTTATTTCTTCCAAAGAAATCACTATGTATCTTTTCCTTCAAAAAAACAAACAAACAAAAAACACTGACTGTGTGTACCTTTTCATCCTAGGAAATCGTTATGTACCTGGGTTTTTTTTTCTTCCAAAGAGTACACTATGTAGGTGGGAAAGACACCATCATCTCGTATTAACGCGTCTACTGATCACGCCGATTGACGGAAGCTGGGAAACTCCACGTGACAGAAGGCACTCCGGACTCTTCATAATCAGAATATTTTCTTCTCCTAGTTCACTCTGACCTTGGACAGGGTGGAATCACGTTCGTTTGAAAGCTGGTGAATGGATGTGGTGGAAAGCCAGGGGCCTCTCAACTGCAGTTTTGTCGCGGGAAAACAAAAGTAAAAACCACAAAAAAAAGTGCCAGGGGTCGATTACGGCGTGTAGGGGGGGAGGGCCGTTTCTGGCAAGCCATCCATCCCACCTCACATCCCTCTCAACCCGCCTCCATTGTTGGAGCCGAGTGGAGGGGACCTCACCTTTTAGCATTCATGGGCAGTGTACAGTCTGGTGGCAGGCATGCGCATAGGCAAGAAGGCGAGCTATTGGTCGCCAGTTGGGAAAAAGAAAAAAGATTGCGAGTTGAGTAGTTTGAAATCCGTAATAGGTAGCTGTATGTTGTCAGGTCTTCCCATAGTGCATCTCTCTCTCTCTCTCTCTCTCTCTCTCTCTCTCGAGTCCCCTACTCAGGGCGAGGACTGGATGTATCAGTGCTTATCTATTATCCTCGTATATTTAAAAAAAAATTCTCTTCTCTCTCTCTCTCCCTCCCTCCCTCTCTCTCGAGTGGATGTAAAAAAGCGCATCAGTGCTTATCTATTATCCTCGTAAATATAGAATGTTCTCCTCTCTCTCTCTCTCTCTCTCTCTCTCTCTCTCGTGAAAAACGAAAGAACACGACACTAGCATATATGATTTATCAATAGGGACGCGGTAACAAAAACAAAATTGCACACACATACATGCGCGCGCGCGCACGCGCGCACTCTCAAAACACTAACTGAAAGAAATCGCACGTACTCAAAACACTAACCGAAAGGAGATTATCTCCTACTGGTGAATGAAC
>CM065735.1:35186729-35196729 GCA_033310375.1 Conus canariensis
GAGACACAAAGACAGAGAGACAGACAGACAGACAGAGACAGACAGAGAGAGAGAGAGAGAACAACAATGATAATTATAATCTTCATTCCCCTGGATAAAAAAAAAGCAAGCACTTTTTTTTTTTTTAACCAGTCCTTGCCCTACTCAAGGACAAAAGAGAGAGAGTGACAAAGACAGAGAGCCACAGACACAGACACAGAGACAGAACTATAATGTTAAATACAAAAAAAATCGTCTCTGTACTGAAGACGAATACTATTCTTTCTCCAGGTTAACTCGAAATCCCCAGCTGCATTGAAACCGTTCAACAGATGCAAGGGACGCAACATCTCAATAGGTTCTTTAATTTCAAAGCAGCTCCAGTAGTCTCCCTTTCACTGCTTCACTCGCTCTTCTCGCTGCATGTTTTGGAGTTCGCTGTGAAAGTAGCTCTTGGGATGCGGGTGCGGCAGGAAGGGGGTAAGCGGGGGGGGGGGGGGGGGGGGGGGGGTGGGGGGGGGGGGGGCGGTGGGGTGAGGAGGGGGTAGCCCTGATGGTGACGAGGTTGGCTGGACTGATTGTGTCCATGTATCAACAGAGTGTTTTTGGTTTAGTTGTTTATGAACAAAATAAGGATATTGAGTTGTTTCCTTTATCAAACAATGCTCAATATTTCATGTGGTGAAGAAATAGCTCATTTAAAATGAGCTCATTTCAATGTGTGTGTGTGTTTGTACGTGTGCAAGCGTTTGTGTGTGTGAGAGAGTGTGGAGAGGTGTGTGTGTTTGTGTGTGTGTGTGTGTGTGTGTGTGTGTGTGTGTGTGTGTGTGTGTGTAGAGAGAGAGAGAGAGAGAGAGTGTATGTATATGTGTGCGTGTGTGTGCACGCATGCATGTGAATGTGTTGCTGACTGTGTGCGAGCTGACACATATGTGTGCATTTATCTGTGTGACTAGGCATGGGTGAGTTTGTGCACATTTAGTCAGAAAACAATTGATAAGGCATGATTTTTATTTCTGAATTACACAAAAAGAACACAAAAAAAAACAAACAGGAAAAAACACCTAAATTAAAAAGAAAAGAAAAAAAAGGGTTCTAAAGAACCCAAAACATCTTCCTAAATTGTCACTTAGAAAATGTGAGATTCACACACACACACACACACACACACACACACACACACACACACACACGCACACACACACACTCACACCCACTCACACCCACACGCGCGCACACACACACACACACACAACACACACACACACACATGCACACACACACGCACTCACATACAACACACACACACACACACACACACACACACAGTCACAAAGTAAGCAAATAAATACATGAAAATGAAGAGGTCTTACCAAAGCAAACTGATCTGTGTAAATCATATATGCTTGCCACGGACACCCCCTACCCTTACTCCCCTCCTACCTATCCCTCATGTGCACGCGCGCACACACACACGCATGTACACACTGATACCACACACACACACACGCACTGATACACACACCACACACACACACACACACACACACAAGCACACACACACACACAACACACACACACACACACACACACACACACACATATTTCTCAGAAAGACTGGTATTGGATTCCTATAAAACACATCAAAGTCCATTCAGGAAAGTTATCAACATGGACAGTTACTTTAGCTACTCCAAGTACGTTACATCATGTAAAAGGTCCACGTATCCCCCTCTTCCTCCCCCCCCCCCCCCCCCCCCCCCACACACACCTTTCCTTTAACCCTTTTGCTTTGGTTGGCCACACCTGTTGAACATGTACAATGACCCCCTCACTGAACAGGTAAGCTCCTTGTGACAATGTCCTCCTCATTCAAATCATATTCATCTGCTTTCATGAATTACAAAGTTCTGTTAGCTTTCTCTTCCAAAATCTCACTCCCATCGGCAGATTTTTTTTTTGTGGACATTTTTGTTAAACTTCTTTCCCCCAAATTTTGGGTTTTGTTGTTGTGTTGTTGTTGTTGTTGTTGTTTGATTTTTGTTTGAATCGTTGTTGAAATATATCTTTGGCTTGTCTTTTCCTTTCTTCTCCCACTTTACGTTACTGTCTGTCTCTTTTCTCACGCCTGTCCATCTTTGTAGACCATCCTCTCTCTCTCTCTGTCTGTCTGTCTGTCTGTCTGTCTGTCTGTGTCTCTGACCAGGTCAACATGTACCTATGTTTTTGATGGATGTCTGTTACCACTGAATGTTACTTTAGTAAAATAGTAATGGCAAGTATGAAAAATTAATTAGCGAATACTTTTACCATTGTATAATAGAGAATCATTCTCTCTCTCTCTCTCTCTCTCTCTCTCTCTCTCTCTCTTACAGCAGGTTCAATAAAAAAGGAGAGGTCTACATGAACTAGTTAGACTTTCTAACCTAATCTTAGTTGCTTGTAACAGTGCTATTTAAGAGACCTTTTTTTTAAAATGACATTCCCCCTGTGCTTATTAAACCCATGCCTTGCAAAATAATTGTCTTGTCGTATCAGGTAAGTTCCTGGCGGTAAGTCCTTTTGTCAATAACTTACAATTCACATTGCAATGAACATGTCAAGTGTTGTGCAATAAATTTTCAGTGTTCAGTGTTCTCTCTCTCCATCACACACACACACACACACACACACACACACACCCAATACACATACGTCTTCAAACACAACCACACACACACACACACACACACGCCAACACACATACGTCTTCAAAACACACACACACACACACACACACACACACACACACACACACACTGTACACACTCAGCTCTTTCTACTCTCTTTCAAATCATGGAACACATTCAGTTCTTTCAACCCTCTTTTAAATGGAGCACACTCAACTCTTTCTCCTTCTCTGTCAAACACACAGTATGCATCTCTCCCCACACCCAACACCCCCCCCCCCCCCCACCACCACCACCACCCACTCCATCCTCCCATTCATCACACTGTACACCTACATAACATTCATCTGCATTGTGATTCAGCAGGTACATGAAAGAACAGACAAAGAAAAAAAAGACACCTGCTAAAAAAAAAAAAAAAAATGCTCTTCCTTGCCAGGGCAGGCAATGTTTAACAACAGTGAACCATCACTCATAATCATCAGGACCCTGTCGGTGCATCGCCTACACTACACACCTCCACAGATATTTGGGCCGCACACAGCTGCAACGCCTAGGTGGACCATTTGACTGGTGGCCAGGTGTAAAGCATTTGAAAAGCAAGCCACATTTTCCCACCTGACAGTCTGTAACCGGAGACGCAAACAAGACATCAAGAGTTAACCTGTCCAACTGGTTGTCTGTCGGTCGAGTCAGGTGAGGTGAATGTGCGCAAGGCTTCCACGATTTAGGCAGTATAGGTCATGACTGTGTGTGCGAGTGCAGCATGCAGATTTTATTGCACATGGTCTTGTGCGCAACGTGTAGTGCATGTGCGCATACACGCGCACATTACCTGACACACCATTCCCCCGGTTCAGTCCCTCCACTGACTTACACGCACATACACACATGCACATGCGCACACACACATACACGCACATGCACACATACATGCACACACACATGCACATGCAAGCACATACACATGCAACACACACACATATGTACACACACACACACACACACACACACGTGCACACACACATGCACACGCAAGCACATACACACACACGTACACACACACACACACACACACACACGTGCGCGCACAGAGTAAGAGAGAGATCATTCCACTGAGAATACATTCTATTAAAACTGATAAGAATAAACAACAAGAGCATCAGTGCATGCACACACGCACGCACAGACACACAAACACATGCACGCACACATGCATGCACCCGTGCGCGCGCGCACACACACACACACACGCATTTGTAAAAACCCATACACATGTACACATACAATACATTCCAACTCATACACACACACCACATCTACACATACACAACACAACACACGCACACACACACACTCTTACAAAGCCATACACATGGACACACACAATACATTCCAACCTCACACACACACACACACACACACACACACTTGTAAAAAACCCATACACATATACATACACAATACATTCCAACTCTCTCTCTCTCTCACACACACACACATACACACACTCTCTCTCATAAAAAAAAAACAACACCCATACACACCTACACACACAATACATTCCAACTCTCACACACACACACAGACAAGGCAGAGTGCCAGGGGGCATTCTATCTCAACAGCTCTGTCTCTCCAGTCCTAATCAAGATCACCACATTCCAAACACACAGACAAGCCATTGACTGCCCCAGGCAATGCCACCAGTAATGAACACTTCCCAGGCCAGTTCCACCCCCCCCCCCCCCCCCCCCCCCCACCACTACTACACTATACGTGACACCCACACACACACCGACAGGTCATCTGAGAAGACACACATTTCAGGGGGATGGACCACTTCTAATTAGCTGTGGGCTCGTTTGGGGAAGAGAAACGCAGTAAGCCGGTTTTAACGCACGTGTCGTCTGGTCACATGGGTGGATGCTAGACCTATAATTCGAACACAGTATATGCACATGCACAGGCGCATGCGTGCATGTACACACACACACACATCTATCTCTCTTTCTCCTCTCTGTCTCCCTCTCTCTCTCTTACACTTTTTTTTTCAAACATTTTTTTTATTTTTTAAACATTTTCATTCTGTGGGTCTGTGTATTTTTTGCTTAATTTTTTTTTTTTTTAATTGCGATTGTGACACAGCATCAGTGGTACATAGTGGAGACAAAAAAAATGTTTCCTAATATCTCTAGGTACAATATTTTAGAATATGGCGACCGCGAATTTGTCCTCCTACAGTTTGAGGGTTTTGTGGCAACGCCTAAGATCCGGCAAAAATGATTTCCTGACAAGAGGAACTGCTCACGACAGTTACTTGTTCAACATCTGGACCTTTTGCTGATTTTTTTTTTTTTTTTTTTTTTTGGGGGGGGGGGGGGGGGGGGGGGGGGACAATTTTCATTGAAGTAAATGGGTCTTTAAAAAAGAAAAAATCTGCAGACCACAATATCTTATTAAACATATTTTAGATAAAAGTTTGGACTTGTTCTGTATTGTTTTATTTTGTTTCGTTTTCTTTCGTTGTTTTGTTGTTGTTTTTTAAAAGAGCCATGGTGTTCTTCATTATGCCTCAAAACATGCACAACAAAAAAAACAAAACAAACAGATCAATGCTGTTGGAATTTAAAAGCTGAGTGCGCAAAAGAATGTATGGTAGCGTCGCACTTTGTCAAGGAGAACACGACTCTGCCCATTGCAATAGGGCATTAGTCTTGCAGTAGATGATATTATGTGATGATGCTGGACAGAAAAAAAAAAGAAAAAAAAAAGTTATTTCGTTTCACACTTCCTTGTTTTTTTTTAACCCCGTTTTTTGCTCTTGGTTGCCATAACACTGACAGAGGTAAGTCTCCAGGCACCTATGAAAAATGGCTAACCTAATGTAACATTCTTTTCAAAGAAAATACGAAAGCGTGGATCTTCATAATCCCCTGCAACAATGCAAACTATGTTTTGCTGATTAGAACGCACCAGGTATTACCAAAAAGAAGAGAAAAGAGAAGGGTATCAGTGGGACCCAGAGAAGTCCCGTCTTCAGCTGCTGAACCAGTCAGCTGGGAGCGATCCTGCACCACCCTTGGAAGCCTGCGCTGTGTTCATCATGATACAGGGTGCACACACGAGCAGGGCATTCCATGAAGACATCAAGGGACATAACTGCTCCCTGGCAGATGCCATCGTGTGATGGCCACTGGGAGTGACACAACAGAACCTCCATGTGAGCGTTCCCATGGCTGTACTAGCCCATATTTAATGAACTGCTGAGCCCACCGGCAAAAAAAAAAACACAACCATCAAGCAACTGCCGTGTGCATCTCACTGTAGCCTCACTCACTGCTGTTCCGCTGACAGGTGAAAACAGTACAACTCCAGACAGAGCCAAGCTTTCACCATGAGGTCTTACGTGCCCTCTGAAGAGGATCCCTGGTTACAGTCTGTCCACAGGACGTTCCCTGTGGTCAGTGGGATGGGAACACACCAGGTATTGACCAGCAGTCACCACAGAACTCCACGTCCCAGTAGTGACCTCCAGTGTGGAGACTAGACATGCCTACTGATATCTATCTAAAAATATATATATATGAACAAACCACACAACTCTTTTCTATCTCAGTTGGCAATACATTTCAACAACATACATCATGAGTGAAACAACACTGCACAAATAAACTCAAACAACAACCCACCTCAACATAATCGCAGCTAGTATTAGTTTGCAGTAGTACAGATCCGGCAATCTTAGCAACAAAGACGTTTATAATAAGAGAGTTCATGTTTACAGGGACACAAGAGTGTTCAATATAAAATTAAAAAAATTACCCATAAAGACTCCCCATCCCCACCCATCCCCTCCAACACTCCTTCCATTTAAAAGCTTTTTTCTTTTCAGGTTGGGGGGAAGGGAGCAATTATGGTTCCTGTATTTTCAAACTTCATTTTCCTCCTAACCAAGAACACCCCCTCCACAAACCCCCCCCCCCCCCACACTCCCACATCAAACCCCACCCCCCCCCCCCCCCCTCCCCCCCCCCCCCCCCCCCCCCCCCCCCCCCCCCCCGAGGAATTGAGGATGTTATTCCTGAAATTGTTCTTGTTGTTTTCAAACTTCATTTTCCTCTCAACCCAGACCCACCAACCCTCACCCCCTCCCTCCCCCCCCCCACCCCCCACCCCCTGCTGCCACACTCTCTCCCTAAGTAATTCATCTGAAGACCCCTCGAGGGAAATCAGGATGTTTGTTGTTCGTGAAGCGTAGTAAGGCTCTGCTGTGCTTAATAATACCACAGTGTCTCATTTCACGGCCAGTTGTGGCCGATGGGTAAACGGAGAGGACCTCTCATTGCTACTTCTTTCCTTTTTTCTTTCCTTCTTTCTGAGTACGCAGGCTGATACCCCTGCGGACACCCCCTGTATAGACAGGCAGTGGAGTTTTGTGTGTATGACCGTTTTTTTTTTTTATCCCGCCATGAAGGCAGCCATACTCCATCTTCAGGGAAGGTGCATGCTATGTGTAACGTGTCATCCATACCAACGGGGGCCAAACTGGCCTTCTCTTCCGAAAGTTGGTGATGGGATTTGACGTGTGTGCAAGATGTTGTGCGTGCGTTCACACACGGAACCTCGGTTTATACTAATTATAGTCTCATTCGAAGGACTGTATGGGGAATGGAGTCAGAAGCAATGTTAACTCCGAGGGAAAAATCCCCCTGTACTGAAATTCAAACCCGCAACCCCAGGATCACGAGTCCGGCGCTCTACCAACTGAGCTATTCCGGCTCCCCTTACTAAGTCAACCGTAGCCCACAGGAGTTACTTGGTTCATCGATCCCCCCTCTCATTGCCAAAAAGGGTTGTGTCTTGTGGGTTAAAGGTTCCGGGAGGGCCCTCTTCTTTTTTTCTTTTTTTTTTTTTGTTGTTGACCTGAATGCCTGTCCTTGGTGCGCGACTGTATGTAAGTCACAATGCACACAGGGTGTGTGTGTGTGTGTGTGTGTGTGTGTGTGTGTGTGTGTGTGTGTGTGTGTGTAGGGGTGGACTCTAGTATGTGAGTGGTGTGTGTGTGTGTGTGTGTGTGTGTGTGTGTGTGTGTGTGTGAGTGTGTGTGTGTGTGTGTGAAAGTGCGTGTTAACATGGTGTGTACGCACAAACATGCACATGTGTGTGTATGTGTGTGTGTGCGCGCACGCAGATGTGTGTGTGTGTGAATGTGCGTGTGTGTCAGCGCTTGTGTGTGTATATGTGTGTGTGCGTGTGTGCGTGCATGCTGCAGGCATGTGTGGTGTGTGTGTGGTGTGTGTGTGTGTGTGTGTGTGTCTTTCTGTCTGTGTGCAAGTGTTGTGATCTCTGTGTGGAGTGTGTGTGTGTGTGTGCTTGTGTGTGTGTGTGTGTGTGTGTAGATCTGTCAGTAAATGTATGCTTATGTTTGCATGTGACACAATGTGCACAAATGTATATGTCTCTGTAGATAATGTAAATAACCGAATATCCTCTTGCTGTTACGCCATTTTCTCTCCCTAAAACACACACGCACACACATGCACACACACCCACACATGCCCATATGCACACACACACACACGTACACATGCTCATATGCACACACACACTGCGCGATGCGCTCACATGTACACACATTAACTCACATATAAAAGAATGTGTGCACGCACACGCGTGCATGCACACAACAACACACACACATAAACTCAAACACAATATATATATATATAATAAAAGGAAGGGAAAAATAACAGAAACAGGAATTCTAGTGATTGGGGGTGTGTGTGTGTGTGGGGGGGGGGGGGGGGGGGGGCAGGGGGAATCCTTAAAATGGGCAATCTGTAGATTTTTTTTTTTTTTCCACAGAGATACCAAGAAAAGCAAATGCTACACTGGAAGGCGCCAGTGGGACCCACACAAGTCCTCGGCTGCAGAACCACCAGCTGGGTGCAATCCTGCACCACTTCATAAAGCCAGCGTTGTGTTGATACAGAGCGCAGGCATGCACAGGGCATGCCGTAAGACATCAAGGGACATAGCTGCTCCCTGGCAAGATGCCATTGTATGACCACCGAACACAACACGACAGAACTTCCACGGGCAAGCACCTCTATAGGTGTATCGCCGTTTCATGACTGCAAAGCCCACCAGCGAAAGATGCCACCACCACCAAACAACTGATCTATACATCCCGCAGCCCTATACTGGTTGCTGTTGCGTTGACAGGCAACGCCAGTACAATTCCAGACAAAGCCACGCTTCACCACCTCTTACATGCTGATATGTAAAAAAATAACTGCAACAACACTGACCTAATGAAATTTGATCATCGATGTTGTACCTTTCACTTTCTTGTTCTCCCAGAACAAAACTATTGGAGCTCACGGCCCACTCATTTCCAATACCAGAAGGTTCACACCTGTGGCTGAGGATCGCTTCCATTTTGGGCAACCAACCGACCGACCAACCAACCGGGCCTCACCAGTCATTAGTTAGTGTGGCAGCAAACTTGAGCTCATCGGTTCAGAATTCCTGTGGTCATGATGGTATCGTATTCAATGGCAGCG
Source organism: Conus canariensis (assembly GCA_033310375.1). Classification (NCBI taxonomy): domain Eukaryota; kingdom Metazoa; phylum Mollusca; class Gastropoda; order Neogastropoda; family Conidae; genus Conus; species Conus canariensis. The sequence continues at coordinate 35,195,944 of CM065735.1, forward strand.
GACGTACTGAGACCTCTGCTTACGCCTGCATTCACTGGGATGGGGAGGGGAGGTAATACGAAACGGTCAGGATATCTGTCAGCGCTGTCAGTATGACTCGTTTCATGGACACTCGTCCAACCACAATTTGGGGGGTGGGGGTGGGGAGGAGGGGTGGAAGGGAGGGGGAGGGGGGAGAAGGGGGGGGGGGTTGGTGTCTCCTCTTCCTTTCTCACCACACAATGGGACGACTACTCCTGTTCCACTCATCGTGACTCCCCCTTTCAGACAGCCACAGCTAATTGGTCCTGCCACTGCCCCCATGGATCAGTCCGTGTCAGTGTCTGGTAACCATAAGACACAAACCGAAAGGGCAGTTTGGCGGTACTGCCACCGGAGTCCTGATTGTAACATCTAAGACTCAACTTTGACCTCTGTCTGGGGTGGGAGTGGGAGAGAGAGAGAGGGGGTGGGGGGGGGGGGATGCAGCAGGCATGACTCGACAGATTTGAAACACAAGAAGTTTCTGCTGTCAAAAGACAGAATACAACCATCATAAAACATCCATGATCTTAATACACTTTTCCTTGCTTGATGGACTTAAACGCTAAATTTTCTTGTACTTTTTTTTTTTCTTTCTTGGGATGATACAATCTTCGATATGATGATCAGATCAGGGGGGTGGGGGGTGGGGGTGGGGGGACGCTGAAAGACATCAAATCAACTACATCAATTTGAGACATAAAAAATCTTCTCCTGCTCAGCCAGTTGTATGTGACAGAAAGATCAGAGATCAGAGATCAGCTG
>CM065735.1:35201729-35216729 GCA_033310375.1 Conus canariensis
GTGTGTTTTTTTTTGACAATCTCACCAGCTGTTCAGTTGGACTCCAACAGACAGACAGACATAACACACACGCATGCACACACACAACACACACAAACACACAGTCTCTCTATCTCTCTCTCTCTCTCGCTCTCTCTCTCCCCACACCACACACACACACACACACACACACACACACACACACACACATACACACAAAACACACACACATAAATACACACACACACACACACACACACATACACACGTGCGTGCGCGCGCACACACACACACACACACACACACACACACACACACACAAATCAAACACAAAACACCATCATCATCATTATCAGTCAGCTTGTCCATTAATTAACGCAAAAACTATAAAGGCTTGGGATCTCCTAATTTATTTGACCGTCCCATATTGACTGTGCCACCTCACCCAAATGGTGATAAAAAAACACATCCACACCAACACTGATGAAAAATGCATCCACACCAAACAACACATCCACACCAACACTGATGAACAACACATCCACACCAAGCAACCACATCACACCAACCCTGATGAACAACACATCCACACCAATGCTGATGAACAGCGCATCCTCACCAATGCTGATGAACAACGCATCCACACCAATGCTGACGAACAACACATCCACACCAACACTGATGAACAACACATCCACACCAACACTGATGAACACTTCCACACCAACACTGATGAACAACACATCCACACCAACGCTGATGAAACACTTCCACTACCAACACTGATGAAAACACATCCACACCAACGCTGATGAACAACACATCCACACAACACTGATGAACAACACATCACACACACGAAGTGATGAAAACACATCCACAACAAGTGAACACACATCCACACCAAGGATGATGAACAACACATCCACACCACAGGTGATGAACAACACATCACACCAAGATGATGAACAACACATCCACACCAATGTGAAATTTAACAAAAAACACATCCACACCAAGATGATGAACAACACATCCACACCAAGTGATGAACAACACATCCACACCAAGGCTGATGAACAACACATCCACACCAAACTGATGAACAACACATCCACACCAACACATGATGAACTAACACATCCACACCAACATGAGACAACACATCCACACCAAGCTGATGAACAACACATCCACACCAACACTGATGAACAACACATCCACACCAACACTGATGAACAACACATCCACACCAACATGATGAACAACACATCCACACCAACACTGATGAACAACACATCCACACCAAACGTGATGAACAACACATCTCACACCACGGATGATGAACAACACATCCACACCAAGTGATGAACACATCACACATGATGAACAACACATCCACACCAACACTGATGAACAACACATCCACACCAACACTGATGAACAACACATCCACACCAACACTGATGAACAACACATCCACACCAACGACTGATGAACAACACATCCACACCAACACTGATGAACAACACATCCACACCAACACTGATGAACAACACAATCCACACCAACACTGATGAACAACACATCCACACCAACACTGTATGAACAACACATCCACACCAACACTGATGAACAACACATCCACACCAACGCTGATGAACAACACATCCACACCAACACTGATGAACAACACATCCACACCAACACTGATGAACAACACATCCACACCAACACTGATGAAACAACACATCCACACCAACACTGATGAACAACACATCCACACCAACACTGATGAACAACACATCCACACCAACACTGATGAACACACATCCCCCAACTGATGAACAACACATCCACACCAACACTGATGAACAACACATCCACACCAACACTGATGAACAACACATCCACACCAACGTGATGAACAACACAATCCACACCAACACTGATGAACAACACATCCACACCAACGCTGATGAACAACACATCCACACCAACACTGATGAACAACACATCCACACCAACGCTGATGAACAACACATCCACACCAACGCTGATGAACAACACATCCACACCAACACTGATGAAACATCAACAACACTATACAACATCCAACGGCTGATGAACAACACATCCACACCAACACTGATGAACAACACATCCACACCAACTGATGAACAACACATCCACACAACACTGATGAACAACACATCCACACCAACACTGATGAACAACACATCCACACCAAGGTGATGAACAACACATCCACACCAACCTGATGAACAAACACATCCACACCAACACTGATGAACAACACATCCACACCAACACTGATGAAACACACACATCACACCACAACAAGGTGATGAACAACACATCCACACCAAGGATGATGAACAACACATCACACCAACACTGATGAACAACACATCCACACCAACATGATGAACAACACATCCACACCAAGGCTGATGAACAACACATCCACACCAACACTGATGAACAACACATCCACACCAACACTGATGAACACACACACACAATGCAACACATCCACACACTGATGAACACACATCCACACCAAACTGATGAAACAACACATCCACACCAAGCGGTGATGAACAACCACATCCACACCAAGGATGATGAACAACACATCCACACCAACGCTGATAGAACAACACAATCCACACCAACACTGATGAACAACACATCCACACCAAGCTGATGAACAACACATCCACACCAAGGCTGATGAACAACACATCCACACCAAATGGAAATGATGAGAACAACACATCACACCAAAACTGATGAACAACACATCACACACAACTGATGAACAACACATCCACACATAACACTGATGAACAACACATCCACACCAACATGATGAACAACACATCCACACCAACACTGATGAACACACATCCACACCAAGCGATGAACAACACATCCACACCAGCACTGATGAACACACATCCACACCAATGGTGTAAACACACATCCACACCAACGGTGTATAACAACACATCCAACCAAGGATGATGAACAACACATCCACCCACAATGGATGAACAACACATCCACACCAAGGGTGACGAACAAACATCCACACACAGCTGATGAACAACACATCCACACCAACTGTATGAACAACACATCCACACCAACATGATGAATAACACATCCACACCAAGGATGATGAACAACACATCCACACCAACGACTGATGAACAACACATCCACACCAACACTGATGAACAACACATCCACACCAACACTGATGAACAACACATCCACACCAAGGGTGATGAACAAACATCCACACCAAGGCTGATGAACAACACATCCACACCAACGCTGATGAACAACACATCCACACCAACACTGATGAACAACACATCCGCACCAACACTGATGAACAACACATCCACACCAAGGCTGATGAACAACACATCCACACCAAGGATGATGAACAACACATTCACACCAACACTGATGAACAACACATTCACACGAACATTGATGAACAACACATCCACACTAACACTGATGAACAACACATCCACACCAACACTGATGAACAACACATCCACACCAACACTGATGAACCACACATCCACACCAAGCAACACATCCACACCAGCACTGATGAACACCAGATCCACACCAATGGTGATAAACACCACATCCACACCAACGGTGATAAACACCACATACGCACCAAGGATGATGAACAACACATCCACACCAATGGTGATAAACACCACAACCACACCAAGGGTGACGAACAATACATCCACACCAAGGCTGATGAACAACACATCCACACCAAGGCTGATGAACAACACATCCACACCAAAGATGATGAATAACACATCAAGACCAAGGGTGATGAACACCACATCCACACCAAGAGTGAGGAACAACAAATCCACACCACAAGTGATGAACGACACATCCACACCCAGGATGAATAGTACATACCAAGTGTTATGAACAACACATCACACCAAGGGTAATACGCAACACATCCGAATCAAGGATGATACACACATCTGAAGCTGGGGGGGCAATGTGGCATTGACATTTAAACTGACAAAGATGCGGTTTGTACAGATCGGACACACTTAAATAACATACATCCCTCAAAACTTTCTAGCTGTAACCCCCTTGGTTTAAAACGACATGTCAACTGTGATTGATTTTAAATCATTATGTTAATGATGAATCCAGCATCATGTTCACAAGTACATAAAAGACTGGGAGATTTTCTTCTTCTTTCTCTTTTTTCTTTCTTCTTCTTTTTTTTTTTTTTTTTTTGTTCATGACCTTCTGCTTCCATACCACTGACTATATATTTAAACATGTTCCACTCTGCGTGGACTCAACCCCCCCCCCCCCCCCCCCACCAGCTCTTAAAACTGCCCCTATCCCACCCCACCCCCCACCCCCATCTCTTCCTCTGCTACCCACGTCACCCACACTCCTTATACTCCCCAAGGACCAGACCGATATCTCATGGTCCACAAACTGAACTGTGTCAATCACTGGACGTGTATGAAGTCCAGTCAAAAATGCCAGGGACCCAGGTACAAGGTCAAGCGCTTTTATCAAAGAGGGGCTAGACAGAGAGAGAGAGAGAGAGTGAGAGAGTGAGGCACACAGAGAAGTACTGGACTAGAGAGACTGACCACAAGGGGAGGACAATGATTGTGTCCGACCCCCAAACTGAGTCTGATGTGTACTGTGTGCGCAAGATGATGCGTGTGTGTGTGTGTGTGTGTGTGTGTGTGTGTGTGCGTGTGTGTGTGTGTGTGTGTGTGTGTGTGTGTGTGTTGTGTGTGTGTGTGTGTGTGTGTGTGTATCAAAGAGTTACTTGTGCCTGATGCCGTCATCATACAGATTTACAACACAATCATACACTCCAGTCCAAACACACACACACACACACACACACACACACACACACATACACACACACACACACACAGATAACTAATTCATTCGCAATCTTAAACAAAGAGTCAACACTAACAAACTTGCCAAACTGTCTACAGTTTTGACTGATCAGTGACCTGCTACTAGTACTAGCCCTTTAGGCATTTTAAATGAATGCATTAAACGGTGACACAGTGGATTACGCCCAAGGAGAAAACAATGGTTCTGATCACATTTAAATCTATGCAGAAATGCCTGGAATGCTGGTACTTAAGCAAGACATGAAGACTCGAGACACTGATAGTGCAGATAGGTGACTTACACCAACGGACGATGTGACACTCACTCAAAGTACTCTGTTTGCTGACCATTCCAAATCACTAAGCCGGGTCCGCCTTGGCTTAAGGCTGTGTCAGGCCAACTGACATAGGTTAGAACACCAAGGCTATATCAAAATGTTGATATGCTCTGCATAGTTATGCGGGGATTGTCTTCAGTTGTGACAAGCTCCTAGCATAACATTATCAGTCTCCAAAATCCCCGGTCGGAGTGTGGCTGCCCACGTGGCGGGGTAATCAGAAACGGTCAGACACGTCATGTTCTCATCCCCAGCTGATGCATTTGTACCATACTGTTCAAGTACTTTGGCTGTTCAGATGATCCCTGGAGTCTTTTAGCCAGGGTACGACGACAACAACTAAGTCCGGTCATGGATGGATGATAATACAAAATTAATGCCAGTAAACAGCTCAAGCAGTCAGAGTAACATGGTTTCACGTTTTGGTGAATGTTAATTAAACAGACTTGGTTTCAGTTTTCTTTTTCTTTTTTAAGGATATTGCAGACTGACATCGAATCTGTGCTGCAGCATAATTTGATCTGGGTTCAGGTGCTTGTACGCAGGCGCATACACATGCACATTCATACACACACCTGAACCCAGATGCGCACACACGAACACACATACACACACACAAAACACTGTAAGCATGCACACACACACACACACATAGGCACACACGCACACACACACACACGCGCACACACACACACACACAGACATACACACACACACAGACATACACACACACACACAACACACACACACACACACACACACACACACACACACACACACCTCTGTCAACAGAGAGTGGGTTTATAGAGCTGCAAAATGAGAACCTTGCAATTTTGCAGGGTGCACCTCAGTTCACATCAAATTTAATTTAAAAAAAAAAAAAAAAAGGCTAGTAATCAAATCTTAAAGCTAGTCACATGACAATGTTACCAAAGTGCTTCAAATTTCACACTATCATTGAACCTATCATCACATTGTTTTGAACAACATAATCATCATCATCATCATCATCATCATCATCATCACCATCATCATCATAATAACAATAATAAAGATAATCATAATGATGATGATAATAACTATTATAATTGTCATCATCATCATCATCATCATCATCATCATCATCATCATCGTCATCATCATCATGGAGTTTTATACGATCTGGATTCCAACCATGGGAGTTCAAGGTGTTTGTTTAAATGTACAAAGAGGATCTAGAAAGGTGGAGAAGGGGACAGGGGATGGAGAGGGGGTGGGAGATGGGGGTGGGTGGGTTGAAGGTGGAGAGGGGGAAGGGAGGGGGGGGGGGGGCAATATCCAATCGTTAACTAAACACTCAAATGAATACAGACTTATAATGCAAATCAAAGTAATCAATCTTCACAGAAATCAACTCAAACTTCCTAAAACTTAAAGTAACTGGGAGCGGGGGGGGGGGGGGGGGGGGGGGGAGTGGGTATACAATAGTTAAATAAACACTCAAATGAATAAGGATTCATGCAAATCAAAGCAATCAATCTTAACATAAATTAACATGAAATTAATAAAACTTAAAATAACTTCACTTTAAAAAAAAAAGGGGGGCAATGATACAAAGCCTTTCAGGCCCCATTCATCTGTCTTGTCATTTCAGAGAGATCACAAGCCTGGTTTTCTATGGCAGCTTCGCAGTGTCAAAAGCTGGTATTAGCCTTTTTTCCCAAGAAAAGCAGGATTACAGGCTCAGAACAACAGCGACCATGCGGAAACTCTGAGTTATCCCAAACAGCTCTCATCCTTCTCGAAAACAGCCATAGTAGAGAAAACAGCCATAGCAGAGAAAACAGCCATAGTAGAGAAAACAGCTATCGTTTCTAACATCCTCCTGGCTCACAAAGTTCTGCAAAGTCTCTAATAGTTTATAATCCAGGAAAACAGTTTGTCTCCCTTTATCAAAACATCAAGCACAGGAGAAAGCTGCGACAATCACTGTAATCCCAGTGGATCACAACGATTTTTTTTTTTTTTTAATCTGTTTTCCAACTCTTGTTTTCTGTTTTCCCGCCCATCAATACCTTACCCCATGATACCAGTGCATATATTCACATGTCAGTCAGTACAACAGTGAAAGGAAAACAGTGATAATAACTTATAATTTATGATATTATAATTTATTTCCCTGTTACTGCACTTTTTCCTCGATATTTCTTTTCCTCCTGAAGGATCTGTCAGCAAATTTGTGAAAGGAAAACAGCGATAATAATTCATCACTTATTTTTCCTCCATATATTTCTTTTCCTCAGGAAACCCATCACAACTGTCAGTAAAATTGTGAAAGAAGAAAAACAGCGATAACAACTTATAACTTATTTCCCTTGTATAGCACTTTTTCCTCGATATTTCTTTTCCTCGGGGAAAACCCATCGCAACTGTCAGTAAAATTGTGAAAGGAAAAAACAGCGATAATAACTTATAACTTATTTCCCTTGTATAGCACTTTTTCCTCGATATTTCTTTTTCCTCGGGGAAAACCCATCGCAACTGTCAGTAAAATTGTGAAAGGAAAAAACAGCGATAATAACTTATAACTTATTTCCCTTGTATAGCACTTTTTCCTCAATATTTCTTTTCCTCGGGGAAAACCCATCGCAACTGTCAGTAAAATTGTGAAAGGAAAAAACAGCGATAATAACTTATAACTTATTTCCCTTGTACAGCACTTTTTCCTCGATACTTCTTTTCCTCGGGGAAAACCCATCGCAACTGTCAGTAAAATTGTGAAAGGAAAAAACAGCGATAATAACTTATAACTTATTTCCCTTGTACAGCACTTTTTCCTCGATACTTCTTTTCCTCGGGGAAAACCCATCGCAACTGTCAGTAAAATTGTGAAAGGAAAAAACAGCGATAATAACTTATAACTTATTTCCCTTGTACAGCACTTTTTCCTCGATACTTCTTTTCCTCGGGGAAAACCCATCGCAACTGTCAGTAAAATTGTGAAAGGAAAAAACAGCGATAATAACTTATAACTTATTTCCCTTGTACAGCACTTTTTCCTCGATACTTCTTTTCCTCGGGGAAAACCCATCGCAACTGTCAGTAAAATTGTGAAAGGAAAAAACAGCGATAATAACATAACTTATTTCCCTTGTACAGCACTTTTTCCTCGATACTTCTTTTCCTCGGGGGAAACCCATCGCAACTGTCAGTAAAATTGTGAAAGGAAAAAACAGCGATAATAACTTATAACTTATTTCCCTTGTATAGCACTTTTTCCTCGATACTTCTTTTCCTCGGGGGAAACCCATCGCAACTGTCAGTAAAATTGTGAAAGGAAAAAACAGCGATAATAACTTATGACTTATTTCCCTTGTATAGCACTTTTTCCTCGATATTTCTTTTTCCTCGGGGGAAACCCATCGCAACTGTCAGTAAAATTGTGAAAGGAAAAAACAGCGATAATAACTTATGACTTATTTCCCTTGTACAGCACTTTTTCCTCGATACTTCTTTTCCTCGGGGAAAACCCATCGCAACTGTCAGTAAAATTGTGAAAGGAAAAAACAGCGATAATAACTTATGACTTATTTCCCTTGTATAGCACTTTTTCCTCGATATTTCTTTTTCCTCGGGGAAACCCATCGCAACTGTCAGTAAAATTGTGAAAGGAAAAAACAGCGATAATAACTTATGACTTATTTCCCTTGTATAGCACTTTTTCCTCGATATTTCTTTTCTTCGGGGAAAACCCATCGCAACTGTCAGTAAAATTGTGAAAGGAAAAAACAGCGATAATAACTTATAACTTATTTCCCTTGTACAGCACTTTTTCCTCGATACTTCTTTTCCTCGGGGAAAACCCATCGCAACTGTCAGTAAAATTGTGAAAGGAAAAAACAGCGATAATAACTTATGACTTATTTCCCTTGTATAGCACTTTTTCCTCGATATTTCTTTTTCCTCGGGGGAAACCCATCGCAACTGTCAGTAAAATTGTGAAAGGAAAAAACAGCGATAATAACTTACGACTTATTTCCCTTGTATAGCACTTTTTCCTCGATATTTCTTTTTCCTCGGGGGAAACCCATCGCAACTGTCAGTAAAATTGTGAAAGGAAAAAACAGCGATAATAACTTACGACTTATTTCCCTTGTATAGCACTTTTTCCTCGATATTTCTTTTTCCTCGGGGGAAACCCATCGCAACTGTCAGTAAAATTGTGAAAGGAAAAAAACAGCGATAATAACTTATGACTTATTTCCCTTGTATAGCACTTTTTCCTCGATATTTCTTTTTCCTCGGGGGAAACCCATCGCAACTGTCAGTAAAATTGTGAAAGGAAAAAACAGCGATAATAACTTATAACTTATTTCCCTTGTACAGCACTTTTTCCTCGATACTTCTTTTCCTCGGGGAAAACCCATCGCAACTGTCAGTAAAATTGTGAAAGGAAAAAAACAGCGATAATAACTTATGACTTATTTCCCTTGTATAGCACTTTTTCCTCGATATTTCTTTTTCCTCGGGGGAAACCCATCGCAACTGTCAGTAAAATTGTGAAAGGAAAAAACAGCGATAATAACTTACGACTTATTTCCCTTGTATAGCACTTTTTCCTCGATATTTCTTTTTCCTCGGGGGAAACCCATCGCAACTGTCAGTAAAATTATGAAAGGAAAAAACAGCGATAATAACTTATGACTTATTTCCCTTGTATAGCACTTTTTCCTCGATATTTCTTTTTCCTCGGGGGAAACCCATCGCAACTGTCAGTAAAATTGTGAAAGGAAAAAACAGCGATAATAACTTATGACTTATTTCCCTTGTATAGCACTTTTTCCTCGATATTTCTTTTTCCTCGGGGGAAATCCATCGCAACTGTCAGTAAAATTGTGAAAGGAAAAAACAGCGATAATAACTTACGACTTATTTCCCTTGTATAGCACTTTTTCCTCGATATTTCTTTTTCCTCGGGGGAAACCCATCGCAACTGTCAGTAAAATTGTGAAAGGAAAAAACAGCGATAATAACTTACGACTTATTTCCCTTGTATAGCACTTTTTCCTCGATATTTCTTTTTCCTCGGGGGAAACCCATCGCAACTGTCAGTAAAATTGTGAAAGGAAAAAAACAGCGATAATAACTTATGACTTATTTCCCTTGTATAGCACTTTTTCCTCGATATTTCTTTTTCCTCGGGGGAAACCCATCGCAACTGTCAGTAAAATTGTGAAAGGAAAAAACAGCGATAATAACTTATGACTTATTTCCCTTGTATAGCACTTTTTCCTCGATATTTCTTTTTCCTCGGGGGAAACCCATCGCAACTGTCAGTAAAATTGTGAAAGGAAAAAACAGCGATAATAACTTATGACTTATTTCCCTTGTACAGCACTTTTTCCTCGATATTTCTTTTTCCTCGGGGGAAACCCATCGCAACTGTCAGTAAAATTGTGAAAGGAAAAAACAGCGATAATAACTTATGACTTATTTCCCTTGTATAGCACTTTTTCCTCGATATTTCTTTTTCCTCGGGGGAAACCCATCGCAACTGTCAGTAAAATTGTGAAAGGAAAAAACAGCGATAATAACTGGTTTCCCTTTTTCAGCATTTTTCCTCAGCGTTTTTCCTCAGCATTTTTCCTCAGCGTTTTTCCTCAGCGTTTTTCCTCAGGAAAACAGTCACAGTCTTAAAGAAGACAGACAGTTCTGATCCTTTGGGAAAACAAGGAACACTGTTGTTATTATCGTCAGTAAAAAAAAAAAAAAAAAAAAAAAAAAAAAAAACCCATGGAAAACAACTGTGACGCTTAGGGAACACAAAAGAAAACAGTTATTATCCTGAGAAAAGCAGCTATCATCCTGAACAGTGATAACAGCAATAATAACAACTGATTTTCATGTCATCACAGTTTTCCACATGGGTAACATCCTGTTTCCTGAGAAAAAAAAAAAAAAAAAAAAAAAAACGGTTTTCTAGCTTTTGATACCAGAATGGTCCCGTATTATTATAGTCTTCTTCCCTATTCCATCTGAATGCACTTTGCATTTATAAAGTATAGTATAATGTCAGTTGAACCACCTATTCATCATTTCAATTTAGTTCTCCAACCAGAAATGATCTCATTTCTATAGATGACAGTCACATCAATTTTTTTTCTGAGACATAACTTGATTCACTATCTATACAAGGAATAATCATTTGCCTGATTCACTATCTGTCTGTCTGTCTATCTGTCTGTCTGTCTGTCTGTCTGTCTGTCTCTATCTATATACATATATAGCCTAGCAATAGTTTTTTTTGTGCTCATTATTCCTGAGTGTTACCGACACAGTGATAGCCCAGTCCAATTTTTCCTTTGATCAATAATCATTTTCTTCTGTTAATTCAGTTACTTTATGAATTTTAGACACGTTAGCAACAGTTCCTTCATATAGTGCCCTGTCCTTCCTTCCTTCTGTCACGCATCATCAATTTCTCTGTCTCATATTTCTTATAATTTTTGGTTCTCTCTCTCTCTCTCTCTTTTACTTGTGTGTGTGTGTGTGTGTGTGTGTGTGTGTGTGTGTGTGTGTGTGTGCACATGCGCACCTGTGCGCGCCTGCCAGCATGTGCGCATTTTTCTCTGCAGTGCAAATCACGTCTTTTTCTCACACACTCTTTTATACTCTACACACATGCATGCACGTACATACACAGTATACACACCACACTCACACACACACACACACACACACACACACACACACACACAGACACACACACATACATACATACACACACACACACACACACACGTATACACACACACATACACACATGTATGTGATATGCACAGAGAGACATGGAAAGAGAGAGAGAGAGACAGACAGACAGACAGAGACAGAGAGGGAGAAAGACAGAGATAGAGACAGACAGTGAGAGAAACACACACACACACACACACACACACACACACACACACACACATACACACACATGTATACAAACACACGGGTGGGCACACACATCATAATTTCACATTTATAAGCAAAGATATTTGTGTAGTCTCTGACAATCAAACCACACAAAACAAACAAACAAAAAAGTGCAGTGCGCAAACGCACACAAACACACACAAAGAATCTCTCTCTCCCTCTCTCTCACACACACACACATGTATACACAGAGAAAGAATCTCACACATGTATACACAGAGAAAGAATCCCCACACACACACACACACACACACACGCACATGCACACACACATGCACACACATGTGCATGCACGCGCGCACACACACACACACACACGCACACGCACACACACTCACACACTAACACACACTCTAACCTGCATACAGACACTGACACAGAGAGAGGGGTTGGTGGAGGGGCCCAGTTTGGAGGGGTGAGGATGGGACATGTAGAGGGAGGGAATGGGGTGGGGGTTGGGTGAGCTGGGCATGTTCAACTTTCGTCGTTTTCTTGTTTGTTTTTCTTTCGTTTCGTTTGCTGGCTACATGGTTTACTCTTTATGCCAAGTGAAGAATGACAGTAGTTCCAGTTTCTTTATTTCAGCAAGTTATTAACGTTTCTAATCTTCAGTAATTTGCCCCTTACATGTTTCACCTGTTGATTGTTAAGGGGATCAGACTGGTATTGCTTCCGAGTGAACTTAATTTCTTTACTTAGTAATTAGGACTGGTAAAAGCTGAGGATGCTATAAACATCAGCTTTATCCGCAATATATACACACCCCTTCGGCGCTATTGAAACAAACAAACAAACAAAAAATATTAAACGTGAACGTACGACAGCGCACACAGGTGGGCCAAATCACACCTTGCTTTTACACTCAGGTGCTTCTAGTTCTACTGGCGTTCACACACGTCAAACACTAACAGTAGACTAGCTGAGGGACATTTTCTTACCACGAAACGAGATCTATTCCTAGTTTACTATGTAATAATATGTTATGAAAACGTGACTGAACTCGACCACACACACGAACTCTCTCTCTCTCTCTCTCTCTCTCTCAAAGTTTCCGGAAACACGACGGAGTCCAACACCCCCCCTTTACAACCCCGCCATCACCCCTAGCAGTTTGTTGTCAGAACTGGCGACGGCACACACTTCAAACACTCACCCGTCAAAAACAAACACTTTGTTTGCGCCATGGACACTCCACGTTGCCTTTCAAGACAATAAAGTCCTCACTGACGACTCTCCGAGCATGGCGGCGCTGGCTACTCCACTGTTGATCGTCGCAAAACACTGCCAAACTTGTCACAGTCTCCCAGCTTGACACACTAGGAAATGCGGGCAGCCATCCCCGCGACTCTCTCGCTCTCAGACAATAGATGGATGGTGTTGTTTTACGGCCTCCGACGGAAAGGACATTCCTTTCCCACGATCACGCTGGGGCGGCACTTTGGAAAAGCAAAGTCCTTTCATGAAGGGGTGACGAACAAATTGACAGGCGCCAGAAAAAAAATTTAATTCGATGTTTACGAAAAAAAAAACACGTGTATTTTTTTAACAAGAAATAAACGAAGTTAGGATATGAAATAAACAAACAAACAAAACAAAACAAAAAGACCCACGAACAAATGATCCTATATGCATCCTACAAAATGTGCATACATTTTTTTATGTAAAAAAAAATATGTGTTGTGTGTGTGTGTGTGTGTGTGTGTGTGGTGTGTGTGTGTGTGTGTGTGTGTGTGTGTGTGTGTGTGGTACAACCTGATTAATCTGACAATAAATTGGTTTCAGTCAGTCAGTCAGTGTGTGTGTGTGTGTGTGTGTGTGTGTGTGTGTGTGTGTGTGTGTGTGTGTGTGTGTGTGTGTGTGTGTGTGTGTGTGTAATCCCCATGTCTCTATGCTCAAGAGCACTTATAAACATTAAAGAATACAACATTATGGAAAGTACCTAATTATTCTACGAATTCAACTTTCAAAGGGAAATTAATATCAGGGAGGGGGAAAAAAGTCAGTCGTCGACACGCGTGATGACAGTGGCAAGTATGCCTTGGACTATTGTACAGTCAAACAAAACATGAGTCTGATTGTTTTTGTTTCACCTCAGATATATTTAGCTACACACACACACACACACACACACACCACACACACACACACGCATGCTGGTGACCCACTCGTTTTTGAGTGAACCAGTCTTTGAGGAAGAAGAAGAAGAAGAAGACCACACACACACACACACACACACACACACACACACACACACACACACACACACACACACATACACACACACACACATAGAGAGAGAGAGAGAGAGAGGTGGTGTGTGTGTGTGTGTGTGGTGTGTGTGTGTGTGTGTGTGTGTGTGTGTGTGTGTGTGTGTGTGTGTGTTGGATGATTTTGATATGGTCGAAGCTAAGAACCTGGCTTAAAAAGTTTCTTTTATCTGCACATCTTTTCCAAATCTTTTTTCTTTAGACGGTCCAAAACTAAAGTTTTGATTAACGTATAGCTCGGACACATCTGACTGTCTTTCCACGTTTTAATTTTGGGGCAGTAGTTTAGGTAGATTCGATGTCAGCACTACATTCCATAAAGGTTTTCTTCCATTTTAATTCTTAACATTTTACTTTAAAAGACAGTTGCCATGTGGTTGTATATTTCTGATCTGCAAAGGAACATATCTCATTTTCTTTTGTGCTCCTTCACAGTGTGGAATTCTGCCTGACGGACTGATCTTTTTGTAAGTGCTTAAACTGAAATGT
>CM065735.1:35226924-35231924 GCA_033310375.1 Conus canariensis
AGAGAGAGAGAGAGAGAGAGAGAGAGAGAGACGGCTGCGACACCAGCTTGACGAAGAGCCGGTCTATGTATGGAGTAGGCAGGCAGGCGGTGGTTTCCGACGTGTCAACGAAATGCGTGCGTTGTTACTCCACCAACAGTCTCCTGCAGATCGAAGGCAGTTCACACACGTCGATGACTGTCGCAGCTCCACAGAGAGAGAGAGAGAGGAGAGAGAGAGAGAGAGAGGAGAGAGAGAGAGGAGAGAGAGAGAGAGACGGGGGAGGGGGGTGGGGGGACAGAGAGAGAGAGAGAGAGAGAGAGAGAGAGAGAGAGAGAGAGATGTCAAAAGACGAAATGTAAACAATCTAATGCCTGGTTCCGCGTCTTTCCATTTTAAGTCCACTTCATCTTCGAGTTGAACCGAACGTAAAGTAATGTTGCTTATCAGCCCAGCCGACTGCAAAACGGCCATATTAGGGCTGTCACCGCGTTGAAGTCAACTAACAAGTCATTAAAAAAAAAAAAAAAAAAAAAAAAAAACATTCACAAACCCTTTAGAATACACCTTTTAAAAAAATCTTTCTTCTGTAACATCTCAAAATTCAGATGAAAAATGTTACTCTCTCTCTCTCTCTCTCTTTTTTTTTTTTTTTTTTTAAAGAAATTCAAAGATCACATCAGGTGGGACATCTCTGAACAAGGTTTTCAAGGAGTCTGCTGTAAAATGTTTATGTCGTTTATGTCTTACATCATGCAAAATCCCACACTCTGAAAGAATGTTTCACTGTGAGTGGTACATTATTATTATTATTATATTATATTTTGGGTATTTATATAGCGCCTATCCTCGGTCACAGACCAAGCTCTAAGCGCTTTACAATAAACACACTACCTCACTCACTCAACGGGCTGCCTACCCAGGTAGAGCCAGCCGAAGAGCTGCCTACTGGCGCTCATTCAGTCGTTTCCCGTACCATTCAAATATCAGTCACTCATTTTCATTTATCTCATTTATTCCTCCAGTTTCTCACGTAGGATGCATGCGATGTTTATACGTGTCCTCCACTTCCACCGGTACACGATGGCACACGACAACAGTAAGTGACAATTTTTGTGGCTTGGTAAGAAATACCAGGCGGCTATCTTCAATCTACATCAATTTTGCCAGGGCAGCGGGGATATAGAATGCATCATCACGGAGCTTTTAAAAAGTCAACGTGGTGACTATCCCAGATATCGCCCTTTGCGGTCGGCTGGGCTACAAGCAACATCATCCATTAGCTGTTAAAAGATAAGAATGGGTACAAAACGAGTGGCCTGTATGCAAACAGCACAAAGACTGTTTCTTCTTTACGGCCGCCTCGGGGAACATGGTGAAAACTTTTCAGGTTTGGGCGGATTTGGAACAGTTAGTTCGTTGTCCGTCTGTGAGTTCCATTCCTCTTGCCAGGGGTCTTTGATGACGTAAGCCTGAAATGAACAGAATAAAAAAAAAAAAAAAAAAAAATGAATGGTGTGTGAAAGGGCTTTAAAGGGCAACATGGAAATCTGTCGAGTTTCATTCAGCCAGTATTTAAAAAAAAAAAAAAAAAAAAAAATGACGGGGAGAATCGTCTTCCTCTCTCTCTCTCTCTCTCTCTCTCTCTCTCTCTCTCTCTCTCCCCCACCCCTCTCTTTCTCTCTCTCTCTCTCTCTCCTCTCTCTCTCTCTCCTCTCTCCCCCCCTCTCTCTCTCTCTTCCCTCCCTCCCTCCCCCCCCCCCCCCCTTCTCTCTGTCTCTCTCTTTAATGGGACTTTACTGGCTCGTCGAGCAATTTACTGTCAAGCTGACCTCGGGGGCCACGTCAGGGCTAAGTTTACTCAGCAGGTGAATACCGACGGGTTTTTTTTTTTTTTTTTTTTTTTTTTTTCAAACCAGTTGCAAAGGAGCTTACAATTCAAGTGACCATTGTAACTGTGCAGTGTGGTCTCGAAACTTTGCAGATGTGCTGAAGCGTCTATGGACTGTAGTCTGCACGCAGTGACGCCTCCTTGATGAATCTGACACTGAAGCGTACAGAATTAGGCGAATCACGTGGCCCGACGGATTCTAATATAACAAATGAATAAATACATAAATGAATAAACACAGACAGACAATAAAACCAGCACACGCACACGCATAAGCAAAAGAGGCAAGAGAGGAAAGACGGAGAAGAAGAATGAAGAGAAATGGCACCCATATCCAACGCGCACGCACGCGCGCGCGCGCGCGCGCGACACACACACACACACACACACACACACACACACACACACACACACACACAAAAGAAAAAGAGGCGAGAGAGGAAAGACGGAGAAGAAGAATGAAGAGAAATGGCACCCACACCCAACGCACGCACACACACACACACACACATACACAACACACACACACACACACACACACACACACACACACACACACAAAAGAAAAAGAGGCGAGAGAGGAAAGACGGAGAAGAAGAATGAAGAGAAATGGCACTGAGGCCTACACCCCACTGCCGCCAATGATTCTTGCCCATAATTCTGGGATCCATTCGACCAGCCTCAGACAACACCAACTGTTGAGGACCTGTGAGGAAACACTGAATGTTTTATCCCAATTCAGACATACATGTGTTATCAAAGTTTCTCAGAGACTAGGAGATTGACAACGACGTACTGAATGTTTTATCCCAATTCGGACATGCCTGTGTTCAAAGTGTCTCAGACACTAGGAGATTGACAATGACGTACTGAATATTTCATCCCAATTCAGACATACCTGCGTTCACAAAGTTTCTCAGAGACTAGGAGATTGACAACGACGTACTGAATGTTTTATCTCAATTCAGACATGCCTGTGTTCACAAAGTTTCTCAGAGACTAGGAGATTGACAATGACGTACTGAATATTTCACCCCAATTCAGACATACCTGTGTTATCAAAGTTTCTCAGAGACTAGGAGATTGACAATGACGTACTGAATGTTTTATCCCAATTCGGACATGCCTGTGTTCAAAGTGTCTCAGACACTAGGAGATTGACAATTACGTACTGAATGTTTTATCCCAATTCAGACATGCCTGTGTTCACAAAGTTTCTCAGAGACTAGGAGATTGACAGTGACGTACTGAATGTTTTATCCCAATTCAGACATGCCTGTGTTATCAAAGTTTCTCAGAGACTAGGAGATTGACAATGACGTACTGAATGTTTTATCCCAATTCAGACATACCTGTGTTCACAAAGTTTCTCAGAGACTAGGAGATTGACAATGACGTACTAAATGTTTTATCCCAATTCAGACATACCTGTGACTAGGAGATTGACAATGACGTACTGAATGTTTTATCCCAATTCAGACATACCTGTGTTCACAAAGTTTCTCAGAGACTAGGAGATTGACAACGACGTACTGAATGTTCATCCCAATTCAGACATACCTGTGTTCACAAAGTTTCTCAGAGACTAGGAGATTGACAACGACGTACTGAATGTTTTATCCCAATTCAGACATGCCTGTGTTCACAAAGTTTCTCAGAGACTAAAGCGAGGAGACTGACAATGACGTACTGAATGTTTTATCCTAATTCAGACATACCTGTGTTCACAAAGTCTCTCAGAGACTAAAGCGAGGAGACTGACAATGACGTACTGAATGTTTTATCCTAATTCAGACATACCTGTGTTCACAAAGTTTCTCAGAGACTAAAGCGAGGAGACTGACAATGACGTACTGAATGTTTTATCCTAATTCAGACATACCTGTGTTCACAAAGTTTCTCAGAGACTAAAGCGAGGAGACTAACAATGACGTACTGAGTGTTTTATCCCAGTTCAGACATACCTGCGTTCAAAGTTTCTCAGAGACTAGGAGATTGACAATGACGTACTGAATGTTTTATCCCAATTCAGACATACCTGTGCTCAAAGTTTCTCAGAGACTAAAGCGAGGAGATTGACAATGACGTACTGAATGTTTTATCCCAATTCAGACATACCTGTGTTATCAAAGTTTCTCAGAGACTAGGAGATTGACAATGACGTACTGAATGTTTGATCCCAGTTCAGACATACCTGTGTTCACAAAGTTTCTCAGAGACTAAAGCGAGGAGACTGACAATGACGTACTGAATGTTTTATCCCAATTCAGACATACCTGTGTTCACAAAGTTTCTCAGAGACTAAAGCGAGGAGACTGACAATGACGTACTGAATGTTTTATCCCAATTCAGACATACCTGTGTTCACAAAGTTTCTCGGAGACTAAAGTGAGGAGATTGACAATGACGTTGTAGTCCTTTGGCATGCCTGTACCAACAGAACCAGATAACTCTTCTTTCCAATGTTTTTCCCTCTAGCCTCCATTTTTTTTTTTCGCTTTTTTTTTTTTGCCCCCACCCCCCTTTTTCCCTTTTTTCAATTTTGTTTTTCTTTTAAAACAGTGGGGCTTCCATCTTGTTTTTTTCCCCACCGTTTTCAATGTGTTTTTTTTAAACTGACCACCGCTCGCCGTGCATAGTGTGTGTGTGTGTGTGTGTGTGTGTGTGTGTGTGTGGTGCGTGCGTGCGTGCGTGCGTGCGTGCGTGCGTGCGTGCGTGCGTGCGTGCGTGCGTCTGTGTGTGTGTGTGTGTGTTAAAAGAGATGGACATTCGTTCGCTTGCTGATCTTTATGATTAAACGTTTGATACAAAGCATGTGGGTCAAAGCGAGATAACTGTCTGGCAGAAAAATCAAGAGGGGAGGGGTTGGGTATGCAGGGAGAGGAGAGATGAGGGGAGAGCATGCATGTGTTGTGAGACACGGTGCAGTAGCAGCGCAAAATGTTCAAGAGCGTCATCAAGCGCGTGCAACACCCGATGTTGAAATAGTCGCTGTGGCGCTGCAACCCAGACACCTGACCCTTGAGTGTGAACAGACGTTCATCGCCGTCGTCGTCTTCTTCTTCTTCTTCTTCTTCTGCGTACGCAGGCTGATACTCCTGCGGACACTCCCTGTATAGACAGGCAAGTA
>CM065735.1:35236924-35239424 GCA_033310375.1 Conus canariensis
AGGTGAACGATTTGCAATGTGATTAATTTCTGGAACTTTTTTTTTTTTTTTTTTTTTTTTTTTGCTAACAAGGAATGGGCCTTCCCTGTCAACAACACAAGAGGTCCGCCATTGACGTCAAGGGAGAGCGGAAGTTAGGCTAACGAAATCATTTAGGGAGATTTCCTTTTTTAAAGACTTGTGTTGACTGAATGATTTGCGAGTTGATTTGAACGTGGTGACAGCCCTGACGTGGCCCTTTGCGGTCGGCTGGGCTATGAGCAACATTACCTTACTTTTACCTTGTGTACCTACCCCGTCTGCATGTGAACCATGTCAATGTGCTCCGCATGCGGGCGTTGGCCAGATTGTATGGCGGCCATGTCGTGGTTTCGCTATAGGATCAAGATTTACCTTTCGTGTTCGTTAGTGACAGAAATGATTTTGGTCTTTTTGTTGCTGCTTTTGATGTTGCTTTCCTGTTGTTGCTGTTGTCTCTGTTGTTGTTGCTGTTGCTGCTTTCATTGTTGTTGTAGTAGCTGCTGGTGCTGGTGTTTTGGTTATTACTGCTGTTGCTGTTACTGCTATTGTTTCTAATGTTGTTGTAGTCGCTGCTGCTGCTGTTGTCTTAATTGCTGTTGCTGCTGCTTTTCTGTTGCTGTTCTTGTGGTTGCTGCTGGTACTGTTGCCGTTGCCGTTGCTGTTGTTGTTGTTGTTGTTTTGCTGCTGTTGTGGTTGTTTTTGTTGTTGTTGTTGCTGCTGCTGTTATTGCCCAGTCTTTTGTCGTCTTTTCCTTTTAGCTGGTGTGTCGATTTCTAATTTCCATTCACAGTTTCCATCCAACCTCCCAGCCCCCGTCCCCATTATCTCCGGCACCCTTCCGCTTTCGCACACACACACACACACACACACACCACACACACACACACACACACACGTATGCGCGCGCGCACACACACACACACACACACACAAACATGCACGTATGCGCGCGCGCACACGCGCGCGCGCGCACACACACACACACACACACACACACACACACACACACACACACACACACACACACACACACACGCTGTGTGCACTTGCTAAGTCCATACTGCTCCCTCGATTCACCAGCCCAACACTACGTACGCCATTACTGCAAAAGGTAAGCCGGGCGGGGAGGGGGGGGGGGGGGGGGGGGCAAAAAAAAAAGAAAAGAAAAGCAGGGATGAACGAAGAGATGAGAGACGGAGTGTGGGTGTCCGAGATAGATGTGGCGGGAGAGAGAAGGAGAGAGAGAGGAGAGAGAGAGAGAGAGAGAGAGAGAGAGAGACAGACAGACAGACAGACAGACAGACAGAGAGGCAAGAACAAAAAGATGGTAATAGGGGTGGGCGGGCGAGCAAGAGTACGAGGAATATATGAGGAATAAGATAAGAGACATTAAAAAAAAAAAAAAAAAGAAGGAAAGAACGAAGGAGGAGGTGGGGGAGGAAGAGGAAGATGAGGTGGGATGGGTGGGGGGAAGGGAGAAGGGAAGAAGAAGCGGGAAAGGACAGAGGGCAAAGGACAGAGGGGAAAGGACAGAGGGGAAAGGACTGAGGGCAAAGGACTAGAGGGGAAAGGACTAGAGGGGAAAGGACAGAGGGGAAAGGACAGAGAGGAAAAGAATGGTAAGAATGACCAGGACGAGAAAGAAAAAAAAGATTAAAGGAATAGAAGAAGTAGAAAGAAGCAAGAAGAGAAGAACGAAAAAGAAAAGAGAATGATCTCTCTCTCTCTCTCTCTCTCTCTCTCTCTCTCTCTCTCTCTCTCTCTCTCTCTCTCTCCCCTCCATACCTCCTCCGTACCTTTCGCAGTAGGAGGCTTGTCAACAGGAAACAAAATGCCCCATCCTTAATCCGAGTCTGCGAACGAAAAAAAGAATCTCTCTCTCTCTCTCTCTCTCTCTCTCTCTTCTCCCCCCCCCCCCCCCCCCCCTTCCCATATCAATCTCACAATAGGATGCAGGAAGCAAAATGTCCGATCCCACATCCTTGATCAGTCTCACGCGAACCCGGATTCTCAGCTCTATGCTATGCCCTCCCCATCCCCTCACCCTCCCCCCCCCCCCCCCCCCCCCCCCCGCCTTACCCTCATCCTCACCGCCCTGTTCCCAACCAACCTCCCTCCACCCCCTCCTGGTCCCCAGTCTTCCCACACGTACTTCCCTGCCCTCCTCTCCCACTAGGCTCGGCGTGATTGGTTTGGTTGCGAAATCTTGTAGAACACAACCAAATAGCACAACATCGAGGTGCTATCAATGTCAGTTCACTGATTGTCGCAAGCGAGCGAACGGACAGAAAAAAAAAAAAAAAAAAAAAAAACCTGTCTTCGGCAAAACGCTTTGTGGAAAAGCCCCGGCTTTGGCGGATAATGAAAAACACGTTCACAGCGAGGACACCTACACTACACGGTCAAGGACGCAAGAAGCAAGCGGTGCTGCTGATCTACGGCGACGCTGGCAGACAGCCCGAATTTCACGCGCACTGAG
>CM065735.1:35246536-35251536 GCA_033310375.1 Conus canariensis
GGGGGGGGGGGGGGCCGGGGGGGGGGTTTTTTTTTTTTTGGTTTTGTCTATCATCATTTGGCTGCGCCCAGATTATGTCACTCGTCTGAGGGGATACTTTGACCAAATAAAAAAAAAAAAAGAAAATGTATGGGGTAAGAAGGAAGGGAAAACAAAACAAGGATGAAAGAAGCAAAAAGGAAGAGAGAGAGAGAGAGAGAGAAGGAGGAGAGAGAGAGAGAGACAGAGAGAGAGACGAGAGAGACAAGAGAGACAGAGAGAGACAGAGAGAGAGAGAATCTAGGTTTTGGGTGTTTTATTGTTCGTGTGTGTGTGTGTGTTTTTGAGTGTTTTTGTTGATGTGTGTGTGGGTGTTGGTGTGTGGGGGTGTGTGTGTGTGGTGTGGTGTGGTTTTGGTGGGTGTTGTGTGTGTGTGTGGTGTGTGTGTGCGTTAAATTTCTTGCCTTGCACTCTCCTCTTCCCATTGCAAAACAAATCAGCACCTTCCCTCGTGTTGTTTTGTTTTGTTGTTGTTGTTGTTTGTTTGTTGTTTTTGTTGTACCCTGGCTAAAAGACCCGGTGACATCCGAAACGGGCCAAAGTATTTTTGAACACTATGGTACAAATGCATCAGCTGGATGAAACATTACGTGTGTGACCGTTTTTAATTACCCCGCCACATGGGCAGCCACATTTCCGACTTCGGGGATTTTGGAACTGATGATGTTATGCTAGGAGCTTGTCACAACTGAAGACAATCCCCGCATAACTAGCAGAGCAAAAACAACATTTTGATGTAGCCTTGGGTTCTAGCCTGTGTCAGTTGGCCTACACAGCCTTAACCCAAAAGGCAGCCTTGCGGGCTGAGATCTCACACATTCACTGACAGCCAGAGGACAAGTGTAGGCTCACCACGCCAGAACTCTCAGCTACTTGACCACAGACTAGCTTCTGTCTTGTGACCAGATCCTGGCTTCGTGTTCAGTATTACTGTCCCGGGTCCTCCTGGTCTTCCAGCGACAGGATCAAAGATTCCATGCCAGCAAGTTTTGAATATATTATAATGAATAATACTTATACAGCGCCTATTCTCGGCTAGAGACCAAGCTCTAAGTGCTTTTCAATCCACACTCGTTTACACAACGGGCTGCCCACCTGGGTAGTGCCGACTGAAAGAGCTGCCAGCTGGCATTTCATTCAGTCGTTTCCCATGTCATCCAGTTCAATATCGTTCAATATCGTTCACTCAGTTTCCTTACTTCCTTCATTCTTTTCATTTCTCACGCAGAGTGCATGCTATGTGTAACGTGTCATCCATACCAACGGCCAAACTGGCCTTCTCTTCCGAAAGTTGGTGGAGGGGATTTGACGTGTGTGCAAGATGTTGTGCGTCCCCCCCCCCCCCTCCCCCTCCCCCCCCCCCCCCCCCCCCGCCCCTCTCTCCAGAGACAGATACAATCACAACTACAATGCTATTACACTGTCACTCTTACTATTGCTTCAACTGCTACTGCTTCTTCACCCACATACCTCACATCCCCCCCCCCCCCCATCTCCTCCCACAACTCCACGCCCATCCCAGACACACATGTCCACACACACACACACACACACACACACACACACACACACACACACACACACACACGCACACACACACACACCTCATCTCACATTCCCATCCCCACAGACACACATATCCACACTCACCTCACATCCTCATTCTCTCTCTCTCTCTCTCTCTCTCTCTCCTCTCTCTCTCTCTCTCTCACACACACACACACACACACACACACACACACACACACACACACACACACACACACACACACACAACTACACCTCTCTATCCAGCAAACACACACACACACACACACTTGCTTCCAGCAGCAGCAGCACTAGCAGCAGCAGCAGCAGCAACAACAACAACAACACCACCACCACCACCTAATCGGAGGGCCTACTACACACACGTACTTCGCTTCCACACATTCCCAGAAGGAAGAGGCGGATAATAATTAATATACAGTTCCAGCCTTGCAGGAAACGACCGACGCCTGGGTGAAATATCCCACCCCGATTTTTTCCCCCGGAAAGGAAAAAAAAAAATTTAAAAAAAGACAAAAAAGACAGGAAAAAGGAAGAAAGAAGAAGGAAAGAAAGCTACCGCTACAAAAAAAAACACACACACACATTAAAAAAAAAAAAAACGAAAAAAAAAAAAACCCACGCACTAACTATACTACGACGAGGCGGCAAAACACGGCAAGTGATTATCCGATCAGAATAGTTGTTATAGAGACAGGCGGGCGACCCAGCAAGCACACACAAGCTAGCCAGCCAGCTAGCTCGCTAGCACGCAGGCCCAGTCTCGGCTGTGCCGCTGTGCCGCTGGGGTGTGCTGGCTGTGGCTAAATGTGGTGATCAACCTCCGCAACAGTCTGCCGACCCCACCCACCCACCCACCCACTCACTCACTGCCTGCCTCCGCCAGCCTGAGACTGATTAGTTAGGTAAGGAGGAACAAGACCACTCACTCACTCACTTCCACACACGGTTTGGTTCAGAGAAAGGATGATGATGGCTGAGAAGTTATTTTGGTTACAATAGGTAGTATTGTTATCAGAGGGGGAGAGAGTGGGAGGGAGAGAGAGAGAGAGGGTGGGGGCGGGGAAGAGGGAGGAAGGAATTAGGGAGAAAGCGGGGGGGGGGGGGGGGGGGGGGTATTGGGAGGAGTGAGAGAGAGAGAGGGGGGGGGGGAGATTCAGACTGAGACAGACAGACAGACAGACAGACGGACAGGCGGACGGACAGACAGACAAACAGCCCGATAGGCAGGCAGGCAGACAGGCAGACAGAATCTGAGAACGTATGCTTTTTGTGTTCGTACGTGCATACGGCCCATATTCATGAATTGGAGACTTGGAGTCCATACATCAATGAGAAAACAGTACAAAACGGTTCATTTCAACGAAAAGATATGAGGCAGCACCCTCCCCCTCCCCGCCCCCCCCCCCCCCCCCCCCCCGTCCACCACCCCCCCCCCCCCCCCCCACAAAATAATAACGATGATAAATGAAATAAATACAAAGCAAGTGAGAGGGAGGGAGGGAGGGAAGGAAGAAAGGGGACGGTTGGTACAGAGAGAGAGAGAGAGAGAGAGAGAGAGAAACAGAGAGAGAGAGAGAAGAGAGAAACAGAGAGAGAGAGAAAACAGAGAGAGAGAGAGAAGAGAGAACGAGAGAAGAAGAGAGAGAAGAGAGAGAGAGAGAGAGAGAGAGAAGAGAGAGAGAAAGAGAAGAGAGAGAGAAAGAGAGAGAGAGAGAAAGAGAGAGAGAGAGAAAGATGAGAGAGAAAAGAGAGAGAGAGAGAGAAAGAGAGAGAGAAGAGAGAGAGAGAGAAAGAGAGAGAGAAAGAGAGAGAGAGAAAGAGAGAGAGAACGAGAGAGAGAGAAAAGAGAGAGAGAAACAGAGAGAGAGAGAAACAGAGAGAGAGAGAAACAGAGAGAGAGAAACAGAGAGAAGGAAGAGAGGGAAAGAGAAAGAGAGAGAGAAAGAGAAAGAGAAGAAGAGAGGAGAGAAACAGAGAGGAAAGAGAGAGAGAGAAAAGAGAAGAGAAGAGAGAGAGAGAGAGAGAAGAGAGAGAGAGAGAAGAAGAGAGAGAAAGAGAGAGAGAGAGAGAGAGAGAGAGAGAGAAGAGAGAGAAGAGAGAGAGAGAAGAGAGAGAGAGAGAGAAAGAGAGAAGAGGAGGAAGAAAGAGAGAGAGACAAAGAGATGAAGAGAGAGGAGAGGCAGGATGGTGGGGAGGGGAAAGGGATGGGGGGTGGGGGTGGGGGTGGGGGTAGATCCAAAGAGGGAAAAGAACACGGCAAAGCACTGAACAAACACGAAAGAAAAACCAAACCGACACTAAGGCCGCTCAGATAGATATATAGTCCAAGACAATGAGATTCAAAATCGGGGGGAGAGAGAGAGAGAGAGAGAGAGAAAACAGACGACACACAAACACAACAACACACACGCACGACACACGACGCACGCACGCAGCACACACACACACACACACACACACACACACACACACACACACACACACACACACACACACACCACACACACACACACAGAGCCAACAAACGACGGCAGTCCCACACAAATCCAGCAAGTGTAACTGTCTGTACAGACTGGGGTAATCAATCGTGACCGTGTTGTTGTTGCGAGCCAAACCGGGAGCTCTTCAAAGATGAAAATAACCACGACAGCGGCGTGCCACGGTGTAGTGTGTGGTTGGTAGGCTGGGTTAGCTTAGCAGGCGATGAATGATCATCAGTCTGGTCTCACTCACTGCTACACACAACACACACACAACACACACACACACACACACACACACACACACACACACACACACACACACTGTCATAATTCCAGCACTGCTTCGGTGTGTGTGTTTTTGGGGGGGGGGGGGGGTGTCTGGTGTTGATGGTGATCTAGCTTTTTTTTGTTTTTTGTTTTTTTGTTAGATATGTACAATTTCTGTTGTTGAGGACTGAGAAGAAGAGGAGGGGATGGGGGGGGGGGCGGGGAGGAGGGTGGAGGGGAGGGGGTACAGCTGTAGCTGTTTTGTCTGTGTGTGTGGTGTGTGTGTGTGTGTGTCTGTCTGTCTGTCTGTCTGTCTCTCTCTCCTCTTCTCTTTCTCTTCACCATCATATCATCACTCATCACTCATCATCATCACCATCACCATCATCATCATCCCATCAATCACCATCATCATCATCATCACCATCATCACCTCATCACCATCACCATCATCACATCATCACATCACATCACCATCACATCACATCATCACATCATCACCATCACCATCACCATCACATCACATCATCATCATCATCATCTCCTTCATTCTCTTCTTCTTCTCTCTCATCATCATCATCATCATCATCATCATCATCATCATCATTCTCTCATCTCTTCTTTCTCTTCTTCTATCTCTCTCTCATCATCATCATCATC
>CM065735.1:35264036-35274036 GCA_033310375.1 Conus canariensis
AACAACGTGCAAGTGGAGGACTGGAATACATCCACCATAAATCTCTCTCCGGGATGTACCGTATACTACGGTGCCACGTCATGGACGACGCCGGCTGTGACGTCACGTCTGCCGGCCTAATCAATACGTTAATGAATGACGGCTTAGGACGAGAGTGCAACCGTGGGATGGGGAGGAGAGAGGGGGGTGGTGGGTGGTGGGTTGTGGAGGTGGGGGGTTTGGGGATGGGGGGGGGGGGGGGGGGGGAGAGAGAGAAAGAAGGGGGGTGGGTGGGTGGGAGGAGAGGGGATCGTTGGGGATGGTGGTGGTGGTGGTGGGTGGTGGTGGTGGTGGTATTGATCTACATCCTGCTGTCAATACAGAGAGAGAGAGAGAGAGTAGAGAGGGCGACAGGGTGACACCAACAAGGGAGAGAGAGGAGAGAGAGAGAGAGAGAGGGGAGAGGGGAGAGAGGAGAGAGAGAGAGAGAGAGAGAGAGAGAGAGAGAGAGACGGAGAGAGGAGAAGGAGAGAGAGAGAGAGAGAGAGAGAAAGAAAGGAGAGAGAGGGAGAGAGAGAGAGATGGAGAGAGAGAGAGAGAGAGAGAGAGAGAGAGAGAGAGAGAGAGAGAGAGAGAGAGAGAGAGAGAGAGAGAGAGACGACCAACAAAGGTATATGAAGAGAGAGAGAGAGAGAGAGAGAGAGAGAGAGAGAGAGAAGAGAGAGCGACAGACAGGCAGACAGGCAGACAGAGACAAAGCAGAATAGAGACACAGAGAGACAGAGAGAGAGAGAGAGAGAATAGGAGATGGTGTAGGGGGGGGGGGGGTGACAGAAACAAATCCAGCAGACTGGGTGTAGCTGTGGTAAGGACGCCACATTGTAGTCCCATGACCTGGCTCCATCGCATGATTCATTAACGTGTGACCCCCAGCTGTGGACCTCCTGTGTCGTGAACGAGGGAGTTAGTTGTAAAATGTTGCTGTGTCATTGTCTTTCACAGAGAGAGAGAGAGAGAGAGAGAGAGAGAGAGAGAGAGAGAAGAGAGAGAAGAGAGAGAAGAACAGAAGACAGAGAAGAGAGACAGAGAGAGAGACAGAGAGAGAGACAGAGAAGAGACAGAGAGAGGAAACAATAGATTTCTGGAAGAGCATCCATATACCCACACAGATAGACAGAAAGATAATGATGTGTGTGACTACTAACACTAACTAGCTGTCAAACAGTGGAAATGGGGCCAAAATGACCACTGGTCAATGACACTGACCATTGGTCAGCAACGTCATAAACTGTTCACATGAACCCGTACTATACTGATTAGCAGTCAAGCGGTGAAAACAGGCCAAATGACCATCGATCAGTGACACTGGATAGTAATAATACTAAGAAAGAGGACATCATTTCACACAGGGATCATTTCACTAGATAGTCGCAGCGCCAAGCTACTAACTTCTGAAACGTTACTAATACCACTACTATCTTCTGAAAACACTACTATAATTTTCATAAGTTAGTAGTATTACTACTATCTTATGAAAATTATAGTAGTGTTTTCAGAAGACAGTAGTACTAGTAACGTTTCAGAAGTTAGTCGCTTGACAACCGTCCGCTAACAAACAATGCACACTCGCTTTGCGGATGTAGCCTACTCATTCTTGTTTTCTGAGGCCGACTCAGGAAAACTGGCAGGGCAGCTGTGGCAAAGCTGCTGCGAAAATCCATGTCCACTCCGCACCCGAGGGGAGGGCGCTGCTGGTCTTGCAGGCCAGGGTGAAGTCGCAGAATGGCAGCCCCTCGTTTGTCGAGCTGCGCTGCTCAGCAGCTGCGAGAGCCGTCCCCGGCGACACAGTCCCAGACCCCGTCACATCATCACAGTTGATTCGAGGAAGGTAGGCTGCGCCGCCCTGCGCCTGTCTACCACCTAGGCGCCTTTCGCTAGGTAATGCCATATCTTAACAGGAGTCGACAACCCATGGCCACCTATGGTATGTGATTTAGACATACTGCTTATGATTCTGTGGCATCTTCACTACCATGGGGTGAACATGTCGGTACAACTGCCTCCCCAGACAACGAAGGGCAGAATAGTCAAACAGGAAGAAAGTGTTACAAAGACATAAGTAACAGAGAAAGAAATCAATCGACCGATGAATAATCGGAATAACAGGAATCCTTTGCCCATCGATCGATGAAAAATCGGAATAACAGGAATCCTTTGCCCATCGATCAATGAAAAATCGGAATAACAGGAATCCTTTGCCCATCGACCAATGAATAATCGGAATAACAGGAATCCTTTGCCCATCGATCAATGAATAATCGGAATAACAGGAATCCTTTGCCCATCGATCAATGAATAATCGGAATAACAGGAATCCTTTGCCCATCGACCAATGAATAATCGGAATAACAGGATTTTTGCCATCGATCGATGAAAAATCGGAATAATACGAATCCTTCGCCCATCGATCAATGAAAAATCGGAATAATACGAATCCTTCGCCCATCGATCAATGAAAAATCGGAATAATACGAATCCTTCGCCCATCGATCAATGAAAAATCGGAATAATACGAATCCTTCGCCCATCGATCAATGAAAAATCGGAATAATACGAATCCTTTGCCATCGATCAATGAATAATCGGAATAACAGGAATCCTTTGCCCATCGATCAATGAATAATCGGAATAATAGGAATCCTTTGCCCATCGATCAATGAATAATCGGAATAATAGGAATCCTTTGCCCATCGATCAATGAAAAATCGGAATAACAGGAATCCTTTGCCCATCGATCAATGAATAATCGGAATAATAGGAATCCTTTGCCCATCGATCAATGGAAAATCGGAATAACAGGAATCCTTTGCGCGTGTCGTTCAAGATCCAGGTAAGATGCAAGGGAGATCAAAATACGCCGATAGTTTGAGTGATCAGTTCTCTTGCTTCATTGACTACCCGAGCATTGTCAGTCCCATCCACGCTGACAACGGCCGAGGGTCTGTGTGAGGTGGCCTCAACTTGGACATTGATCAACACTGAGGAGCCTCCGCCTGCAGGAAGCGGTCACTGAATGGCAGGAAGCGGTCACCGAATGGTCATGAAGCGGTCACCGAATGGTCATGGCTGTAGTAACTCTGCAGTCCACGTGTTCAGCCATAGTGTGTACATTCCAAATACAGCATTCTCTGGAGAGAAAAAAAACACTGTCATCACTTACATTTTCTGCTTTAACACACTGACGAAACACATGTTAAATTGTATTATGTATAAACAAATATCGTAACAAATATTATGTTACATTCTATAAAGGGTAGTTCTTTTAATGTGGTTTCTACAAAGAAGAATTCTGATATGGAAAAAAAAAACATATATAGCACTAAACATGTAACTTACATAAGCCACATATGTGCCTGAACACAAGCAAAGAAGGTCGAAACGCGTCGCGTTTGTCTATGTGGTTTCTACAAAGAAGAATTCTGATAATATATATATTATATATAATATATATATATATATATATATATAGCACTAGAGGTCGAAACGCGTGGTGTTTGTCTCATAATTGGTTTGTTTG
The DNA here is from genome assembly GCA_033310375.1 of Conus canariensis. Classification (NCBI taxonomy): domain Eukaryota; kingdom Metazoa; phylum Mollusca; class Gastropoda; order Neogastropoda; family Conidae; genus Conus; species Conus canariensis. The sequence goes on from CM065735.1 coordinate 35,267,593, forward strand.
TTTGTTTGTTGTTGTTTTCATTCGGCAGCATGGTAATTGTTCTTGTGAGAACGATCCATGCTGCAGGTGTCCATTGTGCAGTAGCCAGAATCACAAACTCTTCGGCTGCGATTGCTATAGAAATGAGACTGAGGAAACAGAGAGAGAGAGAGAGAGAGAGAGAGGGAGAGGGAGAGAGAGAGAGAGAGAGAGAGAGAGAGAGAGAGGAGAGAGAGAGAGAGAGAAGAGACAGACAGGACAGAGACAGAGACGAAACAAAACGAAACGAAATTTGATTTAACCAGGGTAATGAGACAAGCAATATACATGCGTTTTCCACCCAGCGCAGAGAGAGAGAGAGAGAGAGAGAGAGGAGAGAGAGAAGAGAGAGAGAGGTGGTCAGGGGAAGGGAGGGGAACCGTTGGAATGTGGAGTTAGAGGAAAGAGGGGGGAGGGGGGGGGAGGGTGGGGGGGAGAGAAAAGGGGGAAGGTGCGGAGGAGAAGGTTGAAGGGACTTGGAGATCATCAATCGCTCATCAACATGTGGGATCTTTTAGCTGAAGCCCGTGCAGTAGTGCAGTGCTCCTGTCCTGTACAGCAGTAGAGTGCTCCTGTCCTGTACAGCAGTAGAGTGCTTCTGTACTGTACAGCAGTAGAGTGCTTCTGTACTGTACAGCAGTAGAGTGCTTCTGTCCTGTACAACAGTAGAGTGCTTCTGTCCTGTACAGCAGTAGAGTGCTTCTGTCCTGTACAGCAGTAGAGTGCTTCTGTCCTATACACGTTCTGTACCTGTAATTCTGCGTATTACCGGCAAGCATTGCAGTAACAGGACTGCTGTATGTCATTACTATTCATTTTCCTTTGTGGAGATTCTCAAAACGTTTTGTGAAGTATAGTTGCGGTGCGACGGTATTCTCTCTTTCTCTCTCTCTTGGGCAGATCCTTAAAACATATGGTTAAGTATAAACACAGTGTGAAAATATCCTCTGTTGCCCTCTGTAAAGATCCTTAAAACATATTCGCTAAGTATAGTTGCAGTGCGATGATAGCCTCTCTTTCTCTTTGTACAGATCTTTAAAACATATTGCTAAGTATAGTTACAGGGTGATAACATCCTCTCTTTCCCTCTGCAAAGATCCTTAAAACATATTGTTAAGTATAAATACAGTGTGATGATATCATCTATTTCTCTCTGTAAAGATCCTTAAAACATAATGTTAAGAATAAATTACAGTGTGATGGTATCTCTGTTTCTCTCTGTAAAGATCCTTAAAACATATTGCTAAGTATAGTTAAGTTGCGATGATATCCTCTCTTTCCTTCTGCAAAGATCCTTAGTTAAGACATATTGCTAAGTACAGTTACAATGCGATAGTATCCCTCTCTTTCTCTCTGTACAGATCCTTGAAGCATACCTAGAATAAATACAGAGCAACAGCGTTCTCCAGTGCGAGACGAAGGGGGGGGGGGGGGGGGGGGGGGGGGGAGAAATGTTTATATTCCTCTCTACAGAAATCCCCAAGCCAGTCACGTTTTAAAGTACAATCAAGATGGCAACAACATCGTCTCTTCGACTCTGTGATTCTTCAAAACAGTGTACAGCATTGTTAACAGCAGCGACAGTTTCTTGCAGTGATTCTTCAACACCTTATATAAAACCATTGGTACAGTAGCGGGGGCTGGAACAGCTCAGCTGTAGAGCGCCGGACTCGTAATCTTGGGGTTGCAGGTTCGAATCTCCGCCGGAACGTTTCGGTACAGGGGGATTTTTTTCCCTCGGAGTTAACATTGGTTCTGACTCCATTTCCCATTCAGTCCTTGGACCGAGACTATAAACCGAGGTTCCGTGTGTGAACGCACGCCTAACATCTTGCACACACGTCAAATCCCATCACCAACTTTCGGAAGAGAAGGCCAGTTTGGCCGTTGGTATGGATGACACGTTACACATAGCATGCACCTTCCCCGAAGCTGGAGTATGGCTGCCTTAATGGCGGGGTAAAAAAAAAAAAAACGGTCATACACACAAAACTCCACTCCCTATACAGGGGGTGTCCGCAGGAGTATCAGCCTGCGTACGCAGAAGAAGAAGAAGGTACAGTAACGACCGTTCCCCATCTTCTCTTTCGTGCATTTCCTCAAGCTCATCTGGTGAAGTACACTCACGATGGCCATGTTTTACAGTTCTCTCCTTCAAAAAAAAACACAAAAAACCCCTCAACCTCTCCCCCCCTTCCCCTCCACTCCCTCCCAGCCTCCCCCTACCCCCCACCCCCACCCCCCACCCCCCTCATCACCACATCTTGCATCTCATATCACCCTTCTCACATTTTCATACCCTTTCGCGGAACTGACCACACACAAAAAAAAAAAAGAAAAAAAAGAAAAAAGAAAAAAAAAGAAGAAGGAAGGAAGAACTGATCACAAAAAAGAAAGAAAGACGGAAAGAAAGAGAAGACGGAAGAAGCACTAATCATCTCGTCGGCTCTGACGTCAGAAGTCTGGCGACAGGTGCCAGCCTTTCCTGCCATGCCCCCCCCCTCCCCCCCACCACACACCACACTGTCTTTTGGGGTCTGGGAATCAGAGGACAGAGACAGGGGGCTATGATGACACAGAGAGAAAAGGGGTGGGGGGTAGGGGATGCTGCACAAAGGGGAGAGAGAGAGAGAGAGGAGAGAGAGCAGAGACAGAGACAGAGACATAGAAGGATGGAGAGAGAGAGAAAGCGAGAGAGAGAGGAGCAGCGAGGAGAGAGAGGCTGGGAGGGAGAAAGGGAGGGAGGGAGAATGGAGAGAGAGGAGAGAGAGAGAGAGAGAGAGAGAGAGAGAGAGAGAGACAGAGACAGAGACAGAGACATAGAAGGATGGGAGAGAGAGAGAAAGAAAGCGAGAGAGAGAGAGACAGCGAGAGAGAGAGGCTGGGAGGGAGAAAGGGAGGGAGGGAGATGGAGAGAGAGAGAGAGACAGAGACAGAGACAGAGACATAGAAGGATGGGAGAGAGAGAGAAAGCGAGAGAGAGAGACAGCGAGAGAGAGAGGCTGGGAGGGAGAAAGGGAGGGAGGGAGAATGGAGAGAGAGAGAGAGAGAGAGAGACAGAGACAGAGACATAGAAGGATGGGAGAGAGAGAGAAAGCGAGAGAGAGAGACAGCGAGAGAGAGAGGCTGGGAGGGAGAAAGGGAGGGAGGGAGAATGGAGAGAGAGAGAGAGAGAGAGAGAGAGAGAGACAGAGACAGAGACATAGAAGGATGGGAGAGAGAGAGAAAGCGAGAGAGAGAGACAGCGAGGAGAGAGAGGCTGGGAGGGAGAAAGGGAGGGAGGGAGAATGGAGAGAGAGAGAGAGAGAGAGAGAGAGACAGAGACAGAGACAGAGACAGACATAGAAGGATGGGAGAGAGAGAGAAAGCGAGAGAGAGAGACAGCGAGAGAGAGAGGCTGGGAGGGAGAAAGGGAGGGAGGGAGAATGGAGAGAGAGAGAGAGAGAGAGAGAGAAGAGAGAGAGAGAGAGAGAGAGAAGGATGGGAGAGAGACAGTAAGCGGAGAGAGAGAGAGAGAGAGAGAGAGAGAGAGAGAGGCTGGGAGGGAGAGAGGGAGGGAGGGAGAATGGAGAGGGAGACAGAGAGAGAGAGAGAGACGGTGGAGGATGTGAGGGTAGAGCGAGAGAGCAAGAGAGAGAGAGAGAGAGAGAGAGGGGGGGAGGAAAGAAAGAAAGGGAAAAGGGGGATACACACGCACGCACGCACGCACGCACACACACACACACCACACACACACACACACACGCACGCACGCACGCACGCACGCACCACACACACACACACACACACACACACACACACACACACACACACACACACACACACACACACACACACACACTGTATCATCCCCCGAAATCAAGCGGTGCTATGTGTGATGATTTTTTTTTCCTCACATAGATGGATTCAGCTTAATATGTTTAGCCAGATCCTTTATACAACACGTCCATTATGGTTCGATAACAACATGGCACACACCACTTGAGCTGTTCGGGTGGTATGAAAAAACAACACAACTGAACACACTGCGTGCGAACTTCATGTCTGTCAACATACGCAATATAATGAAATTCTTTCTTTTTCTTTCTTTCTGCGTACGCAGGCTGATACTCCTGCGGACACTGCCTGTATAGACAGGCAGTGGAGTTTTGTGTGTAGGACCGTTTTTTTTTTTTTTTTATCCCGCCATTAAGGCAGCCATACTCCATCTTCGGGGAAGGTGCATGCTATGTGTCACGTGTCATCCATACCAACGGCCAAACTGGCCTTCTCTTCCGAAAGTTGGTGATGGGATTTGACGTGTGTGCAAGATGTTGGCGTGCGTTCACACACACGGAACCTGGTTTATAGTCTCATTCGAAGGACTGATATGGGGAATGGAGTCAGAACCAATGTTAACTTCGAGGGAAAAAATCCCCCTGTACCGAAATTGAAATAAGAAGTGTTCTTCGGTTTCACATTTACTTCTACAAGATGGGGCAGATCATAATTATCGTCTGTACTTTCGCGACTTAAAAAACCATTGCTTACAATGTTTCAGAGAGACTGGCAGACAGACAAACAGACGGACAGACAGACCGACAGACAGACGGGTCGTACAGAGAGAGAGAGAGAGAGAGAGAGAGAGAGAGAGAGAGAGAGAGAGAGAACACGGTTGTACTGATGAATTCAATAGATTAAAAAAAGAAAGAAAGGAAGAAATTTGAACGAACAAACGAAAAGCACACAATGCCCCCAGCAAAGGCCTCTCTCTCCATGTCTGTCTGTCTGTTTGTCCGTCTGTCTGTTTGTCTTGTCTGTCTGTCTGTCTGTCTGTCTGTCTGTCTGTCTGTTGTTTCTCTCTCTCTGTTTGTCTTGTCTGTCTGTCTGTCTGTCTGTCTGTCTCTTCTCTCTCTCTCTCTCTCTCTCTCTCTCTCTCTCTCTCTCTCTCGCTCTCAAACTGGAAGTAAAACAAAGAAGCACAAAAAAAGACGTCATCATCAACAACAAGAACAACTCACTGAACAAAAAACAAACAACAGTTCTGTCACAAAAGGTCGACATCATACGATATACATACTATGATACACACAGACACGTTTCTACTTCAAAACTTTCAACGCCAGTACCGTAAGTCTTTTTTAAATCTCCTGTCAGCCCCCCCCCCCCCTCCCCACACACACACCACCCCCACCCCCACCCCCTAACAAAATAAAGAAATGAGGGAATGAATGAACGAACAAATAAACAAACAAACAACCCCCCACCCCCACCCCCCACCCCCCCCCCCCAAAAAAAAAAAAAAGGGAGAGAAAAACAATGACCAACTGTTCACAAGACGTTAAGAGTGAAAATTTGGAAAGAGAAGGGAGTTAGTTACCCGCCAAGAAGGACACAGACAAACAACAGTACAGGACTTAGGGACACAACAACGCATTTCGACCTCTTGGGTCTTCTTCAGGCAGAAAGCAAAATCAACATTTAGGACAGCGACAAGAAGAACAATTAGCCAGCCAGCCAGCCACCTAGCTTGGCTTCTCCTGTTCGTCTGAATCAAATGAAGGGTGCTGAGAATGATGTTGTTGTTGTTGTTGTTGTTGTTGTTGTTGTTGTTGTTGTTGTTGTTGTTGTCGTCGTCGTCGTCGTCGTCGTCGTCGTCGTCGTCGTCGTCGTCGTCGTCGTCGTACCTGGCTAAAAGACTCCAGGGATCATCCGAACAGCCAAAGTACTTGAACACTATGGTAAAAATGCATCAGCTGGGGATGAGAACATGACGTGTGCGTGACCGTTTTTGATTACCATATGAGAAGTGGCTCATAGCGTTCACAAGTACACGTAGAACAAAGACGTGACGTGAAATACAACAACGCGACAAAGGGTAGGTATCAGTCAGTATCGGTTAAAAAGTTAAAGGTTCAAAACGGGAGAGACTGAAAGGCGGAAAATGAAGCACAATTTGGACAGAGAGAGAGAGAGAGAGAGGGGGGGGGGAGGGGTGTTAGTTACCGCCAAGGACACAGACAAACACCGAGAGGACAGGACTAGACACAATGTTAAGAGTAGATGATGAGGGAGTGAGAGGACAACAGGAGGGAGGGTGGAGGGTGGGGAGGGGGAGGGTGGAGGGGGAGGAGAATGTCTACAACTATGGGGGGGAGAGGAGAGGGAAGAAGAGGGTGGGAACAAGGGGAGAGAGGGAGGTGGGCAGCGAATGAACAACAACAACAACCAAAACAACCAAAACAACAACAAATACAACAACCAGAAAAACAACAAGAAGAAGTGACAACAACATCCAGAATTGAAAAGAGGAGACTTGGGAAAGAGATTGGATTATTAAACACCAAAAAAAAAAAAAAAAAAAAAGGAAAAAAAAAAAAAGAAAAAGAAAGAAGGGAAGAAAGAAAAAAAAAGAAAAGGAAAAAAGAAAGAAAAAAAAAGAAAGAA
>CM065735.1:35291536-35297344 GCA_033310375.1 Conus canariensis
AAGGGGTGAGACAGGAGGCGAGGGGGGGGGGGGGGCAGATGCGGGCGGGGTGGAGGGGACCATGAACTGATTGACGGTGGGGTGGGGGTGGGGAGAGGTGGGCGGGGGGGGGGGGGGGGGGTTTTGCGGAGGCTGTAGGATGTTTGATTGATTATCCAGGTATTTTGTGGGGCCGTTCATTGATTGGTTGCTTGCTTCATCCGGAACTCCCACATCCGTTCTTGGATAGTTGGTTGGTTGGTTGACTGGTTGGTTGGTTGGTTGGCTGGCTGGTTAGTTGGTTGGTTAGTTGGTTAGTTCATAAGTTTGTTGTTGGATCAGTTTGTTGATTGGCTGATTGCTTGGTTGGTTGTTAGCATGTTCGGTCGATTGGTTGGTTGGTCGATTGGTTGGTTTGTTGGTTGTCTGATTGCCTCAGTTGTGGGGTCTTGATGTTGGTCGTTTACCCTCATTACTTCGGGTTTTCCTGGTGTTGTTAATTAGAAGGCCCGTTTTATTTGCTGCCTCATCAAGGCGGGATAATTTTATTTTTGGTGCAATTAAAACAAAACACACTAAAACAAAAAAAACAAAACAAAACAAAAACAAAAACAAAATAAATATATAACGAAAGAAAAAGCCCAACAGTAGTAGAGACAGTTAACAGTCAAAAGATCCTTATGTTCACTCAGCAAGCAAAGAGACGAAATATGTCAGAAGTGGAGAAATTTGTCTCCCTTGGCGGTGTCGTCAGCAAAAGATGGTGGCGCAGACCACGACATCAGCAGCAAACAGCATCACAACACGAGGTCCGCTACCACAGTCTTTCAGCCCTCATCCAATCAGAATGTGAAGTCTGTTCTATTACTATCATTATGAATACTTATAGAGCGCATATCCTCGGCTAGAGACCAAGCTCTAAGCGCTTTACAACCCACACTCGTTTACACAACGGGCTGCCCACCTGGGTAGTGCCGACTGCAGAGCTGCCAGCTGGCGCTTCATTCAGTCGTTTCCCGTGTCATCCAGTCAATATCGTTCAATATCGTTCACTCAGTTTCCTTACTTCCTTCATTCTTTCCATTTCTCACGCAGGGTGCATGCTATGTGTAACGTGTCATCCAAACCAACGGCCAAACTGGCCTTCTCTTCCGAAAGTTGGTGATGGGATTTGACGTGTGTACAAGATGTCATGCGTGCGTTCACACACGGAACCTCGGTTTACAGTCTCATTTGAAGGACTGTATGGGAAATGGAGTCAGAACCAATGTTAACTCCGAGGGAAAAATCCCCTGTAGCGAAACGACCCGGCGGAGATTCGAACCAGCAACCCCAGGATCACCAAGATTGCGAGTCTGGCGCTCTACCACTGAGCTACTGAGCTATTCCGGTGCGTGCCAGTGTATGCGGTGCAGGAGCGCATGTGCGTGTGTGTATTATGTGTGTATGCAAGTGTGTAGGCGTGTGCATGTGTGTGTGTGTGCGTGTGCGTGCATGTGCACGCGCGCGTTTCTGTGTGTGTGTGTGTGCGCGCGTGCGTGCGTGTGCAGAGCGCACATGCATTTGTTCCATTACTTACTTAGACTTAGATGCTCCCGTGTCTTGCGACGCATGAGGCAGTCAAGGGGCTCCACTGTGCACGGTCCTCAGCCAGTTTGCTAGTGTCATTCCATCCTCTGTCAACGAGACTGAGGTGTCTCTCCACTGCCTGTCGCCATGTGTTCTATACACATACTGAAAATAACTGAACTGCCCACCCTCTACGAAAACCGCCCGCCAGCATCACAGAACAGGCATTGCAGCGGAACGAGCTGGGGGGGGGGGGGGGGGGGGGGGGAGGAAGGTGGGGGACGACCTCACTAGACTTGGCACCGGTACCAGAGTTGGTTCTATGGTGAAGAACAGACGGAGTGATGTTGACCCGGCTAGAGAGGTCAGCCCAGAACCGAGCCCGCTGGAGGAGCGGAGCGTTGCCCAAGCCGGTCCCTGCGCTTTGCGCAGAGAACTGAGAGGGTGAAGTGAATGAAAGTCATCAAGTAACGTCGTGAACTCCACCATGGGGATGCTCTCATTACACACTGTGTTCTGAGTTCTGTGTTCAGTGTTCTGAGTTCTGTGTTCAGTGTTCTGAGTTGTGTGTTCTGAGTTCTGTGTTCGGTGTTCTGAGTTTTAGAAGATTATTTACTCTTTCCTGTCACTCAAATCAGCATTAGCATTTCGTATTTATTTTTCTTTATCCGATTCGAAAAAATTTTTAAAAAAAATAAAAAAAACCCAATAATGTGGGAAGTAACTCTTTCGGTCATACCTCTACTCTCCCTTGGCGGTAAAACAGTTTTTCTGTCAGCATTTTGACCTGCCGGGGGAACTGCTCTCTACCAAGACCTCTTCTTCACGTTATTGTTGGTGGTGATTGTTTTTGTGGGATGTGACCCCGCCTCCCTCCCCCTCCCCCCCCCCCCCCCCCCCCCCCCCCCCCCCCCCCCCGGGTAATGACAGGCCTGAAAACCGTTGTATGATCGGCAAGATTTTGGGATGAAGTTGTATGATAAAATTACTCTTCTCTCTCTCTCTCTCTCTCTCTCTCTCTCTCTCTCTCTCCCCCCACACACACCACACACACCAATTATGACGTCAACAGACAACTTTTATTCCCCCTCTGTGTATTGAATATGAAACAATGCGTTTTAAACAGACTAAAGCTGAATCAAATAGTACAGGCTTATGAAACATTTTTCTTTTCTTTTTTTTCTTCTTCTTCTTTTTTTTTTTTTTTTTTTTTTTTTTTTTGCAAGCGGGGTGGTGGTAGGAGGTAAAAAGGGAGGGGTGTGGTGGTGGTAAGTTTCTGTCTCTCAGTATTCTCAGTATAAATATGAACAATGTCTTCCCAGTTCTGTGTAATATTGAAAAACCATCGAGTGAGGCAAGGCGTGTGTCGGTCGATAGACGATCTCGCCGAACGCAGGAAACGACTCAGACGGGAAGTACCACCTCCCGTCAACTCAAACCGGTTTACGAGTAAAGGGGTTGCCCTTTGAACGCCACCCCCACCCCACACTCCCCACCCCCTTCTGATGGCTTGACCTTTTAACCCCTCGCTGTCTTTTGTACTCCCAATACGTGAGACGTCACGAAAGGGGCACAACTGGAGTACTGTGTCGTCTGTATGGTGTGGAGAAGACAAGTTTGAAATTTAAAATGGGTGCAAATTTGTTATGACGTTTGACTGATTGACTGACTGACTGACTGACTCGTTAATTAAGTGATTCACTGGTTGATGAAACTGGCTGGTGGGTTGGTTGGTTGGCTGGTTGACTGATTGTAAGCTTGCTTGATTCCACTGTAGTGACTGATTCTTTCCCACCGGAGTGTCTTTCGTAGATCTGTCATTGCCCGCGCACAGCTCTCTCTGTCTCTCTGTCTCTGTCTCTGCCTCTCTCTCTCTGTCTCTCTCTCTCTCTCTCTGTCTCTGCCTGTCTCTCTCTCTGCCTCTCTCTCTCTCTCTCTCTCTCTCTCTCTCTCTCTCTGCCTGTCTCTCTCTCTGCCTGTCTTTGCCTGTCTCTCTCTCTCTCTCTCTCTCTCTCTCTCTCTCTCTCTCTGCCTGTCTCTTTCTCTGTCTGTCAGTCTCTCTCTCTCTCTCTCTCTCTCTCTCTCTCTCTCTCTCTGCCTGTCTTTGCCTCTCTCTCTCTCTCTCTCTCTCTCTCTCTGCCTGTCTCTCTCTCTGCCTGTCTTTGCCTGTCTCTCTCTCTGCCTGTCTTTGCCTGCTCTCTCTCTCTCTCTCTCTGCCTCTCTCTCTCTCTCTGCTTGTCTCTCTTTCTCTCTCTCTCTCTCTCTCTCTCTCTCTCTCTCTCTCTCTCTCCCTCTCTGTCTGTCTCTCTCTCTCTCTCTCTCTCTCTCTCTCTCTCTTCTCTCTCTCTCTCTCTCATACACACACATACACAGAACGCGTTCAGTTGGCAGGGGTAGCCCACCCCACCACTTAGGGCGACAGAACGCGTTCAGTTGGCAGGGGTAGCCCACCACTTAGAGCGACAGAACGCGTTCAGCTGGCATGGGTAGCCCACCACTTAGGGCGACAGAACGCGTTCAGCTGGCATGGGTAGCCCATCACGTAGGGCGACAGAACGCGTTCAGTTGGTAGGGGTAGCCCACCACTTAGAGTGACAGAACGCGTTCAGTTGGCAGGGGTAGCCCACCACTTTGTTGGTAGGGGTAGCCCACCACTTAGAGTGACAGAACGCGTTCAGTTGGCAGGGGTAGCCCAACACTTTGTTGGCAGGGGTAGCCCACCACTTAGGGCCACAGAATGCATTCAGTTGATAGGGGTAGCCCACCACTTAGGGCCACAGAACGCGTTCAGTTGGCAGGGGTACCCCACCACTTAGGGCGACAGAACACGTTCAGTTGATAGGGGTAGCCCACCACTTAGGGCGACAGAAGGCGTTCAGTTGGCAGGGGTAGCCCACCACTTAGGGCCACAGAACGCGTTCAGTTGGCAGGGGTAGCCCACCACTTAGGGCGACAGAAGGCGTTCAGTTGATAGGGGTAGCCCACCACTTAGGGCGACAGAACGCTTTCAGTTGATAGGGGTAGCCCACCACTTAGAGTGACAGAACGTGTTCAGTTGATAGGGGTAGCCCACCACTTAGGGCCACAGAACGCGTTCAGTTGGCAGGGGTAGCCCACCGCTTAGGGCGACAGAACGCGTTCAGTTGGCAGGGGTAGCCCACCACTTAGAGCGACAGAACGCGTTCAGTTGGCAGGGTTAGCCCACCACTTAGGGCGACAGAACGCGTTCAGTTGGCAGGGTTAGCCCACCACTTAGAGCGACAGAACGCGTTCAGTTGGCAGGGGTAGCCCACCACTTAGGGCGAAAGAACGCGTTCAGCTGGCATGGGTAGCCCACCACTTAGGGCGACAGAACGCGTTCAGTTGGCAGGGTTAGCCCACCACTTAGAGCGACAGAACGCGTTCAGTTGGCAGGGGTAGCCCACCACTTAGGGCGAAAGAACGCGTTCAGCTGGCATGGGTAGCCCACCACTTAGTTGGCAGGGGTAGCCCACCACTTTGGGCGACAGAACGCGTTCAGTTGATAGGGGTAGCCCACCACTTAGGGCGACAGAACGCGTTCAGTTGGCAGGGGTAGCCCACCACTTAGGGCGACAGAACGCGTTCAGTTGGCAGGGGTAGCATGCATGTATGTCAACTTGTACTTGTGTGTCCTCTTCGGCGAGGGCGGCTTGGTGCCTGCATGTAGCCTTTGCCCCTGACCGCCCACAGCTTTCAGTCCCTCCCACTGTCTTTTCCTTTGTTTCCCTGTGATCGGGACTACCTGGGAGAACGGGACAGAACTGGTGAACGAACGTGTTAGAGTCACATCACAATCACCTTCTTCGCACTGTACGGAAAGAATGAGTTTAAATTAACGTCCTCACAGCCTGAGCTTTTAGGGACAGGTGTTCGCTGCAGCTGCAGCATGGAGACGTTCGTCTTAGCAAGACGTTGCTGGCTGGCAGGTTGGGTCGAGGTTGGTGTTGGCGGTCGGGTGGAGGGAGGGACCCGGGGTAGACGGTGTCGTCAGGCAGGAGCCTGGGTGAAGGTGAACTCGTTAGGACCGCCGAGAGGTCGTCTGAAGGTTGTCGTTCGGTTGCGGTTGATGTTGTTGTTGGTGGTGTCGTCGACATCGTTATGGAGGTTCCTCCAAAGCCGTCGTCAGGGCTACCGGGCGGCTGTCTTCGTGCTGAGTGGCGACGGTCCTGTGCCGCGTGAGGCCGTTGACCGTTGAGGGTGAGATTAATGTCCTACCGGCCTGAGGCCCCTTAAGGACAA
>CM065735.1:35302444-35309944 GCA_033310375.1 Conus canariensis
CGTGTGTGCAAGATATTATGCGTGCATTCACACACGGAAGCTCGGTTTATAGTCTCCTTCGAAGGACTGTATGGGAAATGGAGTCAGAACTAATGTTAACTCCGAGGGAAAAATCCCCCTGTACCGAAACGCCCCGGCGGAGATTCAAACCCGCAACCCCAGGATCACCAAGATTACGAGTCAGGCGCTCTACCAACTGAGCTATTCCGGCTCCCAAATATCTGACATCCCCAGTCTGAACTTCGTCACCGCGTGTCTCAAATGTTTATTAACAGTTATTGACAAATAGGTAGGAATGCAATGCATAGGATTTCAACAGTCTGTAACTAGAATATCCACTGCCGTCTTCAGCATGCCAGTTCCACCTCTGCCTTTTTCTGCTACTCTGTGTGTGTGTGTGTGTGTGTGTGTGTGTGTGTGTGTGTGTGGTGCGAGAGAGAGAGAGAGAGAGAGAGAGAGAGAGAGAGAGAGAAGAGAGAGAGAGAGAGAGAGAGAGAAAGAGAAAGAGAGAGAGAGAAGAGAGAGAGAGAGAGAAGAGAGAGAGACAGAGAGAGAGAGAGAGAGGTGGCTCCTCCTTGTTCTGGGGCTTAGGTCCACCACATCTATTTCTGGCAGCGCCATGTTCTGAGGGCTGGCTGCTAGGATGGCAAACGCCGCAAAGGGGACGAAAGGAAATCTTTCCATGAGGCAAGGACCAGTTTGCAGTCAATGACGAAAAACGTCACATTTTGCTCCCAGAGATCAGATAATTACACGCCCAAAGCTCCAAACGATTGCTGATGACGACACCAAATCGCCCAGCGGAAATGCCAGCACAGAGCGCGAGCACACAGACCATACGGAGACATCTCCAGAACAGGGTGTTCCACGCTTGCTCATATACCCCGTATCTAACGCATCCACCCAGCAGCAAACAACTGAAGAAATGAACCGAAGAGAAATACAAGAAGACTGGCACGGTCTTTTCGGTCCTGACAGATAGTCAAACAAACACACAGACCAACAGAAACAAAATACAGAGAGTCAAATAAATACACAGACCAACAGAACAGAAACAAAATACAGAGAGTCAGACAAACACACAGACCAACAGAAACAAAATACAGCGAGTCAAACAAACACACAGACCAACAGAAACAAAATACAGAGAGTCAAACAAACACACAGACCAACAGAACAGAAACAAAATACAGAGAGTCAAACAAACACACAGACCAACAGAAACAAAATACAGAGAGTCAGACAAACACACAGACCAACAGAAACAAAATACAGAGAGTCAGACAAACACACAGACCAACAGAAACAAAATACAGAGAGTCAAACAAACACACAGACCAACAGAAACAAAATATAGAGAGTCAGACAAACACACAGACCAACAGAAACAAAATACAGAGAGTCAAACAAACACACAGACCAACAGAAACAAAATACAGAGAGTCAGACAAACACACAGACCAACAGAAACAAATACAGAGAGTCAGACAAACACACAGACCAACAGAAACAAAATACAGAGAGTCAAACAAACACACAGACCAACAGAAACAAAATACAGAGAGTCAGACAAACACACAGACCAACAGAAACAAATACAGAGAGTCAGACAAACACACAGACCAACAGAAACAAAATACAGAGAGTCAGACAAACACAGACCAACAGAAACAAAATACAGAGAGTCAGACAAACACACAGACCAACAGAAACAAAATACAGAGAGTCAAACAAACACACAGACCAACAGAACAGAAACAAAATACAGAGAGTCAGACAAACACACAGATCAACAGAAACAAAATACAGAGAGTCAAACAAACACACAGACCAACAGAACAGAAACAAAATACAGAGAGTCAAACAAACACACAGATCAACAGAAACAAAATACAGAGAGTCAAACAAACACACAGACCAACAGAAACAAAATACAGAGAGTCAGACAAACACACAGCAAACAGAAACAAAATACAGAGAGTCAGACAAACACACAGACCAACAGAAACAAAATACAGAGAGTCAGACAAACACACAGACCAACAGAAACAAAATACAGAGAGTCAGACAAACACACAGACCAACAGAAACAAAATACAGAGAGTCAAACAAAACACAGACCACAGAACAAAATACAGAGAGTAACAAACACATGACCAACAGAAACAAATACGAGAGTCACAAACACACAGACCAACAGAAACAAAATACAGAGAGTCAGACAAACACACAGACCAACAGAAACAAAATACAGAGAGTCAGACAAACACACAGACCAACAGAAACAAAATACAGAGAGTCAGACAAACACAGACCAACAGAAACAAAATACAGAGAGTCAGACAAACACACAGACCAACAGAAACAAAATACAGAGAGTCAAACAAACACACAGACCAACAGAAACAAAATACAGAGAGTCAACAAACACACAGACCAACAGAAACAAAATACAGAGAGTCAGACAAACACACAGACCAACAGAAACAAAATACAGAGAGTCAGACAAACACACAGACCAACAGAAACAAAATACAGAGAGTCAACAAACACACAGACCAACAGAAACAAATACAGAGAGTCAGACAAACACACAGACCAACAGAAACAAAATACAGAGAGTCAGACAAACACACAGACCAACAGAAACAAAATACAGAGAGTCAGACAAACACACAGACCAACAGAAACAAAATACAGAGAGTCAAACAAAACACAGACCACAGAACAAACAAAGAACAAAAACACAAAAAAATACAGAGAGTCAAACAAACACACCAACAGACAACACAGAAACACAAAATACAGAGAGTCAAACAAACACACAGACCAACAGAAACAAAATACAGAGAGTCAACAAACACACAGACCAACAGAAACAAAATACAGAGAGTCAGACAAACACACAGACCAACAGAAACAAAATACAGAGAGTCAACAAAACACACAGACCAACAGAAACAAAATACAGAGAGTCAGACAAACACACAGACCAACAGAAACAAAATACAGAGAGTCAACAAACACACAGACCAACAGAAACAAAATACAGAGAGTCAGACAAACACACAGACCAACAGAAACAAAATACAGAGAGTCAGACAAACACACAGACCAACAGAAACAAAATACAGAGAGTCAAACAAACACACAGACCAACAGAAACAAAATACAGAGAGTCAACAAACACACAGACCAACAGAAACAAAATACAGAGAGTCAAACAAACACACAGACCAACAGAAACAAAATACAGAGAGTCAAACAAACACACAGACCAACAGAAACAAAATACAGAGAGTCAAGACAAACACACAGACCAACAGAAACAAAATACAGAGAGTCAGACAAACACACAGACCAACAGAAACAAAATACAGAGAGTCAGACAAACACACAGACCAACAGAAACAAAATACAGAGAGTCAGACAAACACACAGACCAACAGAAACAAAATACAGAGAGTCAGACAAACACACAGACCAACAGAAACAAAATACAGAGAGTCAGACAAACACACAGACCAACAGAAACAAAATACAGAGAGTCAGACAAACACACAGACCAACAGAAACAAAATACAGAGAGTCAGACAAACACACAGACCAACAGAAACAAAATACAGAGAGTCAGACAAACACACAGACCAACAGAAACAAAATACAGAGAGTCAGACAAACACACAGACCAACAGAAACAAAATACAGAGAGTCAGACAAACACACAGACCAACAGAAACAAAATACAGAGAGTCAGACAAACACACAGACCAACAGAAACAAAATACAGAGAGTCAGACAAACACACAGACCAACAGAAACAAAATACAGAGAGTCAGACAAACACACAGACCAACAGAAACAAAATACAGAGAGTCAAACAAACACACAGACCAACAAAACAAAATACAGAGAGTCAACAAACACACAGACAAACAGAAACAAAATACAGAGAGTCAACAAACACACAGACAACAGAAACAAATACAGAAGTCAGACAAACAACAGACCAACAGAACAAATATACAGAGAGTCAGAACAAAACACACAGACAACAGAAACAAAATACAGAGATCGCCAGCACAACACACAAGCACAACAAAGAAAAAAAAAATACAGAGATCAGACAAACCACAGACACGACAAATACACAACACACAAGACCAACAGAAAACAAAATACAGAGAGTCAGACAAACCACAGACCAACAGAAACAAAAATTACAGAGAGTCAGACAAACACCAGACCAACAGAAACAAAATACAGAGAGTAGACAAACACACAGACCAACAGAAACAAATACAGAGAGGTCACGGAATTAGTGAACAGTAGACAACGAATAAGTGCAGCAACTCTTGCTCCAGTCAAGAGAGAATTACAAGCCTACACTTTGAAACGACTGACTTACTTGACTTAGTCCTCTGAATTCCCTGGGGGAACATAGGGCCGCAACCACACTCTCCCAGCGGACGCGGTTTCGGGAGATCTTCTTCAGCTCGCCCCACGTCATTCCGGCGGCCTTCACTTCCGCGTCGGTACTCCTTCGCCATGTCTGTCTTGGGTCTTCCCACTTTTCTTTTGCCCTGAGGGTTCCATTCAAGGGCTTGTCTTGCGATGTTGGATGGAGGCTTTCTGAGGGTGTGGCCAATCCATCCCCACTTCCGTTTTGCTGTTTGTGGTGATTTCTGTCACTCTACTTTCGTCTGTCCGTCCCCCATTCTGAACGTCCACCTTGAACTTGTTGACGGCTGGTGACGTCACGGTAAAAGTCATTTTGTGTACTGTAACGTAGACGCCCATTGTAAAAGAAGGCTCGTTTTCCTGCCTGTTTTTCTTTTTGAAGGATGTCGTTCTGTCTGTCCGTCAGATCTGAGGCTACGCGGATGTTTAAAGTGTCAGCCATGTCTTTCCTGCTACCATGGTCCTGCAGCACATGAAGCTTGTCTCTCCACCTGTGCATCGTGGCGATGAGGGTCGGGGACGTTGACTGTCTTTCTTTGGGGGGGGGCCTAGACGGTAGGCTTTGTCCACATCTTCAGTAGACCATGTCTTGCTGGGGTAAAATCGGTTCAACATCTGGACAACTTGCCGTACACAGTCAAATGGATTCTCATTCTTGCTTTCAAAAACATTGAAAAACTTGATATTGCAAGCCCTTGAGGAAGCTTCCAGTTTTGTTCTAGTTTGTCGTCAATGGTAACACCTTTGTCTGCGAAGTGACCATTCCAGTCCAGGAGTTCTCTACACTGATTTTCCAAAGCTTCGCTCTTGGAAGACAGGTACTTAACATCTTCTTTCAAGATGTCGTTTTCCACTTGCAAGGATTGACACCAGTCCATCATCTCATAAAGGGCGCTGGACGTGGCTGATTCCGCCCCTGCCTGTGACTGTCTGGAGGTCGGGGTCTGTATCTGACTGGAGTGGGCGAGAGATTCCATTTCCTTTTTCATCATGTCATTTTCTTTTTGCAGTGATTGACACCAATCATACAAGACGGTGATATTATCTCTTGCTATTTGACGATGCTCATGTGACTCCTGCAGTTGCTGTGTTCTGGTGGCCATCACTTGGCTTCACAGCATCTCTCAGCTCCATGTTCTCCGCCTGCAGAGAATGGCACAACGTCTCCACGTCTTCCACAGATGCGGAGAGTGTTGAATAAAAACGTTTGAGTTCATTCAATCGCCTGTCCGTGTTTTCAGAAAGACACATCAAGTCTTCTTTCATCTCTCTGGGAGTGGGTGAACAGCTGCTATGTCGGCCTGTGTCTGCAGAATGCATACGTGTCTCGTACTCCGTCTGTGAGCGGTGGGAATGTGTTTCGCGAGTCAGAGGCAAGATTTCGGACACTACCGGCATTGCGATTGAAATGATTTCCAAAGACACCCCCTTTCTGACACCAGGGGCCGGTCCAGCTCCTTCCTGTAAAGAGGGAGTTTTCTCTGTATGGAGATGGAGGACCAGGGTTACTCTCCACATCCGTACATTCAAGGAGGAAGTGTGCTAGAAACACGCCAAAAAACAAAGCAGTCAAAACACCAAATCGGGCGCCTGTTGTTGGTTTTCCTGCCCGCTTGAATGTCATTTGCTTAAAGTAAAGAAGAAAGCGCACAGTCTGTTTTGATGTTAATAAAACGCGCTGTAGAGAAGTCAGCACAGTTAGGTACGAAGCGCACGCCTCTCACCTTTGAACTTGAAGGTGGTTGTCTCTTCTCCATGAAGCAATTGAAAAGTCCAGTAAAACAGACCACTCTGGACCCGCAGATCAATGAAACTTGAAGGCATGATAGACTGTATGTTGATCTAACAATGTACCAAACTGTGAGGTAAATTGTTGACTCCAATCCTCTCTAATTAACGAAACAAGTTCATTTTCTGCAGAGCTCCGAAAACTGCGTCTCACCCGTGAACTCTTCGCACCCAGAGCTCAGAGAGAGAGAGAGAGAGTATTCCCTGTCTCATGTAAGATTTCCTTTCAGACAATCAAATTAAGGTTATTTGTATCTGGTGTCCTCTGTGTCTTTGTTTGACCATATTCAAGACCCCAAAAAGGCTGTGCCAGTCTTGACTTTATGTTAACTTGTGTTTGTTCATCTCTCTCTCTCTTCTCCCCCCCCCCCCCCCCCCACACACACACACCCACACCCACACACCCTCATCCTTCTCAGCCCTTCACAAACACTTACGTGATATGTGTTCACCACGAATTGTGTTCTGGTCTCAGGGGAATTGGCTCCCCTCTCCCTCCCCTCGAGATTGCCCGCCTCTCCTCCCGTTTACCCCACCCACCCACCCACCCCACCCCACGTCCCCCCCCCCCCCCTTCCTTCACTTCTCCTCCACCTCCGTTTCTCCTTTTCCCAACCGGTCTTTACAGCCGCGCAAAGAGAGAGAGAGAGAGAGAGAGAGAGAGAGTCAGAGAAGAAGACAGACAGACAGACAGAGAAAGAGAGAGAGTCAGACAGACAGAAGACAGAGACAGAGAGCAAGACAGAGAAAGAAGAAAGAGAAAGAGAGAGAGAGAGAGAGAGAGAGAGAGAGAGAGAGAGAAAGTAAGATAATATATAGGTTTAGAGAGGAGAGAGAAGAAGACAGACAGACAGACAGACAGACAGGCAGAGAGAGAGAGAGAGAGAGAGAGACCGACAGACAGACAGACAGACAGAAAGAGAGAGACAGGCAGAGAGAGAGACCGTCAGAGACACAGACAGACAGAGAGAAAAAGACAGAGGGAGGGAAAAAAAAAAGAAAGAGAGAGACAGAGACAGAGACAGAAAGAGGCAGACAGACAGACAGACAGCAGCCAGCCAGCCAGCCAGCCAGACAGACAGACAGAGACAGAGAGAGACGTGACCAATCAGGGGGTTGCCCCAGCAAGGCCGACAGGGGAGAGTGAACGACCGGCGGCTTGCGTGGGACCTGCTGCTCCAGACACTTTCTCAGTGGCACTCTCCCTCCCTCCCTCCCTCCCTCCCTTCCTCAACCTTCTTCCCCTCCCTC
>CM065735.1:35314944-35322444 GCA_033310375.1 Conus canariensis
TGATCGATGAGAATGAGGATGATTAAGATGATGCTACGGATTTCCATTTCAGTCTGAGACTACATGACAGGGCTGTACTCTACGCTTCCTTTCATAATATATCCCGGCGTCAACCAGGCCCGAGAGATACAGGCACCTGCAGTGTTAGTCAAGAAATTTGAGCAACACTCTCAGAAACGCATCCATTAAGTGGATGAAACTCGATTGTGTGGTCCCAGTCTTCCCAACTGAGTCCGCAGCAAACTCAACTCTGGGTAGGAGCCAGTTGGGGCAGAAAAACCCACATGACTCTGATGGGATTCGAACCCACGACCTCCCAGCCGGGAGTCCGCGACGCTAACCACTTCGCCACGGCGGCTGGTCCATGCCCAATGTTTTAGTTTACCGTTATAGCCGTTACTAACGGGAGTGACGGCCCGTAACGGTTTTTCTTCTTCATGGAATATCTGTGAAAGTACTTGGCCGATCTTTGTGAAAATTAGCAGGTATGTTCATTATGGGTCACGGATGACGCCGGATGTTTTAGTTTACCGTTATACCCGTTACAAACGGCTGTAATGGCCTGTAACGGTTTTTCTTCTTTATGGAATATCTCAGAAAGTACTTGGCCGATCTTTCTGAAAATTTGTAGGTATGGTCATTATAGGCGACGGATGATGCCCAATGTTTTAGTTTACCGTTGTAGCCGTTACTAACGGCTGTAACGGCCCATAATGGTTTTTCTTTTTATGGAATGTCTCAGAAAATACTTGGCCGATCTTTCTGAAAATTTGTAGGTATGTTCATTATGGGTCACGGATGATGCCCGATGTTTTAGTTTACCGTTATAGCCGTTACTAACGGATGGATGGATCGTGATAGTCTGCATTACTGAGAGCAGACTGTTGAAAGGTTATTAAGAGCAGAATAGCGAAAGATGACCATCATGACCTATTCGGCTTATCATTTCCTGGGCACAGATCTTGTTAGGGTTACTTCCCTTCCGTACTTTGACACAAGGCGGCTTATTTTCGCTGACGTTGATTCTACTAGAGATTTGATATATCTAATATCATTACAACCTAAATAAATAAATAAATAAGATTAAATTTAAAAAAAACAAACAAACAAAAAAAAAAGCAGAACGATGCACACAGTGAATTGCGGACGATTGAGCTACGATGAATCACGTTCAATTCATTAAAAAAGAAGAAAAGAGAGAGAGAGAGAGAGAGAGAGAGAGAGAGAAGGGGGAGAGAGAGAGAGAGAGAGAGAGAGAGAAAAGAAAAAAAAAAGAAAAGGAAAAAGTAAAAACAAAGAAAAAAGAAAAAAAAAAAAAGAGAGAAAAGAGAAAAGCTGAATGCAGCGATGCGGAAAAAGCCTTTCCGTGTCGTGCCAGCTTGTGCGTGTGTGGCATTGATTGACACATTGACCCAGTTTGGGGCTCATTCATGTGTGGAGGGGACATGGGGGGGCGGGGGGGGAGGGGGGGTGGAGGAGGGGGAACAAGACAACAAAAAAAACAAAAAAACCCCCCACATATGTAATAAGTCCCGCAGGATTGAATATCTGTGTGAGTCATCGAACCGTGGGTCTGTGTCAGCATCAAAGCCTGCTTGTCGGCTGCACTTCCTTATGAATGTCCGCTGTGCGCCTGAGCCCGCTTTCGTTTTTGTACTCTCAGTTCTTATAGAACAGGGAGTACTTTACAATGGAAACGAAGAAATGATGTCTGTGTGTTTGTGTGTCTGTCTGTCTGTCTGTCTGTCTGTCCGTGGTCAAAATGTGTTCCCATCGCTCCAGACAAAACTTCTGGGCCGATCTTTCTGAAAAGCTGTAGGTATGTTCATTATGGGTCACGGATGATGCCCGATGCTTTATTTTACCAGAATAGCCGTTACTAACGGCTATAACGGCATAAAACGGTTTTTCTTCTTTATGGAATATCTCTTTATGACCCATGCTTGATTGTGACGTCAAATACATTATGACGCATGTTTGATTGTGATGGTTTTTTTTGTTTTTTTTTAGAAAGATAAACTGGGAGTACGTTTATATGCTTTGCATCTTGTTTTTGTTTTTTTTGGGTGGGCCAGACACTTTGACAAGTCCAAATCTTTTCACATACTTAACGTGCCATCGTTAATTAAAAGTAAAGGACTCCATACAAGAAGGTCTGGTGAGGGTTCGGGCAGACGACAGCAACGTGTAACCACACCCAGACCATCTGGCGTGAGAGGGACGTCTCTTAATTACAGCGCTGGCTCGGTGTGGTCACGTCACTGGCCACCTGCATCACTCCGTGCGCATGAGAAACACGGGCACTCGCTCACTACAGGTCACCGAATCTCCCGGGACGAATTCAGAGATTATATATATATATATATATATATATATATATATATATATATATATATATACAGGTCACCGAATCTCCCGGGACGAATTCAGAGATTATATATATATATATATATATAGGCTTAAAATTTGCTGTAAAAAAAATTTTTTCTAAAGGAAAAAGAAGAAAAAGAAAGCAATTCAATGAGAGTAGAACACAGAAATTCTTGCAGCAGGCAAGTGTCGCACATACACCATGATTCAGTTCAAAACTGTATCTTACTGTGTCAGACATGTGCTCAATGGCCCTATCTCTTCAGCGCCTGTGAGGCCAGTCTAGTTCGGTGTTCATGCTAGTTTATGTAACCAGCAGTCTCGGTGTTCATGCTAGTTTATGTAACCAGTTCAAGTGATGACGTACAGTGACACCCATCGCTCTTTATCGTGTGAAGAAGGAAAAACAGATGATCAATTCTAGATTTTCAAAAAACAAAAACAAAACAAAAAATCCACAAATACACAAAACGGTACTGCCTAGGTCAGATCGCACTCAGCGTGAGAATGGGGTTTGATCTGTTGTTTGTAAGGGCTGAGGAAGACATGTCTGTCCAACACACTGTCATGTTAGGTGAGATGTGTTGCGCTGCCGTTATGCCCCTCAAAGGAAGACATGTTTGTCCAACACTCACTGTCATGTGAGTGGAGATGCTTTGTGCTGCCGTTATGCCCCTCAAAGGAAGACATGTTTGTCCAACACTCATTGTCATGTGAGTGAAGATGCGTTGTGCTGCCGTTATGCCCTTCAAAGGAAGACATGTCTGTCCAACACTCACTGTCATGTGAGTGGAGATGCTTTGTGCTGCCGTTATGCCCCTCAAAGGAAGACATGTTTGTCCAACACTCACTGTCATGTGAGGGAAGATGGTTGTGCTGCTGTCATGCCCCTCAAAGGAAGACATGTTTGTCCAACACTCACTGTCATGTAAGGGAAGATGGTTGTGCTGCTGTCATGCCCTTCAAAGGAAGACATGTTTGTCCAACACTCACTGTCATGTGAGGGAAGATGGTTGTGCTGCTGTCATGCCCCTCAAAGGAGGACATGTTTGTCCAACACTCACTGTCATGTGAGGGAAGATGGTTGTGCTGCTGTCATGCCCCTCAAAGGAAGACATGTTTGTCCAACACTCACTGTCATGTGAGGGAAGATGGTTGTGCTGCCTGTTATGCCCCGACAGGAAGACATGTTTGTCCAACACTCACTGTCATGGCTGTGGACATGCGTTGTGCTGTCGCTATGCCCCTGAAAGGAAGACATCTTTGTCCAACACTCACTGTCATATGAGTGGAGATGCTGTGCTGCCGTTATGCCCCTGACGAGTCAGGACCAGCACATCCGACTTCGGCTTGTTTTTCATAACAGAGTGAACGCTCTCCTAGACTGGCTGCTTTACTGGGCTGACGAGTCCAGTCTACCCGGCTCTTTGTCCATAGCTGGAGATGGTTTGTTCACTGGGGTGTCCTTCCCCAGGGCTAAGAGCTTATAGCGCGGCTCTTGATCGCATGATGCTCCTGTCATGGGACATACGGAGTATTTCAGTGGAGATAACAGCGCCACCTATTGTCCCGCCCCATCCTGCTAGGAACATCGCCAGTTGGTCCGGGACTGCTTATTCGACCAGGGAAGCCTAACTTATATCGCCAGCTAACCCTCATACCTGGGGGCATTCCCCCTATCCGCCACCTGGGGACCCGCCTGGTTGGGGGTGGTCGCCCCTGCTCCAAGCACTGTGGAACACTTCCTGCAGGATTTGTCCCACACATCAAAAGCTAAGAGCAGAGACCTGGTCTGCTGACAGACATCGACGAGGGAGAAGCTCTATGGATCTCTGGAGGGCCTCCGCCGTACAGCAGCCTTCGTCAGTGCCTCTGGGGTTCCTGTCTGAGAGCATGAAGAAGAAGAAGAAGAACATTTACTTGTCTGTTTGTTGTTGTTGTTGTTTGTTTGTTTGTTTGGGTTTTTTTTTGTTTTTTTTTAAAATAATTGTTACTATCCATCTTGTTTTGTTTTTGTATGTAAAATTTTGATTTGTTTTCCGCTACAGCGAGGCAGCCTTGTCATTTTCTGCGTGAAGAGGTTTTGAATTACAACCATTGTGTTCCTTTATACCTTCTTCTTCTTCTTCTGCGTACGCAGGCTGATACTCCTGCAGACACTCCCTATATAGACAGGACGGTATGAATCCCATTTGCCCAACAAAGGGAGTGGAGTTTTGCGTGCATGGCCGTTTTTCATCCCGCCATTGAGGCAGCCATACTCCATCTTCGGGGAAGTTCCTTTATACCAAGGAACGAGAGAACGCGGGAGTACAGCCTGTGAAATGATGGGGTTAACAAGCAGTTGAAGAGAGGGACTGTCAAATCACCTGGCACAGGGAATGGCTGGGATTCCGGAATAGTCGACACAGACAGAGGACAGTTAAAAAAGAAGTTATCTGCTCCACACTGTCCTAAACGGCGTATCGCCAAGCGCAACGCTCTCTTCTGACTTCGCATCGAAAAGGTTGAGCTAGTGCTCTACACCCTTGACTTTGCGTGGAAAGGGTTTAGCTAGAGCTCTACACTCTTCTGACTTCGCATGGAAAAGGTTAAGCTAGTGCTCCACGCTCTCCTGACTTCGCATGGAAAAGGTTAAGCTAGTGCTCTACACTCTCCTGACTTCGCATAGAAAAGGTTAAGTTAGTGCTCTACACTCTCCTGACTTCGCATAGAAAAGGTTAAGTTAGTGCTCAACACTCTCCTGACTTCGCATAGAAATTGTTAAGTTAGTGCTCTACACTCTCCTGACTTCGCATAGAAAAGGTTAAGTTAGTGCTCAACACTCTCCTGACTTCGCATGGAAAAGGTTAAGTTAATGCTCTACACTCCTTCACATCACATAGAAAAGAGTAAGCTATTGCCCCCACGCTCTCCTGACTTCGCATGAAAAAGGTTAAGCGGGTCCTGTACACTCTCGATCTCCTGACTTCGCATGGAAAAGGTTAAGCTATTGCCACACACTCTCCTGACTTTGCATGGAAAAGGTCAAGCTAGTGCTCTACACTCTCCTGACTTCGCATAGAAAGGGTTAAGCTAGTGCCACACGCTCTCCTGACTTTGCATGGAAAAGGTTAATTTAAGATGGAAAAGGTTAAGCTAGTGCTATACACTCTCTTTTCCTAGCATGGAAAAGGTTATGCGATTGCCCCACACTCTCCTAACTTCGCATACGATTTAAGCTATTACCCCACTTTTTCCTAACTTGGCATTGAAAGGGTCAAGCTGTTGCCCTACACTCTCCTATATTCGCATAAGATTTTTCAGCTATCGCCCCACACTCTCCGAACTCGGCATAGAAAAGGTTAAATTGTTGCCCGACACTTTCCTAACTTGGTATTGAAAGGGTTACCCCACCCTCTCCTAACGTCGCGAAAGGTTAAGCTATTAACCCTGATCCTCACATCGGCATGGAACAAATTTCTCTGTTGTTTTTTTTTTCCCCGTTGATGAGCTGAGGGCAGGTCACGTTGGAGAGCTGGGTTGAGGAGACTCCTCAATAACTCTTTGCAGGGCTCTGACAGAGACACAGCAGGGTGGCTGCACACACACACACACACACCACACACACACACACACACACACACACACACACGCACACACACACACGCACGCACGCACGCACACACACACACACACACGCACACACACACACACGCACACACGCACACACGCACACACGCACGCACACACACACACACACACACACACACACACACACACACACACACGCACACACATAATGCGCCAAGGCCTTGCTTAATAAAGAGCTGAGTATTTGTAGAGTCGCACAATCAGATTGTTTCGAGGATTTGTATCGTGTCTGAACATTGATTCTCCTCATTGTAGTCCATATGGCCATCAAGGTACAAGCCAGTTGGTTCCAAGCAGACAGACTGAAATCAAAGGAATGGCAGCAAACAGCGAGCAGCCTCTGCTTCTTCCCAGTCGTCCTGCTTCCTCTGCACCAACTGCAACAGAGACTGTCACTCCAGAACTGGGTTGCACAGCCACACCAGGCGCTGGTTCACAGCCCTACGGAGAAACCTCACCTGGCGCATCAAGCATTGTCCTCCGGGACTGCATTGCCAACAACAACGGGACTCTTTGGGAGCTTCCAGATGGCGCAAAGATAGGGTCACGGGTGAGTGCGAAGGCCTGAATGTGATACGTCAACTGTGGGGAAGGTCATGTGTTTGAAGATTGTTTGTTACTTCATCGGTGGAAGTCCCCCCAAAACAAGGGAAACAATTGAAGGGGGGTTGTTCTTTTGATCAATTATCAGTTGTTGTTGTCGTACCCTGGCTAAAAGACTCCGGGGATCATCCGAACAGCCGAAGTACTTGAACACTATGGTACAAATGCATCAGCTGGGGATGAGAACATGACGTGTGTGACCGTTTTTTGATTACCCCGCCACATGGGCAGCCACACTCCGACTTCGGGGGATTTTGAAGACTGGTAATGTTATGCTAGGAGCTTGTCACGACTGAAGACGATCCCCGCATAACTATGCAGAGCATAACAACATTTTGATGTAGCCTTGGTGTTCTAGCCTATGTCAATTGGCCTGACCCAGCCTTAAGCCAAGGCAACAACAATTACCAGTTTTTAAGCCAAGGCAACAACAATTATCAGCTTTACGCCAACAACAACAATTACCAGCTTTAAGCCAACAACAACAATTACCAGCTTTAAGCCAACAACAACAATTATCAGCCTTAAGCCAACAACAACAATTACCAGCCTTAAGCCAACACCAACAATTGTCAGTTTAACATCAAATGCTGGCTCAACACCATGGGAGGCCTCAAAACGCTTACTTGGATGGTATAGTGTTTTTAAGTGCTAAGCCCTAACTGTGGAGTGTGGCCGGCAACCACATTCTCGATCCTTCGCTTGAAGATCTTTGAACTTGGACCGGCGTGTGACGACACATTTCCTCCTCTCCCTCGTTCTAACCCGCCGACTAACGCTAGCTCCAGTGACTGCACGCTTAATCGTGGAGCCAGTCAGTGCGAGGGTCTTCAACAGGTCAACATGGGAGCCGGAATAGCTCAGTTGGTAGAGCGCCGGACTCGTAATCTTGGT
>CM065735.1:35327444-35329944 GCA_033310375.1 Conus canariensis
CTTTGTGTCTCTCTTCAAATAAATTAACCATCCGTAACACACAGTTCCTCTTCCGACACACATGGACTGAGGGACCAAGGGTGTGGTCCATGTCAGTCACTCGCGGATGTCCAAAGTCCCGTGGCGCCTGTCCTCGTGACAGGCTGGGGTGATGAGATCACCCCCACCACCACCACTCCCCCGTGTGACGCAACATCCACCGTCAGTGTGAACGTCACCCTCACTAGGTCACTTAGCGTCAGGCACACCGCACAACCACTCCCCTCAACATTCCGTGCCCAAGAGTTCACCCACACTTCATCATCATATCCCACACAATTCGCAACACACCACACAGATAGTACACACACACATACACACCAAACACAACGTCTCTCGCCCTACACTGTTCACACTGACAACACCAGCGGCTGGTGTAGCGAGTCCAAGCCCACCTTGGTCATCTCTTTGGCACAGGTGAGGTTGTCGGACAGTTTGTGGTGAGCGGACACTGAAGACAGCAGCGACTGTCCCACCACCACATTCCGCACAGACACGTCTCCAGAGCTGGAGGCGCCCGAGAGTCCTGAGAAACCGGTGTTGAAGATGTTCACCAGGTTGGAGATCTGCGGGGAGTCGCACTGCATGGGCTCCGGGGCGGTGCTGCTACTATCCGACACCCGCGCTTCCACGATGCGCACTTTGGGCGCCGACACGTTCTCGTGGTCCCTGTCCATACCACGTCGCCGTTTCAGCAGACAACACGTCGACGACGGACGGTTGACGTAATCGCGTGTGTTGTTGTTGTTGCTGCTTTGTTGTCCATGACTGGCACAGACGGGGCGCGAGCCAAGCGCGGGCTTGCCCTCTTTGACCACGTCCGCACAGGGCTCGCCCTGCAGCCGTTTCTCACAGTCCAGGGAGGAGGAGGAGGTGGAGAGGGGGGCAGCGTCCCGGCAGGGAGAGGGGGGAGGCGTGTTCTCTTTGTCCTCGCTCTCCGCCACCTGCATACAACTTCCAGCTGCGCCTTCGGGGACCGACGCCATTTCCGGCAGAGGAGTCACGCTTGGGGGAACGGCCGGGGTGGAGGAGTGGTGCGCTGGGGGCGCTGCCCCTGCCGCCGCCGATGAAGGCGATGATGTGGCAGGCGACGTATAAGTAGTAGAAGTAGTAGTGGCCGAAGCCGACGACGGTGGTTCTGGTTTCGCTTCTTTCATCTCCACACACGTCGACGATGGCGGCGGGTGGGAAGCGGTCACCGGCGTGGCGGCGGCCCGTTGTTTGGCGGCGTTCATGTGTTGGATCATGTACGCGGCACGCGCCTTGGTCAGTACAGTGGCCACCAGCAGATTCTTGTGCAGGTTGATGCCGCCCTTCTGACCCCTGGAGGCGGCGATCTTGCCCAGGCTGAGGGCGATCAGGCGCTGGGATTCAGGAACATCCATCGTAGCGGCCATCGTTCCCAAAATCCAAGAGAATCTCGAGTCACAAAGGAATGAAAAAATCCAGTCAGCAGTGAAGCGGCACAAGGCAAGTCCCGTTATAACCACGCAGCTCTTCGGAAGAACGTCTGCTCGCCACACTGCCTGCGTCTGCGTCTGCGGGCCTCACGTCGCTGATATCCTGTTTTGAAAGCCGTGACGTCAATCGCCTTAGATGTCAGCCAATCAGAGGCCGCGAGGCTAAATGCGGAGGCGACGTCACGAGGGATGGGCCAATCAGCACTTTGGGTGGGATCGAGCTCGCGCTGGCGTGACCCGGAAAGCTAAAAATAGGCCTGACCCGAGTGGAGCCAAATAAAGGCAACCACGTCTAGTGTTGTAGCAACCGAGCAAGAAACCGAGAGAGGGAGAAGGAAAGCGCGCAGCGGGACTGACGCACACGTTTCACAATGGGGGAAAAGAGTGGAAAGACTGAGTCATGTCGTCACTCGCGCATGAGCTGTTTCGACAAGTCCCCTACTTGATTCATCTCTGTGTGCCAATGACCCTCACTCACTAACTCACACACACACACACACACACACACACACACACACACACACACACACACACACTTTCATGCTGACACAAGTGCGTATTTCCCAGCCAACACATCGAGAACACGCTCAACTGACACACCACTGACCTTATCTTTATCCTGGTTTCGTTGGAGAGGGGAAGAGGGTGAGGATACGGTAGCGAAGTGAGGGTTGGGAGGAGAGGGGGGGGGGGGGGGGGGAGGGGAGTGGGGGGCGGGACGCGACGCAGTGGCGGCTTGTCTGTCTCTCCATGGTTACTGAGGGGAGGGAGGAGGGGGAGCAAGAGAGGGATGGGCGTCGGAGGGTGGGGTGGGGGTGGGGGGTGCGTGTGGGACAACCGACATTCCGCGCGGGTTTGAGCCGTTTTTCAGGTGAACGGAACTGACCGTGACCATGTGTTACACTCGGTGTGTTATATGTGGGCACAGGAGTAAAGCAGCAGGTGTGCTGTAGTAGTGTCCAACGAAGCCGCGAAGTTCAATGGAAGTTCATTACTACGCA
>CM065735.1:35339944-35347444 GCA_033310375.1 Conus canariensis
AACCAAGGTCCCCACATAATAAGCACAGCCGTTCACAAACACAAGCGATGAAGAAGAAGAAACAGGGTCTCCACACAACAAGCACAATAAATCACGTCAAACTATCAGAAGAAGAACCGCAAATTCACAAGGCACAGTAATCCATAGCAGAAGAACCGCAGATTCACAAAGCACAGCAATCCACAGAAGAAGAACCGCAGATTCATAAAGCACAGCAATCCATAGAAGAAGAACCGCAGATTCAAAAAGCACAACAATCCACAGAAGAAGAGCTGCAGATTCACAAAGCACAGCAATCCACAGAAGAAGAGCCGCAGATTCATAAAGCACAGTAAACCATAGAAGAACTGTAGATTCACAAGGCACAGCAACCAATATTGAATCCCCGGAGAACACGATTTCAGCAAAGTCCCATAGAACACAATAAACTTCGATTCCACGTATTGTTGATCTAAAACAAAAATTAATTAGCTTCTCCGTGTATTGATATTACAATGTTCACATCAATAACTTCAGCCCACCGACGCACATGAGGTGGTACAATTAGAGCACATAAATATTCTTGCAGGAGTTTTAAGTCACTCTCGGCGACACAGCATTCACAACATTTCTATAACAATTACATTTCCTGGTACATATTTCGCTGGTACCGTCATCAGAAGTATCGCACATACACAGTGAACATCAACGTACTACTGACTTGAAAGTCAGCCTCTCCACATAGTAACACTACGGAGAAAACGACGATTAAAACAAAATAAATTAGGCTGGACACCAAAGCCTCGGCCGTTAGTTCTTGCTCTCTCTCTGGTCTAATATTATTATTTTCGTCATGCAGTTACCTATGTCATTTTAAGTTGACGTCATAATTTACGTTGACGTCACAGTGTTCATCAGTGGATAACCCTTTTAAAGAGGCCGTCATCGCTGTACCAGTGAGTCTTGACAAAGCATGTTTCTCTCTGGGGTATTACCAGTGAATCACTTGTTGGTTGTTTTTTTTTAATTATTATTATGGCTGTTCTTTTTTTTAATTTATTTCATTTGTTTGCTGGTTTTTAATGTCATATTCTCATAAATCCACACCAAAACAGAGAGCAAAGCTACTCTTGGCTGAACGCGTAACACAAAACGAATTGTCGACAAGCATGTCTTTTTCAGACTGAGACAATTAACCACACAGGCGGTACGCTGCAAGCAAACAATGCCCCGCCCTACCCCCCCCCCCCCCCCATCCCCACCCCTCCTCCCCTCGGCCCCTCCCTCTCCGAATACCATTGGTACGCCTAATATACCTGCTTCTAGCATAGATTGATATTCTCTGACTTCACTTCGTAAACTGAGAGGGGGTGCAGGGAGGGAGGGAGGGAGGGGAATGCGTCTATGTTAATAATTAATTATCATTGGGGGGGGGGGAAATGTTTTATTTGTCAGCCGTTACGAGGCGCAATCAGAGTCGGCTGACCAACCAAGCAACCAACCAAGCAACCAACTAACCAACCAACCAACCAGCCAACCAACCAACTGAAACCGATGCTGAAATGATCAATGCAATGTAGTGAGAACTTTTAATCTGATGCTAACAATTACTTATTTTGTGTTTTCACCTACGCTTGCCGCAGCTATGAGAAAAAATGACGACTGTGTGTGTGTGTGTGTGTGTGTGTGTGTGTGTGTGTGTGTGTGTGTGTGCGTGCGTGCGTGCGTGCGTGCATGCGTGCGTGCGTGCGTGCATGCGTGCGCGCGCATCAAAACCTACAACTGTTCAACACGGTGGCATATTCATTTGTGCTTGAATATCGTAAATCACTCAGATTGTACGTCGTGTCTATGATCACAGTATGTATGTATCTACAATGCGGGTTATGGATCGGACTGGCATGTATCTGTGTGTAATGTTGTTGTGAAAACGAACGATTTCGAAAGGTTACGGTACCACAGCCCAAAGGCCACAAGGACAAGGCACTGTGTAGTGGCTCACACTGCCTATGGCACAGCGGAACCCAGTCCTCACCTTCACCCGCGTCAGCCTTCTCTGAAATGAATCACGTACTTACTCAACTGTTAGGTGGACAGACAGGGGCTCTTAGGTCGTAAACATCCGATTCATCGACAGGTTCGAACTCACAACCCGTTGCAGCCGGACATTTCTAACCACTTGATTACGGGTCTGAAAACAAACAAATATATAGATAAATAAATAAGCAAATAAGATAAAGTAAATAAATGAATAAACCAATAAAATGACTCAAAGCCAAGAAACGCAAACAGTTCAAGTAAGTTTGTCTTGTCAGGAAAATGCATTGCATAAGCTGGTACCTTTTTTCTTTTTCTTTCTTTCTTTTTCTTTCTTTTTTTTTTTTTTTTTTTTTTTTAAGGGACTGATACATACATCAAAGGCGGTTGCTTTGGGGAAACGAAAAATCAAGAGAACTTGCCCTTCACTTCCGGTAATTTCTTTCCCGAAAGGCCAATGATTAATGGTCGTTTCCGCTTGGCACTTCCTTGCAACGCATGTCTACTGCCATCACCACCATAATTATCATCCTGTTTCCAGACCAGCCATTTCTCTTACACTTCCATGACTAACTCCCGGCATTTTCCCCGGGCCTCATTACTTCCGGTTCTGTGTTCCGCTTCCTGTGGTCACTGTTGGTTTTTCCCTCTTGTTGGGTCAGAATGGATGCACACCAAAACAATGAACGCGCCAAGGCTTACGGAGTCGAGTATTTACAGACTGGCACAATTAGATTGTTTTGAGAATTTTCATCGTCTGAAAGTTGATTCTCCTCGTTTTCGTACTCCCAGTTCTTATAAAACAGGAAGTACTTTACAATGAGAACAAAGAAATGCTGTCTGTGTGTGTATCTGTCTGTCCGTGGTCAAAATGTGTTCCACTCGCTCCTGACAAAACTTCTGGGCCGATCTTTCTGAAAATTTGTAGGTATGTACATTATGGGTCACGGATGATGCCCGATGTTTTATTTTACCAGAATAGTCGTTACTAACGGCTATAACGGCCCAAAACGGTTTGTCTTCTTTACGGAATATCTCTTTATGACGCATGTTTGACTGTGACGTCGAATACATTATGACGCATGTTTGATTGTGACATTTTTCAGGAAGATAAACGGGAAGTACGTTTATATGCTTTGCATCTTTTCTTTCTTACGGAATCAAGGGACAAGCCCTGTGGTGACAAACAGACAGATGAAAATGAAGAGAAAGGGACTAACACGGGGAAACCACCCGGTGCAAAGACAGGGTCACGGGTGAGTGCAGAGGCCTGTAGCAGAGTGAGCCAAGGGGAAGGTAATGTGTTTGAAAATGGTGAATGATGTCATCGGTGGAAAAGACCCCCACCCCACCCCCACCCCCAGATAGATGAAACGATTGGTGGGGAGTTGTTCTTTTGATAGTTTTGGTTAGCCATAGGACATGCATGTAGGTGTGCGTGTGTGTGTGTGTGTGTGTGTGTGTGTGTGTGTGCGCGCGCACGCTGGTGTGTGTATGTGTGTGTGTGTGGGGGGGGGGGGGGGGTGCATACAGCAATATTTGTACATAATGTTTCTTTTTTTTGATTTAGTTGTGTTTAGAGCCATATGGCGCGCGCGCACGTGTGTGTGTGTGTGTGTGTGTGTGTGTGTGTGTGCGTGTGTGTGTGTGTGTGTGTGTGTGTGTGTGTGCGCGTGTGTGCGCGCGTGTGTGTGTGTGTGTGTGGTGTGTGCGTGTGTGTGTGTGTGTGTGTGTGTGTGTGTGTGTGTGTGTGTGTGAATATTTATGGGTTGATATTTATTTTGTACATGATTCTCTTTGTCTATTCTTTTGTTTAGAGCCATAACGCATGTGTATTTGCGTGTGTGTGTGTGTGTGTGTGTGTGTGTGTGTGTGTGTGTGTGTGTGTGTGTGTGTCTGCGTGAGTGTGTGTGTGTGTGTGTGTGTGTGTGTGTGTGTGTGTGTGTGTGTGTGTGTGTGTGTGCAGATTTTTTCCCCCCGTGCGCTTAGAGTTGATTTCATTAAGATTTTGCGCCTTATAAATACCATAATTATCATCATTATCATTATTACTATTATCATTATTATCATCATTATCATCAGTTATTAGTTTGATATGAAATGCTGGTTCAGTGTTATGCTAGGCCTCAAAACGTTTACACGGATTATAATGATAGTGATTTAGTGCAGAATCCATAACGTGGTGTGTGGTCAGTAGTCCAAGCATCCGTCACGGTTTCTCCAAAACACGACTGTCCGAAACCTCGTTTCTGCTGGACTGAAGTCCCTTGTTCCGCTCCGGCGCTCTTCATGACAACAATTCACACTTGTCAGAATGCCATGGGAGAGGCTGCCAGACTCACCACATAATATAGTGATGGATGAACTTTGAGTTCTGTGCGTGTGAAAACTGATGTGCAACGAACTTTCTTTCGTGTACTTTTCGCGTCAGGGACAAAAGTTGTTAACTTTGATGAAAACTTTGGTTAATATTGGTAACTTGCATTTCTTCTTCTTCTTCTTCTTCTTCTTCTTCTTCTTCTTCTTCTTCTTCTGTACTCCCAGTTCTTATAGAACAGGGAGTACTTTACAACGGGAACGAAGAAATGCTGTCTGTGTGTCTGTGTGTCTGCCTGTGTGTCTGTCTGTGTGTCTGTCCATGGTCAAAATGTGTTCCACTCGCTCCAGACGAAACTTGTGGGCCGATCTTTCTGAAAATGTGTAGGTATGTTCATTATGGGTCACGGATGTTTTATTTTTTACCAGAATAGCCGTTACTAACGGCTATAACGGC
This sequence comes from Conus canariensis, assembly GCA_033310375.1. Taxonomy (NCBI): domain Eukaryota; kingdom Metazoa; phylum Mollusca; class Gastropoda; order Neogastropoda; family Conidae; genus Conus; species Conus canariensis. The sequence continues at coordinate 35,344,734 of CM065735.1, forward strand.
CCAAAACGGTTTTTCTTCTTTATGGAATATCTCAGAAAGTACTCGCATTCAAGATAAACTGGAAGTACGTTTATATGCTTTGCATCTTGGTTTTTTGTTTGTTTGTTTGTTTGTTGTTGATGCCAGGAACTGAGGCAGGGAATCGCATTTTGTTTGAGGGGGGGGGGGGGGGGGGGGCAGGGTGGGAGTGTCTGATTTGTGGATGGGTTTTAAACGACTGTTTGTGGGGAAGGCCCCACAGGACTGGCGCAGTGTGGAGATGTGTGTGCCTTACACAGAGCGCTGATTCATCAGCATCATCACGGATGTGAAAGCCCTCATCAAGGGCACACACACACACACACACACACACACACACACACACACACACACACACACACACACATACACACACACACACACACACACACACACACTGCCTGTTTTTCTGCCTGTCTGTCTGTACGTCTGTATCTGTCTCTGTCTCTCTGCCCGTCTGTTTGTCTTCCTGTCTACGACCCCCCCCCTCTCTCTCTCCTCTCTCTCTCTCTCTCTCTCAGTCTGTGCCTTTCTCCTTTCCTCCCTCTCCCTCCCTCCCTTCAACCTCTCCATGCACCCCCCCCCCTCTCTCTCTCTCTCCCTGCCTCCCTCCCTCCCTGTCCCTCTCTCTCTCCCTCTCTCCCTCCAACCCCCTCCATCCACCCACCCACCCTCTCTCTCTCTCTCTTTCTATCTTACACACACAAACATTCACCATATAGGCGCATCGTGTTGTTGTTCTTCTTCTACTTGTGTTGTTGTTGTTGTTGTTGCTGTTGTTTGAAAATTTCTTTTTCTGTACTTCAAGTCGTTCCGGAGGTTGTTGTGTCTGCCTCAGTGTTTCTGCCTCAGTGTTTCTGCCCTTCCTTAGTTGCTGCTTATTTCTGGTTCGTCTGATCCCCAATTAACCAGTCTCTGCTCATCTTTCCTGATTTGTTGGCACTGAACGCCAGGAGAGAGCCACTTCAACCAAAGCCATCACGCAACAGAAGTCATTCAGAGAGGAAACACACACACACACACACACACACACACACACACACACACACACACACACACACACACACACACACACAACAAACAGCCTAGCTCAGATTATATGTACATTCCCCCTCATCCTTCAATTAAGCAGGGTATGCTACTAGGAGCGAACAAACAACAGCAACAAACAAACAAACAAACAAACAAACAAACAAACAAAGAAGAAACATGAAGCGACAATAGAAAACACGATTAGCTTACATGAGAAGATCAAACATTCTATAATGATACTCACTGGCACCGTTAGCTAAACGCAATTCCAAATTTAAAAGCTCAAACTTGGCTTGAGCGGTTTTTGTTTTGTTTTGTTTGTTTTGTTTTGTTTTGTTTTGTTTTGTTTTGTTTTGTTTTTTTGTTTTGTTTTTTCTTTCTTTCTTTCTTCCTTTCTTTGCTTTTATTTTTTTTTTTTATTTAAAAAATTTTTTTTTTTTACTTTGCTCGTTCAACAAACAGGCACAGCAACAGTTGTAATAAAACCAGTAATGTCAGTTGTCCTGCCAGAGAGAGATAATGCAGATAGCTGCAGGGATGGGGGATGGGGATGGGGGAGAAAATGGCAAGACGGGGGAGGGGGGGGGGGGAGAGAAGGGAGAGAAGGTGGGGGGGGGGGTTACAGGTTGACAGGGTAAAACTGCTAGTATTTCGCTTTCTTCCACTACTTCCTCTATCACAACAGATGTCTTCTCTGTGTGTGTGTGTGTGTGTGTGTGTGTGTGTGTGAAAATTTGGGGATAATCTCTCCCACAGAGGGAGAGAGCGCGTCGCGATAGTACAGTGCCACTTGTGTTTTAAATCGCCAACAGGCTTTGTTTTTCTTCTTCTTCTTTTTTTTTTTTTCTTTTTTTACCTTTCAGACTAGATTTCTCTTCAGATTTTTTTTTTCTTTTTTCTTCCCCCCCCCCCCCCCCCCCCCCCCGACTCACCTTTCCCCACCCCCCACCCCCCCCTCTCTCTCTCTCTCTCCTTCTCTCGGACGTCTGTGAATCGGCTGACACAACACAAGTTACTGTGTCTGATCTTTACAAAGCCATAACGAAGTGTTTTGAAGAGACATCAGAGCAAATGGACGATCTTATCAGTAGTTTCAAATCAGACGGAAAGGACACATGTGACAGTAGTGCTGGTAAGGATGGAACTCCTAATTTAGAAGCTACCCAAGAACCATGAATTTCCTTTGTATCTAAGCTTGTTCTGACTCAGAGCTGGTTGTTAAGGAAGTTTTGCTTCAAGATGTGACAGTAACGCCGCACATTTTTATTGTCATTTAAACGTGCGATCACACATCTGGTTTGAAAGGAAATCTTGATGTAGAAGTGTTAAGAACGTTGAAGTTTGTTGTTGGCTGTTAACTTTTTCTTATCACTGTGCAGAAGTGTTTTGGAACCATTGACGGTAGAATTGATCTGCTGTGGTCAGCAGATTAACCACGTAACGAACTGCATTACCTTGATTTGGATTTCATGTCATGATGCTGACATCCATTGTATACAGTGATATCGTTTGATTATCTTTCCTTAAGCCCCCCCCCCCTCCCCTTCCCTCATTGTCCCCATGTGGATGGGCACAGGGCCTAACACATTAAAACCTTCGCATTCGCATTCTCTCTCTCTCTCTCTCTCTCCTCTCTCAGTGATGTTCATTTCACGTTGCTC
>CM065735.1:35396389-35446389 GCA_033310375.1 Conus canariensis
CAGCATCACAAAGGGTGCATGCACATCAGAGAAGAGACGCACAGCAGAAGCTGAGAGAAAGCGAGCCGCGCGCATGGCTAGAGCTACCTCCACCTCCACTTCCACTGTAGCACCCACCCACATGTGTCCCACATGTGAGCGTTCCTTCCGGGCCCAGATCGGCCTCACCAGCCACCTGCGGACCCACACTCAGCGATCTTCCATCTGACATTGAAGTCATGGTCATCTTCGAAATCGAAGGACGAACGCCACTACAATACAATGATCTATCTTTCAGTTCCTTTTCTGGAAGATTTCCGACGATGGAACGGAGTTTTAGCCGAATCAAGACCATGAAACTAGTTTTTTCGTCGTCGTCTCAATTTGATCTGTAGATGTTACGGCTTACGCGATTCGCGGCCCGCATATCTGTAAACTGTCTCGTGATTGGTCTTAAAAATGAGAGAGAGAGAGAGAGAGAGAGAGAGAGCGCAAATGCTAGCTGTTATTATTTCAACTTTCTACTGGGAGAAACTCTAGCTGGCCCAGACTCGGCCAAACATTAGACAGTGATTTAACTTACAGTACAATAGTGATGATTTTTTTTTTCTTTTTGTTTTTTTCTAATGTAAACTGTTCTTGCCACCACGCTGTCATCAGCATTAGTTATCAAAATCATTCAACATAGATCTGCAACTGCATGCTCGCACGTGTTTGCGCGTATATGGGCATGTGTGTGCGTATGCGTGAGCTTCTCTGTGGGGAAGGGGGGGGGGGGGGTAGGGAGTGGGGGTTGAGTTTGTGTGTGCGTCCGTGTATGCATGCATCTGTACATGCCTGGTGTGTGTGTGTGTGTGTGTGTGTGTGTGTGTGTGTGTGTGTGTGTGCGTGTGTGTGTATGCGTGTATGCGTGCGTGCGAGCGTGCGTGCGTGCGTGCGTGCGCGCGCGCGCGCGCGCGCGCGCGCGCGCGCGTGTGTGTGTGTGTGTGTGTGTGTGTGAGCGTGTGCTGTTGGGGGGCGAAGGGGATGGGGGTTGTGTGTGTCCGTGTATGCATGCATCTATACATGCCTGGTGTGTGTGTGTGTGTGTGTGTGTGTGTGTGTGTGTGTGTGTGTGTGTGTGTGTGTGTGCGTGCGTGCGTGTGTTTGCTGTTGTCGTTGCTTTCTTAAGAGGATTGTAGGTCTATCCAGTACACCTAACTCTACCTTCACCTCCATCATGTTCCGTTCGCCTCTGCACAACTTATTTGTTTCATGTGGTGGTTATAAGACGTGTTCCAAAAGTCTCTCAATCAGCGGCCCTATAACTTTGTTTCTTTGTTTGCCTTCTCTTTTGTACAGGACATGTGTCTGCTTTGGAATGTAAATAATTGTCACGGTACCTGGATGAAGACAGAACGCTGGTACATTACAACTGGTTTGAGGTGTGATATCATGCCAGGTGTAGGCTATATATATCTATATCACAGGCTTTGTTGGTGGTTGGTTCGCTCAACGAACGAATTTAGACACTTCAGTGGAGAATAGTCATAAAGTTCAGACGATCTCTGTTTAACTGCACTTCTCTGTGTGTGTGTGTGTGTGTGTGTGTGTTGTGCCGTGTGTGTGTGAGAGAGACAATTAAAAAGGGAGACAAGAGAGGAGCAACTTTCACGAAAGACGTCACAGCAATAATGACAAGTTGCAAGCCTCCTTTTACTTATCGCTTTTAGATCTCTGTATTTTCGATCAATGTAGAGCTGTTGTTGAGTTATTGAAAACATTTGGAAAGCGAATGTATGCCTAAATGTTCAGTTTTGTTTTCGGATCGATTGATAATGCGATTGGAATATTCGAGATTATGTTAGATTGTTCACCAGGTCTCCGTAAGTCGCTAGTGCATTACCAAAGGTTCGGGAATGTTGTAGAAGCTCATCGATTCGCATTCGCTTAAGCTTGTCGCGATTTCATTGGTTGAGCTTACCGATATGCAGAATATTCTGGAAAAGAATGATCGAGTTTCTTCGAGAATATTCTTTAGATAACATATAAAAGGAGGAGAGCTGTGCGACTTGAGGGAGAGAGAAATGAGGTTTGTTGAAGAGTTCTAGTCCTTGTTGAGCACAGAAGTCTTCGAGTCTTCACTGAGTTTGAGTCTAGTCGATGAAAAGCTGCCATGAGTAGAATATTGGCTGCTGCGTGTACGATTGAGTCCCTATACGACTTATTGGGCTGAAGGTCAGTTGATTGCTGTTTGTTGTTCCTATATTCTTCAATGTTTGTAAATAAAAGGATTCTTTTCGTTTCAATACCGCCTGGTGTATTTTGTCGTCTGCAAGCTGAACACCTACCACAGGGTGTACAACGAACTCTTACAAGCTACTGCGCTTACCTGTACATCTCCACTCATCTTGTACTGAGGAAGTCAGCGATCTAGCGTGTAACAGTGTGTGTGTGTGTGTGTGTGTGTGTGTGTGTGTGTGTGTGTGTGATGATGATGATTGTTGGTGTTGTTGTTGTTGTACAAGGCACACACAAGCATTAGGTTGAACCCGTGTTGTTCATTGTTGTCATAATGCGTTGCTGTCAAGGTCTTCGTCACCATCACCTTATTTTTACTTCCTATGTCCTTTTAATTTCAGAACTCAAATTTCCGTCGGGGTTGGAGGTTGAGGATTTCTTTTTCTTTTTTCTTTTTTAATTTTTAAAAAATTTTATTAACATTGCCCACAAATGTTGAAAATGCCACGATCGTGGAGGTCACTGCGTGCTGCTGGCTTCATTGAAATGACGCAGACGACAGACCAGGAGAGGATGGGTGAGACAAAAAGAAATATTTCCTGCTGCCAGTCTCGGTAACCCGTGCCGGAGTAATTAACAACTCCCAAGCACAGAAAGCAAGGGCGAGCACTCCATCAGCGTGACTGTGGAAAGCCACTCCCAAAATAGTCAACATTGTGAATACGTGGGAGAAAGAGAGAGAGAGAGAGAGAGAGAGAGAGAGGGGGGGGGGTGGCTCCTGACTTCGGCTTGAACCCTCGTCGGAAAAGATAGATATGATAATCAGGGATAAATGAACGATGTGTCATACACACACACACGCAAACACGCACGCACGCACGCACGCACGCACGCACGCACACACACACACACACACCACACACACACACACACACACACACACACACACACACACACCGTTTGCAGTCACAAAGACCTTCAAAGAGTATGGTCAAAATTCAGTTTTATGAAAAATGGAATAAAACTACCACTCAGTCCAATTAAAGTTAATGGCAACGAACTTCCTAATAATTCAGAAAAGTCTGAATCATTTGTAGATATGTTTACTAGTACGATGAACGTACACAATCTATCAACAACAACAACAACAACAAAACATAGAACTTTTCGAGAAAATGAGACAACAAAGAATATATATAAAGATCCTCCGAGTGATGATACACACAATGTGAATGCTCTTCTTCCTTTGCAAGAGTTTAAAGAGTGTATTTCTTCTCTTGGTGCCAAGAAAACTTCAGTTGGTGTGGACGCGATTTCTAATGATTTACTGAAACATTTGCCTGAAAACTGGGCACAGCTGTTGCTCGATTTATTTGAGCAGGGCATCCTTCCACATGGAAACATTCTATTGTTGTACCAATACCAAAGCAGAGAGAGCCGAAAGGTGATAAAAATAATTACAGACCCATTGCACTGACCTCTCACACTGGAAAACAAATGGGGAAAAAAATCATTTTAAACAGATTGATATACAACTATTATAAAAATGGAATAATTCCAACAAATCAAACAGGATTTCGAAAAGGCAGATCAGCTGTTGACCATTTGGTTACACTCACAACTCAAATAAAACATCAGTTTGCCCGCAGAAAGAATGTATTAGCCACTTTTTTCGACATAAAAAAAGCATACGACCGTGTGTAGCATGACAATTTGCCATATAAATCGGTTTGTTGGGAAATATTTACTATCATGTTAAGTATTTCTTCACAGAAAGAAACATACAGGTTAAAGTTGGAAATTCTTACCCCACATTAAGATTTCCAAGAACGGGCATACCACAGGGGTCGGTCATTGCTCCTCATCCATTTGACATTAAGCTTTATGGTTTACCAAAACGTTTATCAAGCAATGCTGTCCTTGTGCAGTATGCTGATGACATCTGCATGTGGATTGAAACTGAACATGAAAAGGAAAACGTCTAAAAGAGAGCTTGATTTCTATAGAAAAATGTATCAGTTTGAACTTGATAAGCTCAGCAACTACCTTGCTACGACTGAGTTATCTTTATTCACTGAGAAGATTAAAGTTATTCTTTTTAGTAATGGGGCGGATCATACTGCCAACATTACGAATTAATGACGAAGTTCAAAAATACAAACATGTCGTAAAATTTGGGGGGTATATTCCTTAGATCAAAATTGATGTGGAATTAGATATTCAATATCTACTAACGAAAACCAGGAAAAGTTTCATTCTTTTAAAAACAATAACAACATTGGAGCCAAGATGTCAAAGTATTAAAACAACTTCCACTTTGTCTCATACGTTCCGAGTTGACGTATGGTCAAGAGGTGTTTTTATTGCTTCAAATTAGTATTTGAAAAAAAATGCATAGTTTAGATTGAAAGGTATTCAGACTTGCCCTTGGTGTACCCTTTCATGTATCAACTATGGGTAAATATAGGGAAGTAGGCGTTTTACTTTTGGATGAGAACCGACAACTTGCTCTTGCAAAACATGTTCTATGTAGCTCAGTAAACAACCATAATGTTGAAAATGAAGTTAGTTTAAGATCTGATACAGGTTTTCCAAAACGGGCTAAAAAATATAGCTTCCCTCGCTACGATTGGAACTTACACTTCTAAGTTATTTCAACGATCAGCAATGGGTTTGAAGAAAATGGTGAAGTCAGACACTAACTTTCTGCTTTGCCCACCATGGGAACTTCAAGTAGCACATTTTGATATCAATCATTCTTCCTTACGAAAACAAAAAATGACAATGATAACATTCTTAGTGCTCAGTAAAATATCATATAAACAATCATTACCCTGATCATCGAAAAGTTTACACGGATGGATCTCTGTTGGACAACCAGGAAGCTGGAACAGCTTTCACTATTCCTTCTTTAAAAGTGGAAAGGTCGTTTTATGTCGGAAAATACAGATCCATATTCACGGCAGAGCTCACTGCCATTATTATGGCCCTATATTATTACTTGATTTCCCTAAACATATATTTCAAATTCGTTTCTGTGTTGATTCAAAGTCAGTTTTATATGCTCTAAGCAAATCAAACTCTTTCCTTAACTCTGTCTTTAACTCTACAGTTAAACAACATCTTATCGTTGAAATCAAATATTTAATACATCTCCTACTTTTGAAACGTAGTCGTGTTACATTCTGCTGGATTCCATCACACAGTGGAATCCCTTGTAACGAAGGAGTTGATAGGCTGGCAAAAAGTGGAGCAAAACGTGCTGACAATGCCTGTGGGTTAAATGTTCCTCTGTCTCTTCTAGAGGGATATATGATGTTACAGAATGCGTGTTGGAAGCACTTCAGAAAGCAGCTAGAGGATTCTGGGTACTTTCTGTCCAACCCAAAACATCAACAACAAACAAGTAAGGTAACTCTTGCTCCCACAGGACAACAAATACACTCCCATAACTCCAAAGGAATGTTGCTTACGACACCGAATCGCCTAGCAGATATGACAGCACAGAGCACACAGAACAAACAAGGAAACGTCCCCCAAAAAAGGATGCTCGAAGCTTGCCTTTATACCCTGTACGGACACATCTACACAGCAACAGCTTGCCTATATACCCTGTACCGGACACATCTACACAGCAACAACAACTGGAGAAATGAACAACTATAAATTAACATTTATTCATGACTGGCACAGCCTTTTCGAACTTGAATATGTCAGACAAATGCATGGACGAACAAAAATAAATACAGATAACCTCGATTTGATTGAAACGAAAGTAAATGTGAAATGAGGCAGGGAACAGTAAACAATAAACGACAAACAAGTAAGGTAGCGCTTGCTCCCCAAAAAATCAACCACCACGGTATGATGATACCTTAAGAAGTCGAAATGGCTTATACAGTATAATGTGAGGCCAACGACCTCTTTGATTTACAGACTTAAACTTGATGCTTTTAAAACAAAATTTACTGATGACATAAAATGCATTTGTGGTGGGAAAATATCAAATATACATATACTTATAAAATGTAAAAGAGTTGATTTTTTTTTTTTTTTTTTTTTTTTTGCTGCTTTATCTGAATCTTCCCTGGATGAAATTTTCAATAATTCCTCATTAATATATTACATTGGATTAGCATTAACTCATAGTCCGATTTGTACCTACCTACCTGTAATGAGATGCAGATTTTGTATATTTTGTATTTGATGTTAATTGGGTTACTTTTAATTGTTGTTGCGGGTTTGTTTGTTTGTTTGTTTGTTTGTTTTTTCAATTGTTCCTTTTTTGCCTAAGATCACATAACGTAAATAGACATTAAATTGAAGACTACACACAGTACATTATTTGACTCTATAGGTATCTTCATTTTACTTCCCCACTCGCATCGCACCACAGAAGTGTGTTTCTACTATTTTTAATGAACAAAGGGAAGGAATCGGGTGTCTCATCCAATGAACAAGTTACCTTGATTTCTTCCCCCTGAAAAGAAATAGCTCTTGTTTCTCTGTTTCCACATGCAACAATCGGAGAGAAAAGGGGAGGGGGAAAAAAACGAAAAGAAATAGTGACAGAAAATTAACACCAACAAGCAATATCACAGTAGCAGAGTAGCAGAAAGGATGAGAAGAAAAGCAATTACAACTGAGCAAGAAAGTGGGGAAAATGTCATTTCTTCGCTTTTTTCTCCACGTCCACTTTTGGAAAAATAATCACAAGGGAAAGTACTCTTGCGGAAACGTCAGGACAACGCAGGGAAAATGGTTTTGTATACGAATCGTTGGTAGCTTTCCATAAAAGTTCGTCTACAGATTGGCCACACGTGGGTCTTCATAATGGCTTTAACAGAGAGATGGGTGACAGACCAATTGTTCGACATTCTAGGAATATCAGACAAGTACATTGCTCAATATTTTATTGGACTCGCTTCCAAATCGAGCAGTCCTGATGAGTTCGTCCAGAAGTTGAAAGAAACGCAGACGGTAGCAGTTGATGCCAACCTGATCACGTTCGCTAAAGATCTTTATAACCGAGTAAGTCCTGTATCCTCAATTCATCCAATAAATTTCAACGTGTGTATGTATATTTGGTTACAAGTGAGTAAGTGTTCTATGGGTAGTCAAAATAAATGGCATTTGATAATCAGTCACATCGCGAGTATTTAGAAAAGTCTGCCAGGTATTTTGTATGTATCGTGGGAGCAAGTAGATAAGAAAGTCAGCTTGTGCCCCTCCAGTTTCCTACATTCACACATTCTTGGATTGAATAAGTAAAAACTCTCTCTCTCTCTCTCTCTCTCTCTCTCTCTCTCTCTTCTCTCTCTCTCTCTCTCGCCATGTATATATGTAATCTAAAATAAATCCATTTCATACCTACATATATTTGAAAACAAGAATAAAGGGAGTAGGTCAATTATTTGCATGCTGATCAAGCACAATGCCGACACACTGCTGACATGTTTTAATGCAAAGAACATGCCATGCTCTAGGACAGTTACTGTGCTATGATTCCATTTAAAGGGAAATCAGAGGGACAGAGAGAGCAGAGCGGCAGAAGGGTTGACAATGGGAGGGTAGAGTGATATAGTAAAGGTGTGAAAGGGAAAGAAGGGAACATGACTGGTCTACACTGAAGTTTACTTCTCAGCTGTCCTTTCACTGAGACCATTAAATCAACAAACAAACAAAAAAAAAGAAAGAAAAGAAAAGACAAAAGTTGCTACACAGAAAGTGGAGAGAGAATGACCACTTGTCCCCCAGAAGATTTAGTTGACACGGTCAATCAGACAGATGGGTATATTGAGCCCCTGTATGTTTGTAGCTAGTGTGTTTGATGTGTACATAGTGGAAAACAAAGTAAGATTCACAATGATCAGTCTTTAAGTCAGAACTTGGAAGTTGGATGCAATTACTGCCACCATGAAAGCCAGTCCTTTGTTTCAGCTTAATGAAAAACCTGTTAAGTCTGGATCATGTAACTCGTTGAAAAAAGAGAAGATCAAATTTTCATTAATGTAGTCTTTGAATTAGAGAGGGACTTTAGTGCTTTAAGAAGTTAGATGGGAGGAGCTTTTTTCAGAGAATCTTCTGTACTAGTGAATAGAACCTTTGTGGTGTGGTGTTAAAAACTGGTCAAACAGCTTTTTGCAAAACAGTAAAATCCACACTCACAGGGGGCAAATTCACATGTACACACAAAACAATCATCTATTCAATGAAGAATACATGCACAGTATGTATCAATGTATGATTTAATGGTGATGAATACCAGATTCAAAAAGGTTCTCTAAATATTTGTATTTTGCCTAGTGGAACTAAAAATACAGTGAAGTGTATACGTGTTCAAATGTATATAATAATGCTCTACATTACACATACAACATTTGGCATGTAGATCTTGTCAGCTGAAATGTTTACAGTGCAGAACTTGTATGGAGAAATTCTGCATGTTGTTAGCATGAGACTTGGAAGAAAGAGTCAGCAAGTGTAACACCAATGAAAAGTTCTGGTGCTTACAGCAACTAACGGGGGGAAAATTATTGCTGCTTACAGGTGCCTCACAAAGGGAAACAAGTGAAGCAGCTGACCTCAGAGCAAAGGGAGGCCATTGAACTAGAGCAAAAAAACAAGACATACCAGTTACTTGATGAAGATGATGACGACGATGATGGGGATTATGTTAAACCTATACCAGTCAAGGTATGTATTACCATGTCGAAGATTTGTTTTTGTCAAACATTGATGTAGTGGCTGTTTTTTTTTTTTTTTTTTGGAGAGCAAAAAGAAAAAAAAAAAAAAAGAGAAAGAGAGAGAGAGAAATGGAGGGAAAGATTAGGAATTGTCTGGATCAGTGAAAGATTTATGGTTGGACAAGGTAGTGTTTGCATGCAGGACAAGTGTGAGTCTTTTTTTTTTTTAATGATCACGTTATCATGAACAGATCAAGCCAAGAGCTCCAACAAAGCACAAAGTTTTAAACATCAACTGATCAAGGTTGGAGCTTTCACTGAAAAAAGATTATCTGAATCTAAAACATTTCAATCATTTTGTGTTTTAGAAGTATGTCAGATATTTGAAAGAAAACTAAAAAGATATGTTTTCAGGCGTTTTGTTGCATGCATTCAGTTATAAATTCTTTTTTTTTAAATGCCTGTGCCATTCAGTACATATTTGGATAAATTTATCATCATAAGTATTTTATTACTTTCATATCACTTGATGTGCTGAATAATTGACCAGTTATTCTTTTGTGGTAAGCAGAAAGCGAAGATCAATAAGAAGAAACGGAACCTCCGGCGCAAACAAGAGAGTTCCGAGAGTAGCAGCAGCTCGGATTCAGAACAAGACAGGTAGGGCCATTCTTTGTCTGTCTGTTTTCTCAGATTATCTGATTGCCTTTCTCTTCTTCTCTCTCTCTCTCTCTCTCTCTCTCTCTCTCTCTCTTCTCTCTCTCTTCTCTCTCTCTCTCTCTCTCTGTCTCTCTCAACTACATAACAAGTGGAAAAGAATTTTTGAAATATAAAACTGAACAGAATTAGTGAACACTCCAGCAAGGAAAACATTGTAATGTGAAACTTTCATTGACCATATAACCAGCCGCACAAATTTTATAGAAACTTCCATTCCCATTTATGGTCTCAGTGACCATTTTTTGATATGTCCTATGGATATTTCTGGGAATTTTTCAAAAAAGGTGAAAAATTCCCAGAAATATCTACAATTGTATCCTGTCATCCTAAGCAATAGAGCATTTAAATACTGTTAACTTTTTGTCTGACTAATTAATTGCAACATGTATTGCAAGTTTTTTTCTAAGATTTTCCAGTATAAAGACCCTGACAAGACACTAGAAGTTTGTTGTAATATATTTCTGTTGTGTTGATAAACAATCCCCATATGAAATTTAATGCGTTAGACCAAAGATTTAATGCGTTAGACCAAAGGGGAAGTTACTGTGATTAAAATTGATAAATAGACATAGCCAGTAGTAAACTTTGTGACAGTTTATCAGAGACTACTGGTAAAATAACAATTTCAAAAAGCAAGTAAGTAAAGTAGCTGGTTTGAAAAGAGTTCTCATAGTTCTCAGAGTTCTCGTAGTAAATATTCTGGTGAATTTAGTTCTAATAAGTGGGGTAAAAGGATACAGAACTGATATGGAAAGCTGTAAGTGTAAATTAACTCTCTGGTACAACTTCCAAACTCACTGCATCTTCAGAAATGACTTTATCACTGAAAATCTTAACATTTTTCTACTATAACAGAAAAAAATGATAAAGGTTGACCTTGTAAAATTCAATAATTCATCTCACTAAAAAAAGTTCTGCGATTCAAAAAACATACAATCCAAACACTTCAATTATGATTTATTAGTCTGCACAAAGTATTTAAGGAAGTATGTTTGTTGAAACGATTAAAGTCTTCAAAGAGCAGTGAAACTTATTGGAAGTCTTGAGGCTTTGATGGCCTGGGGAAAAAATGACACAAATTTCTACACACATTATTTCTGAGTATTTACTCATATTTCCTACTTCTCCACTGAAAAATGCTGTTAACTTTAAGCTTTTAAAGATGCCAAAGTATTACCGCTTTTTAAATCTGGTAGCCTAAATGATCCCTCAAATTACAGATCTGTATTAGTTCAGTCTTCCTCATTTAAATCCCTGCAAATCATCTTAAATGATATCTCCTGTCACATTTTATGATGTACAATTTGTTTCATTAAAATTGAAACAGATACGAAGAAAAATTACCCTTGCCGTGCTGCGCTCACCAATCTAGTAGAACAATGTCATTCAAATGTCAGTGATTTATTCACAGGTACAGTTTTTGTCAACTTTGCAAGTGCCTTTTGATAACACCATCTACGCTTGGAAAAACACTCTTCATGGCTTAACCGCAGAATCACTCAAACTCATTATCTTCATTTCTGGTAAAAAGATAACCGGTAGTTTTCCGAGATTGGACAACACCCTGTTTTATGCCACTTAACTCTCTTCGTTCTTGCCCTTGAATTTCGATCACTGGTGATCGATGGTTTTCTTCCCAGAATTATGGTATTTAAAACAACATTTTTGTTATCTGAAGCAATGTATAGCCTAAAAAAACCCGAATAGCCACATTCATCACAAAAATGTTATTATTTTAAAAATAATGTGCAGAATATTACGGAAAAAAAGAACATCCGTCATGCAAAATGCAAAAATCTCAAAAACTGTTGAGAGTGAAACGAATATTGAGTTTTGCAGTGACCAGTCCTAGGCCCAAATTCATTGTCAGTCTATATCAGTGATCTCCCTCTGCATGCATCTTCATCTTACAACCTTTTTGCTGATGAAGCCACAATCAACAATAAAATCAGAAATGTGAGTGTAGTATGCACTCACTCACAAAGTGATCTGGACAAATTTGCTAATTGGTCTGATCTTTACCATATGGATCTTTATTCTCTAAGGTCTAAATTTATATTGATTATAACGAAACAAAAAATACAAAACATCAAAACCAAGTTAACTGATAGTGTGTAAATGATGATATCATAGATGAAAATAAATCATGTTTTTGTTTTGTACGTCGAAGCTCTTGATAAAAGGATTTCAGTTAAGCAGGATTAAAAACTTCCATGGTCAGTATACTTGAAAATTAGTTTTCCATGCATACATTCAACGGGATGTAGATTATGGTTCAACATATTGGTATTCAGCCAGTAGAAACTGCATAAAGCCAACAGCCCCTCTGTCCCTCCCTCTCCTCACTCCCTCCCTCTCTCTCTCTCTCTCTCACTTTCTCGCTCGCTTGCTCACTCACTCGGTCGCTATCTCTCCATCTTTTCATCTGTCTCTCTCTCTTTCTCTTTCTCTCTCTCAATTTCTCTCTCCCTCTCTATCTCTTTTTTTCTCTCAGTGTGTGTAGAACTGGGAGAAGGGTGGGGGTCACTTGGAAATGATATTTGTTATGCATTATATATGTTATACATCCACACCTGTGTATAAACATATGTTTATATGTAATTATTAAGATTACTCATGTACCTTTTCTTCTCTTCATGTTTGCCTTTTGATAATAGTTAGGTTTTTTCCCTTCAACTTTTCTTTTTCATTTTTTTTTGGGGGGGGAGTGGGGTGGGGTGGGGGGAGGACAGGGTAAAAACAAGCTGTTTGCATATTTGTTCACCCTCTTTTGAAAAAAATGCATACATATTCATTCTCTCTCTCTCTCTCTCTCTCTCTCTCTCTCTCTCTCTCTCTCTCTCTCTCTCTCTCATTTCTCCTTCTCTTATTTCTCACTCTCCCTGGCTTTCTCACTCATTTCAACCTGCCTGCCTTTTTCAAAGTATTATTTCAATAAGCAGAAACAACATTGTAATTCAACCAAATCCGCATAGTATATTGGATCAGGTATCATCCTCTTGAGTATATTTCATACTATATCTTTGTAATTGTACACTTTTTGTATTATAAAGTATTGCTTAGAAAGTAAACTTAAGACCCACACGTCTTAGACTGTGAAAGAGCGTTCACATTGAAAAAAATAATTCGTTATTGAATTGGTCTGTTCCTTTGTGGGGTCGGAAGAGGGAGAGGGGGGGATTCAGGGTTCCAGAGCATGCACCACCACACACCTGCCCCCTTCCAACCTCCCCCCCCCCTCCCCCCCCGTACCAACGTAGTTCCAAAAGATAATTAAGTTTGAGAACATCTGAGAGCACATTCAGGAAAAAAAAAAAAAAAAAATATATCATTCTAAAAGAAAGAATCATAGACAGACAATATGCAGATAATGCAAGGGCACCCTGAGCGAGACATGACAGTCTCTGTGGGAGAATCAAAACGTTTGACAGCGTTAGAATAGTCATTGATGGTTACCTCTTGACTCTTGTTTTATAAGAAAGGAATGTAATCCTTTATAAAACTTTTTATTATAGCACATTACTGTAATGCTTGTGAATATAAATTTTTGATGAAATATGTTCAGTTGTGTAGGTGCATGTAGTATATTACTTGATGATCCGATAAGTAAGCTTTGAAACTCCTTGGAAGCAAAAATGTGTCATTAGTGACCCTGGTCATTTTTTTTGCAAGGCCAAGATAGAAGAGTCATTCAGGTCATGTGATGATGTAACCAGGAAAAGGTGATGATGTCACCACTGTGTCTTGCCTTTCCTTGACGCAGGAGGGCAGGCGGCACTGATGAGGAGAGTTCCTCAGAGGATGAAATGGACCGCGAGGAACGGGAGAGGATCTCGGACCTCAAGGAGCGAGACGAGTTTGCCCAGCGCCTCAGGGACAAGGACAAGGAGAAGACGCGTCACCTGGCGGACAAAAAGGGCGACTCCAAGGTAGGATTTTCACTGAGCGAGGACTTGATTACTTTTTTGTGGCATATGCAGTTTAATTTCTTTTTTCCCACGTACGCAGGCTGATACTCCTGCGGACACTTCCTGTATAGACAGGCATGAATTAATCCCATCTGCCCAACACAGGGAGTGGAGTGTTGTGTGTATGGCCATTTTTTTATCCTGCCGTTAAGGCAGCCAGGGAAGGTGCATGCTATGTGTAACGTGTCATCCATACCAACAGCCAAAACTGGCCTTCTCTTCCAAAAGTTGATGATGGGATTTGACGTGTGTGCAAGATGTTAGGCGTACGTTCACACACGGAACCTCGGTTTATAGTCTCATTGAAAGGACTGTATGGGAAATGGAGTCAGAACCAATGTTAACTCTGAGGGAAAAATCCCCCTGTACCGAAACGGCCCAGCGGAGATTCGAACCTGCAGCCCCAAGATTACGAGTCCGGCGCTCTACCACTGAGCTATTCCGGCCCCGTATATGCAGTGAGGATGGTAGTGTTCTCAGACAAGATAGCGCTAGATGTATCCAGTGTCAGGGTATATAGTAATGTCATTTTCATAGATCACCACATTATAATTTGGGGAGCATTGAAGTAGTTTGTAGCTGGTTACAAGAACATCATCAAGGACACCATTTTATCAGGTAGTATGAGAAGTAGTGGTTGTGCCTGTTGATACCCTATTGTAGGGGGTTGTGTGGGGTGTGGCACCATGATAATGTTGACTACACATTTTGGATTGTGTATCACCTAATGACAGCAGTGATAATCATTTCTCAAAAAATTAAAGGGTCAGACTCAGAGCGAAAAACTTGTTTCCAAATTTTCAGGGGGTCTTTATAACTGCAAGTAAATGTACTGAAAACCACACATATACACACACACAAACACACACGCATGCACGCATGCACACACAGAGACACACACACACACACACACACACACACACACACACACACACACACGTTCTGACTGGCTCACACATATAAAACACAGAAAAAGAGTTAGATGGAAATGGATAAGAGGTACTATCAACAAAGTTGATAAAAACACTCCCAATTATGCTAAACATTATTTATTTAGATTTGTGTTCTAATGTTGATAAAGTGTTAACCAAAGTGAATAAGTGTGAACACCTACACCATCAGAAATTTCAACAGTGAAACTTGATATGTGGGATGTCCTCTGCGATTATCATCACAAAATTTACAGTGTGAACCAGTTCTGTCAGTACTGACACATTTTTATTATTTGACCATATCCCAGTTGCCTTCCAGTTATCATCAGGAGCCCGGTGACAAACAAGAGGCGAGTGATGAATATTCGTGGAACGTTTCTTGAAACTATGTAGGTTGGCCACTCTTGCACTGTGTGCTACACATTCCTACATCCATAACGGAGCTATTTTCATTATCCAAACCGGTCGTGTGGCATTGATTGCCTGATGCTAGTTCCATTTGATGGATGATCACCCGCAAGCCATGGATGAACTGTAGATTTTGTCTCTGAGAAGCCGAGTTTCATACAGTTGTCCATGCTGTTTTTGCAAGGCCGAGTCACGTGATCTTGTGGTCCAATCATAGACTTGGGTTGCCTAATTTGATGACTCTTGTTGGTTTTCAGCAGAGAAGAGTTCTAAAGCGGAAGTTGTCAGTCTATTCAGAACATTCTAAAACGTCAAGGAAAGTTACGTTTTTTATCGACTTCGATGGAGGCGGATCGGATCAAAGTGCTTTTACGTGACGCGCTGCTTGGAGCTGTAATGCGTACAGGAGAAAATCATTGCATCACAGTAAATTTTGGTACATTTTAGTGACGCACTAGACTGAATTCCAGTGTGTCAGACAGGATTTTTATGCATCAGAGATGCACATTTGTGCATAAGAACTATCACTGGACAGGATCAAGAGATGTCAGATCCATAAATCATGACTGAGAACTAAATGAATGTGTCCTTCAGTCAACTGAAAATTTCATGGCAGAATGTTCATGAAGCCGTTATCAGCAAGTAAAGCAGTTACAATAGCTTCTGAACTCCTGAACTAGTTCTCAATAGCAGGACATTAAATGTGTTCATCTGGAGTCACTTAATTCTTTATGTTTCCTGTGGCTGTTTTGTATGTCTAATGATTTAGAACCTTTGCTAGAACACCAAGGCTACATCAAAATGTTGTTATGCTCTGCATAGTTATGCAGGGATTGTCTTCAGTTGTGACAAGCTCCTAGCATAACATTGTCAGTCTCCAAAATCCCCCGAAGTCGGAGTGTGGCTGCCCATGTCAAAAACGGTCACACACGTAATGTTCTAATCCCCAGCTGATGCATTTGTACCATAGTGTTCAAGTACTCCGGCTGTTTGGATGATCCCTGGAGTCTTTTAGCCAGGGTACAACAACAACAACAACAGAACCTTTGCTTTCATCAGGGCTTAAGATGTTACATGGCTGGCAGAGTTCTGCTGTTGGATGAAAACTTTCAGCTGAAAAAGAAAAAAGATTTCCACCAAAAGACAACAACAACAAGATTAGGGAGGGAGTGGTGTGCCGGGGAATGCACTTAGAATTTCAAGCCGCTTGGGTGAAACCTCACCACTTAAATACTGAAAATGGAAAATGCCTGTTTGAGAAGTGTATCAGACAAAAACGTCAAAGCGGTTGATTATGAACAAAGGATTCCAATGTGAAAAAGTGTTGAAAATGGGATAGAATGGAAGCAGTTGTGTAGGAAAGGTTAGGGAAACCTCTGAGAAAGACCACAGTGCCGGGACATCCAGTGGGTGTGCTGCACCAGAAGACCATGAATTTATGGGTCCAAAGGCTGGGTAGCCTTGGCGTGTCTGCTATGCTGAGGCGTGCTCATGGCCTTACCACTTCGGCACATTTTGTCAAGAAGTTTTCCCTCTTTTTTCATGCCGGACCATTGTAAGCCTTGCCATATGTGCCTTCAAGGGAAGTGACTCATTCCATGTCACAGTCAGCATGTTTCGCCTGAAGACAGAGTGTTTCTGTATTTGAAGCTTGAAGAGGGCGAACGTGCATAGCTGAGCTTGAATAAAATGATCCAGTTTGAAGACTTTGTTTGTGTGGGTCAAGTTTCTTATTCAGTATAATTGTGTCATAATTTTTTTATTGATAACTATAACTTTCAGAAATGCCTATAAAGAAAAGCAAGTAAATATTATTCGCTTTTTTTCCCAGGCTTACGAGGAGGCCAAACGGAGGCTGGAGATGGAGGCAGAGGACAGGAAAAAGGCTGTCCCAGACCTGCGGAAGAAGTCTCGACGGGATTATTTGAAGAAACGTGGAGCTGACAAACTGGAAGACCTGGAGCTTGAGGTTCAGGATGAGGAATTTCTGTTTGGAGACGAGAAGTGAGGAGCGCTTTTAGTGTGTGTGTGGTGGGTTCCTGTATTCATAGAACACAGTAAAACCTCTCAATTACAACCTACATGAAAACTTAAAAAAAAAAAAAAACTGTGTCTTTAAAAGGACAGGTTTTGTTGGGCGAAAAAAAAGGCAGGGGGTGGAGACAGGCAAACAAGCATGTAACCTCTTTTTTTATTTATCATTCCTGTAATCGTCCTATTTGTTTTAAATCATAGGACCAATATTGAACTTTTGAAAGTGCGTTTTCTTTTATTTTTGTTAACTTTCACTGCACATCTCTCTTGGCTACATGCTCTTGATTTTGCGGGTCCCCTGGTTATATTTTATGTAGGTATTACCAGGCATTGTACCCCTGTGAATTCACAGAAATCTTCGAATTAAAAAAGAAAATGCAGTCTGCAGAATAAATCTTCAGACGTGTTTACCAACACAGTTTCGCCATGCTTTGTATAGGTTTGGCATGATGAATATGACAGACTAAAAAAAAAAAATCTGTTTAAAAAGAAAAATCAAAGAAATGGAATTCTTGTGCACTTGAGGATCGTAACCATGTTACGGTGTGCCAGTTTGGGGGCTTTGACGAAAGAGCAACAGCACTTGCTAACTTTTGCAAACAAAACTGGCTGTGTCTGCTGCTTTGACTAAATGCCCTGAAATATTGAAAAAAAAAACCTGGTGAGATAGCATGAGTTTGATCAAGTATGCTGATGAAAGTAATTTGTGTGGAAGAACCTATTTTTAACCATGCTACAGCAGGAGCAGGTGTCCCTGTTGTGTGACGGCAGGTAAAAGTAAGAAAATGAAGAAATGAGTTTTCCCTACAATCACTTTCGATGAAAAACACATCAACAGCAGTTTTAAGGCAAACAGGTCTGACCAATCGGTTCAGAACAATACTTTCAAAGCAAGGTAACTATGGAATGTGGGATATGATTTCATCCTGCATACAAACTTGTTTGCCTACCATTCTTGAGAACTGAAAAACGGGCAAACTCATCTGGATTAAAAGCTCCACACAGCCCCCCACCACCCGTCTTTCCAACACTTAACAGTTCCCCCACTTTCTCTCCCAGCCTTTTGAGTGCATTTCATTCTCTGTAGTCATCAGTCAGAATGGCTATTCTTTCTGAGGTGCACCTGTGATCAAGTTTGACCTTAAGGGGGGACAAGTACAGAAACTTGACTTCTGAAACTACTTTCACAATATGCATACCTGTATGAACAAATGCCTAATCCCCACTTGGCATAGAACAATTCCTTTTTCTCATTCTTCACTGTCCAAACACATGCCTGGATATTCAAAAGGATGGTGGTAGCATGCCCACCTGAGGCATTGCAGCTTTCTTATAGTTCACATGAGAATGTCTATGTACAGTTCCCCAGACAGTCATTTGATGCCAGAGGCTCAAAAGGCCTGTAAGAAAGGTCTCCCACAAGAATCAGGAGGCAAAATGCTTAACCTGTTCTCTCCCTCACTAGCTCAAAGCAAGCAAAATCAACAAAAGATAAAACACTAGTAAGATCAGGAGAAAGAGAAGATCCGTAAAGCAAGTCCTGATGGTGCCAAATTAAAAAAGCACCCCAAATCTCAAAAGAAAAAACCTTTAACACATAAATCAAATAATGTCAAATTCAACTTGGACAAAGAGCCAAGGCAAAAAATAGCACAAACAAAACGTCAGGTGTTGACAAGGTAAGCAGATGACTTTGTGACAGACTTGGTGTGAATGTGTTGCTGCTTGGGGCAGCAATTTCCCATAGTTTGTTGTTGTTGTGGTTGTTGTTTAAACAGTCAGGAGCTTCCATGTCTTCTGTCATGTCATGAGTAAAATCTGCCAAAAGTCGCCTGCGACTTTCAGCCTGCATCCCAGCAGATGTCGGGACCTTAATACTTCGCCAGGGGGCACAACTTGTGGAAATAGCCCAGACTGTGCCCTTAGATCAGCTGTAAGGGAAAGAGGTTTCTGGCCTTAGACATAAGCCAGGTGAACAACCTGGCTAAGCCAGGAGCTTGATCTGGGGTCTGGGATCTGATAGTGGCACTCAGGCCGCCATGCCATAGAAGGGGGGATCAGGAGCATGACTCTGTCCTCTGAAGGTATACCTTCAGTGCTCTGACAGGACAGTGAACCTGCTCCACCTTTGATTGCCTGAGGTCTGGGATCGGAAGACAAAGGGGCCAGCAGAGGCAAGGTTACCATCAGTAGCCATTCTTCAGGCATCGCAGTCATGGCTAGGAATGAAGGGCACATCAAGAGCGTGACCGAGCCATCCTCATGTCGCTTCAAGGACTGTGGGTCCCCGGAGAAGGCATGGACCTCACTCACGTCACAGGCTGAAACCAAGGTGACTGCACTCATGTCTTTAAGGCGAGGTTCCCGACAGAGTGTTGGGCAAGAGGCTCGAAGTCACTGTAGGCCAAATAAGACCAGTGGGAGATTCCGTTTGGGGCACACCAGCTGTGTCTGTGCCTTCTTAACATTTTTGTTTTAATTACTGTCTCTGTGCTTTAAAACTAGAGAGACTGATGAGGTAAGAAGAAACCATTAGGCATATGCAGCATACTTACCACCCGTCATAAGCTTAGACTGATGGCATAGCTGGGGGAATTCACCAAAGATAAACTGCTATCTTACTGTTAGGCAGATTATGAACCAGGTGAAGATAGGTTAATACCAGTCAATTACACAGCCTTGCTACTAACTTAGAAATGAAATTTATCAAGTCCACACACACACACACACATGTACACACACACACACACACACACACACAACACACACACACAACACACACAACACACACACCCCTTTCACACACTTACACACTCATACACATACATACACTTATTCACTCTTAACCCAGCCCTGATGTGGCCCTTTGCGGTCGGCTGGGCTATAAGCAACATTATCTTATCTCACTTTTAACCATACAAACACACATGAACACAAGCTGCTAAAGCACTCTGCCATCCAATTCTGTTTCATCAGAAACTACAAAATGTTGGAAGAAGTAACTTCTACCATAGCAGTTTCTTTCTGTTCTCAGGCTGACAGAAAAAGAACGCAAAGATCTCCGTTAAACCATAGCAGTTTCTTTCTGTTCTCAGGCTGACAGAAAAAGAACGCAAAGATCTCCATTAAACCATAGCAGTTTCTTTCTGTTCTCAGGCTGACAGAAAAAGAACGCAAAGATCTCCGTTAAACCATAGCAGTTTCTTTCTGTTCTCAGGCTGACAGATAAAGAACGCAAAGATCTCCGGTACAAAAAGAACATCCTCAAACTGGCCAAGGAACACAAAGCGGCCAAGGAAATCGAACGTGTCGACCGCTACTACCTCCCCAAAGACGACGTCAAACCACAAGAGAAGTATGTTGAAGATGCTACTGAGCGTGGTCCCAACTACGAGCAGCGCCGCTGGGAGGAGGAGCATTTTCACGCTGGAATGTTGCACTTCGGCGCCAAGGATGCTGGGGAGAAAAGCAAAAAGTCGGCCAAGACGTACGAGGTCATCATGGATGACGAGATTGAGTTTGTTCAAGCCTTGAAGATGCCCGGAACCATGAAAGACAAAGAGAAAAAGGTCGAGGTAAGATTTGGGATCTGTTAAAAAAAATGTTTTCCTCCCTCTCCCCCCTTCTCAGAGAAGGGAAATAAACCTAATTGTGCATGTGTATCATGCTAAGAGTTTGTTGATTTAAGGTAGACTGATGGAACTTGAATGCATGTATGTGAGTACATGCATGCACCAAGAACCAAAGGCTTGGCATTTTCGAGAATTAACTTTTTTTTTAGGGGGGAGAGGAGGTGGGGGAATCTTTAAGGGAGTTAAATGTAATTTTGACAAGGAAACAATGTTCCAGGCAAAAAGTCTTTCAAAGAGGGGAGTCGTTATTTTGGAGTATCTTTACTTGAAATTTAAAGAGAAAAAAAATTGTTTAATGAAGATGCTTGTAACTGACGTTTGTGAAGCAGAGAAGTGTTCTTCAGCTGAATCAAGCACAAAATCTTCACTACTTATGACCTCCACCTCAGACTTATTCCCTGTCAGTTTAGAGTTAAGACCGAAAGAGCTGGATGTAGAACTTTGATAAGAAAAGAAAAAAGAAAAATGATAAAATACTGTAAAATATGAACATGACAGTAATGGATGCTTTGCCATCGGAGATAGAACTTGTAGGTGGTGGGACTTTATAGAGTCAAAATTTCCACAGCTCTTCCCACTAACCGGAAGATGTTTTTACTATTTTTGGTGGACAGGGAAAAAGTGATACCTGAACACAATTAGACAAGGTTACCCTTTTTACATCTAGCTCTTATGGACAACATTTATCTTATTTCTTTCAAATGTGAAGTGGACTTCAAAGGGAAACGAGCCGAATTAAACCACATTGTTTAAACTTCGTCTTTTTTTTTCTTTTTTCTTATAGAACAGGGAGTACTTTACAATGGGAACAAAGAAATGCTGTCTGTCTGTCTGTTTGTCTGTCTGTCTGTCTGTCCGTCCGTGGTCAAAATGTGTTCCACTCGTTCCACACAAAACTTCTGGGCCGATCTTTTTGAAAATTTGTAGGTATGTTCATTTTGGGTCATGGATGATGCCCGATGTTTTATTATACCAGAAAAGCCATTACAAATGGCCATAAATGATAATTTAAAAAAATCAAGTCCGATAAGGGAAATAACCACCGCACTGTCGAGGTTTTTTTTCCTGCCACTAACTGGAAATTGTCTCCCCTCTTGGCACTGTGCTGGGAGTACGTTTATGGGTTTGCATCTTGTTTGTTTCCTCTCTGTCTCTTTTATGTATCAATGTAAATGTATTTGTCAGGCTGGGTGATGGGCTGAATTCCGCAAACTTCCCAGGGATTGGCGGGAAGAAGGATCAGAATCCACCTACTGGCATGACTCTAGTACTGGACTCTGTGGAGGAACAGTTTCTTAAAGGGACACTAAGAACAGGTTCAGAAAGTTTTGTAACCCTGACGTCCCTGTAGAAGTGAACGTACGTGATCCCTTGGAAATGAAAGCAAGACTCGCTGTCAGTGTGCTTTTGACTTTGTCTTTTTTGTTTCAGCATCGAAAAAGAAAATAGATGATTGAAAACTAGATAATACTGGGTGAAGCAAAACCATCAGAAACACAGGTCTTTCAAGGGAGGAAGTTTAATTGAAGGATTTTTTTTTCAAAAGGTTTCCATGTAATGTAATGTAACATATATATATATATATATATATATATCTCTCTCTCTCTCTCCCCATCATTTTCTTGTACAGGTTAGGAATTTAGCAGAATTTGGCCAATTTTGTCCTTTATCATTGTTAGTTTTGTGGCTTTTTTTTTGGTTTTGTTTTCCAGAAGCTGAGCAAGATGGGGTGATGTTCATCTATACATGAAATATCTGTGCATAAAAAGGGGTGATGTTTATCTGTACAGTTCTCTTTGTACTTTGTCCTGGTAGTTTGTTTGTTCAGTTTTGATATTGGTAGCTCAGCATATGAAACATTGTATTTTGATTTTCACTGATGGTACCCCCCCAAAAATGCTCTATGGACAAAAATGTCATTAATTTTTCTCACATACATAATGCAGTCTGCCAAGCTCTCAACTCTGTCACTACTGGAACGGGAAAACCTGAGTGAGGCAGAGCTGAAGCGGGCGCAGATCGAGGAGACGCAGCGCAGCCTTCCCATCTACCCCTTCAAGAAGGACTTGATCGGTGCCATCCGGGAGCATCAGGTGCTGATCATCGAGGGGGAGACTGGGTCGGGAAAGACCACACAGATCCCCCAGTATCTTCATCACGCAGTGAGTGTGCATGGGCCTGCTGGTTGCACCGTCTTTGACCGTCAGTCTGTCTGTGCCTTTTTCTCGGATTTCGTCTCCCTCTGTCTGTCTGTCTGTCTGTCTGTCTGTCTGCCTTCTGTGAGCTCTCTCTCTCTCTCTCTTCTCTCTCTCTCTCTCTCTCTCTCTCTCTCTCTCTCTCTCTCTCTGTTACTTACCTTTCAGCATCTCTTGAAATCTCTGCCTCCTTCGCTGTCTCTCACTCTCTCTTTCACTGCCTCATGCATCACATATAACGCATATGTCTGTACTTATCAACATTCTGTCTCCCCTCCTCTCTCTCTCTCTCTCTCTCTCTCTCTCCCCCTGTCCTCTTTCCCTTCTCTTTCTCTCTCTCTCTTTCTTCTCCTTTTTAATTTTCTCTGTTTCTTCCTTCATCAATAAATTTTCTTCATATCTTTCTCAGTGTGTGTATTTGTGTGTATGTGTGTGTGCGCGCGCGCACTTGTCCTCTTTAAAGAAAATTTCCCACTACAGTCACTGATGCAGATGTACCATGTTACAAAATAAAGAGGAGCTTCAAATAAAATGACCTGCAGACCAGCCACTGTGGTGAAGTGGTTAGCATCGCGGACTCCCGGCTGGGAGGTCGTGGGTTCGAATCCCATCAGAGTCATGTGTGTTTTTCTGCCCCGACCGGCTCCTACCCAGAGTTGAGTTTGCTGCGGACTCAGTTGGGAAGACTGGGACCACACAGCCGAGTTTCATCCACGTAATGGATGCGTTTCTGAGAGTGTTGCTCAGATTTCCTGACCAACACTGCAGGTGCCTGTACCTCTCGGGCCTGGTTGATGCCGGGATATGTTATGAAAGGAAACGTAGAGTACAGCCCTGTCATGTAGTCTCAGACCGAAATGGAAATCCGTAGCATCATCTTAATCATCCTCATTCTCATCGATCAGCATAAAAAAAATGTCTCAAATTCTGTGGCCTTTCATGCCCTGCTCACATGGTGACCTCAGTTTCGATGCCCTCTCCACGTCTGTGGTCTTGGTTTGGTTCCGTTGGGGTCACCGGTATCGGCGAGGCAATGGGGGCTGTTGTTGGACGGACGTGGTGGCGTCCTCCGGAGGGAGAGCTCACTCATGCCAACTCTGCGACTAAGCAATTGTCATCAGTAGGGGGCTTAGTAGGTGGTGTCCTGCGTATGTTAGATCAGAACAGGCGCCACTGAACACCACCGAAGTGACTCGGCAGCAGTGCAGTGTCTCCTCCGGTGGGTTGCCTCTTGACAACTTGACATTGACTGCTCCCTGTGGATTGCCGGTGCTGGGGCTGTGGCAGGGCCAACCAGGCTGTGGCTGTGGATGGGGTGTCGGAATGAACGGCGTGGGTGCACTGCCTCTGAGGTGGCGCAGAGGTTGGGACAGCAACAAAAAAAAAAAAAAAAAAAATGACCTGCAGACATGTAAAGACAGTGTGATGGAGCATCATGGATCATGTGGATGTGTTTATTTTGAAGTGTGAGGAAGATTGCCCTTGCCTGTATACTACCCCACGCACGATACAGGGAGACCCACCAAATGAGTTCTTCCCTGTCTTTGGAGATTTGGATTTTTTTTTTCTGCAACATCTTACACTTTGTACTGAATTGATCTCCCCCCAAAGACTGCCCATAAAGACCCTTTTTTGTAAGGAGTTCAGGAGGCAGTTATCCCATTTGATGTGACGTGAACTACACAGGAAGGAAGGGAGGCAGATCTGCACTTTGAGACGACTGTGAGCTGGTGTTCCGCTTCTTTCTGCTCCAGGTGGTGGGCATTTCCACCATAGTCATCATTCTGATCTACCTGCTGTGGACCTCTGTGGTCCTCTCTTTAGCCTTCAGGCAAGTCCTGAGGTCTTCCTGGAGACTGTCCCCAGGTCTGCTTGGGCCTTGCGGAGTCCACCTCATATGTGGCTCTCTGTGGATTGACCCTCGACACTGGGAGATCAGATCCTCGAGGGGAACTCACCCATAGTGAATCCCTGTGAATTGACTTTTGACCCTCATGGGTAGCTCCCCCCGCTCCCCCCATCCCAGATAAGTCTATGTTCCCATGACTGTCATCAGGTCAGTTCATGGTATCTTTTCTTCTACCTCCTACCCACAGGGCTTTCAATGCAGAGCTTCTCTAGGATTGTCTGTGTCCAGGTAACGCCATTTGCTTGTCCTGATCTTGACCGCTGTTTGATGTTTAAGTGCCGTTCTTTCTGGATGTTTGTCACTCCGTCCATTTGCATAAGATGTAGAATCTGCTTTAGGTTTTTGTGATAGATGTTCAACACGTGTTTGCACTATGAGAACAGTGGCTATGGGAACTGTCCAAATGAGTTTTGTTCTTGTAGTTTTTGTATTAGTGTGTGTGTGTGTGTGTGTGTGTGTGTGTGTGTGTGTGAGAGAGAGAGAAAGAGAGAGGGTATTCTCCTAACACTTTATGTTGGATGGTCTTATTACCTGCACGACTCATTTCCCAAGCAACAGACAGTAGAGGTGTTTTGGATATGTGTGTGTGTGTGTGTGTGTGTGTGTGTGTGTGTGTGAGACTATTCTCCCTAACACTCTGTGTTTGATGGTCTTATTATCTGCACAGCTCATTTCCCTAGCAACAGACTCTGAAGGTGTTTTGGATAGTGTGTATGTGTGTGAGTGGGCTTAGTTTGTGCAGTGTGATACTCACTATGACCATCTTTTTTTTTCTCCCCAAGGGCTTCACGAAGGATGGGAAGAAGGTGGGGTGCACTCAACCCCGTCGTGTGGCGGCCATGTCGGTAGCTGCGCGTGTGGCAGAGGAGATGGGCTGGAAACTGGGCAATCAGGTAACTCTCGGCTTTACAGCTGTCAGCGGTAACTCCTGTCCCTGTTATCGGCTAACTGTTTTGATTTTGAAAATTCTTTTAAAAAGAAGAAGAGTGACAAATTGAGTGTTGTTCCCTTCTTTTCTGATTTATGCCAAACAAAAATGATTTGTGAAATAAAGCAGCCTATTGTGGAAATATCTCTTCTGATTTATGCCAAACAAAAATGATTTGTGAAATAAAGCAGCCTATTGTGGAAATGTCTCTTCTGATTTATGCCAAACAAAAAAAATGATTTGTGAGATAAAGCAGCCTATTGTGGAAATATCTCTAGCTCCACATGCATGTCACTACTTTTTTTTTTTAATCCGCACATTCTGATGTTAAATTGTGGCAGTTATAATGTTATTATAAATAACAACAATAACAGAGATGACTGATTGTTTCGACAACAGTGTCATCATCATCCTTATTATTCTTCACACCATTTCATTGTTCAAATGCAGACGAGAACCAAGCTTGCTTAACTCAATGTGTTATCTTTGAATTTTTGTTTAATTAATGTTCAGTCAGTCAGTGAATTATGGCAAAAAAAACTTCAAACTTTTCCTCCATTAATAAAAAAAAAAAAAAAGTCAGTGAAAATGAAAAGGGTTTGAAAAAATCTCCTTTTTTTTTTTTTTTCCAAAATTAAGCACAGCAAAATGAGAGGGAGATTACAATTTGAATAAAAACAGAGTTGGAAGATGGGATATACACACCCTGCATGTCCAAGCTGTTCCCTGCACAAAATAGGGAACAGTGTTACACCATCTGTTGGACTTCGGTTGTAGTCACTTACAAATGGTTTCTCCTTCAGGGATTTATCAGTTTTGCAGCTGGAAACCTCAGAATGTGAGGAGAGAAAAGGGAAGAATGTGTATGTGAAATGATTGTGTACGGAAGTAATGCCACTGAAGAGGAAACAGGAGGTAAGACAGCAAAGGTAGAAGAAAAAAAAAAAAAAAAAAGCCCAACTGTTCTTGAGTTGCCTTTCTGACACATGGAAATGAAAACAACGTTCCATGCTCTTCCGTGGTTCTGTCATGGAAAGGAGTTTCTTCAGACTTCCGTTTCAGGGTCGTGGTTCATGTAGAGCGGACAGTGGATTTGGAGCCTAGAGAACTCCTCATGTGCAGAAAGGGAAAACGCCCATAGTGTCGCTGTTTGCTCATACAAAGCAGTCCAGCCAGATTTCCTTCCCTTTCAGTCCTTCAGGGTCTGTGTTTTCTTCCTCTCATTTGACATTCCTTCCCAGCAGTGCTGCCGCCACAGTGCTCATTCCGACTCCACTGTTCATAGCCTCACTCGTTGTCGTTCTGCTGCAGTCCCAGTGTTGTTGTTGTTGTTGTTGTTGTCGTCGTCGTACCCTGGCTGAAAGACTCCAGGGATCATCCGAACAGCCAGAGTACTTGAACACTATAATACAAATGCATCAGCTGGGGATGAGAACATTACATGTGTGACCGTTTTTGATTACCCCGCCACATGGGCAGCCACTCTCCAACTTCAGGGGATTTTGGAGACTGATAATGTTATGCTAGGAACTTGTCAGTAGTCCCAGTTCCAGGGTTCATTCCTGAATGTGTACAAAACCAAACAAACCAAAACAAAATTAAAAAAAAAAACAACTCCAAATGAACCTCCAAGATGGTGATGAAAGTAACTCTAAACTTTGTAGTGAATTTTGATGCTGTAAAGATCTTCATCTTGCATATGTATGTTCTTTGTGTAAATATGTCCCTCAGCTCATGCAGTCATCTAGCATACTCAAGCAGTGTCTTGTTGCCTGTTTGTGATGGTCAGGTGGGCTACAGCATCCGCTTTGAGGACTGCACCTCAGAGAGAACCATTCTCAAGTACATGACAGACGGCATGCTGCTCCGCGAGTTCCTCAGCGAGCCCGACCTCTCCAGTTACAGGTGAGGCAGTGCTCGGTAGCAGTGTTTGGTTGTTGTGGAGTGTGGTCTGTGCTGATGTGTTTGGTGTCTGTTGGATTTTTCTTTGAGCTGTTTTTTTTGTTTTGATCTATGGTGTTTGTTTGTATTGCACGATACTGTGTTGTGTTTTATTGTGCTCATTGAAGGGGCATGTATTGTCTTTTGTTCCTTTTCTTTAATGCTGGTCGTTTATTTATTTTTAGCTGCTGCAACTTCTGTACCATATATGTGAAATCACTCTCAACAGGTTGCTCATCCAAGCACTTCCATAACAGCCACACACAGGCTTGTTCTGCTGTAAGGCTTCCAACCAAGCCAACCAACAATCGACCTGTTTCATGGTCAAGTCATTACAAAAAGTTGTCCCCTCCCCCCACCCCTTCTGAGCTCATCACCCTGATCTCTTCTTCCCTCTCCCTCGCTTCTCAGACCCATCTCCCCGCTTTTCTTTTTTTTTTTTTTTTTAAACAAAACAGCAATAATAACAATGATAATGATGCACACCAACAGAATGATTCAGGAGTAGTTCAGTGTCTTCTCTGGTGGGGAGGGGGGGTGTGGTGGGGCTTGCAAAGTCTGGCACCTTTAACCACCCGTAATCTGCTGGTGTTGGTGTTCTGGCAGAACAATATGAAAGTGGTGTATAAAAGAGACTAGCAGGAGTGGCAAGACAGCAGTTTCATCAAGAAAATGGTACAGGGAAAATAGTAATGATGATGATGACAAGAACGATAGTAGTACTAATGATTGTTGTGGTGACTGACATTACATTAAATAATGATAACCATCATGTAACAATAATTACACTAACTGACAGGTTATGTGAGATTATTATGGATGCTGCACATCTTCTGAACAAGGCATCCTACATGGTTTTA
Source organism: Conus canariensis (assembly GCA_033310375.1). NCBI lineage: Eukaryota > Metazoa > Mollusca > Gastropoda > Neogastropoda > Conidae > Conus > Conus canariensis. Next base: position 35,424,802 of record CM065735.1, read on the forward strand.
AGCGAGGAAAAAGTTTGCGCATGTTGATCAATAATCTTGCTAAAAAAAATCTTCAGAAATGTATGTGTCTGAGTTGGAACAAATGATATGTTGAATATGAGAAAGCTGACAAGGGGAGGCGATAATGATATGCACTTACCTGGTCCTTTTTTGTGTTTGAGTCACAGAAATTGTGCATGCCAGTCATGAGAGTCTAAAAGACTTATGAAGTGTTGGATACCCAGTCTATTTGTAATGATTAGTAGTGTGCTGTGAAGTTGGGCTGACACTTGCAAACAGTATACTGTTTTCAAGAATGGAAAAAATTTCCTTTTGTCAACAACATTTTACGATAACCAATATCTCCATTTGCATGAAGACTTTGAGAAGCCAGTGCACAGTCTTCAAAATGAGCAACCAGTCACAAACTGCAAAACAGCAACCATTTTGAAGAGATCCAGTCAGAAAAGAGAAAACTACCCTGCCATCTCTCATTGTTAATGTTCTGTTGAAAAGGAGCCTAATGCGAAAATGTAAGAGAACTTTGACACTGTTTTTACATGTTTAAATCAGGGCAAGGATCACACACTAGCATGTCGGGGATAAAAGAATTGCATTCCTCATAGAGAAAGGTTTGTGTGAAAACATTTGCGGAAGAAGATGAAGTTTGGTGTGGAAGCAAATTTTTGCATGCATTAGCCAAGGTATCAAGACTCAAGTTGAATGAACTCTGCTGTAATTCATGGACAGGAGAATGATGGCCAATGCCTCGTCACTGGAAACCGAATGCCAAGGCAGGGATTTCCTTTTTTTTTTTTTTTTTGATCAGTGAGCTGTTACATGGTGTTGCAGTGTGCTGATCATTGACGAGGCTCACGAGCGCACCTTGCACACGGACGTGCTGTTTGGCCTGGTCAAGGACATTGCTCGCTTCCGCCCTGACCTCAAACTGCTCATCTCCAGCGCCACGCTGGATGCGCAGAAATTCTCTGAGGTGGGTTGTGGAGGGAATCATCGGGGAGGAGAGGAAGGAGTGGATGTTTGAATGTGTGTGTTGTGTCTTTGTACGTATGCATGTGTGTGTGTGTGTGTGTGTGTGTGTGTGTTTGAATGTGTGAGTGTACTGTCCATGCTTGTTGTGTATGTGTGTTATGTGCATTTGTATGCATGTATGTGTCTATGCATACTTGCCAAAGTGGTTTTGAATATGTATGTGTCTGTGTGCGTGTATGCTAGTCAATATACATTACTGTTTGATCTTTAATATTTTTCTCTTTTTTTTTCTCTGTTGCATTCTGTTTTTGTCGCTACTCTCTCTCTCTCTTTCTCACTCTCTCTCTCTCTCTCTCTCTGCTCCCTTCACTCTCTCTCTCTCTCTCTCTCTCTCTCTCTCTTCTTTGGTCCCTTCACTCTCTCTCTCTCTCTCTCTCTCTCTTTGGTCCCTTCACTCTCTCTCTCTCTCTCTCTCTCTCTCTCTTGCTCTCTGTGCTTAGCTCCCAATGTTGTCTTACCATTATCATAATCATTATCACCTCGTTTCTTTCCTGTTGTTTTTTTTTTCTCTTTCTTTTTTGCTTCTTCATTTCTTCTTTCCTGTACGTCTGCAGAGAGAAAACAAATCACTTTTTGAGTACAGCTGTTTGAACAACAAAAAAAGAAAAAAAAAAACGAAAAAAGGAAGTGAGACAAAAGAATAATTGTGTAGAGAGGGCTTTGGAGTTTGAATTTTTGTCATGCAAAGAAGTTGACAGGGGGAAGCTTTTGTGAACCTGGTATCAGCAGTGGTCTTTGCACAAGCTGAATGAATGCATGATGTTTGATGCATACTATCTCTTAATTTTTTTTTTGTTTCAGTTTTTTGATGATGCCCCAATTTTCCGTATCCCAGGCCGTCGCTTCCCTGTTGATGTCTACTACACAAAGGTAGGTGATTTTTCTTCTGGGTGTAAGCGCTAGTCAAATAGCTACTGGTCATCTTGTTTTTTGTTTTTTTTAACTACTATTATCATCATGTTGTTACTATCGTTGTTTTCTTGTGCATGGGATGTGTTTTTGCTGGATTTTTTGGTCTCATCTGTGTTGGATTTCAGAGCTGTTTTTCAGGCCGGAATAGCTCAGTTGGTAAAACGCCGAACTTGTGATCCTGGGGTTACGGGTTTCGAATTTCGGTACAGGGGAATTTTCCCTCGGAGTTAACATTGGTTCTGACTCCATTCCCCATACAGTCCTTCGAATGAGACTGTAAACCGAGGTTCCATGTGTGAACGCACGCACATCATCTTGCACACACGTCAAATCCCATCACCAACTTTTGGAAGAGAAGGCCAGTTTGGCCGTTGGTATGGATGACACGTTACACATAGCACGCACCTTCCCTGAAGGTGGAGTATGGCTGCCTTAATGGTGGTATAAAAAATGGTCATACACACAAAACTCTACTGCCTGTCTATACAGGCAGTGTCTGCAGGAGTATCAGCCTGCGTATGCAGAAAGAAAGAAAGAAGAAAGAGCTGTTCTTCCAATGAAATACACTTCTTTTCTAGTGATGACTACAGCAAAACCTTGTCATAAAGACCCTGAAAGACTTCTTTACCTTTAAAGGACTCGGCTTTCCTGGCATGTTTTTCTGTTAGTTTTCACACGATTCACCTGCCAACAAAGACTTCCCTTAACCGTTTATCTGCCCTTCCTTCCTGTACCCCCTGGCTGCGAATGGCCAGGTAACTTCAGCTTCACCCTATTCCGCCCGCAAGGGTGACCTTGGATTTAGTTGTCATACAGTTGTTTTGAAAGGTTTGAGTGTTAAGACTTGCGGGTGACAGCTTTTGCCCAAGTGGCCACCATTTGCAGTCTGTTTTGGAATTGTTGTTTTTTCAGTGTATGTTCAGTGCGACTGTGGATGACAGTGATAGGGGACTGTCCATTCAACGCTGTAGGAGACAACTTGGTGCTCTAGGCTCAACTCAGTCTGCAGCAACAGCTTAGTAAAGCGTGTAATCTATACCAGTATGTCTGTACTCGGTTGAAACTTCAGTGGCAGTGCATGAACCTGTCAAGAAAAGTGTGTGTGTGTGTGTGTGTGTGTGTGTGTGTGTGTGTGTGTGTGTCTGTTGAGATGATGGATAGATTCCAGATTCATAGAATGAAGGGAAGGGGGGAGGGTGTGTGACCACAATGTTTAGTTTTAAACATCTGCACACGAACACATACATACTGAACATATGGACTTTAAGATTTTACACAAAGTTTAGGGTGATTTAGACTTTGGAAGAAAAAAAAAAGATTTTGTAAATGAGTTTTAGAACTTCAAATATATTTGGTGCTTTAAAAAAATCAGTCGGATAGTTCCAGGTATGTTTAAAAACATGTTGATAGTGAAAGGTTGAGAGGTCCCCATGAGGATGCTTGGGACTCTTTCAGTACAAATTGTCTCCTGGCCTGTTCTGTGATAGTGACTGCTTCTTTGCTGTTACTATCTCAACTGTGACTGGTTTTCTTTTTGTCTGTCTGTATGGTATTCTAATTTTTGTTCTGCCTTTTTGGCTCATTTTCCTGTCTTTGTTGTAGTAGATTTTAGCACTTCTTTTTTCTTGTTTCATTTTGTAACATGCAAGCTTTTTGTCTCTTGGCGATCAGGTCCTGAGACAGTACATAGTTTAGAATTGGTTCATGCTGTCTGTACCGCTTTATTCATTTTCTAAACGGCTTCTCTTTTTTGATATAGTTATATTCAAGTTTTCTATCCATCTTTTTTTTAACTCTTTTGTAAATTGGAGGTGAAAGATAACGGAATACCTAATGTTCTCAAGAAGGCCTAGTCTGTAGACCATGTGATAACTTCAATGCATGTAACTGAAAAACAGTTGTAATTACAGTGATTGATGTTATTTCTTGGAGGACAGAACTATGCTTTTTACTCTTTGTGGTGCCAGTCATGGAAAAGGCCACGTACAGCCTCAGGAGGGAGAGGAGGAGAGGAAAATGTCTGCATCATCCATGACTGAAAAATATTTGAAGTGGCCCAGAATAACTGGGGAGGAAGAGGAGGAGGAGGAGGAGAAGGAAACATAAACATCATCCATACTTGGAAAAAGAGGAAGATGACCAGATTATTTTTAAGAACAAACCTTTATGTCACATATTCATGATTTAAGACTGTGCAGAAGAATATGAGCTGAATCATTGATTACGCATTGATGCAGATTTGGACAAGAATATATATATATATATTTTTTTATTCTTTTTCTATAATACTCACTGATAATAGTTGGTATGCGTTAACATGGGAAACAATACCTCAGATTTTAAGGGAACTCAGAGAGGTTTTTTTTTTCTCTTGAAGTTCAGTGAGCTATCCATTCTGCACATTCTGCCCCCTCCTACCCAAAATAACCTTTTTTGCTTTTAATTAGCAACTAACTTCCTGTGGTGAGTTGATTTGTTGTTAATGCAGTATGTGGCTCACTGACTGCGACAGGCACCAGAGGCCGACTACCTGGATGCGGCTGTGGTGTCAGTGCTGCAGATCCATGTGTCGCAGCCCCCAGGAGACATACTGGTCTTTCTGACGGGTCAGGAGGAGATTGAAACAGCCAATGAAATGCTGCTGGTGGGTCCTCTGTGTGTGTGTGTGTTGTGTGTGTGCGTGTGCGTGTGTGTGTGTGTGCAGGGCGTGCATGCCGATGTGTGTGCAGGCGTACATGAACATCTGGTTTGCAGACATGTTTACCCTTACAATTTTGCCGTAATTTTTATGGAAAAAAATCGAAATTATGGGAATTACAGGGGAAAAAATCAAAGAAAGAAAATTGTTAAACGCGAAGTTTTGTCTGCTACCCTTTCGATCAAAAGCAGTAAGAAGACATTTCCCAGCGTGCCTTGCGTCTTTTACCTTGTCAAAGATGGCAATGAAGCAGTCTTACGTGCCAACGGCCGGCTCTTCCAAATCTTTTAAAAGTTGCAAAAGTATTGCGATTATGAAGATTATGTGTGTTTTTTTCCTTCAAATTACAGGTTTTTGTCTGAGATATTACGGGTACATGAATTTGGGGTAAACAGGTCTGGGTTTGTATACGACTTGAAAAGTGGGCTTCATAAGTATACACATATTTTGCCACTGGTATGGAAGTCTAGAAGTAACTATGTTTGCTGGTGCATAGTCTTAGAGTTAGAAACTCTCACGCAGGGCATAGCAAGTGGTGTGTTAAAAATAGCACCACTGAGCGGCACCAGAGTGAGTGAGCAGCAGTGCAGTGTCTTCTCTGGTGGTTGGCCTCGTAAGGACCAGACATTGCTGGCTCCCTGGGGACTGCTGAGGTTAAGGGAGCGACAGAACAAGCTGGGGTGTGGTTGTGTTTGTGGGAGCCAGAGTGAGCATCATCATGGAAAAGGCGTTAACATGAAAAGTCCATATGAAAAAGAACAGTTTAGGAATGTCACACTGATTTTATCAGGATCTTTTGATTTGACTTGGACATTAGATTGTGTGTCTGTTTGGGTTGGGTGGCTGTTGTGGGACAAATCTGAAAAAATTGACAGGAGAGGAGAGAAAGTTGGCTGTGGGAGGTAACTCTGGATGATAGAGAACTGGACTATGTATGGACAAGGACTTGGCTCCCTTCTCTCTCTCTCTCTCCTCTCTCTCTCTCTCTGTTTTGGACATCCCAGTCAAGATGTTGTTCATGCCAGATGATTAGAAGACATTTATGCGGACACTAAGTACAAAGAAAATGCATATCTGAACATTTCATTTCTGCTATTTCTCTTCCTGTTTCATAGTTTTCTTTCTATATTTTGTTTTCGCAGTTTGTATTGTTGGGTTGTTGTTGATGTTGATGTTGTTGTTGCTGACCATGACGTGTGTGGAGTGGTGTTGGTGCAGGAGCGGACGCGGAAGCTGGGGGGGAAGATCAAGGAACTGATCATTCTGCCCATCTACTCCACCCTGCCCTCAGACATGCAGGCTAAGATCTTCGAGCCCACCCCGCCGGGGGCCAGGAAGGTAAGACATCAGAGCAGGCTGTGTGGATGAAGGTGAGGCGTTTGGGTGTGGACTCGGGTCAGATGTGGAGGAAGGTTAGATCAAAAGTGCATGGCCTGGGCCGTTAACTCATGCACTTGTCTGTACTGTCTCTGTCACCGTCACTGATAGAAAGTGAAAAAAAAAAAATAACATCAAAATGTTTATAGGCCATTCTGATGTTGGTGTGGATGCTTCCTGCTCAAGACACAGTGTCTCAGTGCTCAGCTGTTCCCAAATAACAGTATAGTATGAGACAACAGACCCTAGACTCTTCAATAGGTGGGTCATTAATAAATGATCAGGGACAGTGGGCAGATACTAGCAGTTGGATGAATGAGGTGCGCACTATCTATGTGTGTGTGCACATATATTTCTATGAAGTATTGTTGGGTGCAAGTTTAGTTGCTTTTTTTTCCCACGTACGCAGGCATGGACACTCCCTGTATAGACAGGCAAGGATTAATCCCATCTACCCAACAAAGGGAGTGGAGTTTTGTGCGTATGACTGTTTTTTATCCCTGCCATTAAGGCAGCCGTACTCCACTTCGGGGAAGGTGCATGCTATGTGTAACATGTCATCCACACCAACGGCCAAACTGGCCTTCTCTTCCGAAAGTTGGTGATGTGATTTGACGTGCGTGCAAGATGATGTGCGGTGCAAGTTTGATCAAAGTTGGACCCTTGAAATGAAAACCCGTGAACCCTGCGTGTGTTGTCAGGTTGTGCTGGCCACCAACATTGCAGAGACGTCACTGACCATTGATGGCATCGTCTACGTCATCGACCCTGGTTTCTCCAAGCAGAAGAGCTACAACGCCAGAACTGGCATGGAGTCGCTGGTGGTCACTCCCATTTCCAAGGTTAGACGTCTGTCATTTGTTTTCTGTTCTGTTTTCATGATAATGTGAACAGACATCAGAATCTGCCACCATGGTACAGTCATTAGTGTCAGTGGTTGTGGGCTTTGAAGTCATGGGTTAGATTCCTACCAGTGGTATATGTTTATGAGATTTTTCAGCCCCCGCCAGCTCCTATACCAAGAGTACTTAGTGTGGCACAGGCTCAAATGGGACCATATTGTCAAGTTTAATTCAGTTAATGAATGTTTCTGAGAGAATGTTGCTCACAGTTTTTGACCAGCATCGTCTGAGCCCACAGAACTTGAGACATCATTTGTGCTGGTCAGTGATGATGATAACGATAGTATTGTATGATTTCATTCAGTCTGAAGAAGACTTAAGTAAACCCACAGACATTTTCTCAGAGTTTTTGCCCCTGTTCATAACCTCTCCTATTCTGTTCAGTTGAATACACAAGCGCCAGAACAGGCTGTCTCTGTTCTTCTGCTATGCAGGCATCGTCCAACCAGCGAGCGGGACGGGCAGGGCGGGTGTCGGCCGGCAAGTGCTTCCGTCTGTACACAGCGTGGGCCTACAAGAATGAGCTGGAGGACAACACCATCCCCGAGATCCAGAGAACCAACCTGGGCAACGTGGTGCTTCTGCTGAAGGTGAGGGTCAGAGGGCAGCCAGTGTCAGGCATGGCAGTCATCTGTGGTTTTTTGAGGGGGGTGAGGAGGGGAAGGGCATTTGGCCAGGTGGATAGAGCACTATTCCTGTTATTCAAGACTTCTGTGTTCAATCCTCACTGGAAACAGGCAACTTAGAGGAGATGTCAGGACCAGTATCTGTGCACTCCAACAACCTGTTCTGTGGAGGAGACGTTAAACTAAGGTCCATTGTATGACCACATACAATTGACCTTGTACGCATGTTAAATGCCATTCCATTCTTTTTAGCGGATTAGGTTGTCATGTGCCACTGTCATGTTTGACACAAAAGTCAACAACAACCATGACATGCTGACTGGGGGTGTGTTTATGTCCTTCCTGAAAGCAAAATGTGGCTGCCTTTAATTGTTCACTTGAAAAGGGTCGCATCAACATCTCCCCTACGGTTGGCCTTGGACTTCTACCCAGGGCACAAAAGAAGAAATCCTCGTTTCGGAGCATGTCCTCTTTGTTGTTGTTGTTCTTCATGCAAATGCCTGGGAACAAGATTCATTGTTTGATTTGCTGGAATGAAATGCCAGTAATGAGGAATTTGAAAAAGAAACATGATTCAGACCATGGAGAAAGCAGATTAAGGGTACGTTGTGTTGTCAACTGAATCAGACCAAAAGTGGACATGCAGGTGGAAAGGGGGGGGGGGGGGGGGGAGGGAAGGGAAGGGGCGTTTTGAGAGCAGAAAGTCTGGTATAAAGGGAGTCGTGAACAGGTTTCTTGAACAGTTATTAATTGTTTGCAATGCCCCTTTCCCACTCCATCCCGCTCCATCTATCTTCCCTGTTCAGTTTTTAGGCCGGGGGCTGGAATAGCTCAGTGGTAGAGTGCCAAACTCGTAATCTTGGGGTTGCAGGTTCAAATCTCCACTGGGCCGTTTCGGTACAGGGGGATTTTTCCCTCGGAGTTAACATTGGTTCTGACTTCATTCCCCATACAGTCCTTTGAATGAGACTATAAACCGAGGTTCCGTGCATGAACTTACGCATAACATCTTGCACACATGTAAAATCCCATCACCAACTTTCGGAAGAGAAGGCCAGTTTGGCCGTTGGTATGAATGACACGTTACACATAGCATGCACCTTCCCCAAAGTTGGAGTATGGCTGCCTGAATGGCGGGATAAAAAACGGTTATACACACAAAACTCCACTTCCTTTGTTGGGTAGATGGGATTAATCTTTGCCTTTCTATACAGGGGGTGTCTGCAGGAGTATCAGCCGCGTACGCAGAAGAAGAAGTTTTTAGGCCCCAGTGGGTGGTGGTGTGTTTGACAATTCGCCTCCCTTCCCTTTCACCCCTGCCTTTGCCATTTTCTTTTTTTTTGTTGTCAATTACAGACTTGGACAGGCAGAGTTGTGATGCGACTGCCTCCTTACCCCTTACCCCCTTTCTTCTCTCCGTCTAGTTATCTTTGTTTTTCATTGTTTCGTTTTGGCGTGCCATGTAGTGCACAGGTTCCAACAGTTTTCTGGAAATATCCAGAACTGTGTTGAAGGCAGTGAAAATGTTGCTGTACAGTTCCAGTCTCAGGTTCCGGGCTGCATGTCATCCAGAATGTTTCATTTCATTGTCAGCGTTTCATTGTATTGTCAGTGCTGTAGGAGACTTGAAACTGTTGGTAAATGTCTACTTGAAAATAACGTTATCTCAGTAGGAGAGACAACAAAAATTGTGTCCCTTTTTCTTACATTGTTTGATTTCTACCTCCATTAGGAGACAGTGTTTTCACATGCATCAGCAAGACCATGTAAAAACTGTTGAATCAGTTTCAGTTAAACTTGTTGGAAGGATGGAATGCGGGTCAAGGTCGAATCGGTTAACTTTTGGTTCAGATCCAAATTAAAAGTCAGATTCATGTGCTTTACAGCAAGATTAAACTAAAACTACAATTCTTATTTTAACATAACTTGGTGAAAAGATGGAATGTGTCCGTAGTTGAAGCCATACATTTTTGGTGGGATCCAAAGTCATGATCGCTTTAACCGTGGCAGAGGTCTGCATCCTTATATTTTCTGGTCTTTTTCCATGAAACCAGTCTCTGGCATCAACGACTTGATCCACTTCGACTTCATGGACCCCCCGCCCCACGAGACGCTGGTGCTGGCTCTGGAGCAGCTGTACGCGCTGGGCGCCCTCAACCACCAGGGGGAGCTGACCAAGCTGGGGCGACGCATGGCTGAGTTTCCCTGTGACCCCATGATGTCCAAGATGATCCTGGCCTCGGAAAAGTGAGTGTGCTGACAGCTGTCACATGTGTGTTTGTGAACGGGTAGATTGGGTGGGTGTCGATGTGGACTGGTGTAGGTTTGGATACGTGTATAAGCATGGGTTAGTTTGGATGTGGATGGATGTGTGTGTGGGTGGATCTAAGTGTGGGAGAAACATAGGTTTGGGTAAGGTAAGTTTCAGTGAATGAAGATGAGGGTTGTTGGGGTAGTACATAAGTATGGGTAAGTTGGTAGATGTATTCAGGTGGGGCTTGGATGTAATTGTAGGTGTGTAGGCATGGGTGAGTGTCGATGAGGAGGGGCAGAGGTGGTCTTCTTCTTCTTCTTCTTCTGCGTATGCAAGCTGATACTCCTGTGGACTCTCCCTGTATAGACAGGCAAGTATTTAACCCATCTGCCCAGCAAAGGGAGTGGAGTTTTGTGTGTATGACCGTTTTTTTTTATCCCTCCATTAAGGCAGCCATAATCCAACTTCGGGGAAGGCAGAGGTGGTGATAGGAGACTGTCTTGGAACTGGTTTCCTTAGATCCTGGGTGTGGGTGTAAGAATAGTTGTGCTTACATGCTGTTGTGTGTGGGTGTATCTAACTGTTGCAGAGACGAGGGCAGAAGAGAAGTGATGAAATAACATGTGGTGATTGATTGTTGTTGCTGACGCTGTGTCTCTCAAACTGGAACTGTCCTGCTTTCTGAAATAGGATATATTTTTCTCCCAAGAGTTTTGTTTTTGAAACAACCATGTTTCATTGATTTCCAGCTTGAAACAAGCTTTGTCAAACGAGCAATTTCTCTTACAGTCCAACCACACCCTTTGCTTTGGCACTGTGATTGACAGCGTTGCTGGTAATCATCTGTGGCTTCAGAAAGTGCGCGTGATAGTCTGTATTTTTCCCCACCCGATTCAGTGTACTTGAACAAAAATGTGTTTACTGGTGCATGTCTTATATCCTGATAGCCAAGCTGTAGTTGCAAGCATTGCACAAAGCGCTGAAAGAATGGCGACGTATTCACTGGACAGTCAATGCTCTGTGTTGTGTGGATCAGTTTAATTGCCTTATTGTATAATGCGCTTACCATCGTTGCCATATGTGCTGTCTGAAGTATGCTTGTCCATTAGAGAAATCTGGTGGGACTTTATAAAGCTACATGCAATACTATAGTAAATTCAGTTGACAACCTAGGATTTTTTTTTTTGCAGGTACAGAAAAGTCATTAACAGAGCAATACTGTAGTAAGTACAGTTAACAACCTGATTTTTTTTTTTTAATCTTGCAGGTACAAATGCTCAGCGAAATCGTCACCATCGCCGCCATGCTGTCCGTCAACAACGCCATCTTCTACCGTCCCAAGGACAAGATTGTCCACGCCGACACGGCCCGGCAGAACTTCTTCTCACCCGGTGGTGACCACCTGACCCTCCTGAACGTCTACAACCAGTGGGCGGACACGGACTTCTCCACCCAGTGGTGCTATGAGAACTTCATCCAGCAGCGCTCTATGAAGCGGGCTCGGGATGTGCGCGACCAGCTAGAGGGCCTGCTGGAGCGAGTGGAGATCGCCGTGGTCAGTAACCCTGGTGACACCATCGCCATCAGAAAGGTGGGATCTGTATGTGTATGTGTGTGTGTGTGTGTGTGTGTGTGTGTGTGTGTGTGAGATTGATGTTTTTTTGTTTACAATGTCAGCAGAAAATATCCAAAGATAGATGAAAAACCTCAGGCAAAAGGAATAGAACACACATACTGACAAAAGCCTCTTTAAAATCTGTCCATACTCAGTTCTTTCTGTCCCTGGAAATCATTACAACAAAATGGTTGTTGTGAAGATTGCTTACTGGTCACACCTATCTCACTCGTTCATAACTTTTAAAGAGTAAAGAGGCTTCATCTTTTTATTGAGTGTTGGAATGTGTGCACAAAACTTAAGACTGCCGGTTCCTTGAAGACTTGTTCTGAGTGTTCGACCTGATGTGACTTATAAACATTGTAATGGGTATCACATTTTTTTGTTTGCTGTGATCGTAACATGATTGGTGATAAACACTGTTTTAGACCAGTCTTTTCATTTGTCAGGGCTTGATTTGGTTTTGAATTGAGCCATGGCATTTCACTTCAGAGTGTGCATACTTGCTTGGCACAGAGTGGGTGGCTAGGCTATGAACAAAAATGATCATTGTTGTTATGAAGGGGTGGGATGGGGGTGGGGGTGATTGCATGGTTATTGTTACTTTTGTGGAGTTTGACCTTGCTGTAGCCTAAGTCCCTAGTAACGTGTATATTGCTGTGAGGATGAAGTGGTTGTCACTGCCACCAAGGAGGTTAGGGTCCCCCCCCCCCCCCCCCCATCTGTCGCTTGGTTTGCGTGTCACCAAGATCAGGAAGAAAGCACTGAAACAGTTGTAACCAGACTTCTTCTGTGTAACAATGGAATGTAGCGTAAGGACAGATCCTTGACATGTTGGTGTGGATCTGGATCAGACAGGGGATCCTGGATGCGCTCAGCTATGGCTGAGATTGCCCTTTCCCAATGCTCTTCTGGTTTTCATTGTTTTGGTGTGATTTGCTTGGAATGTATAAGTTAAAGCTTCTTGTTCTGTCATTTTTCTAAAGGTTATCTTTCTGCATGTTTTCCCCTACTAGTTAATTTTTCAGCATGATCATGATTACAATGACATTTGGTCGACCTGTGGAGCTTAGTTCATCAGTATGATCTTAAGGTCGATCTGTAGGATTAAGCTCTTCTGCACCATCATGACTTCGACCTGTGGGACTTGTTTCTTCAGTAGGTTTATTAGATCAACCAGTGAAACTTAGTTCTTCAGTATGATCATTAGGTCAACCTGTGGGACTTCATTCTTCTGCATGATTTTAAGGTTGACCTGTGGGACTAGGGTCTTCAGCATGATCCTGAGGTCATCCTGTGGCCTTAATTGTTCTATACGAATATTAAGTCAACCTGTAGGACTTCTGTCTTCAGTGTGATAATGAGATTGGCTTGTGGGCCACTATTCTTCAGTATGATCATGAGGTCGACCTGCAGGATTTAGTTCTGTAGTGTGAACATTAGGTTGACATTTCGGGCCTAGTTCTTCAGTACCATCATTTGGTCAATCTTTCAGTCTTTCTAGATCCTCGTTTAAACTACATGAGCGTGGCATTTTTCACTTTTAGATGGAAAGTTGTGGGCAATGTGTGTGTGTGTGTGTGGGCAGGCCATCACAGCAGGCTACTTTTACCACACGGCGCGGCTGAGCAAAGGTGGCCAGTACAAGACGGTGAAGCACCAGCAGACCGTGATGGTTCACCCCAACTCCAGCCTCTTTGAGGAGCACCCGCGCTGGCTGGTCTACTACGAGCTGGTCTTCACCACCAAGGAATTCATGAGACAGGTTGGTGCAGTCGCATGGGATCCCGAGGATTTGTTCACATCTCAGAAATCTTAACTCTTTCATCCCTACAACCCCGTTTTCTGTTTGCAAAAATCCTACCCTTCCTTCCTGCAGCCCGGAAAAACCGGGCAGCACAAAATCCCTCCTTTCCTTCCTGCAGCCTGGAAAATCAGTTCTTGCAGTAAGCACTTTGAACTTCACACGAGTCGCGTCATCGGTACACGTCATGACCGGGTTGGTCACTTAGCAGTGTTATGAATGGAAACCAGGATGCCAGACGGCCCTACAGCATGGGAAAGTGATTGCCGCTGTATTCTAGCCAGTTTCTACTGTGTACATGACAGTTCTCATTTACACTTCTTCTTTTCTTTTCTCTAAATCCAGGAATGAAGGGAATACTCGTATTATAGGAATCTAGGAACAAGAGGAAGTAATGGTTCATAGAAAAGTAGGAATGAAAGAGTTAAGTAAGACAGAGAGATTTAAACTGTTAACAATGAAAAACAAAGCTTAGTTTTTCTCCTTTAAAACAGTTGTGTATACATAACCTCCAACTGTTTTCACTTTCTATGTAAAAAGCACTCAGGCAGACAACAAACATACACAACAAACAAGGAAATATCCATAATGTGCATGTAAACCTACACACCAATGCTGCATGCAGTACCCATTCACCAAGCCTTAGCCCCTTGTCTGCATGTATATTACCTGAATGGGCATCACACCAGCAGGCACATATTTTGTGTGTGTGCATGTGTGTGTGCATGCGTGCGTGAGTGGATGTGTGCACGTGTGTTATGTATGCCAGTCACATTGTGTTCAGAATTTACTTTATGTATATCATGTATGATAGAGAGCTGTGATGTATATGTGTGTATACAAGGTGCTAAGAGCTTCTTGAGAAGTACGCATATATCAGGTTTAATATATAGAATGCCCAAAGGAATATGTATACATATACAATGGCAAGAATGTACTAGTAAATATGTGTGTATCATTTATGATGTTTAGAGTGCCCTGAGGACTTGTGTATGATATGTAAGTTATTTTGAAACACTTTGAGGTGTACATGTATACTAGGTGTCTAAAACTCGTTAAGGAACATTGTGTACAATCCAAATTTTTCATGATCTGTCTCAGTTTACCTCACATTCATCACCATTCCACTTCGTTTAAATCTTTTAGAAGTGGTCTTAAATTCAAATCAAAACATATCTTTTTGAAACTGCCTCATGAGATGTATACACTGTCCAAAGACATTCGGTTATGATCTCAGTGTGTGTGTGTGTGTGTGTGTGTGTTGTGTGCGTATGTATGTGTGTGTGTGTGTGAGAGAGGCAGAGAGAGAGAGAGAAAGAGATAGAGAAGGGTAGGGGAGAGAGAGAAAGAGCACCAGGGAGTGTGTGCGTAATACTTTAAAATGTATGGATGTCCTCTTTCAGTTTATACTTCAGATACTTTCCCTTTCGGTAGATGTGTGATGCATATTGATGTGTTGAATGAGTAGTGTTCATTAATGCGTAGTACGCTCATTGTAAAGCACTTCGAGCTCCTTGACTTGGAAGAAAATGCTCTAGAAATGTCCATTATTATTACAGTTATTATCATTATTGTATATCGCACATGATATCCTAATATCTTGAGAATTATGACAGTTTAGACTGGTTGATAGACTTATACCAAGACTTCCACCAGATGATAGCATGAGCAGTGATTTAGATATATTACAACCTAACGGTGTGTGTGTGGTGTTTCAGACGATAGAGATTGAAAACCAGTGGCTCTTGGAGGTGGCACCACACTACTACCGTGCCAAAGACCTAGAAGATGGATCCGGAAAGAAGATGCCCAAGACAGTGGGCAAGGCCAAGGACGATCTGACCTGCAAGTACTGAGGATGATGCCACAGCGATCCACACCTCGGGGGCTGTATTTCTGTTCAGCATCACATTTCATGCAGAGCCTCATGTTGGCAAGGTTCATGAAGGCCTGGGCTAGACACGGTACCCAAACAGTCAGGTCTTTCCTGTACAAACCTAAACACATCATGATACTGACTAGCATCACTACCGAAAAGTGCAAACCACCGACAGCTTGACAGGCAATGTGCCATGGGAAATTTGACCTGCTGCTAGAAGCGATACTCAAATGGCGCTGGCCAGAAGTTAGTTCTTACCCTTGAAAACAGAACATACTTGAGCGCTTGTGATGTTGTAGTGAAGCAGTATTTCAATGAGAGTATGTTAGGAAGTCTTAGATGAAGCATGGTCATGTACATGGGAATAAACAAACAGGAGAGACAACTTTTGTTCATGTGGCGAAACAGTTGCATGCCTGTAACTCCAGACTATGCTGCTCACAGTACCAGGGTGCCCAGAGCATTCTGTGTGCCTTGTGGTCTCCATCTGCACAAGGTGAATTGGCGCTGTAGGCAGGCAACTAGAGTTTAGAAGTATGGGCGTTAACTGTTTCACCGCGGGAGCAGAGGATGTCTTTCCAGATTGACAGATCACTACATGGTTTGCCAGTTTACAGATGCAAAGACCAAAATAAGATCTGAACTGGTGTACAAAAGGCACTCAAGCAAGCTTGAGCATTGCTGGTTTACATCTTTGCCAGTAGAGATTCAGCAGAGATTGTGTTCGGTACAAGACTTTAAAGAACAATACAAGCCAGTAGAAATTCAGGCGTTGTGTTCGGAAAACGACTTGCACAGAAAAACACCAGTATCTTTGCCAGCAAGATACAAGAATACATAGCATGTTTCTAGACATGTTTTCAAAAAGAAACAGTGTTAGGATGTAAGTGAAAAAAAAATGTTCGCTTGCATTTTTTGGGGGGGTAATAATCCTTTGAGACTGGCATCGCCATCTTGATCTTGTCAGGCAGCTAAATCCAGAAAACACTTTGGTTTCATTCTTTAAAAAAAAAAAAAAAGAAAGAATGAAAAAGAGGAAATGGTATGAAATAAGGTGTCTAAGGGAACTCTGCTTCACCCTAACCCCCCCCCCCCCCCCCCCAAGAAAGGAGGTACAGTGTGTTATGGCACCAAAGAAAGTGATGGCATGTCATCCTGGGGGGACAGAGGCTTCATGCTCGTTTCCTCTGACTGCCAACTGAACAGCGAAACTCATGCGTGCAAGAAGCAGGCATCCACATTGTGACCACCCTCCTGTGTTATAGTGACACTTCAGCAGTGACAGAAAGTGTGCGGTCTTTGTTTTCCTTTGTTACATGTCTCGCAGGTTCAGTGTGTCTGTATGATTATTGGATTTCCATTGTCCACCCAACGATCATGCTTGATCTTCAAATTTCAGTGGATCTTCACCATGAGCTTTCGATTTTATGCCTTCCTAGAAAGCATCAGCAGCTTCAGACAGTGCACACGGATTGACTCGGGACAAGGAGAACATTTTCCTTGTTCTGTTTCCAGTTACAGCTTAAACCTTGTGTCTGCGCTGTCAGACTGATCAGCAGTTTATCATCTGGTCACTGGGCTGTTCTGTCTCTCCATGCCTTTTCTGTGTGTCCTACATGACATGCGTACACCATTGACATGCGTACACCATTTTGTTTCTGCAGACCCTTGAGGATTCTCATCACAGTCTGCATCTGAGTCTCTCTCTCACACACACACACACACACACACACACACACACACATTTAATCTTTCTGCGGCAGAATTGAAAACAGAGGCAATGCATTCTGCTCAGTGAAAGGAGGGATGAGAGTCAGGAGAGAGAGAGAGAGAGAGAGAGAGGAATTGTTGAGAGCAAGCGTGTGGTGTGAGAAAGAAAGCATTAAAGAGACAGTGAGGAAGAGTCTGTACGCTGTGAAAGAGAAAAGGAAGTAAGTAAATAAATGTGTGCGGCAAGAAACTGTATATTCTGATTCACTTTATTTGTTTTGTTATGAATATGTGATGAACGGTCATCTTCACTGGAAGTCTGGATGTGAAAGTTTGAATGGAACTGTGGTGATGGATGCAAGAATCTTTAATAAAAAAAAGATTGTGTGAATATCACCATTGTGTTCCTCTTTCATATGAGATCCATCTGTTTTTATATGTAGGCTACTGTTTCACTGTGCGTCCTTTGCTATTTAACATTGTCAGTCGGCTGAAGGAAAGCATTAACGTGAATTTGTGTACTATTGAAATGAAAGCTCTTTTCACTTTTTTTTTTTTTTAAACAAGAAAATAGTATTCAGAAGACAACAAAAATAATTTTTAGAGAGACACAGTTATACACACTCACACACATTTTTCAAGTCCTAAGTCACCCATATGAGCAACAAAACAATATGCAGGGTTAACGTGTGTGTGTGTGTGTGAGTGTGTGTGTGTGTGTGTGTGTGTGTGTATGATGTAGTGGAGACAGTGCTATTGAACCTGGTTGAGCGATTCCACATGTCCACGATACTGTGTCCACATCTCGCAGCTAAACAGGTGAAGACACTTGACCACGTTTTGTTTGTTTTTGCACCGTCTCCTTATAAGAATGAGTATCTCACAGTAGAACCAAACCTCCAACGCTGAAATTAATCAATGTGCTGGGTCCCCTAGCATCAAGGCTCACCTGATGGCTCCACAGCTGTGGGCCAAACATGTGGCTAGGATGGAAGACAGCAACATGTGGTCGAGACAGAAGACGGCAACATGTGGTTGGGATGGAAGACAGCAACATGTGGTTGGGACGGAAGACAGCAACATGTGGTTGGGACGGAAGACAGCAACATGTGGTTGGGACGGAAGACAGCAACATGTGGTTGGGATGGAAGACAGTGTAGCCTCAGTTCGAACTGGAACTCCATAACATCAAATCTACCATCATCATCCTCAACGATCAGCATGGAAAAAACATAACAAAATCTATGGTCCCCCATACCCTGTTCTCATAGTAACCTGTTTCGACCTCCTCTCCTTCTTGGTTATCTTAGCAAGTTTGTGTTTAGGCCAACAGTATCAGCCAGTTCACCAAGTTTGTGTTTAGGCCAACAGTATCGGCCAGTTCACCAAGTTTGTGTTTAGGCCAACAGTATCGGCCAGTTCACCAAGTTTGTGTTTAGGCCAACAGTATCGGCCAGTTCACCAAGTTTGTGTTTAGGCCTACAGTATCCGCCAGTTCACCAAGTTTGTGTTTAGGCCAACAGTATCAGCCAGTTCACCAAGTTTGTGTTTAGGCCAACAGTGTCAGCCAATGCACCAAATTTGTGTTCAGGCCAACAGTATCAGCCAATGCACCAAGTTTGTGTTCAGGCCAACAGTATCAGCCAATGCACCAAGTTTGTGTTTAGGCCAACAGTATCAGCCAGTTCACGGGAACTGTCAGTGGATGGACATGGTGGCGCCCTCTGGAGGGGCACGCTCAGTCATGCTGGCTTCACTCGGCAATTATTCTTTTCGTCAGTTTGTGGTTTTAGAAGGTGGTGTCCTGCATATAATGGATCTGGACAGGCACCCTCGAACACCTTCCAATTCAATGACCTGGCAGTAGTCCAGTGTCTCCTCTGGTGGCTTGCCTCGTTGGCTCCACATTGATGGCTCCTTGTGGATTGCCATGGCCAGGGCTGTGGCGGGACTAGCCAAGTGTGGCTCTGGACAGGAGGATGGATCAATGAGCATCATGGAGTATTGCCACTGAAGTGGCACAGAAGATGAATGAACAGACAGACAGACAGAGAAGAAGAAGAATAGAGAGGAAATAAGAGTAAGAGAGAAAAAGAGAGAGAAAGCTGAAGACAACAAGAGGCCATCGCCAAGAAAAGTAGGCTGGAAAGGGCAATCATGATGCATATAAAGGTGCGAAAGGCCGGGACAGAAGGGGACGTGAATAGGGAAAGGTGGTAAGGGAAAAGTGAACGACGTTTCTGTTCATCAGTCAATTAAACTGCACAAGAGGCCATGTGCTGAGGTATCGTATTACACTCTGCATGTGCCGAACAGGAGAAATTAACCGCCTGTTCATGATCAGGTGCTGTCTTTCGGTACTGTGTCAAGGACAGTCGACTGACCTAATTGTAAATATTCAAAAAATGCTTCTTGCTTTTTCTTGTTTATGCTTTCCCTTGAAGTCAGTGTCATCCAGTCGTGTGCAACATGCCCAAGAGCTTAGATTTGATTACTTTTGTTTTCGTTTTTCTATGGTGGAAACCTATGTTTGGGAGAAAGAGAGAAAAATAATGCACCAAGGCCTTGCTCAGGACTCAATTATTTACAGACAAACACCATTAGATTACCTGAGAATTTTCATTGCGTCTGAAAAGTGATTGTCCTTTTCTTCCCCCCCCCCCCCCCCCCCTATCAACAAGTAGGCTAGGCGGTTCCATACAGACATACCAGAGTTAAAGGAAGGGCACTATTTCATGAATGCCAGCTGGCGCAAAGATTGGATCAGAGGGGTGAGCTCTAAGGCCTGAAATGTGATGCGAGCTAAAGGTACTTCGCTGGGCCCCAGTACAGACTCTTGGAGTTATAGATTAGGCCCAAAGTGCTATAGATCAGGAGGACAGAGAGAGAATATGAACATACGATGTTAAAGTAAAAATATATAAATCCTTCATTGATGACTATGGGAACCACTGAGTTGGAAGTGCTATGGATTAGGAGGACAGAGAGAGAGAATATGAACATACAAAGTTAAAGTATAAATATTAAATCCTTCATTGACAACTATGGGAATCACTGAGTTGTGTACTTTGAACAGAATCTTTTGTTTGTGCTGATCGAAGGTCGATTTTCGTATGTCAAAATAATGGTCCCAACTGGATCAGAGATTAGGGATAAGGAGGGGTGGGGTGGGGGGTCATGCCTGGATTGCTGTCAAGACAATAAAAATGAACGATCACTTATCTCCTCATTTTGCGCCCACTTTGAAGAGATAAGTGATTGTTCGTTCTTCGTTTCCATTGTCTTGAATGTTGTTTGCCTTGCCTGAAGAAGACCAAAGAGGTCGAAACGCGTCGTGTTTTGTCTTGTAATTTGTTCGGTGGAACAGTAATTTTCCTTTTAAGTTTGTTTCAATTTCTGCCTACACTCACCTCACTTTGAAACCAACTCATACTAAACCATCTCTCCACTTCATTCTCCAGTTCTTCTTTTTCCTCTGGCAGGCTCGTTTATCCTCTAGGCCGTTCAGATTGTTAATTCACCTGCATTGTTGATATTAAGACTTTATTAATCAAATATGAACATCATTACCTTCTTCTTTTGTTGGGTGAGCTCGATACCTCATAGAAAGACTTCGTCCCTACACTCATGCACTTGAAGGAAGGTGGG
The DNA here is from genome assembly GCA_033310375.1 of Conus canariensis. Lineage (NCBI taxonomy): Eukaryota > Metazoa > Mollusca > Gastropoda > Neogastropoda > Conidae > Conus > Conus canariensis. The sequence goes on from CM065735.1 coordinate 35,445,259, forward strand.
GAGAGGGGTGGGGATGAGGAGAGGGGAAGGAGGGTGCATCCTATTCTTTGTCGTGTTCTCTAACTGTTCGTATGTTTGTCTGTGCCCTTTGTTTTCATTCAGTTGTTGCTCATCAGCAGCCTCTTAACAGGGCGAGAGCAGGATACGGTTTCAGGTTGTTTCATCAAGGAGGCATCACTCTGTGCGGACTAGTCCATATACGCAACACCACATTCGCTAAGTTTTGAGACCATGCTGTGCATGATTTTAAGCTGATGGATAAATGAATTGATAACTAAGATGAGAGAATTTAAGAAGAGGGTCTCGTGGCAGCGACTTAGCGGATGTCTGACCTACGCGTTAGCCCAGCGCGTTGGTCAGACCTTGAGTGCCTACCTAACATTGGTTGCGCCTTTTTTTTTTATTATTATTATTATTGTGTGTGTGTATTGTGAATGTACATGTGTGTGTATGGATGTGTGGGCATGGGCCCATGTGTGTGTACATGATGTGCATGTATGCTTATGCATGAGTGTGTGTGTGTGTGTGTGTGCACATGCGTGTGTGCGTGCTTGTGTGTGTATGTATGCGGGCACGTGTGTGTGTGTGTGTGTGTGCGCGCGTATATGTGTGTGTGTGCACATGTGTACCTGCATGTGTGCGTATGTGTGTGTGCGTATATGTGTGCGCGCATATGTGTGCGTGTGTGCATGTGCAGATGTGCATGTCTGTGTGTGATTTGTGGGTTTGTGTGAGCATACACATGTATCTGCATTTATATGTGTACATACGTGCGAGTGTCTTTTTATGTGGGCGTGTACACATGTGCGTATGTGTATGTATGTGTGAGTTCATGTGTACGCGTGTATGTGCGCACACATGTGGGTGTGAATGTGCACATGCACACGTGCATATGGGTGTGCATTGGAGCCAGTGCATGGGAAATAAATGTTCAGAAGATGACTTAGGATCAAGAACATCAAATACAACATACAGGTGCACTTGCATGTGTGCGCGCACACACACACGTACATAACAATAAGAACAACTCCCCCTCCCCCCTCCCCCACACACACTTACTCGCTCACTCTCACACACGCACTCCACACAAGGCTTGCATAGTCACGTCCATGGACTCCTAATTAACACGCT